>OZ012735.1:630238652-630838652 GCA_963859935.3 Lathyrus sativus | reverse complement strand
GCCGCCAAGCGTTTGAGGCAGTACATGCTGAATCATACAACCATGCTCATCTCGAAGATGGATCCTATCAAATATGTATTTGAAAAGCAGGCGTTGTCAGGTAGAATTGCCCGTTGGCAGATGGTCTTGACTGAATACGATATTCAATACGTCTCGCAAAAGGCTATAAAGGGGAGTGTGCTGTCTGAGTATCTGGCGGAGCAGCCTATTGAAGAATACCAATCGATGAGGTTTGATTTTCCTGACGAGGATATCATGTACCTCAAGATGAAAGATTGTGAAGAGCCGTTGCCAGACGAGGGACCAGAGTTGGGTTCCAAATGGAAGATGATATTTGACGGAGCCGTGAATGCTTACGGTAGCGGAATAGGGGCAATCATCACGACGCCACACGGGTCGCACATCCCGTTTACTGCCCGATTGACCTTTGCCGTTACCAACAATGAGGCCGAATACGAAGCTTGTATAATGGGGCTTGAAGAAGCCATTGATTTGTGAATCAAACATCTAGATGTATACGGAGACTCAGCTCTGGTAGTGAATCAGATAAAAGGGGAATGGGAGACACGTCAGCCCAATTTGATACATTACATGAATTATGCAAGGAGATTGTTGCCTTTCTTTGACAAAGTCGAATTGCATCACGTACCGCGGGCAGAAAATCAAATGGCTGACGCCCTTGCCACTTTGTCCTCCATGTACAAGGTCAACTTCTGGAACGAAGCTCCCCAAATCACTATCTCTCGGTTGGAAAGGCCAGCTTATGTATTTGCTATTGATGAAGCATCTGATGACAAACCGTGGTATTTTGATATCCTTAATTTCCTGAAGGATAAAGAGTATCCAGCTGGGGCATCCAGTCAAGATCAGAAGACTCTCAGGAGATTAGCGGGTAATTTCTATTTGAACCCGGATGGCGTCTTATACAGAAGGAACCACGATTTGGTGTTGTTGCGTTGTGTAGACGAGAAAGAGGCAAAGCTTCTCATGGAGGAAATTCACGAAGGTACCTTTGGTACGCATGCTGGTGGGCATGCTATGACGAGAAAGCTGTTAAGGGCAGGTTATTTTTGGCTGACGATGGAAACTGATTGTTTCAAGTTCGCGAGGAAGTGCCACAAGTGCCAAATCTATGCTGACAAGATACACGTGCCTCCGAGTCCTCTAAATGTGATGTCATCTCCATGGCCATTCTCGATGTGGGGAATCGATATGATTGGAAAGATCGAGCCGACGGCTTCTAACGGGCATCGGTTCATCCTAGTAGCAATCGATTATTTCACCAAGTGGGTGGAAGCGGCGTCTTACGCGAATGTAACTAAGCAAGTGGTGGCCAGATTCATCAAGAGAGATATCATTTGCCGATATGGGATTCCCGAGCGGATAATCACGGATAATGGTTCAAATCTGAACAACAAAATGATGAAGGAGCTCTGTCAGAATTTCAAGATCGAACATCACAACTCCTCCCCTTACCGACCCAAGATGAATGGCGCTGTCGAGGCGGCCAATAAGAATATCAAGAAAATTGTGCAGAAAATGGTGGTGACCTATAAGGATTGGCATGAAATGCTACCTTTTGCTTTGCACGGTTATCGTACGACGGTACGCACATCAACCGGGGCAACTCCGTTCTCGTTGGTATACGGAATGGAAGCGGTATTACCATTGGAAGTTGAGATCCCTTCTCTGAGGGTATTGCGAGACGTTCAGCTGGACGAGGCAGAATGGGTAACGAATAGATTGAACCAACTGAGCTTGATGGACGAGAAGAGGCTAGCTTCTCTAGCATATGGTCGTTTGTACCAGAGCCGAATGAAGAAAGCGTACGACAAGAAGATACATCCGCGAAGCTTTCAGACGGGCGACCTTGTGCTGAAAAGGATTCTCCCGCCGCAAGCAGATCACAGGGGCAAGTGGACCCCCAACTACGAAGGGCCATACGTTGTCAGTAAGGTCTTTTCAGGAGGAGCGTTATTGTTATCCACCATGGATGGTGAAGACTTTTCGTCTCCTGTGAACTCGGACGCAGTTAAAAAATACTTTGCTTAAAATAGACCCGCTGGACAGAAAAAGAGAGTCCAGGCAAAAATGGGGCATCCTGGCGAACCAAAAACAGAATGAAAGGTTCGGGCAAAAGTTAGGGATAAAATTGAAAAAATGTACACCCGCGAAGTTGAAAACCTACACTGGGCGGCTTCGGCAAAAAAGGGTATCCCGGTGAACTGAAAACCCGTAAAGGGCGGTTCACGCAAAAGTTAGGGATTTGAAAAGCAAATGACTGCGGTCCGAATTCAATGAGCATCAATGCGGGAGAATATATTTGAGGAGCCAGTTATCGGATACAATCTCTTCAGAAGTGGGGATACCGGGAAAGCATTAGAGTCGGATGAGTCATAGGAGGATCATTTCGTGGTGTTCATCTGCACCCCGTTGCCGACATGTATACAAAATTTAAGTTGCCAATATTCATGCTTCTTGTGCATACTTGCATACTTGTATATTTGCTTTGCGTAGCTTCCTCATTTCAGGAGTTACATCCCGTGTACAAAAACTCCGCCCATTCAGGGGCCCGATCAATAAAACACGTTATTCAGTATTTGACACTGTTCTTTACTGTTTTGTGCATGATAAAACGCCTAAGTTTAGTGAAGCTAGCATGAGTATAACATCACTGGCCCTTGCCAACAATTGTTAAAGCTTTGAATTAACTGAGTGTAACGTCACTAACCTGAATTGATTTGATTACATAGGCTTGTCGTGTCTTGTTTGTGTTGTTACAGGTTTCATAACCATACGAGGAAGAGGATCAAAAGATCGCGATAACGAAAGACTTGATCCCCACGCAGGTCATGCATGTTCTTCCTGAAGGAGGATAGAATTCCCCAGCTAGTCGTAGCTTATCCAAAGGACGTGCTCCAGAAAAGTTATTCGTCCTCAACAGAGTTTGGCGATTCCAAGATCGTAAGGCTGTATTCAGACAGGTTCATCTTTCCCCGCAGGGTCATGCACTCTCCCCCAGCGGAATCAGTGGATTTTCCCCGAGAGAATCATCCTATCCCCAGCGGAGTTCTCTGTTCAGCAAGTGTTCTATCCTCCCCGCGGAACTCGAAGATCAAGACTCTCCAAAGCAGAGTTGATGGTGGGTCCTGTCATTTATTTTGTCAAGGATACTGTGTAATATCAGTTCACTCTCCAGCAGAAAGTCCGATCATACTATGCACATCTGCTATTCCCCAGCAGGGTTATATTCCCCAGCAGAATGTTACCTCAACAGGGTGTTTGGTTTGAGTTCCTAATTTCCCAGCTGAGTCGACTTCACTCTTACAACATTTATTTTGCTGGAATAATTCTGTAGCACCTGGCTATCCCCAGCGGAGTCGGCATTATCTTCAGCGTTTAGCAATTTCTGTACTCTAGCAATTCATGTAGAGGGAGCACCTGCTCAAATGAACAACCAAATGTTCAAGATCTCGGCATGAGACATCCAATGATAATGTCAGTTTCGGCAGTATTCCCCACAGAGTTATCAGGATAAGTTTCTTTATTCCCAGGCAGAATTAGTTGTCATCAAGGGTTTCGTGGATCAGAATTTCAGAAGTTGCCTCCGGTTATTAGAGCAGGCGTCCGGTAGTTTGGTTTCCAGATATCCCCAGTAGAGTCTGCCTCAAAGTTGCTGCCACGTTGGTGCTGAGGAGTTTGTGGGTGAGGATCATTGGAGAGCTAAGTCCTGACGTGGACAATTTATTCCTATATTGACGGGATTTCTTCAGAAGTGGGCGTCCTAACGTGGACAGGTTTATTTCCCTGGATGGGTGAGGTGTGTTAGTCCTAACGTGGGCAAGATTCGGGTTCTCAAAATTAGTGGAATGGGAGGTCATGACGTTGACAAAAGTGATCACTCTTTGTGTTGGTGCCCTGGCGTGGACAGATCAGACCAGCGTGTGAGTCTTTACGTGGACAAGTCTTATTTCCTCAGCGGGTCGAAGACGCCTGAGTCCTAACATGGACAAATCAAGACGAGATCAGTGTCCTGACGTGGACAAATCAAAGAAATTATTATTCCTAACGTGAAGAAGTGGGTCCTAACGTGGATGATGTAGTCCTAACGCGGACATATCAAGTTGGATTCCTTACGTGGAAAGAGATGATTCCTTACGTGGAAAAAGATAGTTTCCTTACGTGGAAATGACAGCATTCCTGACGTGGAAAGATTGGAGTCCTTACGTGGACAGATTAAGATGGCATTCCTTACGTGGAAAAATGTAGTCCTGACGCGGACAAATCGGAAGGAATTGGTTGCCTTATGTGGAAGAGTTATGTTTCCTTGAGTGGAAAAGGATAGTATTCCTTACGTGGAAAGAGGCTTGTATTCCTGACGTGGAAAGATGAAAAGTTTAGTCCTGACGTGGACAGACGCAGAAGAAATGATTCCTAATGTGGGCAGGTGTTACTCCTAACGTGGAAGAATTTTATTCCTAACGTGGACGATTCAGTTTATGGAAATGCAGACGAACTATCCCCAGCGGAGTTGCCGAGATTTTTCTGGGTTAACAGCAAGTGGAGTCCTAACGTGGACAGGTTTTAGTTGAGATTTCTTCGTATTAATGACAGGCAGAGTCCTAACGTGGACAAGCAAGCAATCTGTTATGACAGAATCCTTTTCAGAACGATGAAGACAATCCCCAGCACGGTCGCACGAGATCAGTGGGTTGCCGTAACAGTTAAATTCAGTTGATGAATGTCGTTCCCCAAGCAGTGGCGCAGTTTATTTCTGTGATTGGCAAATTTATGGGTTCCTAGTATTCAACCGTCTCGTACCGCGAATGTCTGAAGGCTCCGGGCTCTTCACCCAATCGGGTCCAAGCCGCTTGAATAGGGGCAGCTGTTGCACCCTAAAATTTGCCCAACCTTATTCACTTGGTTTATGTTTCAATATCATTAGCATTTGCATATAGAGTCATGTACATAGTCTAATCATCTGCATAGCATAAGCATAGCAAGTCATACAACAGGGGGACCAATCATTATTCTCATCTCTAGAAGCCTATCAAGAGGTTATTATCTCAATTCAATCTCATCCAAGTCATCAGGGAAGAATTTGAAAGCAAAGAATTCAGCAGATCAAGCCTTGAGTCCATCTCCTAGCTGAGGGTATCTGAGGGTTAACAAGAGGGTTGTGAGCTGTGAGTTGAAGGCATGGAGAGTATCTAGACATTATGAAAGACTTAGAAAGTCATTTAAAGAAGGAGACAAGTCATTGATGAGAGCACAAGAGCTATAGCTGAAGGCAGTCAACTAGGGTTTCATCTGGGTCAACCCTGGGTCAACCCTAGGCCAATTGACTGATTTAAGGGGCATTCAAGTCTAGTGGAGAGATGTGGGGTTCATCATTGGACATATAAAGAAGGATATGGAGATATGCCAAGAAGAATTCAAGAGAAATCAAGGAGAAGAGGAGCTTCTAAATTAGGGTTTCTATGTAAAATCCCCTAGTTTAGGTCAAATTTCCAAGCAAGATAAGTCAAAATGCTAGCTTCAAATGGATCCTTGGCCAACATGAAACTTGTAGAGGATCTCAAGACCTTTAATTTGAGTGGTGGAAGACATCAAGGAGATTTATAGAACTCAAGTTATGGTCCTTGCAAGTTACAGGTCATCTGAGGTATCTGAAATTTTGTCTGTGAAAGTGACTTGACTTCCAAGCTAGTTTTACCCCTCAAGGAGATTTCAAATGAATTTCTGGTCAACATAAGAATTGTTCCTCATTGTCTTATCTTTCTAGAATGGTATAGCATGCCTTCATATGATGTGTGGAACTCAACTTATGGTATTGGCAAGCAAAGGGTATTTTGGTCATTTGTGAATTACAGGTCATTTTAACCTATGTCCAAAACTCATACAAGGAGGCCTCAAATGGAAAAACTTACAACATCAAACTTGCTCCAAATGACATTTTGAGTCTAGAAAGAAGGTCACAAATTGTTGGAAAAGCTCATAACATGAAGTTGCATGATTGGTCAAATTTGAACTAAAATGGCTTATAACTTAAATAAAGTCAAAGTGAAAAATGGTTTGAGAGATTTATAAGTCCAAATGGAGACTTCCCATATATGATTTTGGGTCCAAAACACATTCTAAGAACAATGGTTCAAGCACTTTTTTGAGTTTAGAAGGAAAAAGAAAAGTTACTTATGGTTACTTGCATTTGAAGAAACATAACCAATTTGGAATGCAAGGGAAGTTGCAAGATGGTTCTAGAAAGTTCATTTGAGCACTATATATTCATGAAATCAGAATTGAGCAAGGGTTGGATTCATTTTTCACCAAAAATTTCACAAATTCTCTCTATTCTTTCTCATTGCAATTCCATCCAAATTTCTCAAAATCTTCATCAATCATCACCAATATTGATCCTACCATATTCAATCATCATCATAGACTAAAGATCAACAAGGATCTGATTGAAATTGATCCATTTTCGTGCACTTCCATCAAGAACACACAAATTACAATTTCCATTGGAACTCAAGATCCAAGGCCAAATTCATTAAGGTGTTGCATACAGAATCACTTGCTGCAAGAATAGATCCAGATTGAAGCATCCAAAGGCTTGGATTCATACTGATTCATCATCATCCACAAGAACTTGCTCAAGGTGCAAATTGCTCTAACTTGCTCAATTTAGTTAGAGTTGCATGGTTTTATTAGTTTAGATGTGATCTAGGTTGTTAGTAGAGCGATTAGGATGAGTTTGGTGCTGTTTAGTGATGATTGTTAGCAGGTTGTTAGAGCTGTTAGGATGTAGAACTCATAGCGTAGTGCATTATAACCTTAGCTTGTTAGTTTAGAATGATCACCATTAAGTATAGAAGAGATTAGTATAGGTTTGGTTGAGGTTCTTGAGGATAGGTTGCAGAGTATTTTCATGGAGTTGAGAGCTTGTCTCGATCGGTTTGGATGATTTATTGAGAGTTAGAACAAATTACCACCATAGTCTTGTAGAGGAAGAAAATTGGAGCGTTTTTCATGTTTATATCGTGTTGATCCATGGACTGTGGAGAGAGAACCGAGAGGCTGAAGTTGGTGCGTGCATGGTTATTCATGGAGGGAAACCCTAGTTCTCATAGATTCAAGGTTGAAGACGAAATCCTGGCTGTCCATTGCTTGTTGGACCTTTGACCTCAGAGCCAATCGTGTGGTTCTCATTCAATTCAGAATTTGGAGGGAGAGATGTAGGTGCCCTAAACGCACCGTTTCATTTAATGAAACGGGCGGGCCTAAGTGTGTTTTGATATCCCCACCCCCCAGCACTGAGCCCAATTTGATTTGAACGTGAATATCCTACTTTTCTCACCCCCTGCGCTGGCTTCTTTGTTTTTATTTTTCTGATT
This sequence comes from Lathyrus sativus, assembly GCA_963859935.3. NCBI lineage: Eukaryota > Viridiplantae > Streptophyta > Magnoliopsida > Fabales > Fabaceae > Lathyrus > Lathyrus sativus. The sequence continues at coordinate 630,831,258 of OZ012735.1, read as the reverse complement.
AATTTTAACTGAACCATGGGCTTAGTCAGAATTCTATTCACACCCCCGTTTGCTGGCCCATCCAAGAATACAACTAGGGCGAATTGCTATTAGTTCCCCCCCCCCCCCCCCCCTCTCATTTTAATTCAATTTAGTTTTTTAATTCACTTTAATTTTTACCAACTTTAAAAAATCATATAAAATAGGAAATTAACTCTTTTTTAGTGGTTGTTTTTTCTATATTTTCTTGGTTCTGTCTAGAAAATTGTCATTAAATAAAATTGCATTTTTATTTTTATTTGACATTTTTTCCATATTTTCTAAATAAATGACATTTTAAATAGTTTCATTTCATGCATGATTTTATTAATTTTTGTTCTATTAGATACTTTCATATTTTTTGTTCATTCTTTTTAGGTTTCTTAGATGAGACATTGAACTTGTAGAAACAATTTAGTTCCCATTTTTAGAAATTAATTTTAGGTGCTTAATGTAGGCTTGAACAACATGAACAAATTAGGGTTTTTTAGGTGATGACTTAAGAAGTTTGATTTCATTTCCCTTAGGACTTAGGGTTTGAATAGTTTAGCTATGGGATTATAGGGGCTATGGGTAGTTATTAGATCCCCTTAGAAAAGTCAGGATTCCCCTACTGCTATTAATACTCTGTGTAGGTCTGATTGACTGGTGTGGTGTGCCCTCTGGGGATTATTGCTTGCTTGCTTGGGTATTGGGATTGTCTGAGGACTTGGGAGAGTTGAAGATTTGAGGAGATGAAGACCATTGGAGATCCAGAGATTGAAGATCAACTGCCAGAGTTGGAGAGGAGGTTCTTGCTAGCAGCTGCTGAGGAGACTAGGGTTTAGGAGCTAGGCAGAGCTCTAGGTTAGAAAGTTTGTTTCTCAAACATGGATTGCCTTGTCTGCATCCATCCTTTCTCTATGATTCAAAGTCTCTTTCAAATATCCACCTCCTTCCTTTGGAAGGATCAGTGAATATATTTGAAAGATAGAACTTTTGAGAGGAAACTTTCTGTTTAATGTTAACAGTTGATGAACCACCCTTGGTAGGTAATTAACTGTCTAACATTCATTCACTTCACTCTTGTGACTGATTCCTCATCCTGGAGGTTTGAACTTGAAGAAAAGCCATTGCAGATAGAAGACTGATGATCAGAGCCCTTGCCTGAAGGCCATGAAGATGGAGATTGATGCTTGTTGAAGCCTGTAGCTGATTGGAGATTACTTGAAGCCAGATGTTGATTCAGAGCTGCTGAAGCTGTTTGTTTTATTGCTGTATTTCATTGCTAATGTATTGATTGGTTTTCTGGACTGTATTGTTTGCTGTTTACCCTGTTGGGTTGAAAGTGAATCCTGTTCACTTTTGCCTATTGTTTTCTAGGTTCGAGGTTGAGTGGGACTCCCTTGCCTCGCTTGTACTGTTGCATCCATGCATTTTACCGCTTTATTATATCTGTTATTGTTTCTGTTTCTGCCTATCCCGTAGGATCTCTGTTTCTCTCTGTGCAAGAGAGGAACATGATAGACACTAGGTCTTAACCCATGCATGATAACATTAGGTTAGTTCGTTTCCCTTCGCAACCATAGGTTAGAGTTCTGTCTCTTCTCTCTCAAAACAAACAGAAAAACATCATAAAGATTTCAAACACAATAAAAGACACTTCTTCCGTAAAAGAATGTGAACTCATCAAAGCGTCATTTTTGTCCGCTGGGACTGTTAATCAAGAAAACCTTTTCAGAAGGACTAAAATCAACCAAGACAAGTTTGCGTCGTACGTGGCCCGAACTACGTTTGCTCTGATCTTCCATGCTGTGTGGAGGTACGTAGGCATAGGATGCGATATCCTAGCGAGCAACCATCCCCTCCTTTCCCGTAGGTAGGCGAACTACGTTGACTCTGATTTCTCGTTCCAGGCGGGAATACGTAGGCATAAAGTGTGATACTTTGCCGAGTCATTTTTTTTATTATTTTTATTTTCCTTTTAACCCTTGACCTTTAGTTTAGATAGAATAACAATCCATACCCGAAAACAAGCGTGGATCCCGTCGAGTACGACGGACGTGAGGGGTGCTAATACCTTCCCCTTGCGTAACCGACTCCCGAATCCAGGTTTTGGTTGCGACGACCATACCCTTTCCCGTCTTTGCGAGGTTTACTCTGAGCGTTTCCTTTCCCTCCCGTGGGATAAATAACGCACGGTGGCGACTCTTCTGTTCAGCCGGCGCCGATTTTCGCAGTAGCGACAAAATGCAAAACTTCCAACTGCAAAAGTGCTCTACTCAATGCAAGGAACAAGGTGATACGTGTAATTTTCTCTAATTCCCTTTGAATCATCCAAACAGAATGCATCAAATCTTGGGTACTACCATAGTCATCTGAGATCAACCACGATAAAGCTTCCACCTAAGGACATTAATTTGTTCTACATGCTACCCTGGTTAATCTAACCTAATCCATGCTAATCAAAACTCCCTAAACAGCTGGTTCTTGATCATCAAAGATTCTTGCACCTGTTATGGAACTCCATGGAATTGGCTCTAACCTTCAGAATTTCACCACCTAGTCTAGCCTAGCCATTCTAAACCTAATATGCGATCTATCTATGCATAATTACAGTGAAAGAGAGAAGAGAAAAAACCTGTCAAGAGGTTATGGTGGAGACTCGTGTGGTTGATTTCAGGCCTTGAAACTTCCTCCAAATGGTCCTTGGATGATCAATAGCCTTCTGTTTGCACTTGTGATGAAGGGGAAGATCTACAATGGAAGAAAATCAGAATTGCTTCAATTTGAAGAAACCTCTTCAATGGCTGCTTCTCTCTTTCTCTCCCCTCTGAATCCTCTTGCTATCACCAACCTTTTCCTCCTTGTGCTTCACTCTTTTTATAATGATGGATGGAAACAACTAGATCATTCTAGAATCATCTAGAAAGTGTTGAAAATGTCATGTGATGATAACTTGAAAATCTCATGCACTATGCATTAAGTCTTGCAAAATGACCTTAAAATCTCCTCATATGACATATTGAAGTGTTATAAGCCATTACAAGCTTTTTCCTTGCCTTGTGTTAGGATTTCCAAGGGTGACTTCAAATGCAAGTAACAAAATAACAAAGCATCACCCATTTTAAAGCCTCAAATCAAAATTCTATCTAAACCAATGTTCTCAAAATGATGTTTCCAATCAAAATGATATATTGGATGACCTATTTTGGCTTTGTGGATCTCTCAAACCAATTTTCAAATTCAACTTTTCAAACTTATATGCCATTTTTAGTTCATTTTTGACCAATCATGCAACTTCATGCTATGAGCTTTTCCAACAATTTGTGACCTTCTTTCTAAACTTAAAATCACATTTTGAACAACTTTCATGTTTTGAGTTTTTCCATTTGAGGCTTGGAAATAGGAGTTTTAGGCATTGGCTAAAATGACCTATAACTGACAAATGACCAAAATACCCCTGTCTTGTTCAAACCATAAGTTGAGTTCCACAAATCCTATCAAGGACTTCTACCACTCAAATTAAAGCTAAGAAGATGCCCTCCAACATTCATGTTGACCAAGAGATCATAGGAATCATCCTACTAGGGAAAAAGTTGTCTGCAAGTTGGGTGACTTTCAAGGACCCAGATTCACACACCTCAGCTGACCTGTAATTTGTCAAAACCATAACTTGAGCTCTGCAACTCCTATCAAGGACTTCTACCACTCAAATTAAAGCTAAGAACAATCTCTACAACATTCATGTTGTGGGGAAGATGAGATATCAATCACATCTTGAGCTAAAACTGCCTGGAAGATAGGGATCAAACTAGGGTTTTTCACTGACAATCCTTGGAAACCCTGACTTGCAACCTCTCAAACTCCTTAATCATGATGAGTTGGTCCAAGAATCATCTTTATAACATCTCCATACATCATTCCATGATCTCATGGCCCTTGGATTAGGTCTCAACCTTCTCAAAATCTTCAGTTATCCTAGGGTTGACCCAGTCAAAACCCTAATTCTACTATTCATGGCTGAATCTCCTGAATTCCTGCACAATGACTTCTCTGAGCTTCATGAAGGCTATCAAGACATCTCATAATCTTTCTCAAAACATCAAGTTCATTCTCCAAGTCCCAGAATCATCTGAGGAGCACCCACAACTCTCAAGCTGTGAAGCACACAACCTTGGTTCCAACCAATTCTTCTGAGGATCTCTTGAACTGTCTGGTGAAGGTATCAACTTTCAAACATTAGATGGATAAATTAATGTTGGTCAAATTTTGGGGTGCAACAGCTGCCCCTATTCAAACGGCTTGAACCTGACTGGGTGAGGAGCGAACGGCTCTCAACCAATCAAGGTGCGAGACGATTGAATACCGGTAAACCCGAAAATTTGCCAACTGCACGAGCACACGATGCTCTGCGGGGAGCACATCTTCGAAAACTGGAACACTAGCTGTACGGCAACTATCTGGAGAAATAATAATCTGACATCACCGTCTGTTATCCCTGTTACCTTCTTATGATACATTCTATAACGGAAGTAACGAAAGTAGTGTCATCACGGAGTGGGGTGCTCTTCGGTCTGGTCAGGATGTCGGAGCGCGTGTAACTCTTGGTGCAGGTCTGAGATCTCCTGATACAAGTTATCAGCCTCTATCGTATGAGTCATATCAGATACCTGTACTTGCAAAGTGAGGTCAACAATCGTCTGTTGGAGCCTGGCTGTCTCCATACGCAGCTCAGCTAGCTGTGTATACAGGTCAGTCCTCCGTAGTGAATGATTATTTGACAATACTGTAGTCATCGGAGAATGCGGTGAAGGATAATACTCTGCTGAAGTTGGTGAGCGCGACTTATCAACTGTCTCTCCATAACCTTCCAAGGCATAACTCCAGTTAGAAGGGTCATGGACACTAATCATCGCAGGATCAGGCAAAGTAAAGTAGTGGATGGTCTGGTAATCGATCAGGAGTCTAAAATAGTCAGGTTGAAAGGAGGCTCTCCTCATGAACCCTCTGTCTAAGCAGAAATCAATATCTAGTAAGGTGTACCCGCAATATGGAGTCAGGTGAAGCAGCTGGCTGGTAAGACCCAAAGTTGTGGAAATCTGAGTAACGGTACCTCCTACATGGATAATCCATTCAGAGGATCTTGCTGTGAGCACAAGATTATTCAGTAGAAAGTTTCCACAAGCCACCGGACATGACTGGTTTGCACAAAACAGGAAGAAGATCTCCTCCTCACTAACATGAATATCAACGTCAGCCTTTCCGAGGAAAGTGTGGGCCAAGACCATCTGAAAGTACCTGAGAGACGGGTTATGGATGACTGGAGACAACTAAGTGGATGGATCAAGGCTTCCTCCACCTGTAATATCACTCCAGAATTTGTCGATATCTCGACTCATAAAATATCCCATCGACAAATCAGGTATAGCATCAGGGGTGGTCTGAAAACCGAGCAAATCACCGAACCCCTTAATGGTAAAGGCATACTCCGTCCCGAATAGTCTGAATATGGTGATACCATCCTGACCAATGTATGGCTCGTGGCAGAATGAACTAAGAAACTCCAGAGTAAGGTGTTTGTAGGTCGGGTGCAATTCATCAGCATATGTATCCCACTAGAGCTGATGACATATAAACCTTATGCTGGGCTCAATCCCCAAGGCGTCCATGCAAGCCTGACCTGGGTACCGGGTAGGTGCCATGGGACGTTACTGAAGAACTAAATACCACTGTCTACGAGCGTCGTCCCTAAAGGTGACGTGCATGTCGTCAAGGGGCTGCATCCTGCAAATAAAATTTTAGAGAACAAGACCTAAAAGTACAAGCATTATAAACGGTTAGTTGACACATAAGAAAATAATAATCACTAAAAAATATAAAATAAAATAAAACATATAAGTAAAGAAAAATAAAGGAAACCGTGGGTTGCCTCCCAGGCAGCGCTTGTTTAACGTCGTTAGCTTGACGAGTAGAACCTATGTGGTTGAAGTAGGTAGTGGTGGATCAATCAAAGTGTGACTGGAATAATCATTGGGAATGTCACCTCCTTCGTAGTATTTCAATCTCTGCCTGTTTACAATGAATGGGCTACATGACTGGTTCTGGATCTCAACTGCTCTGAATTTTAGGACTTTAGAAACTGTAAAAGGACCTGTCCACCTTGAAAAAAGCTTGCCAGGAAAAAGTCGCAACCTGGAATTAAAGAGGAGAACAGGGTCTCCTATATGAAAATCTTTCTTTATAATCCTTTTATCATGCCAAACCTTGGTTCTTTCTTTATATATTATGGCGTTTTCGTAGGCGGATTGGCGAAGTTCTTCTAGTTTATGAATGTCAAGGATGCGTTTTTCTCCAGCGGTCAAATAGTCAAAGTTCAGGGTTTTAATGGCCCAATAGGCCTTGTGTTCTAACTCAAAAGGTAGATGACAAGAATTTCCATAGACTAATTGGTAAGGAGTTGTTCCAATAGGGGTTTTGAAGGCGGTTCTGTAGGCCCATAGTGCATCTTATAGCTTCTGAAACCAATCTTTTCTTGATATAGAAACTGTTTTCTTTGAGATCTGTTTAATCTCTCTATTAGATACCTCTATCTAGCCACTAGTCTGTGGATGGTAAGGTGTCTCTATCCTATGCTTAACTCCATATTTGCTTAAATGTTTTTCAAAAATCCTTGATATGAAATCCGATCCACCATCGCTGATAACAAGACAGGGTACTCCGAATCTAGGGAAAATGTAATTCTTAAATAGTTTTATCACTACAAGTGTGTCATTGGTGGGTGAGGCTATAGCTTCAATCCACTTAGACACGTAGTCAACTGCTACTAAGATATATTTGTTTCCTAATGAAGATGGAAATGGTCCCATAAAGTCAATGCCCCAAACATCAAAGAGTTCTACTTCCTGAATATTTCTTAAGGGAATTTCATCACGCCGGGAGATGTTCCCAGTGCGCTGGCACCTATATAAGCGTGAACATCACGCCATATTTTGGGCCAAAACAGGTTGGCTCGAAGAATCTTGGCGTGTATTTTGGAGGTGCTAGCGTGTCCTCCGTAGGGTGTAGAGTGGCAGTGTTCTATGATATTTCTTACCTCTTCTTCTGGAACGCAACAGCGAAAAATACTGTTTGTGCCTCTTTTGAAAAGGAGTGGCTCGTCCCAATAGAATTGTCTAACGTTGTTAAAGAACTTCTTTCTCTGCTGATAGTTAAAGTTAGGGGGTATGATGTCGGCATCTAGGTAATTTACAAAATCTGCGTACCAAGGTACGCCGCTTACTGCCAGAGATTTCTCAGGGGTCTTATAAGGATCTAGGGTATTTTCTTCTATGGCTTCTATCCTAGCTATTAACCTCTCATAGGTAAAATCATCATTTATAGGGAGTAGATCTGGTTTCAGGTACTCAAGTCTAGAAAGGTGATCGACAACTACATTTTCTGTGCCTTTCTTGTCTCGAATATCAAGATCGAACTCTTGCAATAAAAGGATCCATCGAAGTAACCTAGGTTTGGTATCTTTCTTATTTAATAAGTAATGAATGGCAGCGTGATCTGTATAAACTATAATTTTAGCTCCTACCAGATAGGATCGAAATTTGTCCATTGCAAAAACTACGGCTAGGAGTTCTTTTTCAATGGTTGCTAGTTAAGCTGAGCAACATCTATGGTTCTACTAGAATAATAAATAACGTGTAATTTCTTATCCTTTCTTTGTCCTAGAACAGCTTCTACAGCATAATTGCTAGCGTCGCACATGATTTCGAAAGGTTCGACCCAATCCGGAGGTTGCATAATGGGTGCCGAGATCAACGCTTGTCTTAAAAAGTTGAATTCTTCGAGGCATTTTTCATCAAATTTAAACTCGATATCTTTCATCAGGAGGCCGGTTAAAGGTTTGGTTATTTTAGAGAAGTCTTTGATAAAACACCGGTAGAAACTAGCATGTCCAAGAAAACTTCGGACTTTTCTAACGGTGTTAGGGGGTTTTAGGTTTTCTATCACTTCTATCTTGGCTCTATCTACTTCAATACCTCTTTCAAAGACTACAAGTCCTAAAATAATACCTTCGGCGACTATAAAGTGACATTTCTCCCAGTTCAACACCAGGTTAACATCAACACATCTTTTTAGGATTTTCTCAAGGTTAGCGAGACAGTTTTTGAAATCAAATCCACATACCGAGAAATCATCCATGAATACCTCCATAATTCCATCTAGGTAATCAGCAAAGATTTCCATCATGCAACGCTGGAATGTAGCTGATGCATTACAGAGGCCGAAAGGCATTCGTCTATAGGCAAAGGTTCCATAAGGGCATGTAAAGGTAGTTTTTTCTTGATCTTCCGGATGGATAGGAATTTGGAAAAATCCCGAATACCCATCAAGATAGCAAAAATAGGAGTGTTTGGCTAAACGTTCCAGCATTTGATCTATAAATGGTAGAGGGAAATGGTCTTTGCTAGTGGCTTTCTTTAATTTCCTATAATCTATGCACATACGCCATCCTTCTTCTATCTGTTTTGCTACATGCACTCCTTTCTCGTTCTGCACGATTGTGATGCCTCCCTTTTTAGGTACTACATGCACAGGGCTCACCCACTTACTATCTGAGATTTGATAAATTATGCCCACTTCTAGTAACTTAAGAACTTCCTTTTTTACAACACCATTCATTATAGGTTTTATCCTTCTCTGATGTTCTCTAGAGGGTTTTGAGTCTTCTTCAAGTAAAATCCGGTGCATGCACACAAATGGACTTATAACTTTTAGGTCAGAGATGTTATATCCTAAGGATGAGGGATATTTATGCAAGACATATAAGAGCTGGTATATTTCTACCTAGTTCAAGGTAGCACTGACTATAACTGAACGGTTCATTTCTTCGTCCAAGAACTCGTATCTTAGATTCTTGGGTAGTTCCTTAAGTTTTGAAGCTAGTTTCTTAGGGCATGGTATTGTATCGGGGGTAAGGGATAAACATTCGTGTAGATTATCATCAATGTAGGGTTCCATAAATCCATCATCCTCCTTTATGAAGGTTGAAGGCAGTATGATGGTTTCTTCTTGTTCTAGTTCCCTAACACATTCATCAATGATGTCTATGGCATAACATGCGTCTTCTAATACTGGTGCCATAAGAAACTTCGACAAAATAAATTCTATCTTTTCATCGCCTACCTCAAAAGTCAACTTCCATCTCTTTACATCTATTATGGCTCCGGCGGCTGATAAGAATGGCCTACCTAGGAGGATTGGGATGTCATCATCTTCTTTAATATCCATGACAACAAAATCAGTAGGTATGAATAATGACCGATTCTGACTGGGACGTCTTCCAATATGCCAACCGAATACTTGACGAATCTATCGGCTAACTGAAGAGACATCTTAGTAGGTTGTAACTCTCCTAGTTTTAACCTTTCAAAGACTGCCAGAGGCATTAGGCTTACACTAGCTCCTAAGTCTAGAAAAGCTTTATTGATGACATGACTCCCCAGAATACAAGGTATGGAGAAATTTCCAGGATCTTTCTCCTTTTTGGCAAGTTTATTTTCGGAAATGGAATTGCATTCCAAAGGTTTTAGATCATCAAGACTACGTTTATTGGTAAGGATGTCTTTGAGGAATTTTGCATATGATGGTATCTGGGTGATGGCTTCTGTGAAAGGGATCTCCACACGAAGTTTCTTTATGACTTTAATGAATTTCTGATATTGGTTATTGATCTTGGTTTGTTTTAGTCTTTGTGGATAGGGTATAAGAGGTTTGTATGGAGGAGGTGGTTCGTTAGCTCTTTCTATAATTTTTTCTTTGTCTTGGTTTTTCTGTCTTTCAGATCCTACTGGTTCCTCTACTTCGTCCATGGGTACCATGCTTTCCTTAAAAGTCTCGGGTTCGCTCAATGTCGGGTTAACTGGTTCATTGTAAGCGGTCCCACTTCGTAAAGTAATTGAATTGGCTTGCCCTTGGGGGTTTTGTTGAGGTTGTCCAGGGAATTGCCCTTCGGGTGTAGTTTCAGGGGCTTGTTTTAGAGCTATCTGAGAGATCTGGGTTTCAAGCATCTTATTGTGGGTGACTATTTGGTCTACCTTAGTTCCTAACTGGGTAATTAGTTCATTTACATGAATGTTCTGGTTTAGGAATTCTTTGTTTTGCTGGGTTTGAGCCGTAATGAAATTTTCCATGATTTTCTCAAGGTTCGGCTTAGGTTGCACAACTTGCATAGGCAAGTTTTGTCTTTGAGCTTGAAAACTGGATGGTCTCAGAGGTGCAGGGTTTTGGATAGGATTGTTGTTTTAGTAGGAAAAATTTGGATGATTCTTCATCCAGGGTTGTAAGTGTTTGAAAACGGGTTCCCTTGGGTGTAGTTGACCTCTCCTGAATGAGTTTCATTCAACAGATTGCACTCTGCTGATTGGTGTCCTTTGGCTCCACATAATTCACATTCCGTTGAGACTACTGCTGCAGTAACTGGGTTTGCGTACATATGTTCGACCCTAAGGGCCAAAGCGTCCATTTTGGCTTGCATAATGTCTATAGAACTTATCTCATGTATTCCTCCTTGGACTTCTTTCTTCTCCACCGTTGCTCGCTTTATCCCCCATTGAGAATGGTTTTGAGCCATATCCTCGATGAGAGCGCAAGCTTCCGGGTAAGGTTTATTCATTAGAGCGCCACCTGTGACAGCATCGATGGTCATCTTAGTGTTATAGCGAAGTCCATTATAGAAGGTATGAATGATTAGCCATGATCCTAGGCCATGGTGTGGACATATTCTCAACAGGTCTTTATATCTCTCCCAAGCCTCGAAGAGTGATTCACCTTGGTTTTGAGTGAATCTGGTTATTTGGTTTCTAAGAACAACTATTTTGCTTGGGGGGAAATATCTAGCGAGGAAAACTCTCCTAAGGTGTTCCCAAGTTGTTATAGAATTGGCTGGAAGGGAATCTAACCACGTAAGGGCTTTGTCTCTGAGGGAAAAAGGAAATAGTCTTAGACAAATCGCCTCAGGAGGTTAGCTAATTAGATAAAGGTTTTTAAATGTTGATTTGGGTTCTCAGTAGGGAGACCCACGAATTATTTTTGTTGTACTAATTATAATAGGGAGGGTTTTAGTTTGAAATTGTGAGCAGGGAGATTGGGGTTCACAATACTAGAACTAGGTTCGTCATTGGATGGTTGGGAGAAATCCTTATGGGATCTTTGGTTACGGTCTTCGACCATAGTTTCCTTAATTCTATGAAGTAAGAGACGTGTGTGAGTGTAACGTTCAGGTTCCTCTAAAGGATCTATAAGACTACCGGTGCTGTAAGTTCTTCGCATTGACCAGTAAGTAAAACCTTAGTCTAGACGGTGTAACAACAGGGTACGGAATTTTGACGTAATTGGTCCCCGGCAACGGCGCCAAAAACTTGATGCTCAATTTTCGCAAGTATATGAATAACAACAGAGTAATACAAAAGATTATCGATCCCACGGAGACCAAATGTCAATCTATCGATTACTATTGTTACGATGTTTATCTAAGGAAAATCAATCGGGAGTTCGTGCGTGCAAAGTAAAAGTAAAGTGCGAGAATAAATTTATTATTAAAACAACAGGCTTAGATGTAATTCACATAGCTGGGTAGTATTCCAAGTGCGTGTAAATAGAACTTCTTGTAGGGTAATGTTTTCTACTCGTGAAAATAACTAATTTAACGGGAACTGTCACTTTCGCATATTTAGAACTGAGTTTATCCCCTAATCGATCCCTCTTATTGTCACTTATAAAAAGGCGCGCATTGTGTTAAAGTAATAAACCTATTTTTAAGAAATATAGTTTCTTAACTTAGTTGAAAAGTATTTTGACCTGGAAATCTTAACAAAAAGAGGTTCATGCGAACCGGACTTTAAACCCATAAACGCGTCCGAAAATAGTTTTAAAATCGTTTTTCTAAAGTATTAAAGACTCCTACTTAACTGGACTAAGCGCTTTCGCTTCCTTTGAACAGTTAAGACTAACCAAACTTAACTAAAGGTTGGACGACTTTCAATCTTACCCAACAGACTTTAAGTGAAGAAATTTTGTGTTAAAAGTCAGAATAACTCCTAAGTAATTCTATCGGCAGCTGTATGGAATACCACTTTAACTATGATCCTCTCATCCTAACCTTTAAGATTTAGCTGGACATGAAAATATAAATAGACATGATAAATAAAGTACGAGTAAATAAAGGCGAGAAATAAAAAGTGCGAGAAATAAATAGTGCGAGAAATAAAATGTGCGAGAAATAAATAGCGCGATAAATAAAGTGCGAGTAAATAAATTTGGAAAATAAATAGAAAGTAAATAGAAACCTGCTCCAAACGGGAGGTTTAAAATCTGGTACAAAAAGACTGGAAAGAAAATGGCGGCAGGATTAACTTCTACCAAAGTGCTCCAAACCCGATTACGGACTCAATCAGAAAGTGCGATAAATCCTCGATGTGAGAAGTTTATTGCTTTACAACAAATGACAGTATATGGCTTGAGTTCTGTAACTAAGCTTGGATGTTTAGAAATGAGGCAGAACTCGTCTATTTATAGGCCAAGAAAGTACAAGGAAATACTAGAATGCCCCCCAACTTCTTTTGGGAGGGAAAACGAAATACAAGGGTGCCGCCCGCCATACCCTCATGGCGCCCGCCATGTGAACTAGAGGAGGAAGAAGTGGGAGTTGTGGCAGTTGTCAGCAGTTGGTCTCTTATCCAAGTTATGGCATCCCTTATGGCGCCCTCCATGGCGAGTGCCATGTGTACAATTCCTAAAAAGCTGGTATTTCTTGCTCGTTTTTCTTCATTTCTTCTCGAGGAGCTCTGGAAATACAAAATCCTGAAAATGAAACAAAATAGAAGCATAACACAAGAAAACAGTAATGAAATCCTAAGGAACACGTGCAATTCGAGTCAAATACATAGTATAATTTAGGTCTATCAGTAATTTCAATGCGCTCCACTTCCTTGAAATGGGGTACTCTAACAAATGCTTCTTCATCTCTTTCTACCGGAACCAGAACTTTGTCATATACAACTGAAATAACTCTTTTGTTCAGTAGGTCCTAAATATCTTCTCTCATAAGGAGGCAACCTCGAGAGTTTTCTTAACAAATGGAATAGTCAGTATAATCGTGTTGCTCATTATTTAAAAACACCATCTTCGTCAGATCACTATGCATCTTCACTAAAGATTCCCGAATATTCTTCAAATCAAATACATCATTCTTTCCCAAGAAGCCTTGAACCATGTTTACAATGGACGAACCATTTTGAGGCAGAGGACTATCTTGTACGTTAGGATTGAAATCTTTAAAGGATAAGATCCCGCACTTAATCAGCCTCTGAACATCTGCTTTCAAACCGTAGCAATTCTCAACGTCGTGCCCCCGAGCACCTTGGTGGTATGGACAAAACTTATCTGCTATGTACCAGTATGGGATAATTCTGGGTACCTGTTAGCTCAGAAATTCGACGACCATATTAAATTGGAAGTATTGGTTGGAATGTTAAATTCTTGATGTAGTGTGAAGGAGTCTTCGACTGGGTCTTTACAATAAGTTAAATCGAAGCACTCACATAAGAAAGAAAGACTTTTTGGGACTTAGAAAATATTTCTAAGATTGGAGAGGCTACCTTCGACCGAGAATGTTGCTCAATACTAGTAGAATTTAAAATTCAAATAAAGGAGGGAGTAGTTATTCTTGTCCACTCCTGAATAAGACAAGTGGCACACATCCAAGAGGCAGATGCATGCAGCGCAACACTTGTCAGATGTTGATTATCTTAGGAAGTTAACAACCGTTAGCTTTATTATTATAAATAGGGGTTCTAGCAAATAGGATTCAGTGTGTTGTGTTCACTATTGTACAAGTCACTCCAAATTTACTCAAAGTAACCGTGTGTAGAGAAAAGAGTCTTGGGAGAATGTACGTGATGTAAAAACACCATTTTATGCTTTAATGAAATTTACTTTCACTTTGTATCAAAAGAGTTTATCTTTACTTTCCTGCAAGTTATCTTTTCAGCATTATACCCTGTCACTTTAAAGTTTCCTTTAAAAGTCTTTAGCCTTTCTTTCGATTTAATACCTTTGTGTTTCTGTTGAACCATACTCTTAATATAAACTTTTCTTTATAAACACTGTCGAAGTCTTCAGTCTTTAAAATTTTCTTTGAATTAACATTTAGCACATGCCTAGGATCAATCTGATCGATCCTGCGAGTCACCAAAGTTAGATTTGGAAGATCAACGGTTGTTTTCCAATTTTCACGGGAAACAAATTGGCACGCCTAGTTGGATAGTGCTAAAGTTTATAAAGCTTTTTATAAGGTTTTGAAAAACTGTAATTGTTAGTTTTGTCTTTTGATAAAACTTCGTTGCATGTTATTGAGGAGTGGAAAAGTAGCCACTACAAACAAAGAAAGACCAAGGATAAACTACACTAGAAAAATGGCGACAAATTCTAATCAGCCAAATAATCCAAATCCTCGAGGGAGTGGTTCTAATCCTCAGCCTAGTAACACTAATCCTCGAGAAGTGTCTAGGAATGATGTAGTCCCACCCTGAGTCCTTTTGATAGGAGAGCAGATACCGCCTCCTGTTATGCATGAACCAGTGCCATCAGTGGCGGGTTCAGGGTCGACAGATATGAGGGTTTACACTCAACCCGTTTTGGAGTACGTGGGGCCACAAGCATTTAATCCCCAAACTCCACCAGGAGGAACTTTGACATTTAGGCATTTTCCCCCTCCAGTGTTTTCATAGCCATTACCAAGGAATCCACCATATGGAATGCCAACGTCATTAATACAAGGCCTCCAAAATGCTCCCCCAGTATTCTCAGAGAATGTAATGGCTTCGCCGTTACAAAGGTCAGGATCTGGGATAAATGTGGGTCGAAACATTCAAGGTGTAGGTGTGGGGTATTCCACTCGGGGCCCTGTCGCAACTGCGAAAAACCACCGGGGAAAAAACAGAAGAGTCGTCACTTTCGTTATTTATCCCAAAGAGAGGGAAAGGAGACGATCGCAAAAACCTAAAGAAAAAGGGAAAGACAAGGTCATCGCAACCATGTCTGGATTCGGGAGTCGGTTACGCAAGGGGAAGGTATTAGCACCCCTCACGTCCGTCGTACTCGACAGGATCCACGCATTGTTGTCTATCTAAAAGGGTGCGTTGAAACTATCTAACTAAAGGCTTAAGGACAAAAGAAAAAGAAAAGAGAAGTGACTCGACAGAGCATCGCCGCTCTGTGCCTACGTACTCCCTCGTGCAATGGGAAAGTCAGAGTCAACGTAGTTCGCCTAACTACGGGTAAAGAAGGGAGAAAGGTTGCTCGCCGAGACATCGCGTCTGGTGCCTACATACTTTCGTCTGGTACAAAAGATCAGAGCAAATGTAGTTCGGGCTAAAAGGACCACATGTTGGTTCAATAACTTTTAGTCTGAGTAGGGTTAACAGATAGTTCTAGCAGTTGGTGTATGCAGCTCGACCATTGGAGACTTAGGCGTTACCGTTTGCGGTAGAACTAAAATCTAACGACACTCTTTTTTTGTGAAACAATTTTCCTCGATTAAGAACCCCAAAGGGTGAAAAAGGTTTGAAGTGTTTTTGTGTTTTTTAGAGAAGAAGTGTTTTGAATTAGAGTGTTCATAATGTATGTTGTAACAAAGTCTAAAACCTAGGATCAAATGTGTCGCATATCGTCCTAAGGACGTATACTAAACACTCTAGGTAATTGAGAGGTGGCCCCTCAATCAACATTTCCCAAGTATAAGGCTCATTGCACAACATTCATTATCCTTATTAAGTATGTTAAACTTGTTTGAAGATGAGAAGAGAAGAAGGCACACTAATGGGAAACTAATCAATCCTCAAAGTTATCATGCAAGGTGGACTTAAAGTTGAGTTGAAAAGGGAACTACCTAATGTTATCATGCATGGTTAGGCACCTAATGTCTATTATAACCTCAAGAGGTTAGAGAACTTATGGGGAACATGGAAAAGAAAATCGAAAGAAGAAGAAGAAGAAGAAGAAGAAGAATTCATATGCAAATGAAGATACACACATAGAATGCATAAGTAGAATGATAGTGGGAGGAAAATAGTGTGGGCAGTAGCCACCACAAGCTCATCTCAACCAAGTATGCATATGGAAATGCAAGAAAAGAGAAGAAGAAGGAGAGATATGCATCAAAAGCAAACAAACAAGTGACAAACACAAAGAAAGGGTCCTCATGGATTCATCACTTTAGGTAAGCTTCAAATTCCTTCTAAGGAGGTACCAAGCTACCTTAAATGACACTCCAAGGTTATTGGACAGAAGGGAGATGAAAAGAAAATAGCTTAAAAGCAATACCAAAACAAAACAAGAAGAAATGCAAGTAAGAGCACAAAGGAAGCAAGCAAGTACCACTTAAGAGTTCAAGTTAAAAGCACAAAAAGAAAAGCATCAATCAACAAGCTATGCACATGATTTTGACCTAAAAATGAGCATACAGCAAGCTCAACATGTCTAAAATGTGAAACAATAAGATTTGAGAGCTTATTGGATCCACAAAGGTCATTTCCAATCCAAACTAGGTCAAGCACTTGTGTGAGCTGTCCTATGAGATGACCTAACTTGCAAGTCACTTCAAAAATAGGAAAAAGGCTCAAAAAATATCAAATAAAATGCACAAAGAAGCTAAAAAAGTTGGCAACCAGAGGCCAAGATATCAAGACAAATATCCTCTCAAAGCACCATCAAAAGAATCAATTCATTTGGATGTACCACTTTGAAATGGAAGAAACAAGTGCAAAAAGGAAAGCCACAAAAGTCAACCCAAAAGTCAACAACCAGGGGCAAAATGGCCCTCAAAAATTGATCAACTCATCATTGAGATGAGGATCAATTTTTATTCATTGGATCAAAAAGGAAAGAAAGAAAAAAATGCAAAAGCAAAACATGTTACAATTCAATTCAATTAAAACAAACTCCAATATTTAATTCTTTTTTAAATGGAAAATAAAATTGAAAAATAAAATAAAAATGTCCAAAAAATAGTAGACATCTTAAAGTTGATAAAAAATATTTTAGGTGAATTTTTAATGTATTGGAGCTATTTTAATTAATTAAAATTGTAAACAGAAAATAAAATAAAAAAACAAAAGAAAATAAGATGAAAATAAGAAATGGGCAAGGCAAATAGCAAACAATTGCAGTTCAAACAAAAACTGGGCCTAACTGAGGGGTGCAATTAGCAAGCGCGTGATAAGCCCAATCCAAATAAAACAAAAACCAAATAAATCTGATAGTTGTGTGTGCCATGGTCAAACGATGACTATCGTGGAAATGCAATCAGAATCACATGATCAAAAAGTAATCAATCAGATGGCTGTAAACGTGCCAGCGAATAAATGAGGATTCAAATGAAATTCCATGGATCCAGTCAACTAAAGACCATCGTAGGTCTTAATCTCCACCGTTGGACACAAAAGTAAGCACATCAAGCGTACCATACAAGGACACCTCATCATCTTCCTCAAAACAACAAGAAAAACCAGTCACCGGCCGGAGAACACTGTTCATCGTCTTCTCCGGCCATCCCCCACCGTGAGCAGAACCACAACAACACGTGCTACCAAAACTCAACCATTCTGGCCAAATTTTATATCAAAATTTAACTAGAGATCACAAGGATCTCATTTCTGGCCTCAAAAACCACTAATCCTGCGTAAAATTCCAAACCCGAAGACAACAAGATCACACACCAAAATCCAAAGTTCATGAAAATCTCTCCAATTTGATCTAAAACTCATCTAGAAGTCACGTAGGTTATAGATCAAGTGCCAAACAAGCAAGAGCATGCATAAACAAGCCAAAACAGATCCAAACATTTTTTATCATCATCCAACAATCACAACCAATGCCAGTTCGTTTTACACATTAATGATCTACATTGTTTCTACGTCTCAAATATGCAAAAATGGCAGTGAATTGATGCTTATCAAGAGTGTAATGTTGAATTTCAATTACCTAGTGGAGACCTTCCACTGAGCCTTCAAATGAAGCTTAAGCTTGAAGATAATTGTCCAGAATCATTCACTGATATTCAATAGAGCTTTCTCAATTCACAATTTTGCTTGAAATGTCCTCAATCTCCAAATTCGAAATTTGAAATTCCACCACTTTTTGAAAACTGAACTTGATCAATTTGGCTCCAATTTCCACCTCTGATGATTTGTGAAGGTTCAAAACTTTATATATGATGGATCTTGATGATAATTGAGCCCAAACTCAACCTCTAACAACCCATATCAAAATCCAAGGAATTGAGTTTTTTGAAGTTTTCATGTACACGAAAATTGCATCAAAATGGCTCAAAAATGGTTGAAACAGCTTGCTAGTATCACATGGAGTATGAATGGTCAAGATTAAGACCTTAATTGATCTCAATGGCTCATGTTTGCTATGTAACTTCACAATGAAGAAACCTTGAAAATGGCTCATTTAAACACCTCAAATTCAAAATCCAAAAATGCCAATGTGTTTAGAATGTTGTTTGTACTAAAAAAATGCACTTATTTGCACCAAATTGATCAATAATGAATTAATTCCCATTTTCCCCTTTTAAACCTTCTTTCATGAAAATTCACATATCCAATCTTCATTCCAAGCCAATTCCTTGACTTCTCAATGCTTGACTAAGCAATAACACCATTTGGAGAAAGTTTGATGTTGGAAAAATCTCCATTGGAAGTGTGCAAGTTGGTGAAATGGACCTATAATTTTATGACCTGTAATCTTACTTTCCCAAAATACCCCTGATTTGTAACCCTCATAACTTGAGTTCTACAAATCAGATGAAAGACTTCTATTACATTTTGGAAAGCTAAGACCAAGACCTACAACTTTCATGTTGGCCAAATGTTGAGGAGAAACGTACTTCTAGGTCAAAAATGGCTTGGAAGTTGGTTGACTTTTGTTGACCAAAATCACATCCCTCTGATGACCTGTAACTTGTCTGGATCATAACTTGAGTTCTATAAATCCAATCAAGAACTTCTAGTACTCAAAAGAAAGCTAAGAACATGCTCTACAAGTTCCATGTTGGTCAAGAGTTGAGATGAAACTTGTTTCTTGAGATAGGTGGTCTTGAAGTTAGGCACTAAATAGGGGATTTTACCCTGAGAACCCTAATTTAGTAACTTCTCACACACTTGATCCTTGATGAATTGAACTTGAAATGATATCCCATATATCTTAACACAACATACCATGACCATAGAGACTTTGAATTGAGTTTTAATCTCCTTCAATTTCACAATTAACTTAGGATTTACTAGATGAAAACCCTATATGCATCAACTTCAACTATAACTTTCCATACTTAGCACAAACACTTGGATGAGCTCCACAATGACCCTCAAGGCACTCAATGAGCTATCTCAACCTCCTATACCCATAACCATGAATTTACAATCCTCTGATGAACTTGAACTGGCCTCCAAATTAGGAGCTGACCCACATACATCCATCATTTCTTTCATAAAACCATTGTCCACCTCCTGATGACTTGATGACCATCCAAACCTGAGCAACACCCCTTGCTTAGGCTCCACCCTCTGAATAGACTCCTCTTAATATACACAACCTCTTGATCCCCTGTTCAATACAACATGTTATGCAATGCAAATGCTAGAAAGAAATGAAATGAAACATAAACCAAGTTAAGAAAAGGTTGGGCAAATTTTGGGATGCAACAGGCCCTAACCTGACAAATACTTTTATAGCTTGTTTAAGACAACAAATGGATGCGAGTAACCTACAAATGGTACAAACCTTATCCCAAACTACGGGGGAAATTTTCTAGCCCTTGACCCAAAACATTACCTAGACTAATGATCGGTGGATTTCAATTGTGTTTTCAAACGCTGTTTGTTGTTAATTTCGCAATGTTTTTATCTGTTTTTCGAAGCTTTAGTTGCTATTATCTGCATTACTCGTAGTTGTGTGTCTTCGAGTCTTATTTTTAAGTTTATATTACTTTTTCTGCTGGTGCGTTTGATTTGGTTTCTTTTAGTGTGTTTTTGGCAGGAATGGATAGCACGACAATCGCACCGCATTCGGAGGCAAAGAAAAGTCGGAAAAGGGAAGTCAGAGCTACAATACGGGTACCCGTGTTGCAAAACACGGCCCGTGTCATGGAGGACACGGTTGGCAGACACGGGTAGACCAAAGCAGAAGAAAAGAAGACTCAGACTTACAACACGGGTGCCCATGTCATGCAACACGGCCCGTGTTGCAGCCCTTGAAGATGAGACACGCCCTGAAGAAGTCAGCAGCCTGACACGGCCACCCGTGTTGCACAACACGGCCCGTGCCAGGGCCACTGAGAGTGAAATTTTTATGTTTTCTGATTTTTTGCTGTCAGACCTATTTCGAAGGGCATTTGAGACATTTCGCGATGTAATTTGAATTTAGATATAAGAGGCACATTTTAGAAAGTAGGAGACACTTTTGAACTGATATTAGGATTGACAACGGAGAGGAGAGTTTGGCTGGAAAACAAAGGATCGATCAAAAGCGGAAGCAATTGATGATCCAAGGATTTCAACTTACATTGTAATGATCTTCTCCTTTTCATTTCTAATTGCTTTTATGTTTACACAGAACATGAGCAGCTAAACCCCAAGTTGTTAGGGGGTGGTCCTAAGTTGCGATGTAATGACTTTTGTTTAATGATTTTATGAGAACTATGTTATTACCTTTATATATCTTATTTTGCATTAATCTTCATCGTATTCATATTGGAAAGTAGAATTCGAATTGTGCTTAGGCTTAGGTCTGGAAAGTCAACCTAACACTTTTGTAAAATAGTATCACGGTCGATATTGCTTAGGAATGAGGATATCCCGTCTCACGTATTTTATGGTCGGAACTATTGCTTGATGCTTTTCATGGACACTGAGGAATTAGTGTACAGGAAAATCATCAAAGGGTTTTCATTAAGGAATTAAGAAAACTAAATTGGCCAACTGATAAATTAAGGTTAATAACTAGTATAGCAGAATAATCATACAGGGTCTTTACTCGCATCGTCTCCACTCCCCTAACACTGTTCTTAGATTGATTCATAAGTCCTTATTTACTTGTTATATTACTCTGCTACAAAACAAACCCCTAGACCTTTTGTTCATTTGAATCCTAAAAATTTCGTTAATTACTATGCAGTCCTCGAGATCGATACTTGGGACTTTTCCCTTATTACTACAATTGGTAAAAATAGTACACTTGCTATTTTCCCGATCAACTAACCAACAATTAGCAGTGCAATTGGCACGCTTGGCAGAATTTATGGGTGTACCAGCCTTTGTTCGTGGCACAACTATTGTGGAAGACATTCCACGACGAAACCTGGGGAACGTACCTGAGGTGAACCTAGAAAATCAAGGGATAGTCGAACCCCTTAGACTCGAACCTCCTAGAGTCATACTGCCAAGGAACCAAGCGCTAATTCTGGTAGAAAGAGAACCAGGGGTAATAATGGTGAATCGAAACCAAGATGCTGACCATGTTATACAATAGGTTCGATGTAACAACATAGCTGTCGATAATAACTTAACGGCCATGGTCGAAAGGATAATGGCTTGAAATGAGGTAAATTTTGGTTTTACTAGGCCAAATTTTACGTCACCAATAGTAGATTACATTCTCCATTCAGAAATACTGCCTAGGACGAAGGTACCAAAGTTTACCAAGTTTTCAGGAGATACCACTGAATCTACTGTTGAACACGTAGCCCGGTATATGATCGAGGCTGGAGAGATTGCAAATGACGAAAGTCTTAGGATAAAATATTTTCCAAGCTCTCTCACTAAAAATGCTTTCACTTGGTTTACAACCCTACCCCTTAACTCAATCTATAATTGGACCCAGTTGGAGCATTTATTCCATGAACAATTCTACATGGGACAAACCAAGATTAGTTTGAAGGAATTGGCTAGCATAAAACTAATGTTTTCTGAGCCAATAGGAGATTACCTAAATAGGTTTCGACTACTTAAGGCTAGGTGTTTTACTCAAGTACCTGAACATGAGTTAGTCGAAATGGCCGCTAGTGGCCTTGATTACTCTATTAGGAAGAAGTTAGATACCCAATATCTGAGAGATATGGCCCAACTAGCTGATAGGGCTCGACAGCTAGAGCGTCTGAAATACGAAAAGGCTAAATTTAATAAGAGTAGAAAGGTAGTCTACATTGAATATAATGAGAATGTCGAGGGTTTACATGATGAAACATTGTATTTCGACAAAAACGTGATAGATGTTGCTAAATTAAAGCAGGGTTCTCCATATGCTTGTAAAATATTAGCTCCTTCGAATGGAAAAAAATTTGTCGAATCTGAAAAAAATGATAAGTTCCCAAAGAAAACATATACTTTCGACATCACTAAATGTGATGAAATTTTTGATTTGTTAGTTAAAGATGGGAAAATGATAGTGCCTGCTGGCGCTAAAATTTTTGTAAGTACCATAATTTTTTGGGTCATAAAACTTCTCAGTGTTTTCTTTTCAGGGATTTTGTTCAAAATGCTATCTAGGAAGGCAGGCTAAAGTTTGGAGAGAAAAGCAACAGTCAAATAAAACTTGACTCTGATCCATTTCAAGCAGTGGATGCCCATTATACTGAGCCCACGGAGGTACATATGGTCGAAGTTGCTGATAACTTCGACTATTCAATTAATATGGTGGAAATTACTGAAGATTTTGCCAATGATACTGTTTTAGCCAAGGTTACTATACACCTTGGAATCAATACCATGGATAAACTCATGGGTGAGGTTGCCGATGGCTTCGACAAAGTTACTGACGACTTGGATGATGGGATCACTGAAGATTCCAACCTGGTGCTGGTTACCAAAGGAGACGCAGATAGTTTTATTAAGATGGACAGGGCCGCTGAAGGCCTTGAGCTGGACTTCTGTAATCTAAACCTGAGTGATGGTGTCGACATGGACATAAATATGGTCGATATTAGACAACATAAGACCATGGAAATCGATGAGGCAGGTTGCCAGGAAGAGCGCAACAAAATGGCGTATCCAAAACAGGAAGAGACCATTATGGAATTCCTCCATCGCTTCCAAAAGAAAGGATCAGGTGTCATGTTTTACCCCAGATACAGTGCAATCTTCGATCAAAAGGCTGCCCAGAAACTTGAAGGGGTGTGAAAAGCTAAGTAGAAGTGGGAGAAGGCCAACCATGGCCCTCGAAGCTTCGATATAAGGAGGTATGAGTCGAATGCTAGATGCCAAGAGCA
Organism: Lathyrus sativus; assembly: GCA_963859935.3. Lineage (NCBI taxonomy): Eukaryota > Viridiplantae > Streptophyta > Magnoliopsida > Fabales > Fabaceae > Lathyrus > Lathyrus sativus. The sequence continues at coordinate 630,807,938 of OZ012735.1, read as the reverse complement.
AGACCTGCTACCTTCAAGCCATTTGCTGAAATTTCTAATGGAAAATGGGTCAGACCAAATGAGGACAGACAGAAAGGCCAGCAGAAGTGGAAAAACTTCGACGTCAACCGAGGCTCTTCGATCACTTATCGTAAGGAGTTTCAATCCTCCAAAACTGCTCACATTTTTTAGAATTACAAGGGGAAGAACCCAATGTCGCGATCTCAATGGAAGAGAGAACAACATAGAAGGAAGGCCCTCAGGGAGGCCCAATCGAAAGATCAAGGAGAGTCCAGTACTAATGTCCCTACTGATAACAGAGGGAATCAATTCAAGATTACTGAAAAAATGCTGTGGGGCGGAAATTGTTCCCCTCTCAAGAGGGTGAACATAAAAGGACGGTCGAGGATGATGAAGAAATGACGGACAACTTCGACTCTGAGTCTGGCGCTTCTTTGGATATCCTAGTCAATATGGTATCTGTAATGCCCAGGGACTTCGACCAAATTACAGAGGTCGAAAATCTGGATGCTTACACTGAAGCAGAAATGGCATCACACAAGCCTGTATGCTACTATATTATGAACAATAGGTGTGTTGAAGAGCATAACGCCTTCTTTGAGAGACCTACAGAGGCAAAGAAAGGCCACCTGAAGCCTTTTTACATCACTGGGAAGGTGGGGAATGTACTAGTGAAGAAGGTATTGGTGGATTGTGGCGCAACAGTAAATCTGATGCCACATTTCTTACTGAACAAGATTGGCAAGTATGACACTGATACTAAGCCACATAATATGGTTCTTTTGAATTACGAAGGAAAAATTGGCTCTACAATGGGTGTGATACAATTTGACTTGATAGTTGGGACGATTACTAGGCCTACTATCTTCATGGTGATAGAAACAATGGCCAATTACAATGTGCTCTTGGGACGGGGGTGGATACATGGCATTGTTGCAGTTACATCTTCGATGCATCAACGAATCACCATTTGGAGGCCAGATGGCATAGTGGAGAACATCGAAGCTGATTAGGAGTATTTTAAGGCACCTTTAAATCATGTCAACAGGAGACAGTTCGACAAGCATCTGGCTCATATTACCCCTTGTGCCCCAGCAGATTTTGAGTTTATCCCAAATGATGAAACATTCTGCTCATTGTACTTACACCCCGTCGATGGTTTCTGGTGGGGTAAAGAAGTTCCAGGAGAAAGGCTCTCATACCTTAGGAATCCTGCAGTAGACCCCATAGGGCGGGGAAGTGAATTCAGTGACAATGACTGAGTTCGAAGTATTGAGAAGAATTTTTGGCCTATGTGGCTGAAACCAAATTACAGGCGGCTTTGGAAGCTGCTAATGAACATATGGCCATTAAGGCCAATTCTGATTTTCACCAAGAAGGTTCTGGTAAGGACTTCGACCCAGAACCACCTGATAAGGTTCAAGGTGTAGAACAAGACTAGAGGCTTGATGCCATCTATGATGAAGAGCCTTTGGGCTTTGAAAAGGATCCGCTGGAGAACGACATTAAGATGATAATGCAGGACCCATTAGAAGAAATTGACCTAGGAGATGAGGTAACCAGAAGGCCAACATATGTCATCGCCAATCTCGACCCACAACTTAAGGTCGAAGTCATCCAGTTGCTATAGGAGTTTAAGGACTGTTTCGCTTGGGACTATGATGAGATGCCTGGTTTGAGGAGAGAGTTGGTCGAACAAAAGTTGCCAATCAAGCCTAGGAAGAAGCCAGTCAAAGAGAATCCAAGACGGTTTGCCCCATAAATTCTCTCAAAGATAAAAGAGGAAGTCGAAAGACTCCTTCGATGCAAGTTCATTCCCACTGCCAGGTATGTCGAATGGTTGGCTAACATTGTGCCTGTCATTAAAAAGAATGGTTCTTTAAGAGTTTGCATAAACTTTAGAGATCTAAATTCTATAACTTTAAAGGAAGAATATTATATGCTTGTGGCAGAAATGCTAGTTGATTCCGCCGCAGGACATGAGTATCTCAGTATGTTGGATGGATACTCTGGTTATAACCAAATATTCATTGTTGAAGATGATGTCCCCAAAACAGCTTTTCGATGTCCTGGAGTCTTAGGCACCTACGAATGGGTAGTGATGCCTTTTGAGCTTAAAAATGCTGAGGAAACATATCAACGCGCAATGAACTCAATCTTCCATGATTATATAGAGACTTTCATGCAAATATATATTGATGATATTTTAGTTAAGTATATTTTAGGGAAGAGTCACCTGGACCATCTTCGACAATCCTTTGTGAGGATGAGAAGATATGGTCTTAAAATGAATCCTCTTAAGTGTTCATTTTGTATGCAGGCAGGGGATTTTCTAGGCTTTGTGGTCCATAAAAAAGGGATCAAGATTAACCAGAACAAACCTAAAGCCATCATGGAAGCGAAAGCGCCATCGACAAAAAGGAGTTACAATCACTGCTGGGCAAGATAACCTTCTTGTGAAGGTTCATATCGAACCTAAGCGGAAAAACGCAAGCCTTTTTACCATTGCTTAGATTCAACAAAGAGGGGTTCGAATGGGGGCAAGATCAACAGGAAGCCTTCGACAAGATCAAGGACTACCTGAGTCATTCTCTAGTTCTTTCACCGCCTTGTAGGAATAGGAGTATGAGGTTGTACATAGCTACGTCAGACAAAACTTTAGGGATCATGTTGGCTCAAGAGGATAAGAATGGCGTCGAAAGGGCCATCTACTACCTCAATAGAGTTTTGAATGATTCGGAAACTAGGTATAGCATGATAGAAAAAGTATGCTTATGCTTATATTTCTCGTGTACAAAATTGAAGTAATATATAAAACTAGTTGATGTTTATGTTTCGTCTCACTTTGATGTTATTAAACATATGTTGTCTAAACCTATCATGCATAGTCGAGTTGGTAAGTAGGGGTCGCAACTGCGAAAAACAACCGGCGAAAAAAACAGAAGAGTCGCCACTTTCGTTATTTATCCCAAAGAGACGGAAAGGAAACGATCGAAAAAACCTGACGAAAAAGGGAAAGACGAGGTCATCGCAACCATGTCTGTTCGGGAGTCGGTTACGCAAAAGGAAGGTATTAGCACCCCTCACGTCCGTTGTACTCGACGGGATCCATGCATTGTTGTCTATCTAAAATGGTGTGTTGAAACTATCTAGCTAAAGACTTAAGGACAAAAGAAAAAGAAAAGAGAAGTGACTTGGCAGAGCATCGCCGCCCTGTGCCTACGTGCTCCCTCGTGCAATGGGAAAGTCAGAGTCAACGTAGTTCGCCTAACTACGGGTAAAGAAAGGGGAAAGGTTGCTCGCCAAGACATCGTGTCTTATGCCTACGTACTTTCATCTGGTATGAAAGATCAGAGTGAACGTAGTTCGGGCTAACAGGACCACACGTTGGTTCAAAAGTTTTTAGGCCCGAGTAGGGTTAACAAATAGTTCTAGCAGTTGGTGTATGCAGCTCGACCATTGGAGACTTAGGCGTTACCGTTTGTGATAGAACTAAGAGTTAATGACACTCTTTTATCTGAAAAGATTTTCCTGATTAAGATCCCGAAGGATGAAAAAGGTTTGAATTGTTTTTGTGCTTTTTAGAGAAGAAGTGTTTTGAATTTGATTTGTAACTCATGTTGCACTAAAGACTATGACCTAGGAGCGAATGCGTCGTATATCATCCAAAGGACATATACTAACATTCTAGACAATTGAGAGGAAACCACCCAATCATCATTTCCCAAATAGCTTAAGGCTTGTAGCGTACAACACTTGTCATTCTTTATTAAGTGTTTTATGAATGTTTGAAGATGAGAAGAGAAGAAGGAACACTAATGGGAGACTAATCAATCCTAAACGTTATCATGCAAAGTGGACTTAAGGTTGGGATTCAAAAGGGAACTACCTAATGTTATCATGCATGGTTAGGCACCTAACGTCTATCATAACCTCAAGAGGTTAGAGAACTTATGGGGAGCATGGCAAGGAAAAGCAAAAGAAGAAGAATAAAAATAAAGCATATGCAAATGAAGATGCAAACATAAGATGCACAAATAGAATGAAAGTGGGAGGAAAATAGTGTGGGGCAGTAGCCTCCACAAGCTCATATCAACCAAGCATGCATATGGAAATGCAAGAAAAGAGAAGAATAAGAAGAGCACAAGAAGAGATCAACCAAATAAGAGCAAACCACACAAAGATGCACCAAAAGTGGGATGAAATGACCTAAGTCAAACAACATCAACCACACCAACAAAACTAAACCAAAATGAAAGGTAAAACAAAACCCAAAGCCAAGTGAGGACGGGAGACCAAATGAGGGCAGAAAGGGCCTCATAATAGGTACTCAACCATGAGCATCACAAATCAAGTGCAAAGGAAGCACAAAAGAGTCCTCAAGGATCCATCATTTTAGGTATACTTCAAGTACCTCCTCAGGAGGGACTAAGATACCTTAAATAAGGTTCCAAAGTCATTGGACATAAGGGAGATGAAGAGAAGAAAGCTCAAAAGCAATAGAAATTCAATTCAAAAGGAAATGCAAGCAAAAGCACAAAGAATGCAAGCAAACATCACATAGAAGTTCAAGTTGAAAACTTAAAAGGAAACACACAAATGAACAAGGAAGAAACAATATCATGACCTAAAATTGAACCAACATCATCCTTAACATGTTAGCAACATGAAACAAAAGGAATTGAGAGTTCAAAGGATCCAAAAATGTCATATCCAAGTCAAACTAGGTCAAGGTACATGTGTGAACCTCCCTTGGAGGTAACTTGACTTGCAAGTTACTTCAAAAATAGGAAAATGGTTCAAAAATAATCAAATAAAATGCACAAGGTAGCTAAATATGTTGGCAAATAGAGGCCAAAAGCTCAAAGCAAAATCCCCTCAAAGCACCATCAAAAGAAAATAATATTCAAGATGTACCACTTTGAAATAGGAGAATTGAAGGTCAAAAGAAAAGCACCAAAAGTCAACCCTAAAGTCAACCAACCAGGGGCAAAATGGTCCTAAAAAATTGTTTAACTCATCATGGATATGAGGATCAAATTTCATTCATTAGACCCAAAGGAAATGAGAGAAACAAATAAAAGAACCAACAATGTCACAATTTAATTCATTTAAAAACACCTCCAATGTTTAATTATATTTAAAAATGAAAAATCATCTTAAAAGTAAAATAAAAAATGTCTAAAAATAATAGACATCTCAAGGTTTGTAAAAAATATTTTTGTGAATTTTTTAGAACAATGGAGCTATTTTTAATGAATTAAATTCAAACCAAGATAAAAAGAAAATATTAAAAGAAATAAAAGAAAATGAAAATGCAAGAAAAACACACAGCCAATGGATCAGGAGACCAGTCAATGGATCTAAGGGAGGAGGGTGTGCCACGTAGCACCTGGGGAATTAAATGAAACGGAGAGTTTCACTCATGCTCGTGTGTGGTTTAGTTGACTTCAGCCTACCATACGTCTTGATCTAATGCGTTCATTCAAAAAGTACACTGATCCTATGAACTAGAGCTTGCCACGTCAGAGAAACCCTAGTCAACACTCTCAGAACAAATCTCACACGCTGGATTAACATACTAGGTCAAGGGAGTCATCCAGATCTAACGGCTAGGGACTCATCTTCCTCATTCAAATCCTCAGATGGAGGGAACGCTTAGGTGGTGGCCGGAGAAGACTCTGGTCGTCTTCTCCGGCGAGAGCTACAATGCTCTGATGTCAAACCTAACCAAATTCAACAAAATCGGTATCAATCTCTTCCTCTATCCATGTACAACAACCTGACATACTTATTTTCCATTAATTCCTCACAACAAATTCAAATCGAAGCCAAACAGGTTTGTGCACCAAAATCAAAAGTTCACCAAACTCATTCAATTTGGTCCAGAAATCATCTATAGGTTATGGAGATCACAACAAAAATTAATCAAAACATCACAAGAACAAGCCATACCAGATCAAAACAGTTTGGAGTTTCATCCAACAATTATCACAAATGCCAGTTTGTTTTAGTGATTAATGATCTACATGTTGTCTAGGTCTCAAATATGCAAAAATGGCAAAGAATCAAGGCATATTCAGAGAGTAAGGTTGATTTGTAAATACCTAGTGGAGAACTTCCACTGAGCCTTCAATTGATGCTTAAGCTTGAAGAAAAGTATCCAGAAATGTTCAGTGATCTTCAATGAAGCCTTTGCAACCTTTAATTTTTCTTGAATCTTGCTAAATCTCAAAAATCGTATTTCACTTGTTCTTCACTTTTTCAAAATGCTCTAGCTCCAATTCTTCACCCAATTTGTGTTCTGAGCATTTGTTCATGGTAGAAACCTTTTATGTGGTGGATTTGGAAAGAAATTAAGCCCAATGGCAGCCTCTAAGAGCTCAATTGAAATCCATGGAATTTGAGTTTTTTCACTTGTCATGTGCACGAAATCTGTACCAATTTGGCTCCAAAATGATGCAAATCACTTGCTGGTAACATGAGGAGTGTGAATGGCTGGGATTTCATCCTTGTTTGATCTCAATGGTTGATATTTCAAGTGTGACTTAAGCTTGAAGTAAACTTGAAAATGGCTCATCAAAACTCTCCAAATCAAAATTCTAGAAATGACAATGTGTTTAAAACATGCTTTTCACTCAAAATATGTATCTACTTGCACAAAAACGATCCATAATGAATTAAATCCAATTTCCTCATTTTAAGTCCTTTTCAATGAAAACCAATTTAGGAAATCACCATTCCAAGCCAAATTCATGACTTCTCAATGTTGGGTTGAACAATTGACACCATTTGGAGCACATTTGATGTTGGAAAAATCGCCATTTGAAGTTTGCAAGTTGGTGAAATGGACCTATAATTTTGTGACCTATAATCTCACTTTCCCAAAATACCCTTGACTTGCAAACCTCATAACTTGAGTTCTAAAAATCATATGAAAGACTTCTAGTACTCTTTGGAAAGCTAATACCAAGATCTACAATGTTTATCTTCATCAAAAGTTGAGGAGAAACATCCTTCTAGGTCAAAAATGGCTTGGAAGTTGGTTGACTTTTGTTGACCAAAATCAAATTCATCTGATGACCTGTAACTTATCTGCATCATAACTTGAGTTCTATAAATCCAACCAAGGACTTATAGTACTCAAAAGAAAGCTAAGAACATTCCCTACAAGTTTCATGTTGGTCAAAAGTTGAGATGAGACTTGTATCTTGAGATAGGTGGTCTTGAAGTTGGGCACTAAACAGGGGATTTTACACTGAGAACCCTAATTTAGTAACTTCTCACACTCTTGATTCTTGATGAATTGATCTTGAAATGATATATTAGACATCTCAACACAACATCCCATGACCATAGAGACTTGTAATTGAGTTTTAATCTCCTTCAATTTCACAGTTGACTGAGGATTAACCAGATGAAAACCCTAGATGCAACAGCTTCAACTGTAACCTTTCACACTTAGTAAAACACTCGGATGAACTCCACAATGACCCTCAAGGCACTAAATGAGCTCTCTCAACATCTTATATCCATAATCATGAATTCACAATCCTCTGATGATCTTGAACTAGCCTCCAAGCTAGGAGCTGACCCACATACATCCATCAATCCTTTCACAAGACTATTGCCCACTTCTAGATGACCATTCAAAATTGAGTAACACCCCTTGCTTAGGATCAACCTTCTGAGTAGAATCCTCTTGCTATACAAAACCTCTTTATCCCCTGTTCAATAAAAAATGCTATGCAATGCAAATGCTAGAAAGAAATGAAATGAAACATAAACCAAGTTAAGAAAAGGTTGGGAAAATTTTGGGGTGCAACAGTAGGCACTAGCATTGATTGAGTATTCTTTAACATATAAGCCTTTAAAGGCAGTTAAAGAACAAGTGGTAGCAGACTTTATAGTCGACCACTCCATAAATGAAAGCACTTTGAATTACGTCAAACTGGAACCTTGGAAGTTGTACTTCGATGGCTCTAGCCACAAAGAGAGAACATGTATTGGCGTGCTAATTATTTTGCCTGAAAAAATTCCAACAAAATTTAAGTATAAAGTCGAAGGAATTTGTTCCAACAATGAGGCTGAATATGAGGCCTTAATAGCAGGACTTGAAATTTTGTTAGGATTGGGGGCAACTAGAGTCGAAATAATGGGAGACTCAGAGTTGGTTATAAAACAAATTACAAAGGAGTACAAATGTGTTAAGGAAAATCTTATCATGTACTTTGTAATACCCAACAGACTACTGAAAAAATTTGAAGTGGCAAGCATTCGACATATACCTTGACTAGATAATCAAGTGGCTAATGACTTGGCTCAGATTGCCTCTAGGTATAGGGTTTCGAAGGAAAATTTGCAAGAGGCAATCGAAGCCAGAGGTAAAGTCGTGTCTGTTGGATTATGTCCATCAGATCTAGAAGTGACAAAGTTTGGATACGCTGATGAAGAAAATTTTGAGATCTTTACAGTAGACAACTTGACAGATAAAGACTGGAGGAAGCCTTTAGTCGAGTACTTACAGAATCCAACAGCGTCTACAGAGCGAAAAGTCAGGTATCAAGGTCTAAGTTACGTTCTTCTAGGAAACAATTTATTTAAAAAGACCCCTGAGGGAGTCTTACTTAAATGCCTTAGTGAATCAGAGGCATATCTGGCCCTTTCGACAGTCCATAGTGGGGCGTGTGGGGCACATCAAGTAGGTCATAAGATGAAATGGCCATTGTTTCGACAAGGCATGTATTGGCCTACTATGTTAAAGGATTGTATTGAATTCGCCAAGGGCTGCCAAGAATGCCAAGTTCACGCTGGCATATAGCATGTCCCAGAAAGCGAGTTGCATTCCATAGTCAAACCATGGCCTTTCATAGGTTGGGCTTTGGACTTGATTGGAGAGATTCGACCTGCATCATCCAAGAATCAGAAATACATTTTGGTAGAAATTGACTACTTTACAAAGTGGATCGAAGCGGTACCTTTACCGAATGTGGATCAAGAGGGTGTAATCGAGTTTACTCAAAAGTACATCATTTACAAGTTTGGAATCCCAGAAACAATCACAATAGATCAAGGATTAGTTTTTACTGGTCGAAAGATGCAGGAGTTTGCTAAGGAGATGGGATTCAAACTCTTAACCTCTATACCTTATTATAAAAAGGGTGGGTAATCCTGCCTATGGATCGAACAGTCAGAGCCTTGGGAAAATGGTCCCCAAAATGGGAAGGCCCATTTCAAATTACACAAGTATTTTTTAATGGAGCCTATAAAGTTGAAGAGTTAAACAAGGATAAAAGACTTTTGAAAGTAAATGGCAAGTATTTGAAAAAATATAAACCAGCGCTTCAAGAAATTAAAATCTCTAGAGAATAATTCAATGTAAAAGGCAGAGTCAAAAATGATATACATAAATGCCAAAATAGCTTAAAATCATTACATAATAAAGTCTGAAAGACTATGGCACATGGCATTCAAAAAGTAAACCATTCAGGACCGTATTTCCTTTCTGCAAATGGGGCCATCCTTGGTGTAAACTTGTATCGTTTAGCAAACATCTTGATGAAGACAGAAATAGATGCCCAAGTGTCTGCCCCTCTTCATTAGGGGTTAGTTTGACTAGTCGAGTCCGTTCGAATCGCCTCTCCTTTATTTCTGGGTCTTCATCGTCGACTACCCCTTTGTTGGGAAGGCAAGTCTCGAATGTGGCATTAAGCCAGAGTTGGAGTAGCCAGAAAGGTCCCGACAATAAAAAATTCCCATTACTCTCTTGGTATTTTAGTCGACCAACACCTTCACTTAGAGATTCATATAAGCTAGCCAATATCATTCACTTAGACAAACGCCTCGATTAAGATGTAGTTGGTTGGCTAGAGTGAGATACTTCCTTGCCACCTGCAGAGATTTGGTACAAAACACACAACGAGAAAGCCATATAGCCAGAAATGCTATGTGTTCTTAGTCTTCAACCGTGTCTGTTTGTTTGTTGTGGTAATGGTTGATGAAGTGGGTGTACGTGTGCTTGGTGGTGGAAAACCCTATGGTGTCCTGATTATCCACTTCAGGGTCATAGACCAATCCATGAGGTTTTAGCCTTGTGATATCGGCTAAGTCAAAAAGGGTGGGTGTCATCATCCCACAAGGGAGGTGAAATGTATAATGGGTACTATCCCAGAAGTGCAAAGAAGAAGCTAGCAAAATGGGGCAGTAGGCGGGACCTATCTTCGACATCATGATCAAGTCATAAATCTAAGTTTTCTTCCAAGCTTCTGCCTTGACTTTCTCTACCTTGGTCAACCAATTCAAATAGAGGTCAGAATCTTTGAAGTATGGAGTTGCTCTAAACAACCTTGAAATTCTAGTATCAGATATTAGATGTCAAAGGAGATGTTCCCGACATAAATATCTGTATAATAAGAACAAAGATAAACACAAACAATTGTAAAGAGACACAGCAATTGTTAACCCAGTTCAGTGAAAACATACCTACATTGGGAGGCTACCAAGCCAGGGAGGAAATCCACTAACAGCAGAATTAATTCAGAGCTAAACTCCCAGTTTACAACTCCTCACTTAATCTCTACCCATGCAACTTCTGCCTAGAACCTAGTAGACAAGAGACACCTCTCACTCCCCCTCAATCACAGCAGTGATAACTTTCAATACAAAGAAAAGACTTTAGAAGACACTATTCAAAGTCACAACTTGATCTTGCTTAAAAGCTTCAATCAAGTATCATACACTCTTGCTTAAAAGCTTTGAGTGAAAAATTAACAATTTACAAATAACAACCTAGTCCAATTCACACATTAAATAATGAGTGAATGGCTCACAAAACTAACACACATGAAGCCTTAAACTTTAAACAAATGCACACACTTTTAATCCTTGCTTCTCTAATCTTCAAGCTAGGGTTTCACCTCCTTAAATAGCAATACAGAATGAGCTTGGGCTATGGCAAAAGTAACAGCAGGAAGAGAAGATTTCAATCTTCATAAATAGCAGCAATCATCCAGATTTGATTTGATCAATCAGATCCAATCAAATCAATCTCCCAATCTTCAAACAATCTTCTGAAAATATCTTCAAATCAAATCCAATCTGATCCATAATAAATGTATCATAAACGCCTGTAGAAAACCATGCAGAATCTGTACCAGAACAGTGCAGCTAGCTTACACAAAAAGATATGGGCACACACACATTCATACAGAATGTTTAGATCATGAGTGTCAAGACATCTTGTTTGACATCATGAGAAAACACATGTTACAGAGCACAAAGCAACCTGCTGTTCCTAACAGACAGATGTCACGACATCCTGTAGGACATCTTGTGATTACTTTTGGTTTTACCAAAATACCTACCAATCAAGAACTAATAAACCTAGACCCATCATTCAAGTACTTTAGGTCTATGTTTTGTAAGGCTATACTATCAGGACCTTTAGTGGCTACCTTGGTTTGATCTTTCTTCCCTAAGGGTTTAGTTTTACGGTAGGAAGGGAAGAAGTCACTAATGGTTGAACAATCTGCACCTAAAGTGGATAAAGGACCAGATAAAGCTAGGGGTTTACCAGAAACAGTCACGGGAATCATTACCTGAGACTCGTAGATGTGTCTCTTCTCTTCTCTGAGAGGTTCAGGAATGAACTGTTGGTTCTTGACTACCTTGGGCCTGCTTAGTGTGGCAAAGGGAGGAAGCAACGACACACTCTTTGGCCCCTTGACCTTTGGGTTTTTCTTCTGATCTTGAGTAGCAGCAGTGGAAGACGCCATTGTTAAGGGTTTAGAGAAAATGGGTTTACTGAAGGTAAAAAGTTTAGAGTGCTTGAAGAGATGCTTAGTGATTGCTTTGGAGTGGAAAAAAGTAAAAATAGTTTCTGAGGAGATTATTTATAAAGAGTCCGGAAGTAATAAAAGGTCATTATTCATCATTAAGGGCTAAAAGGTAGTGGGACACGTGGAGTCCCAGGAGCGAAAATGGGGGCGGTGGAAGTTATTACCTATGCCCACGATCTCATAAATCCTAGGAGAGGTAATGATGGTCTGGGATTTGGTGGGATTTCCAAGAAATTGTTTTCATAATTGGCCATGACGTCATGGACGTGTTTTAAAAGGAACTGAATAGTTTCTTAAGTCGTGAGTTGGTCAATTACATTGACACCTACGTGGGGTCGAAAGATGGCGTCGAATGGGACACTATCAAAAAATGGCCTTTTTCTTCAGCACTGTCGAAAAGGACATTTTGGGGGGGAAATTTGTTAGCTCAGAAATTCGACGCCCATATTAAATTGGAAGTATTGGTTGGAATGTTAATTTCTTGATGTAGTGTGAAGGAGTCTTCGAATGGGTCTTTACAATAAGTTAAATCGAAGGCACTCACATAAGAAATAAAGACTTTTTGGGACTTAGAAAATATTTCTAAGATTGGAGAGGCTACCTTCGACCGAGAATGCTGCCCAATACTAGCAGTATTTGAAATTCAAATAAAGGAGGGAGCAGTTATTCTTGTCCACTCCTGAATAAGACAAGTGGCGCACATCCAAAAGGCAGGTGCATGCAGTGCAACACTTGTCAGATGTTGATTATCTTAGGAAGTTAACAACAGTTAGTTTTATTATTATAAATAGGGGTTCTAGCAAATAGGATTCGGTGTGTTATGTTCACTATTGTACAAGTCACTCCAAATTTACTCAAAGTAACCGTGTGTAGAGAAAAGAGTCTTGGGAGAATGTACGTGATGTAAAAACACCATTTTATGCTTTAATGAAATTTACTTTCACTTTGTATCAAAAGAGTTTATCTTTACTTTCCTACAAGTTATCTTTTCAGCATTATACCCTGTCACTTTTAAGTTTCCTTTAAAAGTCTTTAGCCTTTCTTTCGATTTAATACCTTTGTATTTCTGTCGAACCATACTCTTAATATAAACTTTTCTTTATAAACACTGTCGAAGTGTTCAGTCTTTAAAATTTTCTTTGAATTAACATTTAGCACATGTCCTAGGATCAATCTGATCAATCTTGTGAGTCACCAAAGTTAGATTTGGAAGATCAGCGGTTGTTTTTCAATTTTCACGGGAAACAGTACCTCAGGTGGAACTTTCATCTAGTTGTATCCCTTGTGTATCAAAACCAGGAATAATTCAATGTATTTCATAAGAATAGGATCAAAGTCTAGTCTTCTAAGCACATGACCCTGGTTGTTGAACTGTGGTCGGTTTTGCTGAGGAGATTGTTGGTTATGATGGCGCCGTGGCTATGGCTGTAGAGCTCGGGGAGCTTGAGGTTGTTGATATGGTTGAGCAAAGTGTGTCTGATAAGCCGGAGCGTTGAGTGCTGGTGTTATAACAACAACTTGCTGAGATTCTTAATACCTCCTCCTTGGTCGTCCTTGATGCACGACGCTTACATATTGTTCTTTCTTCTTTATAAAATTACTTCCGTACTTTTTTGCACTGCTAGAGGTACGTCCTTCCCTAGCTAACCTTCCTTCACGAACTCCTTCCTCCAGATGCATTCCTATATTCACCATCTCAGTGAAGTCAATAGATGCGCTGGCCACCACCCTCTCATAGAAAAGTGAAGCGAGTGTTTTCAAAAAGATCTTAGTCATTTGTTTCTATTCTTATGGAAGTGTAACTTGAGCGACTAACTCGCGCCAGAGCTGAGCATACTCTTTGAAGTTTTCTTTGTCCCTATGAGTCATGGCCCTTAGTTGATCTTGGTCAGGTGCCATGTCGGCATTGTGCTTATACTGTTTAATGAAGGATTCACAGAGATCGTTGAAAGTTTGAATCTTCATGTCGTCTAACCCCATGTACTATTTGAGGGTGCACCGGTCAGACTGTCTTGAAATAATGGATAAGTAGCTGATCATTGTCTGTCTGTGCCAACATCTTCCGAGCATACATGACGAGATGACTTTGCAGACAGGTCTTTCCTTTGTATTTTTCAAAATCCGAAACCTTGAACTTTGGAGGGACTTTGACATTCGAAACCAAACAGAGATCGAAAGCACTTTTGTCGAACAGTTCTTTTCCACGGAGAGCTTTCAGTTCTTTTTGAATTTCTGAGAATTTATCCTGAAACTCATCCATCCTTTCATCAAATCCCACAATCTCACTTGGCGCACCATGATACATTGGATCTTCCAAGACATATGGAGTGATATTCATATTTGGTGGTGGCATAGTCATCACAGCAGTGGTGGTAGGAATTGCAGTTACAAAAGGAACAATGGTTACAGCAGGAACTTCAGAGACATGCGGGCGGTAACTGGCTAGAGTGAAAAAGGGAGGCATCCCCCATGGGAAGCCTGGTGGCATGTTGTACGGAGGTTCAATAGTAGCAGACACCACTAGGATTGGTGCTGATACAATTTTAGAAATGACAGTTCTCTGAGTGTTTTCTTGAGTGTTGTGTGCTGATTGATTTGACAATGCTTCAACCAACCCATTAATCCTTTCTAAACTTTCCTTCAGAGTAGTGACTTTGTCACAGAGCATTCGGTTCTCTTGTTCAAGTTGGTCCATTATTCAATGTTGATTGGCTCGATTATTATATCGGTGATTCAGCTTGTCTGTGTAGATGAAGCAAGAGTAAGAACCTGGAATGCAAAAGATGTTATGCTAATGCATATGCACATACATAAATGCAAACGAGACTTCAAGAAACTCAAAAGTATACTTGCAAATACTGTAACAACAGGACTTATTACTCAAATTGAAGAATTGTTACAAAGGGAAAACACTCCTTTAAGAGTTTGATACATCAAAAGTACTGAAAATAAAAGCAAAGGAAACTTAGAAGTCTAATCCCCTTGACTACGACCCCTTCTTTCCGTGAAGCTCCTCCATAAGTCGATTGATTTGTTCCTGCATCTTCGCTTTTTTAAGGATGAGCTTGTCCACATACTGTTTCCAAGCTACAGAGGTTGGAGGAAGACCAGCACTGGTAGTTGACCCTGATGATGTGTGAGGGGAAAATATATCCTCTCGCATCTTCCTTTTCTTCGAAGGTTCTTCTTCTTTTTGTTGTTGCAGCCCCTGAAGTTTCTCATTCTCTATTTTGAGGATGTAGTACTTATTCCTCCAAGCATTCTTTAATTTTTTAGCTTCGCCCAAAGCATTTTTCAGTTTTCCTTCTTTGTTTGTAACAGTTCAGGAAAAATCCCAGAAAGTTAACACCATAGGTTCATGGAAAGGAAAAGGCATCTTCAACTCAAGAGCCCTTTCTCAAACCCATTGTAGATAAGTCTCCGAAATGGTACAGTCAGGGTACCTTATTGCAGTCATCCCCTTCTCGTGAATGTGGCACCATGCTTGTAAGATCTTAGCTTTGAGCTCCAATTTGTCTCCTTCCTTGAGGAAAATTCCTTCCAGTAAAGTATGATCTGGCCTCTCCTTCATTGGATGTCCAAGTTGTCTGCGGGCTAAAATAGGATTATAGCTGATACATCCTTTTGTCCCGACAAGAGGTACATTTGGAAAATCTCCGCAGTTGTCGATCATTCTAACTCCACCATACATAATGTCATGCCATACAACATCAGAGTAAGTAAGAGACATGATTATCTTCGGGCAACAAGGTGCCTCTTTTAACTCCTTCAGAATTCTTAAGATGGATGGAGTGGTAGGTATCAGCCAGCAGGGTAGGAACAAGGTTCCTGAGGATGAAGATTTTGATGGCGTCCATGTCAACAAAGTCGTTGATTTTTGGAAACAAGAAAATCCCATAGGCTAGTAGTGTGAAATTAGCTCCAAGTATTTTAATGTCCTTCTTATCAGCATGATAGTGAATATTCTCTATCAAGAATTAAGCTGGAAATCCAAGGACTCCTTCCTTAGTGGTCATGTGAGTTTGAATGTCAGTCACACTCAGGTGTGTAACACTTGCAATTTCTTGATCGCTAGGTGTGTCCTCCAATATAGAGAACAGAGGTTGAGATGTGAAGGTCATTCCTATTAAGACATAATATTTTTCCAAAGTAGGCAAGAACTGGACGAGCGTGTCTAGCCGCCCATCAATCATCTTGAGTCTCAAAAATGGAAAGATTTTTCCATATTCATCTGAGAAAGTTAAATGGTTGTCGATTAGACTTCCCAGTTCCCTTAAGCTCTCAATTTTTGGACTCTTGAAGGTGTACTTCAATGTTTCTTTTCTTCCAAAATCCATTTCACAATATCTGCAAAACAAATTGGGTTTCTTGAAGGGTCAGAAAAACAAAATGCGGAGATGCGAATATGAAAGGTTTCATGGAATTCAGATATTTATTAACATCGTAGAATACCAAAAGAAAATCATTTATTATTTAATAACGGATTACAGATAAATTACTCTTAAAAGAGTCTTAAAATAACAGCTAAATAAAAGTTAATAAATTCCTAAAGAAGCCTTGTATTCTGCTTCTGAATCTGCTCTTTTAGCTGGGTCTTCTCGAAGATGAGCTTGTCTACAATTAGCTTCCAATGGGTAGTCTCAGGGTTAGAGGAAACTAAATCCTTCTATGCTTTTCTCTTTTTGCAGGAAAGTGACTCTTCATTCTTCAATCGAAGTTGTTTCTGAAGTTCAACATTCTCTTCAATAACCACCTGATACTTATTTTTCCAAGCTTCTGACTCCTGTTATGCTTTGCTCAGGGAAATCTTCAGTTATTCAGCTTCAAACATGAAAATTAGAACAGGTTCCCTTTTCAAAGGTATGGGTTCTTATCGGGGATAAGGAATCTTCAGCTTAATAGCTCTATCTCTGACCCACTAGAGGTATGGTTCCAAAGAAACACAATTAGGCTTCCCTAAACTTTCTCTACCTTTCTTATGTAGGTGACGCCATGCAACCATAATCTTCTCTTGAAGTTCCTTGTCATCTTTAAATAAAATATTTTCCACATGAACATTCTTGGGTTGATCTTTTAGAGGATATCCTAACTAACAGTTAGAACAGGATTGTAACTGATTCCTCCATTGATGCTAAGGAGAGGTACATTGGTGAAGTCTCCAAACCTGTCAATAATTAATATCCCATCATATATACGGTTATACCAATCAATATCTGAGTGGGTCAGAGCCATAATTTTGTGTGACCAACGTCCTTTATTGAGATCCCAAGAGGATCCATACTTGGGCAAGTGCAAAATAAACAACTTGTATAATAAACGTACACAATAGGTAATCATCCTTCCACCATGAAAATTTCGGAGATGAACTGAATGGTAAGCATCAGCAAGAAAAGTTGGTACTGGATTGTTCTTCATGAAAGCTTTGATGGCATTAAGGTCAACAAATCCTTCAAAGCTTGGGAACAGGAACACTCCATAGATAAGTAAGGCGAGGATTAATTCAAATGCGTTCATGCTCATGTGGTCGGTGTAATATTGGGCTTTTTTGATCAGGAAGTCCGTTGTTAATCCAAAATTTCCACCTTTAGTAATTATATTGGCTTTGATATCAGATAGCTTCAGATATATAGCTTTGGCAATGTCTTGTTCTTCAGGGTCCTTCTCCAAGAAAGGGAATGGAGACTCGTCCAAAATGGGCAAACCAACCAACTGAGAATATTCTTCTAAGGTAGGCAAGAGCTGGTAGTCCGGGAAAGTAAAGCAGTGATAATCTGGATCATAAAACTGCAATAAAGTAGAAAGAAGTTCATTATCCACCTGAATCTTTAATAAAGATAAAAGCTTCCCATACTTGTTTCTGAATCCTTCTTGATCTTCAACCAGAGTTCCTAACTTCTTTAGGTCATCCAATTTAAGACTCTTGAAAGAATATTTTTAAGTATTTTTCCTTTTGCAATCCATAATGGTCCTATGATGTTTATAAATAAGATTTGAATTCCATGAAACCAATGCAACATGATACTTATGAATGCAAGGATGCACAAACACAGATAAGCACGAAGATACACATATATATATATATATAAACAAACAGGAAAACCTAGGTTTAAAAGCAACGACCATGGAGTAAAGGTCTACCCAACCCCAAATGGTATGGACTAAGAATTGAATGTACCTGTAGAACAAAGGTTCTAAAAGTTCCCAAAGTCATCAGTCCATCTTTCGAATATTATCAATTTCCCAAATACTTGGTAGTTAACAATATTCTCAAGAGAACCTCTTTTGAGTGTAGCATCGTGTATCAACTATTTTGGGACTACTCCCTCATAGTCATTGCACTACGTCCTAAGAAAGGCCAAGTTGAGTTAAGGGTAACTAAAGGTTCCCAGTATCATAGGCTTCTAGGTTGAAAAATAGTAAGTGCTTTCACGAATCTTTAGAAGGCATACTCAAAGACACTGAAAAAGGGGTTAATAAACCTGAATCGGTGAAAGTTGAGGAGGAGGAAGATCATAACTCTGAAAAGATTGATGAGGATCATCTAATTAGTGTTGTACCCCAAAATTTGACCAACTTATTTTCTTAATCTTTGGCTTATGTTTAACCGCATTTTAGCATCTTGCATCTGCATAGCATTGTTCTAACAGGGGATCAAGTGATTGTGTGTGTACCCTCCAAGAGGAAATATTTGTTGGTTTCAAGCTCAAGCAAAGGCATTGGTACAAGTCATCAAGTGGGTGTTGTTATCATGAAGTTATCAGAGCTCCTAGAGAGGAGAGGTGTGCCACAACTCATTATCAAAGAACCATCAGAGGATTGTCTGGGGATCCATGAGGTTTCATTATTGATATGAGCATGAGGTAGAAGTTTGGTGAGTACCTCAGAGGTCATGGTGGAGTTGGAATGGTCACTCAGTTTATCTAAGCAATGCCTAGGCAAAAAAGATGAAATTAGGGTTTCACTTTTAATCAGGATAAATTTGTTTTTGGGAGCAAGACTTATTTCCATGTTCTTCCATATGTCCTAAGGTTTTTGGAGATGGGAGATTGATCATCAATTTTAATCAGAAGAGCTTCAATTGATCAGGCAATTGGAAATCAGGAGATTTAGGGAAAAAGTCAACTATGCAGTGAAAAAGTCAACTCCTGACTTCTCGAGGTCAAGATCATGTTCCTCAAGTTCAATATGACCAATGGATGGAATTAAGTCAAGAAAAGTCAAGGGAATCATGAAAAATCAAAAGATGTTGAAAGTTGCCATTTTGGGGAGTTAGGGTTTTAGCAACTTTCCATTTATGGAAAGTTTCATGGTTGAAGCAGCCATCCTCAAGGCCTTTTTTCTTCGTGATCAAGGTTTCAAATGGTCTTGGGTCAAACATAAAAGTTGTTCCTTGTATTTCAAACTTTCTTTTGAGTACCAATTCATAATCATATGATACTTGGAGCTCAAGTTATGATCAATCAAAGTTGAGGATTTCAATTATTTCAACATTGCCAAGATTGGACAAATTTTTGCACCTCTTTTGCAAGCCAATTTCCAACACCTTCTTGATGTCAAATGAAACTTGGTTCCAAATGAAAGTTATAGATCATGTTCCAAGCTTTCCAAAAAGTCCTAGAAGTCTTCCATATGATTTGTGAAGCTCAAGTTATGGAAGTGCAAAGTTGGGAAAAAGTAAGCCAAAATCCATAACTTAGAATTTTTTCTAAGTTATTTATGGGCAGCTTGCATGGCATGATTTTCAACATCATTTTTCATGGTGTTCCAATCCTCAAATCAAGATGAGTTCAACATGAAAATTGTTCCTTGCCATGCCCTCTTTACTTAGAGCTCAAGTTTAGGGCAAATTGATCTTTGTGCATCAAGTTATCATTACTCAAAGTTGTTGATTTGAACATATTTTTAATGCATCTGTTACAAGTCAGTTTGGCATATTTGTGAACTTTAGTCATGCAGTCTGGTTTACTTTTTATCCCATGCGCAAGAACATGTGTTTGGAGCCCACCAAACATTGCCTAAAAGAGCCAAACCAAGGCATGTACCTCTTTGCTCCATTTTTGAATCTTTTGCCAAAACAAGAAAGGGACAAGTTGCTTTATTCTGTTACATGCAGCTAAACATTCTGCTCATTCCACTCAAATAAAACAGCTCCATGTGCAAGCTGGCTGGTGTACTATCTCTCTCATCCACCATTTATTCAAATATTCATGAAAATGCAACATCTACACCATTGATCTTTTGCCATGGTAAAACTCTCCAAAGCTTGATTTCACTCCATATATAAGTCTAAAGAGAAACCCTAGACATCTCTAGCCACTATTTTGCATTGAAAATTAGAAGTTGAACATTTGCACTCTTGGATTCAAGCTTTCGAAACTCACTCATTTCTGAGCCCTTCTCCAAGTCTCTTTCCATTCTATCATCACCTAAACATTATCTTGCTACTGTGTGCAAAAGAAACAACTTTGAGCACTCTGCTTCTCAGCTGCTCAAACCACTTGTTGCTTCAAAAGGAAGAAGATTCAAGGCTTGCTCAAAGGAGGAAGGGAGTACTGTGTGTTTGCTGCTAGCTTGTTGTTTTTTTTGGAGGTCTACAAGAGGTATGTGGCCCTAAATCTCCTCATTAATATGTATCATGTTTATGCAACTATGATGTCAAAAAATTGTTTTCTACCATGATGTTTGCTACCATGATGTTTGTCAAAGTTCAGTTGAAGCATTAATATGACTTGTTAAGCCTACTGGTATTGGATGTACAACCTTGTTGTGTTGATTTTTGCAAGTTGTTTCCATGAGAAATACCTTTTGAGTTAATTTGGTTGATGCTTGGCATTCTCATGCCAAGTTTGTCTATGTTAATGTTTGAACTACTGTTTTGTGCTTGGTTTATGCTTGTTGTGATAAGAATGTAGTGTTAATTGAATCATGTTTTATTGACATTATCATGTTATTTTACATCAGTTGCTGCCAAGATGTGTTTTGTACACTAGAATCCTGCATTAGGGATGTTGGTTTAGTTGTTGATTGATTTGAACTTTGTCATGTTGGTGGTCACAGCTGTGTTGTCAAGTTTAGTTGTTGATTTGGATTTTGTTAAGGCTGCTGCTAGATGTTTGTGTGTGACTGTCACTAGGGAAATATGGTTATGTTGTTACTAGACTGTTGAAGTGTATGGTATGTTGAAGATTGATGTTGGTATATTGAACTCATGTACTTTGTTGTCAAATTTATTTTGAAATGAAGTTTGTCAAATCATGATTCATTACTGTTCTAAAATTGTTTTTCGTACTAAGTTTGAGTTTGTATTTCTTGTGAAAAATTGATGACTGTCTTTGAGTGCCATGTGTGATTTAGTATTTGAGGTTAGCATTATGAGGACCTAAATTGTTGCTGTCATGAGGGTTTAGGCTTGTTGTACTTCACTTCTGTTTAGTGTCTAGGGGCTGTTTAGTTTGAGTTTGGTTGGTTTATGTGGAACTCTTTGTTGTTGTTATCATTAGGGGCCTGTTGGTGTTCTAGGTAGCATAGACGAGTTTAGGTTGGTAAGACTCAATGAGTGTCCCTACTGGTATGCATTGTGGTTTAGGGGCTGCTGGCCATAATAATGATTGAAATCCATCAGTGGATGTTGATGATGTACCAAAAACCTGTTGTTGTTGTTGACTTAGTGACTGAAGTTTTATTGCAAGCCTTTTAACCATGTTAGGCCTTCCATGCGCTTGATGATTAGTTTAGGATTGATAAATCATGTCAAGTAAGAACAATTGTTTAGACTGTCTAGATAGACCATGTTGATTTGAGTTTGTGTGAATTTCTATATGTGCATTGCTTTTGTGAAAGTTTTATTGTAGAAATCCGTTTGTATATGCTGTTGAGACTTTGATTGTTGGCTTTCTCTTACACTTGCTGTCCACAAATTGTTGGGAGGTTTGTCAGCCTAGATTTCTTATCAGAATTCCAATTGGCCTTTTAAAGTTTACATAGGTCTGACTCATGGCATATTTGTTGAGTCTTTGGTTAGAGAATTTTATGCATAGGTTCATACTAGCTGTCAAAACTGTTTTGAATTATTGGTGTGTTAATTTTGTCAGCATGCTGCTTTGAGGTTTGTTAACTTCCAATATCATCAAGTGCCCTTTTCAACCATTGCAATGTGTGTGTATGAAGTTTGACTCTTGGCTGCTGCCATGGAGTTATTGTGGTTATTGAGTTGCAAGGTCTCAAAACACAATTTCATCAATTTGCAACTTGACAGCTACATTATGATTCAGTAGGAAACTGAGTCCCTTCCTTGAATTCAATCCATGAGTAGTGCATTTCAAACTTAAACAGACCCTCATTGGTGTGTAATTTCATCAGCTTTAATCCATAAACTTCAAATGCATTTCAAACTTCACAATTGCATGAACATTCGAGTTTTTGTATGTGTGCATTATTTCAAATTTTGGTGAGCACCATCATGATCCTCATGAAAAATCAAGCATGATAGACTTTTATATCATGGAAATTGATTAAGAATTGAGGAAGTTAGAGTGAAGTCGTTTTCATGTTTTTTCACCTTGATCTTGCCTTGCCAAAGCCTAGTCTGCACGCGTTTTTAAGTATATCTGCACATGGGGCTTGATACAACGGATGTATCGCCACCCCAGTGGTTGTAACCTTTCCCTCAAGTACCTTGCCATGCCTTGATCCCCGATTCGACCCTCAGCGAGGGCGTTTTTGCATTATTTTCTTGTTTTTAATATTTTAACTTTCTTTTCCATTTATTTTCGCACACGCGTGTTGGTTGAAGTGTTAGGATTTTGACTTGTAATCCATGAGGTCATGAGTTCTACCCTTGGTGTAGAAATTTCTTCTTTTTTTTAGCAACTTGTTTATTTTATTTTATTTTAGTTATTTCTTGTTTTGTTTTATTTATTTAAAAATAGTTTTAAATATCATAAAAATCCCAAAAATCATATTCTAATATTTTAATGTGTTAAATTATTTTTTTTCATTTTTATTTCATTTTTTCATTTATTTTTATCATTTTTAAGTGATTCTTTTTTTATGTGGTTACATGTGATACCTTTTACCTTTACCTTTCATCCCAACTTTAGGAGCATTGTGTATGACAACATTAGGGTCCAGTTTCCCCTTAGTCTGTGTCTTTCTCTTCTCATCTCCTAAACACTTCAAAACACTTAGTAAAGGATAACATGTGTTGTACGCTACGAGCCTTAAGTACTTGAGAAATGATGGTTGGGGGCCTCCTCTCAACTGTCTAGAGTGTTTAGCATATGCCCTTTGGGCGATATGCGACGCATTCGCTCTCGAGTCATAGTCTTTAGTGCGACATGAGTTTCAAACCATAAATCAATTCACTTCTTGTCTCAAAAAACACAAAACAAAACATCAAACCTTTTTATCCTTCGGGATTGTTTGAAAATCATTTTCAGGAAGAGTGTGTTAAGTCTTGGTTCTACCGCAAACAGGCATCATCCCTAACTGCTGGAACCACTATTTAACCCTACTCAGTTAAAACACTTGAACCAATCTGTGGTCGTGTCAGCCCGAACTACGTTTGCTCTGATTTCTTGTACCAAACGAGGATACGTAGGCACAAGATGGTGATGTCTTGGCGAGCAACCTTCCCCCACTTTCACCCGTAGTTTTCTGAACTACGTTGACTCTGATTTCTCATACCAGATGAGAATACGTAGGCATAAAGCGACGATGCTCTATCGAGTCATTTTTCTTTTCTTTTGTCCCCATGAGCCTTTAGTATAGATAGTTTAAACACCATTTTAGATAGTCAACAAGCGTGGATCATGTCGAGTACAACGGACATGAGGGGTGCTCATACCTGCCTCTTGCGTGACCGACTCCCGAACCCGAGATATGGTTGCGATGACCTGTCTTATTCCCTTTTCGTTAGGTTTTCTCTGATTGTTTCCTTTCCCTCTCTTTGGGATAAATAATGAACGGTGGTGACTCTTTTGTCCTTGTCGGCCCCTCTTCGCAGCGATGCGACAATTAGCAACACTGACTTTCCTCTAGCTTAGAAATCCTATAAGGGTCATCCCGTCGACAACATACTCGAAGATATATCAAAATGAGTAACTACGATATCCAAGATAAGTAACTTTTGTTATTAATTTGCTTTAGTCTCTCAAATTGAGCCTAAAAACTCCAAAGAGGCCTTACTCAATGAAAATTGGTTTTTAGCAATGCAAGATGAGTTAAATCAATTCAAAAGAAATGAGGTTTGGGACCTTGTCCGCCCTGTCGCAACTGCTAAAAGACAATCGGCAGAAAAAAATAGAAGAGTCGCCACAGAATGTTATTTATTCCGACGGGGGAAAGGAAAGGATCGACGAAAACCTCAAAAAAGGAAAGGAACATGGTCTTGCAACCAAATCCTGGGCTTGGGAGTCGATTATGTGAGAGGAAGGTATTAGCACCCAATCGCGTCCATTATACTCAATGGAATCCACTCTTGTTGTTCTAATCAAAGGGTGTCTTTATCTAAAGCCTATTTTCTAACAAAAACGGAAATGAAAAGGGGAAAAAATAAAAGGATACTCGATAGGACTTCACCGTCCTAGGCCTACGCATTCTCTCATGCAATGGGAAAGTCAGAGTCATCATAGTTCGGAAGACTACGGGTGAAAAGGAGGGAAGGGTGCTTGCCAAGACTTCATTGTCTTGTGCCTATGTATCCTCATCTGGTATGAGAAATCAGAGCGTTCGTAGTTTTGGGGACCCATTATTAAGTGTTTTCTATAAGCGATGCTAAATTCGCGTCCCAGCATTTAGAGTCGATGCCTACTTGCGGTAGAACGGAAATAACATGTCCTTTTTGAAAAAGGTTTGATAAACAATCCCGAAGGATAAAATGGCTTGCAGTTTCTTTGTGATTTATAGCACAAGTGGGTTGACTTTATTTAGGATGCACATTGCACTAAAGTCTATTACATAGGATCGAATACTTCGCACTAACGATCCAAGTGTCTCGCGCACAAAGTATCCTAAGATGAGGTTAGAAATTCATCTGCTCATCTTTTCCCATGTGCTTAAGGCTCGTGGCGCACAATGCACATCATATTTATTAAGTGTTTTGACTTTATTTTGAGAAGATAAAGAAGACGCACGAAAGGTCTAAGGGGAACTTGATCCTAACTTTGACATGCAAAGTGGTCTTAAGGTTGGGATGCGAAAGGAATCTTTATCCTAATGTTAGCATGCAAAAGTGGATCTATGGTTGAGGTTAGGGAGACTATCCTAATGTTATAATGCATGGATTAGCACCTAATGTCTATCCTACTTCAAGCTTAATAAAAAATTAAGTTGTACTAGGAGGCCTTAAGGGAACACGGGAAAACAAACCAAAACAAAGAAAATAAACAAAAAAGAAACACCAGCTACAACAGCGCATTTGTACAACACAATAGTAAATTCCAGCAAACAAGCAAGACAACATTTAACTACATCTATTTTCAGGATAGAGTAGGTGTAAAAAGCAGCGAGACAAATAAGGCAGCATTTAACAGTATGCATTTTCAGGACAAAATAGGTGTAAAAGCATGGGCAGTATGTATGCATTCAACAATGAAGCAATTAAACATGAGCATGAACATGCATCAAGAATGCAACACCCAACAATATGCACGGACAAGTATCAATATCAAACATCTTGAATATGCAACACCAACAAGCAATTGCCAAAATATCATACACTTAGTGTGCACATGTATTCACAATGCGGCAAGAGAGCATGCTTCAATGATTTTCATCCCTCAACAATGTGTATAAACATGAATAAACATTTAATCATCATGAAGACACAACAATAACAACAAGAGAGTATCAAAACATTATTAATTAAGCATCATGAGCAAAAATCAAGAATGCAAGCAATGATCATGTTATCAAATAGGCAAAGTATATGAACATATATCAATAATCAACAATGGATTTAAGCATACTTCGATACCATACATCATGAATGGGAAATCATCCATAAGCAATTGTCAACATTTAAACAAGTATGCATCATGAACATGTTTCAACAATATTGCACAAGTAGGTATTCAACAAGAACAACAAGAATTTTCAACAATAACTAAGCATTTAAAACATCGAGCACACAAACATGAGCATGTACTATGAATCAAGAAAAGTAAGCATCAAGAGAAAATAACCATCAATGTGCAAATGATTATGCAACATGAACAATTCATCAAGCATGCAAAATAAATAAGTCATGAACATGCATCATGAAATCAACGTGTCGTGTGTCGAAGAATCACATACATACTACAAAGTAGGGTTAAACAACTCTAGAAAATTCCACAAATATTAAACATATCAAGCCATGAGGTTTAGAGGTGGGATAGGTATCAAGACAATCACGAAAATAAGCCTAAAAACACCACACTACAAGTGCAAGTCGATTTGCACAACTCTAGAATTAACTTCCAGGCAATTCAAACAGATGCAAATCAATTGCATTAGGATGCAAATCGATTACATTAGCAAAAATCACTTTTAAGAAGCATTTTTTTAGCAGCAACTCATGGTTCAAATGCAACATGTAATAGCATGTAATTATGCATGAAATGCACATCAATTGGCATCAAATGAATACATATTAAAACAATCACACATCAACAACATCAACAATTGAAACAATGGATCAATTAACACCAAAATCACATAGATTTACATTGTGAAAGTTGCAAAATAAGCTAGAATGAGTTTAGATCTAAGAATTACCAACCTACAAAGCAGAGATTTACTTTGGTAAGTTTTGTAATTAGAATTTGACAAATCAAGCAAAGAAATATAAGATCCAAGGAGCTTCTAGCAAGAAAATTGAAGAACAATCCAATAAGATGAACTTGCTTCAAAATCACTTCAAGAAAGTGCTTCCAAACTTCAGATCTAGATCCAAATCAACTTCTACTACATAATTTATGTTGATGAAAGGAAATTATGAAGGCTTAGCTCTAGAATTCACAAATTGCAATGTATAATTTGTGAAGCTTTTGGTTATGGAGCTTTGGTGAGGGTTTTGGAATGAGAGGAAAAGTGAGAGAGAATTGAGAAAATGTGAGTGAGAAGTGTAGAAAAATCAGAAAAATGAAGCGTAGTTGTGTGTGGTTTGGAGAAAATTGGTTTAAATATGGTTTAGGTATGGAATGAAAATGAGGTTTGGAGTGTGGGTTTGAACTTGGAATGGGATTTTGGTTTGGAATGAGGAATGGAAACCATTTGAATTATGGAGGAAAAGTGAAATTAATTTGGAAACGAACTGATACTTTGAAGCATTCTATATCCTTCTATTGATATAGCATTGATCCCAAGTGAAAGTAGTGTGAAACAAACTACTACAGTGCGGAAAATTAAGGTTTTGGGCAAAGTTGTCACAGTGTAATCGATTACACAACAGTGCAAATCAATTTGCACTATCCCACAAGGCAAAAATGAAGCATCCTGAAGGGGTGCAATCGATTGCACACTTATGCAAATCAATTGCACTAAGGTAAAAGTGTAAAAATTTCCTCGTTGCAACTGTTTTGAGTCCTGCTTTGCACTTGAACCTTAGCCATTGATAATACCCTTGAATGATGCCTGAAACATGATAGATAACCCGTCTGGAACAAGATCATATGAACATTGATTTACAATATTGATTCTAAAATAATCAAACCATCTGCTAAGCAAATTAAATGCCTGAAGATGCCTCTGATGACTGTCTACTTAAAAACTTGAAATAAAAAGAAGTTCTGAGCCATAAGAACAAAGTGATGTCATGTCTCAAGCACTCAATGCACTTCATGATTGACTGTTATGACCTAATGAAAATGAAAATGAAAGTTAGGGTTAGAAACGAGAGGAAAAATATTTGGAGTGTTACAGTTACCCCTATTCAATCAGCTTAAACCTGAATGGATGAAGAGGGACACTTTTCAGACGTTCAAGGTAGAGGGGATTGAATATAAAAGAACCTAAAAATTTGCACTTTGTGGGGAAATAAAAGTAGACCATGGGTACAACCAACAGATCTATGACCATGGGAATTGATTAAAATATTTGTTGGGGAATGAAGCTTCTGGTGCAAAGAACCTTGCGATAAGAAAAAGGCTAGTCGTCAGCACTGCGGCTGGGAAAGTACATTGTATGATATATGGACAGTGACTAGAATGTTAGTTTGATTGACCGAATGTCTGAAAACTATAGTGCAACACAAAAACCCTGAGGTTGAGGAGAAAACTAGACACCAACTCTGAGGTTTGGGGAAAAATACGTACATCGATTCGGAGCTTGAGAATGAAACAGATAAACATCAACTCTGAGGTTGAAGCAAAAAAGATAGACCTCAACTCTAAGATTGAGAAAATTTTGAGTAAACGTCAACTCTGAGGTTGAGGAAAACAGGTGACATTAAGATGATACTAACTCTAAGGTTGAAAAAAAGAAGTACGACATCAATTATGAGGTTGAAGGTAAAAGGATAAACATCAACTCTGAGATTGGAGATAGAAAGGAAAGGCATCAACTCTAAGGTTGGGAAAAGAACGACGTCAAATCTGAAGTTGGATATGATAGTATTAACATCAATTTTGAGACTGAGGATAAAAATATAGACTTTAACTCTGAGGTTGGGGCTAGACATTGGTCAATATCAACCATTGGGTTGAGAAAAAACTTGGAATAAACACCGACTTTGAAGTTGAGAAAAAGATAGACATCAACTCTGAGGTTGAGACAAATTTTAGGAAAACTCTAACTCTAAGGTTGAGGAAAAAAGATAGATGGAAATTAACTCTTAGGTTGAGGAAATGGGATATACATCAACTCTGAGGTTGGAGAAAAGATAGACGTCAACTCTGAGGTTGGGAATAAGGGTATACATCAATTCTGAGACTTGAAATGAAAAAGGCGTCAACTCTGAGGTTGGAATATGAAAGGAGAGGCATCAACTATGGGGTTGGAATTTTAAAGGAGAGGTATCAACTCTGAAGTTGGGAAAAGACAGGCGTCAACTCTAAGGTTAGAGATAAAAGACATACATTAACTCTGTGGTCGAGAATAAAAGATGGGCTTCAACTCTGAGGTTGGGAAAGAAAGGTAGGCATCAACTCTGAGGCTGGAATTTGAAATGTACATCAACTCTGAGTTTGGGAACAAGACCAACATCAACTCTGAGGTTGGGAAGGGACAAGCGTCAACTCTGAGGTTGGAGATACAAGATATACATAAACTCTGAGGTTGGGAAATGGGTATATGCATTAACTCTGAGGTTGGAGATACAAGATATACGTCAACTCTGAGGTTGGGAATCATAAGGTAAATATCAACTCTAAGGTTGGTAACATGGTAGACATCAACTCTGAGGCTGGAAATGAAATCACTGTTTTAATTAAGGATCAATCTGGGCTTTCGTGCAAGGTACCAAATCTGGCTTATGCTTCAAAACATGTTTGAATTTTTTATGGCGTAATACTCCATATCAAATGGAAATGCTACGCGTTTAAGGATGCAATGTAATGATGATTAATATATGCAAGAATGAGAGGACACTCCACTGGGGAATGCACAAAACATAATAAGAAAACTTCACTGAGGAAGGGATCATAATTATCTAATCCTCTGTGGTGAGATAACCAACTGTACCACCAATAGCCACTGGCGCTGTAAACCCCGTCGGGGAACTACACACTGAATCATAAACTCTTTTGGGGAGATAGCAATGAAGATTGGACTTTGAATTGATGAGAATTCCAATAATCATTGGACTTTGACATGCAAGGAATTATCAAATCTAACCTTTGAGGAAGATAGCCCTGAATTCTCACCATCTTCAAACTGATTGGGAATATTCCACCGTCTTACCTTGGTGGGAATGAGGAATCCTCCTGCACTGCTGGGGGATACGAAAGTCCTCATAAAGAACCTTTCTCTACTTGAGGATGATTCTCTGCTTGGGGAAGGATAGAATTACCAATACCTTGCTGGGAAAAAATAACTCATGTCACCTTGCTGAGGAAGAGAAACCCCATACTGGGAACAACCTTTGTGCTTCATGCTTCTGTTGCTCAACTACATACTGATTATCATAAGCGAACAATGGTTCCTTTAACTCTCGAGTTGTCTCAGACCACAGGGTCTATTGGAAGAAATCGTCTCAAGAGGATTTTATAGAAAACCTGGCATTCAAAATGCCTCAGAGTCTTCAAACTCTTGAAGAGATTTATTAGATCCCGACATGACTGCCACATACTGCATAATCTATGAAGGAATTTTCCTCAAGATAATTCATAATGAATTGAAATGTATCTTCCCTAGTATTCTGAACCTTGAAGAGGTGCTTCTGATTGACCGTCTTTTGGATAGGATAAATTCTCGTGCTCTTGAGGTGGCCTGACTCAATGCAAGCCTTGAAGTGACTTTGCCCCTGTCTGACTGATCTTCAAGTGAATTCCCCATACCAATCGCTCTTGGAGAGTTTAACTGAATTTTGACATGATTTCCCCAGATTGGATACTTCTCGACGTGACTGCTTCTAATTGGCTACTTCCGAGCATAACTTGTTAGGAAAACCGTAATCTGACAGAGTCTCTTGGTAAAATGGCTCTTGACATGACTGTCCTTTGGAATTTTCAGGCATTTCCTTTTGGCAGGATCAAACTTCTCGACTAATGTTCATTATGTAAGCTTCATCGACATCAAATACATGTATGCTAGCAGAGAATGTTTATTCTGAGAATGATAATTCTAATACAACAAACATGTTAATCTTGAAATTTTTACAAAAAGATGTCGCCAAACCTCGTGAATGAATCACTAGTTACGACGTTGATTTTTTGAATGGAAGATAGCATGCACATGCAATACCAACAAAAATCTTTTAGCACAACTCATGGGAGTCAGGAGCATTATCTCATTGAAGTACGCCTTCAGAATAAACCCTGCTTCAATTAGGACTTTTTAGGGTTATAACGTGGCCTAGTTCACGGTTTAAGAAAAAAGGATTTATGGATCCAAGTTTATTTGTACCCACCCATTCTCCTTGATGTTCTCCATTCCTATGTTCAGTTAATTTGACACAAGTGTTCACCTTTCAAAAGGGTCTTGAATGGTATAAGTGATGGTTAAGGAACCCACAAGGTTTTCGAAGTGGCAGTCACCCTTTGTGTCTTTGGTCTTTTATGGTCACACGAATTGTTCTTTGTCAAGGATTTTTCTTTTGATCCTTTGCTTTTCACATTTTCATTCTTTTTCTTTTTAATTTCCCTGATTTTTGCCTGGACTGGTTTTTTGATTTTGAATGTCCAGCGGGATGCCCTAACTTTTGCCTAAGTCATTTGCTTTCAAGCTTTCGACTTAGTGGGCTTTCTTTCTATTTCTTTTTCTCTTTCTTGAGCAAATTGTGTGGCACTGGTTGTCTTGATTTCTCTTAAAGGGATGTGACTGCCTCATGCCTTGGTCGGCGAGGGATAACCATTATAGTTTCACGTCTTCTGACCTCCTGATTTGTGAGGGATAAAAGGTAATGGATCCTTAGATGCACACTCCTTTTGAAATTTGGACGCGCGACCAAATTAACTGACAACTACCCTACCCTTGTGTTAAGATGTGAGGGTTTTTTCATATGAAAAGAAACTCCTACTTCAAGGCTCAATGGGTTGACAAGGGTTTATCTCCCTTATATCTCCGATGTTTGGGGAGTTGAATCAATGCATGTACATCATCAACAATGTTTTATCCAAAAGCATACAACCATAAAGTTTGCATTTTAACTTAATCATCCTCCCTCCAAGAGTTTAAGCAAGAAAGTTGGTATTGTAGTGCATAAAAATATTTATATGAGTGAATATAAATAGAATACTTCAAGAAAAACATACTCATTGCATTAAGATCATCATTAAGAAACAAACAAGTTTTTAGATGAAAACAAAGCATTAATAAACAATAAAAAAATACAAATGAAAAATGCAGTAAGGAAGCTGATGATTGCCATTGTTGAGGAGGCCTGACTCTGTCTGGACTTATTGCTTCTGACGATGCATTTGCAACCGGAGTGCTCACTTGGGAAAGGAGGCTTCAATTTATGTGCAGACCGTCTGCAGTGAATGTGATAACCTCTTAGTCGATCAGGTCTTGCACCTTGTGCTTGAACACGTTACAATCTTCAATTGAATGCTCGAGTGTTCCTGAGTGATACTCACATCTAGAATCCATGTAATAACCAGGAGGAATAAGGTCTGGAATAGGCTTGGCCTCCCTTAGTTGAACCAAATAACCTTTGAGAAAATTTGTAAGCAACTGACTATGAGAAGTAGGGATAAGATTGATCCTTCTTTCAGGTCTTCTTGATCTTTGTTGTCTTTGTAGCAAATAATTTTGTTGCTGAGGAGCATAGGTTTGCTGGTACTAAAAAGGTTGTTGAGCAACTAGAATAGATACAACATTATTTTCTCTCTCCTTCCTCTTGTGGAACCCAACATAAGGTTTCTTTGCATATTCAGAGGAACCAGCAGTAGCCTGAATCTTTCCCATTTTGATGCCTCTTTCGACTCTTTCTCTAGCTCTTACTAGATCTGAGAAACCAGCGAAAGTATTACCAACTAACCTGTCATAGTAGGGACCTTGCAAATTTCTCATGAATATGTCCACAAGATTTGTTTCCATCATAAGAGGTTGAACTCGGGCAGCCAATTCATGCCACCTCTGGGCATATTCTTTGAAGCTTTCATTTTGTCCTTGTGAAGCTGAGTCCTATTAGGAGCCATGTTTGTATTGTATTGGTAGTTCTTGACAAATGCCTCAGCAAGTTCTCGCCAACTACGGATATAAGTCCTTTCTAATTGCAT
The DNA here is from genome assembly GCA_963859935.3 of Lathyrus sativus. Lineage (NCBI taxonomy): Eukaryota > Viridiplantae > Streptophyta > Magnoliopsida > Fabales > Fabaceae > Lathyrus > Lathyrus sativus. Next base: position 630,775,240 of record OZ012735.1, on the reverse strand, counting down.
ATACCACTCTAAGGATGCCCAGACTAGGTTGTCCTGAAAAAAATGCATCAGTAGCTTCTCATTATTCGAATATGCAGACATTTTTCTAAAATATGCCCTAATGTGAGTCTTAGACAGGTGGTTCCCTTGTACTTGCCAAAAATAGGCACCTTGAACTATGGAGGGATTTTCACACCTGGCACCAAACCCAAGTCAGCAATGTCCATACCCAAAGTCTTTAGGTTCTCAAAAGCCTTCATTCTCTCCTCGAGCATATAAAAATTTCTTTCTGCCTTAGTAGGAAAACTTATCTCAGTATTGAAAAATTACTCATCTTGATTGTCCACCTCCAGGAGAGGAACATGAATCTCAGCAGTCATTCTCCTTGGTTGACCCATAGGAGGGGGGAGAAATATTAGTACGTGGAGGCTTCACATCTCCGCCCAAAGGATTACCACCAACAACATCCCAATTTCCAGCCTCTGGGATAATAATAGCAGGCCTATGGATAAGCGCCATCAGTTCCTCTTGACGCTGAGCCATATCTTGCATCACTTCCATGAACTGAGTTATATGAGTCTGAACTTCCAACAATTTTGATTGTACCTGATCCATGATCTGCCTCTGGTTGCTTCAAGTTGCATAGTGGTGAGAAGTCAGGTTTGCAGCTCTGAAGAGGAGACCAATTCAGAATAAGAATCCCCATCCTTGAATACCTACTATGAATGCATGTTGCATGCATGCATGCATGAGTTTATGCAAATGACATGTTCAATTATTTCCGAGAAATCTTTCTGCTTTGATTCAATTTTTTCATAGAAGAACCATAAGAAATAGGTAGACAGCTAACTACGAAACCCAAAGTTAAGATCCTTGGAAATAAAAGAACATTTATATCAGAATGTGAACATGTTATGATGATACGGATGCAGAGACATGTGATCAAAGCTTCTACAAATTCTGAATAATTGTTGTGCTACTGACGGAATATGCTCAAAATTCTGCTCTTATGAGAATACTAGAATATCAGAGTACCAGAATACCAGGTTCAAAAGTCCACACTGATAAGAAAACCAGAAAACCAGGTAGGTTGAAAGTCAAGGTTTCCTGCAAAACCCGTCCCCTCTCACATGTGGGTTTTAGTCTTAGACATGGCATCCTAGCAGGTCCTCAGCATCACGGGCTCTCAGATCGAGAAATGATGTTACGTCTACCATTTCTAGTTTGACATTATCATCAATCAAGGAGGCCTCAACTGATTTCCCATGAATGGTCTCTAGAGTCATAAGATCCCAAAGTAACACCCTGGTTACTATATTAGCATACAGGTCAGAGTATCTCCCAAGAAAGCCTCGTCTGAATGCGGATCTCATGTCAACAATATGTATCGAGCACTACGCATGTCAACACAAGCTCACTCTAATCCTATGTGTGTACTCAAGCCTGAGCATAGGGCTTTTCTCTCATGAAACAAGCCCACTCAACAGCGCAACAGCAACAGAACAAATGTAACTCGTTCTCCATAATCCTCTATGTAAATCAAATTTAACTTGTTCTCTCTCTCCATGTGGTTTTTTCGTTCTTGTCGCAGATCTCTCTCTCATGGCGATGGCATTGTTACAACGATGGATTGGACATCATAATTTCCTCTGAGTCTTTTTTATAGCTTTTGGTCATGTCTCAAATTATTTTGCATGTATGGTTATTGTTGGTGGTTATGGTGCTTAATTGATGCAAGGTTACACGACCAAGGATGAGGTACAGCAGAGAGAGTGTGGATTTGTAGAACGTGTCATAAGGAGCCTTGAGGGAGGTTCAATTTTGGGTTTCAAAGTTGAAGAAGATGACTCGTTGGAAAGTTGAGAGTGAATTTGGGTTATCAACTTTTGGAATATGGAGGTCGTTTGAATGTTGATGAAGGTTTCAGAATGTTAATTTTTCATAAACAAGTGATGTTGTGAAGTTGGTTGATGTGTAGAATGAGATCCGAGAATAGGAGATGGTAAGGGTTGATGATGTTTAATGAAGATCACTGAGGTTTGTTAATTTTTCTTTTATTTCGAATCCTCCTATTCTTCTCTTTCTCTCCTTTTTAATTTTCCCCTCCTAATATTGCTTCTCTTCTCCTTTCACTTTTAAAACCAAAACTTGTTATTTATTTATTTTTGAATTTTGAACATTGCTTCTGATGTAATGTCCTTTTCGTGACACCACTTTGTGGGATATATGTTATTATTGTTACTTGTGGTAGGTCAGTTGGTTGTGGTAGGTCTTGTGAGGCTTGGTTTTGAACGGGTTCTGAATTATGCATGTTTGGTTTGGTGAATGTTTTGTTGTTTTATGGAGAGTAGCAGGATTTTGGCAGATTGGTTAAGGTATGTAGGTCGCAGGATGTACACTTTTTTTGGGAGTAGCATGTGCAAAAATCTGGTTTTTATTTGGATTTTGTAATAGGTTTTGGATGCTTGTAGGAGGGTTGGAGTATGTCGTATTGTCATTGTTGTGTATGTTCTTTTGTAGCAGGTTGATTTATTTTACATGAATAGCTGGTATAGTCATTTACTAATATAATGGTGAAATGGTGTAAAATGTTACTGACATAAAAATTGGTGGTGAGTTACTACTCAATGACTTTTATAGATTTTTTGAATTAAAATAAAATAAAATAAAATAATAAAAAAGGCAAATAAAAGTTTTATTAAAATAAAGAGAAAATATTATCATTAAAAGGATGATGCAATTAAGATGCCTATAACAAAAAAATGAAAAATGAAATGTTTATTAAAGTAACAACTTATGAGATGATGACTATGAGAAAAATTATTATTAAATGTAGATTCAAAAGAAATGTAATTAAATTTCAGATGTACTTAAACCAAATTTCAAGATGATTCAAAAATGGAAGAAAATTTGCCAACATGTGGTTATATGGTGAAGAAAAAAGGACCTATGTACTCTTGGATTAAATTGGAATGGTCTTGCATTCAAAATAAAATTGAATGAATTTGCACTTGGAATAAAAAATGAAATTGATTGGAAATGAAACTTTGAAGATGAGACTTTAAAATGAACTTGAATTATGAAATTTGATAATTATTAGTAATTTGAAAGGAAAATATATTAACAAAAAAAGAAATACATTTTAAACTAAACTAATGACTTAAAAGTAAGAAATAAAAACAAAATTTTAAATTAAAAATGAAGACATAAAGTTCTAAAATTCTAAAATAAAGGTTAAATATGGAGAGTATGTATGAAAATAATTGAATTAAAAATGAAATAAGAACTTAAATTGAAACAAATAAAAATAAAAAAAAGAATGAAATGAAAAAGGCATTGAATGATAAGGTTGAATGAGGAAAATGCATAGAATGATATGCAAAAGATCAAAGAATTTAAGGGTAAAATTTAGGGTATGACAGTTTCTCCTATTTAAATATCTTTATCGAATTACATGAGTGATGACGATCGTCATGAAATCATGGTGAAAGGTATTTAAATACAGAAAATCGAAAATTTTGCCCTTAGGTGCAATGACATGCTCTGCTATGGACAAAAGAAAATTATGCAATGCTGACATGCAATGAACTTTAGCATGATGAAAATGATAGAATGGTAAATGTAAAATGCAAACGAAAACAAAAGCAAAAGGATAGAGTCGACACAATGAATAACAACTCACTGAGGATGACAACAACACTGGGGAAGTTGAAACAAATTGGGGAAATCTAAAGTGATTGATCAACAGGTTCAAGTATGATCGGCTGACACTCTGAAAAGAATAGGCAGGACACAACCTTCAAAGCCTTAGGATTGGACCAAAGAAAAGGTAAAAGTAACATCCACATTGGAAGTAGAACCAGAAATGGGTTCTAATGGAGGTATCTAGAATGATTGATCATTAGGTTCAAGCATGACCGGATAACATTCTAGAAAGAAAGGATCCTCTATGAAGGTAGAAATGGATAGACGGTCCCCACTGGGGAAAGAAAATAAAACAAGACAACTAAAGTGATGGATCAACAGGTTTAAGCCATGACCGGTTGATACTCTATAAGAAAATCATCAAAGGTAACCACCATCATCGTCAAAGGGTTGACAGAAGGATAATCAAAATAAAGAGCCACATCATCAAAGGATTGATGGAAAGAAAACAAATTCACTAACGAGTGACATCGTCAAAGGGTTGATGGTAAGAACTGACATCTTCAAAGGGTTGACGGAAAGAAAATATGAACCAATTCACTAAAGAGTGATATCATCAAAGGGTTGATGGAAGGAAGATATTATCATCGTCAAAGGGTTGACGACAAATGAAAAATTCACTAAAGAGACACATCGACAAAGGGTTGACAAAAAGAAGACATTATCATCGTCAAAAGGTTGACAAAAAATGAAAAATTCACTAAAGAGACACATCGTCAAAGGGTTGAAGGAAAGAACACTTGTCATCGTCAAAGGGTTGACGGGAAAAAAAATTCACTTAAGAGACACATTGTCAAAGAGTTAACGGAAAGAACACATGTCCAAAGGAACACAACGTCAAAGGATTGACGAAAAGAAAACCTGATCTCAGAATGTCATCATCAAAAGGTTGATGGTAAAAACTGATCGAGGGTAATACCAATTGTAACTATAAAAGGTTGAATATCACCAAAGACGAATAAGCTTCTCAGGAGATACTGTCACTTATAACCATAGAAAATAAGTTTCTCAAAGAGATTACCACTTGTCGCCATAGAAAATAAGCTTCTCAAAGAGATTTCCACTTGTTGTTGGGTATAAACCCCAAGGGGATGTTGTTACAACAACGCTGCTGGAAAACGAGTTCTGTCTTCCATAGGGATTTGTAAAAGATTCTTCCTGCGAGACACAGTGCAAAATAAATGCACGTTCAAACTAGGTTCTTCGACCTAATTAGGTTTAAAAGCAACACCTCCAGCGATCAAAGTTCAACCTAGGAACAAGCTATAAAGAGACGGTCAAACAAGACTCCATCCATTGAGGAATGAACTCAAATGGGGATTTATCTTATCCAAACATGGAAAAGATAACCGAAACAACCATCATCCACGAGGATCAAACTCTATGCGGAATTTAGACAGAGATGGGCATTTTATGCCTAGAGCTGACAAGTCTATTGGGAGAGAAAAGACAAACCCAATCACTTGGGGAATAAACGCCAAAGTGAACGAAACAGGTAGCCACCAGAAAGGTAGCAAAAATGCTCAGATGCCATGCATATATATATATATATATATATATATATATATATATATATATATATATATATATATATATATATATATATATATATATATATATATATATATATATATATATATATATATATATATATATATATATATATATATATATATATATATATATATATATATATATATATATATATATATATATATATATATATATATATATATATATATATATATATATATATATATATATATATATATATATATATATATATATATATATATATATATATATATGCATGTATGCCATGTTTATGCTTATGCTGACAAAACAGACAAGGGAAAGCAAACGAGAGATGAAATAAACATCTCGAAAAGGGTAACCAGCCAACCTTACCATATTGGAACATCACTAAGGATGAATATGCAAAACCTATAGTTTTACTTTAAGGTATCAACCTTATCTGGGGAAAAAAGTACTCCACTCGGGGTATAACATCATGACTTCACTATGGATTGCCATCATGAGCCTGATTTCCTTGTTGGAAGAGAAAGATCCATGGGGAGTTGCCAAGATCAAATAAAGTAACAAATTATTGGGGAGTTGGAAAAAGATATTACGAGAATAATGTAGCTCATCACTTTAATTGCATAATGATCATCATGATCGGGCACCGCTCTTACAACAAATAAACTTCACATCTCCTCTGCTCCAGATTACATGGTTTGTAAGAACAATTTACCAAGAGGGTTTTACAGAAGAATTTACATACAAGATACTTTAGTGTCTTCAAACTCTTGAAGAGATTCAACAAATCTCGACGTAATTGCCCCAGATTAACTGTATTTGCAAAACAAAGTCCTCGAACTTGTCCTTCAGACTATGGAGTAACAATTGGGAAACAAACTTCCCCTGCTAGCTAGTTGATATGTGAAGGAGTTGCCCCAGGCTAAACTGACCTTCGAGAGATTTGTCTAATCTTGACCTGATTGCTCCTAATTTACTTGATCCTAGAGAGACTTATCGAATCTCGACCTGATTACCCCGGACTAGCTGAATCTTATAGTGGCTTGCCTTTCTGCTCGATAGAGTCTTCAGGATTTTTGCATCTTAGCTTGATCAATCCTTTCATTGTAGAAACCTTCTTAGGGTCAAGTGTTTACTCGCAAGTGAAACTGGTCATTTTGAAAATGATAGTTTTAATGCAATACATATGACAGTTTTGAAATCTAAATCTTCTCACTAGCAATATATTGCGACATATAGTGAATAATTAACTGATCATCATGTCACATGAATGGTAAGCAAATCCTTTTAGGAGTCAGTTTTGACGTGATCTTACCAAAGTGTGCTTTCAAAAATAAACATGTTTCAATTAGGTCTTTCGTGGGTTGTAATATGGCTTGGTTCATGGTTTGAGAAAGAAAGGATATAAGGCTCAAAGTTTTGTTATAACCCACCCCTTCTCCTTGATATTCTCTAGTCATACATTCATCTAACTTGACACACGCATTTAGAGTTTGACGGTGTAAGGATGGCGTTTCAAGATTTTATGAAATGACAGTGACCTTATTTTGTTTTTGGCCATGGATGTCAGTAACCTTTTGATTTTTGACATGGTGGTCACTGAATCTTATTTTGTTTGAGGATTTGAGGACCTCTTTTGATAGGTTTTTATTTTTTGATCTCTAACTTTTGCATGGACTGCTTTTGAAGCTCTTAATCCATCGGTATTACCTTGATTTTTCCTAAGTCTCCTCTTTGGGTGTTCGAATTTGCAGGTTTTCTCTTTTTTTTTAAAGGATTGTGACTGCCAAGCCATTGGTTATTGACGAACAACCGACACATATGCATGATCAGATTAATTAAACACTACCCTACCTCAGGTTAAGCTTAAGGGTTTAGAAATCCGAAAGAAACTCCTCCTTCTAGGCTCGAAGCGGTTAACTAGGGACTAACTCCTTATCTCTTAAGTGTTTGGGGAATTTGAAACAATGTCTGTACATCAGCAGCAAGGTTTTATTTAAAAGCATACTATCAGAGGTTTTTGCGTCCTTTGGTTTCATCATCCTCCCTCAGATTTTGCTTAAACAAACGTTTGATATTAAAAAGAGTATGAGTGAACACGAATGGATTTAATCAAAACATGCATATTCATGTCATTAATAAAAATATTTTTAAACAACAATGCCTCAAAGCAATTAGCACTTAAAAGAAAAGAAAGTACAAAAATGCAAAATAAATACATGACCTAAAAGATTGCCAGCATTGGATACTGGGCTTTCCTTTTTTGATTTGCCATTGAGCTAGCCATCTTCAAAGTTAATTGTCAAGATCAGTCTAATAATCGTCTTCATATCAATTCTCAGCAATCTCTTCCATAATTGGGACTGATGGACCCGCCAGATTGGGTGAAGAATTGCTGATTTGAATGCCTTAAGGCGTGAATGAGAACATCTCGGAGTCAAGTAGAGTTTTAACTTTACTCTTGAGCACCTTACAGTTTTCAGTTGAATTCCTCTATGCCCCAGCATGGTAGTCACATTGGGCATTGGTGTCAAATCCTGACGGGTATAGAGGGATCATCGGATCTATCTCCTTCGGCACTACCAATCCACCTTTGATTAAATCTGGCAAGACCTAGCTGTATGACATTGGTAACGGGGTGAAATGCCTCTCTAGATTTCTCAGCCTTTATCGGGCGTGCTGACGCGGCTGATGGCGGTATAACTGTTGATACTGAGGATATCTTCAATTTGGAGAAGAATATTATCCCTCTGGAGAGAATGGTATCTGACGCGGAGACCCAAAAGGTTGCTGACTATGAACAGTTGAGACGCATGAGTGTTGAGGCTGAGGTATCAGAGATTCCCATATGGAATTACTTTCTTCCTCTCATTCTTCTTGAGAATTGACAACTGATTCACTTTCTCTAGCTGGAATGTTCAAGGCGTCTTGGATTTTTCACTCTTATATCACTCTCGATGCACTCTCCAGCTATTATCAAGTTGGAGAAGTTTGAAATCAAACTGCTAAAGAGCTTTTCCATGTACGGGCCTTGCAAAGTATCCACGAATAGGTCAACCAATTCTTTATCCAAAAGTGGTGGTTGAACACGAGCAGCTACTTCACTCCACCTCTGAGCATACCCTCTGAAGGATTCATTGTCCTCTTGAGATAAACCTAGCAACTGCAGGCGGCTGAAAGCCATGTCAAGATTGTAGTTGTATTGCTTCACAAAGGCATTAGCTAGGTCTGACCATGATTGGATGTGGATACTTTCTAGCTGCATATACCAATTCAGTGATGCCCCACTTAGATTGTCTTGGAAACAGTAAATCATAAGCTTGTCGTCACAGACATACGAGGTCATTCTTCTGCAAAACATCACCAAATGCTGCTTTGGACAACTATCCCCTTTGTACTTCTCAAACTACGGTGTCTTGAACTTTGGAGTGATCACAAGGACGGACACCAAGCACATGTTCCAAGCATTCAGATTAAGAGCATCCCGACCCTCTAGGGCATCAAGCTTCTCTTCCACCATACGACATCTTTCTATAATTTCAACGTCTTGTGGGTCCTTGGTTTTCATCACAGGAACTGCCTCTTGAAAATATGGTACATAAAATGCAAAACCCCGATAGTTTGTAGCATCAAAAGAATAGGAGTTTCCATCTCGAATAATGGTATGTTCTTGTATAACCTGGTCCTCAAAAAGAATCTGCACATGCTGATCTTGAGCAACATTGTTCACTTGAGATGGAATGACGTTCCCAGTTATTAGAGTCATTTGAATATTGTCATCTCTCTTTTCCAAGACTGTCATAGCTTCTACAATCTAATCCAATTGATCTTTCATTAATTCGACATCTGCTCTTGTCACAAATTGGCTCTGCTCTCCTGAGTTCACGATCCTTCAAAAGCTACTTCAAGTCCAATGCTGACATCGGGAAGTCAACTAGGCTATGGACAAAGGACATATGAGACTCAAGACTGAGAAATGCAAACAAAATAAAAATGTAATGACATGCATATGCAATGCAAATGCAAGCCAAATGGTTTCAAGGAACTCAAAAGGAAGTTACAAACATTTTTTGGAAAAACTAAAGTTTCATTTCATGATCCAAGATCTCTATTGATTTTTTTTGCAAAGGAATGAACAACTGAATTCCTTGAAACCAAAGGGTTACTCATGAATGCAGGAATGTATGGATGGATGTATGCACAAAAACACGTATGTGTATATATATATCCAACCTCGTACATACAATGTGGCTCCTCCACCAGCAATTTCTGTTCCAAAAGCTATGGTTCCCCAGAAGCCCATTCCAGAGGCAGTCGTCACTAAATAACCTTTAGTTAAAGGAAAAGAAAGCATCAAAAGTGATGAACAAGAGTTCTTGAGAATCATCAGACGAAGTGATTACAAGGTGGTGGACCAACTAAATCAAACACCATCTAAGATCTCGGTCATGGCTTTACTCTTAAGCTCTCCGGCGCATCGCCAGGCTTTGCTCAAAATCCTGACACAAGCCCATGTTACCAAAGATATTACAGTGGGGCAATTTGACTCCATTGTAGCAAATATCACTGCCTGCAACACGCTGAGTTTCGACGACAACAATTTGACAGCTGAGAAACGTAAGCACAATCGTGCTTTACACGTGTCGATCAAATGCGAGGAAGACACACTGTTCAGAGTTCTTGTTGACACAGGATCAGCGCTCAATGTAATGCCTAAAAGGACATTAGCCAAGCTGGCTTATCAAGGTGCTACCATGAGTCCAACTTCTCTCATAGTAAAGGCATTTGATGGATCCAGGAGAGCCGTGATAGGGGAGGTTGATCTTCCTATCCTGATTGGACCACAAATCTTTGAAATCACCTTTCAGGTGATGGATATTAATCCGGTCTACAGTTGTTTACTGGGAAGACCATGGATTCACGCAGCTGGCGCTGTTACTTCTACTCTCCACCAAAAAATGAAGTTTGTTGTGGATGACCAATTGATCATCGTTCATGGAGAAGAGGACTTAATGGTAAGCAACTTGTCTTCATTCCGGTATATTGAGGCTGACGAAGATTCCCTTGAGACAGCCTTCCAAGCACTAGAAATAGCTCATGCTGTTCTAGTTGACAAATCAGACATAACCCGTGGGCCATCATTCACCTCTGTTCAGAGTATCAAGGCGGCACTGAAAGCTGGAGTCCCATTGGGATGGGGAGAGGTCATCGAAGTCAACGCTCGAGCCAAAAATGATCGACAAGGGTTGGGTTACAAACCAACTCTAGAAGGCGAGCCAGAGGAAAGCACCATAAAGAAGAAGTCTTTGAAGGAGATATTCCCCAGTGGCGGAGTACAGATCAACGCCATTATTGCTGAAGATGAGGATGGTAATCTGGATCATCCAATAACTAGGGGAGGAGCAGCTTCGCGCAACTGGGAGGCTGTGGAAATTCCCATCTTTTCACCTTTAGAGTAATTCACTCTGCTTGTTAGCTTTGTGTTTTCTTTAAAAAATTCCTGGTCTTGCCCAAAGCCTGTGAATTATTTTGTATTGGGCCACTTTGCAATTTGAAAATCATTAATGAAAAAGTGTTTTTGTTAAAACTCTTGTTTATTTGTTTTGCGCATCATTTTCACTCTTTTTGTTAAAAGGAAAAATGGCAATCTTTTTTGGGAAAAATAAAAACAACCCTTCATCTACATGTCTGTGTGTGTGTGTCTAATTGTTCCCAAAAATAAAACATGCAGAATACTTCCATCCACCACAGAATCTTATGATCCTTCGGTTCCTTCTACTAGTGGTTCATCTGTCTTTCAAACGGAAGAAGAGAATGATGAAGAGTTAGAAGTCCCAGAAGAGTTGAAGAGGATGACTGAATATGAAGATGTTTATCTCCAGCCATACAAAGAACAGACCGAGGTCATCAACTTGGGGTCAGAAGAAGAAAAAGAGAAGTCAAGATTAGGGCATCATTGGGGCCCGAGATCAAAAGCGAGCTGATAACGATCCTCAGAGATTATGTCGACATATTCGCTTGGTCTTATCAAGACATGCCAGGGTTGGATACTGACATTGTTATGCACAGGCTCCCCCTGAAGCCAGAGTGTCCTCCAGTCAAACAAAAACTTTGCAGGTCAAGACCAGACATGGCTCTTAAAATCTGAGACGAAGTCAAGAAGCAAATTGACGCAGGCTTTTTAGTAGTATCCAAATATCCAGAATGGGTGGCAAACATCGTACCAGTCCCAAAGAAGGATGGCAAGGTCAGAATGTGCGTCAATTACAGGGATTTAAACAAAGCAATTCCGAAGGACGACTTCCCTCTACCACATATTAACACTTTGGTAGATAATACAGCCAGCTTCGCAGTATTCTCATTCATGGACGGATTTTCTGGTTACAACCAGATAAAAATGGATCCAGCTGACATGGAGAAGACAACCTTCATCACACCCTGGGGCACCTATTGTTATAAGGTTATGCCTTTCGGTTTGAAGAACGCAGGGGCAATGTATCAGAGAGCCATGGTCACACTCTTTCATGATATGATGCACAAAGAAATCGAAGTATACGTGGATGATATGATCGCAAAATCCCAAAGTGAAGAAGACCACTTGGATCATCTGTTGAAGTTATTTGAGAGACTCCGAAAGTACCAAATGAGGTTAAATCCAGCAAAATGCACCTTCAGAGTTCGCTCAGGCAAGTTACTTGGTTTCATCGTTAGTCAACGAGGAATTGAAGTAGACCCCGACAAAGTTAAAGCAATCCAGGAGATGCCTGCTCCCAAAACAGAGAAACAAGTCAGAGGCTTCCTCGGACGTCTGAATTACATCTCCAGATTCATCTCCAATTTGACTCCTACTTGCTCGTCGATCTTCAAGTTGTTACGAAAAGATCAAACAGTAGTATGGAATGAAAACTGCCAGGCTGCATTTGAGAAAATCAAACAGTACTTACAAGAGCCTCCCGTGTTGATTCCTCCTGTACCTGGAAGACCTTTGTTCATGTATATGACAGTATTGGAAGATTCAATGGGATGTGTCTTAGGCCAGACTGATGAGTCAGGAAAGAAAGAACACGCAATCTACTATCTAAGCAAGAAGTTCACCGATTGCGAGATTCGTTACTCTCCTCTAGAAAAAGCCTGTTGTGCCTTAGCATGGGCCGCCAAGCGTCTAAGACAGTATATGATTTGTCACACCACAATGCTCATTTCTAAGATGGACCCCATCAAGTACATCTTTGAAAAGGCAGCTCAAACAGGAAGATTAGCCAGATGGCATATGCTCTTATCAGAGTACGACATCCAGTATGTTGCTCAAAAATCTATCAAAGGAAGTGTCTTGTCAGAACACCTCGCAGAGCACCCCATGGAGGATTATCAACCACTCAAGTTTGATTTTCCTGATGAAGATGTGATGTATATTCAACGCACAAAACCAGAACCTGGCCAGGAAGAAGGTCCCGAGCCTAGATCCCGCTGGGAAATGATGTTCGATGGAGCATCAAACAATAATGGACATGGTGTTGGAGCGGTTTTGAAAAATCCAACTGGAGGGTATAATTTCGTCACGGCCCGACTTTGTTTCTCGTGTACGAACAACATAGCCGAGTATGAAGCCTGGATCTTAGGATTGGAAGCTGCTATCGATCTTCGCATCAAAATCTTGGAAGTGATCGGTGATTCTGCCTTAGTGATCTACCAACTCAAAGGAGAATGGGAAACCAGGGATGAAAAATTGATCCCTTACAAAACTCATATCTTGGAGATGGCTGAGTATTTTGATGAAATTACCTTCAAGCATGTACCGAGAGCGGAAAATCACATTGCCGACGCACTGGCCATGATGGCATCAATGTGGAAGGTCCAGTTTGTTAACGAGGCACCTCTGATCCGCATTGAAAGAAGGACGGTACCTGCATATGTCATGACAATAGATGATGAAACTGATGAGAAGCCATGGTTCCACGATATCAAGAACTTTCTTCAAAATCAAGAATATCCAATTGATGCATCCAGAATTGACAAAAGAGCAATACGAAGATTGTCATCTAAATTCTTCATCAACAATGGTACCTTGTACAAAAGAAATCATGACATAGTTCTACTTCGATGTGTCGATGAAAATGAGGCGAATCTCATAATGACTGAAGTACACGAGGGAACCTTCGGCACCCATGCCAACGGCCACGCTATGGCTAAGAAAATCTTAAGGGCAGGCTACTTCTGGTTAACTTTGGAGACAGATCGCATACTCTTCGCTCGAAAGTGTCATAAATGCCAAGTCTATGCTGATAAAGTGCATGTTCCTCCGCATCCTCTCAATGTAATGACATCACCATGGCCTTTTGCAATGTGGGGCATAGATATGATTGGGGCAATAGAGCCAAAAGCTTCCAACAGCCATCGCTTCATCCTTGTTGCCATTGATTACTTCACCAAATGGGTGGAAGCAGCGTCGTATGCGAACGTGACAAAGCAAGTGGTTGCTCGCTTCATCAAAAAGGAAATCATCTGTCGATATGGTATTCCTAACCAAATCATCACTGACAATGGGTCGAATTTAAACAACAAAATAATGAAGGAACTCTGTGACGATTTCAAGATCAAACATCACAATTCGTCTCCTTACAGACCTAAGATGAATGGCGAAGTTGAGGCTGCAAACAAAAATATCAAGAAGATAGTACAAAAGATGGTCATAACCTACAAGGATTGGCACGAGATGTTACCATTTACTCTTCATGGATACCGGACATCAGTGCGAACTTCAACAGGGGCAACTCCCTTTTCCTTAGTATATGGGATGGACGTTGTGCTACCCATCAAAGTCAAAATACCTTCTTTAAAGATCTTAACAGAAGTCGAGCTCGATGAAGACGAATGGATAAAAGAAAGATTCAACTCATTGAATCTCATTGATGAGAAAAGAATGACGGCCATGTGTCACAGTCAGATCTATCAATAAAGAATGATAAGAGCGTTCAACAAGAAGGTTCATCCCAAAGAGTATAGGGAAGGAGAGCTTGTGCTTAGAGAAATTCTACCAACTCAAAGAGATATGCGCGGCAAGTGGATGCCTAACTACGATGGGCCCTTCGTTGTAAAAAATGTCTTCTTCGGAGGATCTCTAATTCTTGAGACCATGGATGGCGAACAGCTAAAGCATCCCATCAACTCAGATGCAGTGAGAAAGTACTATGCCTAAAGCAGAAGACCTAGAAAGGAGATTCCAGTGCTTCAACAAGATGAAAGCCCAATGATTGAAAGCTGACAAACGTCGGGGCAAAGTCTTGTGCAAGGTGTCAGAAGAAAGATCAACGTCTGTCATTCTCGTCAGAAGTGGCGAAGCAAGTGAACTGGTAGTTAAAAAGACCGGATTATCATGGGATTCTGTAACCTTTTTTGTTTGCCATTTTTTCGAAATGTTTAAAATTCCCGAGACTTTTCCCTTTGTAAAGTTCTTGTCTATCAATAAAATCAGATTTTTGGCCAATCATTGTTATGATATTTTGTTTTTTGTTATGCAATTTCACTTATTCGTTAATAAGAATTTTCTTGAAAGCAAAGTGTTTTGAAAAACTCAAGTCTTGTTTTAAAAAGAAAACGCAATTTGAACGAAACGATTGAAGATTTCTAGAGGTAATCTGATAACATTACACAGTTCTCAAAGTTGTGAAAGTTTGTTGTCACCCTTGACCAAACTAGATGCGTCTGACAGCAATTTTGGCTCTTAAGCCAAGACTTCTCCACTACAAGGTTACAAGGATGTTACCCGGAAAGATCGTTATCTACGCCAAGAAGGAAGTGTCGACTGACTTGAAGCATTAAGACTCAGCGTGACGAGTCCTCTCTGTGTTTTCCTTGTTTTGCTTTCCTTTGTTCCTGCGGGTCGGTCTGCATTTTACATACAGCATCATACCAGCATACGCATTTGTTTGCATTTTAGTTTTGGTTTTTGTTTGTCGGGTTGTTGCCTTTGAGATCCTTTGGTTGTTACCTTTATCTTTGATCCTGTACAACAAATTTCGCTTCGACGTTGACATCCTGGGGTTTCCTATATTCTCTGGGAAGCTAGTGGTGATTAGCAATGTCCGATTTACGCAAATGGGCGGTTGTTACCAATATTCATCTTTGATTTGGTCGTCACCAATAATCTTTGAAGACTAGTAGTCACTAGCACCTGTTCAGAACCATTTATGTTCGATATCTTGATTTGGTCGTCACCAATAATTTTTCCAAACCCAGTCGTCACTGATTATGTTATAAAGCCAACCAATCGTTATTGGAGTCCTTTGGATTCGGTTTTCACCAATCTTCGCTAAAAAACTAGTGGTTAATAGTATTTGCCTCTTAAAACCAATGGTCATTGGTGCTCGGGTTGGTCGTCACCAAAATTCCCTAAAAGTCCAATAATTATTGGCATCGCTTTCAAATCCAATTGTTATTGGTACCTGTTTGATTTGGTTATTACCAGTCTTCCTGAGTCTAGTAGTTACTAGTATTACCTTTAGATCCAATTGTTATTGGTACCTCTTGATTTGGTTATTACCAATCTTTCTAAGCCTAGTGGTCACTAGCATTGTTTGGAAAATCTAGTTTTTACTAGCAATATCCAATACCAATTGTTATTGGTATACCCCGGGATTTGGTCGTCACCAGTTGGTCTAAGTCCAATAGTTATTGGCATCGCTTAAAGCAGATTGTTATCACCACTTTGGTCTAGTCGTTACTAAGATCTTTGAAAATCCAATGGTCATTGGTCTCCTTGGACTCGGTCGTTACCAATTTTCTCCAGTTAATCTAGTGTTTACTAGCATTATCCAGAACCAATTGTTATTAGTACATCCTGATTTGGTCATCACCAGTCCCCTCTAAGTCCAGTAGTTACGGGCATTTGCTTGAAAACTAATCGTTATTAGTGCCGAAAGTTGATTGTTACCAACTTCCCCAGCCAAAGTCCTATTGTTATAACAATATTGTTGGAATCCCCAATTGTAATTGGAATTTCAATTTGGTTGTCACCATATCCCCATGAAGTCTAATGGTATTTAGCAATTTTTGGAAATCGGACTTTGGATTGGTCGTCACCATCATCCCCAGCAAGTCTAGTGGAAACTAGCACCGTTTGAAGCTATTTGTTGTTCTAGTCGTCACCAGTCTCCCCAATCGAAGCTTTTGCTTTTCCAATCGAGTCTCGGAGAACTAGTGGATACTAGTTTCCCCGGCACGCCCGGTCTTGTTTCTAACCTTTTCCTGAAGATCCCGTTTGAACTCTTCGTTATAGGAAATTTTCTCATCTGGTTATCCCCAGTGAGATTCGTGTCTTTGTTCCGTCTTTTCCCCGGTGAAGTTGTGCTTCCCTAGTGGCTTTGTTCCCCAGCGAAGTTTTCCCCAGTGGGTTTCTTCCCCAGTGCGGTTTGCTTTTCTTTTCTTTCGTTTCCCCGGTGAAGAATTGTTATCTTCCCCGATGGGCTTCCTCATCTGGTTATCCCCAGTGAGGTTCATATCTCTTTTCCCCGATGAAGATGTGTCTTCCCTGGTGGAATTTGTGTCCCCTGCGTGAAAGATTTCCTTGAACAAGCATCTTCAGTCATGTCTGAACTATCTTGCTCGCTTCGCTTGGAATCTATCCCCAGTGTGTTGGATCCTCGTGAGTGGTTACTCGTTGTATTGTCGTTCTTTTATATTTGCTCGTGTGTTTGCATTTGTCTTGCATTCAAGCATCATAAAGCATCATTTAGATCCATGGCATATTTGCATCCATCCTTTTGCATACCATCGAATCTAAGGGACAAAATTTATGGTTTGCTATATTTAAATATCTTTCACTGCAATTCTATGAGGATTGTCATCTCTCATTACCATCTAGTGAAGATATTTAAATAGGGGCATCTGTTGCACCCCAAATTTTTACCCCTTAGATCCTCATCTTTATTGTAGGATCATATTCAGTTGATTAACTAACCTTAACCTATTTCCAGTTTATCTTTGTCAAGATACAGATGAATTAGGGTTCCGTACCATCAAAATCGAGGCTCTGAGGGTTTGATCAATCAATGTTTTGGATTGATTCAATTTCAAACAAGATCAAGGATACTACATTGGATCAAGTATGAATTTAATTTGAGGTGGTCACCCGGGAATTGAGAACAGTGCAGTTCAAGACACCCAATTAGGGTTTTCGATCGGAAAAAGTCAACTATAGTTTGACTTTTGATTTAAAGAGTGTTTCAATGGTGGGATCAAGGTCCATTAAGTTCCTATGGCTTATTAAAGTCCATCCAAAGAGTTTCAAGTCCTCAGAATGTCCGGATCACCGACAGTCGACTCGGTAGTCACCGATTGATCGAACGGTTGACCGAAAAGTCAACTCTTCAACAATAAGGAATTTGAATTCAAGATGTGAATCAAAAATTTTCCTTATGTCATATTACACTTCCCCATAAAATTTCATAACCATTGGATCAAGGGTTAAGAAGTAATTGCAAAAATTGGGAATTAGGGTTTCGAAAGGGGCAAGACCATAACTCCTCAACTACACATCCAAATGAAGTGGTTCAAAGCTCATTGGAAAGCTCTTGACAAATCCTACAAAAGCCTAAAAGTGGTCCATGGTCAAAAAATTCATAGAATTGGAGTTATGACAAAATTCATTTTAAGAAGGGAAATAACTAAGAAAAATTCTAAGTTATTTAGCCTTTTTAAGTAGTTTTTTCAGCAACTTGGAAGGGTTTTTCAACCTAGTTCCATCAAGAATTTGGAAATCCCCAAAACATGAAAGGTATAGAGCTACTTAAGGGCTTTCTAAATTGTGGTAACTCCTCAATAGCATGTGTGAGCAGAAAGTTATGCACTATGGAAGTTAGGGCTGTCAACACTTGAAACCAATCCAACACTTCTCAAAAATCAGATTTTCACAACTTGAGACATCCTCCACCCTTGGATCATGATTCAACATGATATTTAGATGTGTAGAGGAAAGGAAATGCAGAAAAATGTAAGGTTTGTAGAGAGAGAGGCAAGTTGCAACTTGTGTAATAAAATATTCAAATGTGTAAGAAGGAGAGAGAAACTTTTCACTCAAGGGCTGTGCAGCTGGCTCACCCTACACTCTAAGCTCACCTCAGTCACTTCATGTCCATCTCCACTTGATTTTTTTGATCTTCTTTGGTCCATGGAGCTGATGGGAAGAGATTTTGCAAGATTCATTTGAAAAAACCTCATGAAACTCCCTCCAAAGTGGTAAAATACAAAGCTACCCTCACTCTTGTTTTAGCTATAAATAGAGGCCTCTTCCTTGATGTTAGACACACCAGAGCAATCTCCAAAACCAGAGAAACAACAACTCTCAATTCCTTCTCATTTCCTTAAGAATCTCAAAATTTCAAAACCTCCATTTTTCACCAAAAAGCTGTCTTGAGCAAAACTCTGCTCAAGATCAGTTCTACCATCTCCAAGTCCCTCAAAACCATCTACACAATCTCTAAACATTGTGTAGAAGGTGTCCATACATTCAAACCTCTCAAAAATCTCATTTTCATAAAAGTCAACCTTCACACCTTAATAGTTTGACTTTCTTGCATTTTGAAAGCCAAATTCTCACTTGAATCACTTCCTACCATTCTAACACTCATAACACCTCCTATACATCATATCTCAAGTGTCCAAACCATAAAAAAACCAGCTGGAAATCATACAACTCCAACTGTCTTGAAAAGTAGCTTGTTGCTTCAAGAGGAAGCACACTTCAACACTTTACTAAGGAAGAGGATCTCTGGGTTTCTAAGCTTCTTAGCTTGCTCAAGACTTGTCTACAAGAGGTATGCGACATTCAAACTCCTTATTGAGCATACATTATCATGTTTTGTCATTTTGAGTTGATTTTGGTGAAAATATACCATTGCTGCCCCATTCTAGTTCTTTGTCAAGAACTTTTGTTTCATGGTCATGTTACTTGCTCTTATTAATGTGTTGTCATTTGTAAATGATATGTGGATATTGTGTTACAAGTTTGTGCTTAGATATCATGTTTAACTTGTTTTGAGATTTTGGTCATGTGGTAGTTTTAGGAGCCAATATTGAAATATTGATGAACTTGCCCTAGAACTGTCAAACTTAGTTCATTAATGGTGTTTGGATTAACTTGTAAGTTACTCATAGTTTCCCCCTGCCCTTGATCATGTTTGAATCAATATGGCTCTTGTTTTTCACTTATGTTATTTTGGTGTCATCTTGCTTGTCACTACCATGAATTGTGTGTTGGGTTGTTGTGCTTACTACTTTGTATCTCAATTGTTCTAAGTCATTTGTTTAATGCTTACTTGATCAAGCTCATAATGTTTGTTTTGGTGGAAATGTGAGAAACATGAAGTTTGAACTTTAGGGCCTGTCATGAGATATTGATGGTTTTGCTGTCAAATTTGGATCAACATGTCATTTTTGGTTTGGAGCATCTTTGGTTGTTTTTAAGATTGGAGAATCATTTGTCATTATGTTTAGGGAGTATGTGTGGTGCCTATGTGTTCAAAAACTTCTTAAATGCTCAAACTGCCTTATCATTGCTTCAACTGCATTTTTCAAAATATCATGATGCCAAACATGCTACATTCTGTTTCAATCCATGTTTACTTGATCTATGTGCATAATATCATTGCCTTACTCATTTGAAATTTGTGTATGATGTCATTTGCCTCAAACTGTCATGGATATTGCTGACTGCATATTTAAGTTGTTGATTTTGTATGTCATGAGCTCCAATTGCTATTTTCTGTTTGGTAAGTTTTTGATACACTTCTTGAGCACAATATCATCTCTTAGCATATGTGTAGCATGTGTGTAACAGTTGTTTCATCAAAGAATTCATTGCTTTAAAAATACCACATGCTGCCACATGAGCTAGCTAAGACAGTTTTTCTCATTTCTCACAACACTATACCACTTTTTCATTCCAACTGTTTTGTGTTTATTTTGTGAGTTGAAATTCATTCCTTACCATGATAATGATATGTTCACATTACTCATTTGATCTATTCTTGCCTGCAACATCAAATTCACTTCCAATTGTATTTCATGCTAGAATGAGCCACAACATACCAAAACTCTTGTTTGCTTGCAATTTGTCTAATCTTTGAGTTGTAACTTATCTATATACTTGATTTTGATGTGTGAGGATGTTTGGTTTGATCTAGAATTACCTGCATTTACAATTCACCTTCCAACTGCATTTTTGAGCTAAAACCTACCATGAGTATGCCAAATTCTTGCTTGCTTGCAATATGTCTATTTTCTGAGTTATGACTCATTCTTTGCAACATTTAGGATGTGTGTGTGTGTGTAATGCTTGTCAACATGAGACCTTTGATGCATAGTTGAACCATATTTGTGCCCTGCTGCTACAACTGTTTTGAAATCAATTGCACACACTTCACTTTTTCTTACTTGATTTGTTCTAAGTCAGTTCATCTAGCATTGGATCTTTGGTAGTGTTTTGAAACTTGTATGTACATTCTCAATCATTTTTGTATGTCTTATTCTTCTGTCATGACAGCCTCATTCCACATGTTGGTACAAATTGCAATTTGATGGTCATATCCTTGTTGTGTGCATTCCATGAATATCTTAAGTGCTAGCATCATTCCCTATCATATTTTAAACTTGTGTATGACATTTACTTGACCTCAAACTGTTCCAAACCAGTTTTGATCCAAAACTTGCATTTTTATTAAGTGTTTGAGCAGTTGGCCTGTGTTTTTCATTTTCATAATGTTTGTGAACATTTTTGAGGTATAGACACTTTTCATATGATGTTTTGAAGATGTTTGATATGTCTATTCATTCCAATTCTGGCTGCTACTTGATTTTGGTTTCAACATTGCAGTTTTCTCCAATTTCAGTTGCTAGGGCTCAACAGTCATATTTTGTATTTAAATTTGGTTTGATAATTATGTATACTTGCTCCTATTTGCATTTCCTATGTGTTTGGTTGAGACATCATGATGTTCATATTCAAATCTTCCCACCTGTCTTGACAGTAGGTAGCATTTTCATGCTTTTTCTTGCAATTCATGTGCCAATTCCTTTTTTACTAGTGCATGCTTGAATTTTCTTGTGAGATTTTTTGCTTCCCATGTTAGTTAACATGCTAGGGTTTACTCTCCCTTGGTTGTCACCATAATCCCATGATGTTTCCTCCTAAATTATGAGGTTAAACTGATTTACTTGTGTTTGATTGTCATCAATACATGTTGTTGTTACACTTGATATATCTTGAGTTCATGACATGTTTACTTTCAAATTATGATTTGTTTATGGGGTTGTTACTCTCAATCATGTTTCAATCTTTGATAAGATATGCCTTCAATCTTCGTTAAGATATGATTTCCATTTTTGTTAAGATATTTGATTATCGGTTGTAAGCATTGGTATCTTTTGAAGTACTTGCTTATTGTAATATGCATGCCTACTTGATTGTAATCTTATTTATCTTGCTTAATTGTTCATTTGCTTTGTTAAGTGTTTCTTCCCTAAGTGATGGAACTTTTTAGTTCTCATCCAAGTTGTCCCTCTCTCTCTCCTTCTAAAGGAAAAGTTTCTCCCTTGACCCTTGTGTCATTGGATAGCTCATTACCCCTCCCTTGACTTTGTGAAGTCATCCTAACCCTAGCTTAGCTAAGTTAGAACATTCAAGCCATTAGACTTTGCTTTAAGTCTAGAAAGCCTTACCTACACTAGGAGTGTTTCTTCAACTAGAACCCTAGGATAGAGTTTGTAAACTCTATGTAAGAATCATAATGATGATTACTTATCCCCCTCTTGAGTGTTATAATGTAGATCTAGAGAGTTTGGATAAACTCTATACAAACATTGTTATGTTTGTTCCCCTTTGAACCTTGATCATAATCAAGTGTTCTTCATCCCTTGTGAGGTGAACTACAATTGCTCTGATTCTATCCTAGTTAGGATACGTAGGCAGAAGACGTGACGTCTTTGCGAGCAAACTTAGAAACTATCTTTAGGTTTTAACCTACACCCTTTACCCAATCCCAAACCTTAACAAACATTTACCAACTTAGCATGCAAACAAACAAAAGGTTCCTGTATAGTACTACAGATGTTTAGGATGTGAAACACCTACCCTATGCATAACCAACCCCCGATCCCTTAATCTCTTAGCATTGTTGTAACATCGCGAAAAGGGTTTTTCTTTCTTTAGACCTTTCCTTTGGATAAATTAAAGTCCGGTTGTAATCTAAGAATTAAAGATTCAAGTTTATCAATAGCTTGGTATCACGATTCTCACCGCAATAGGTGGGTTACAATAAATTTTGAGCCTTTATCCTTTCCTTGTAAACCGTGAACCTGACCAAGTTACAACCTGAAAAAGCCCTAATTGAAGTAGGTTTGTTTTGAAAGCATACTTCGGTAAAGATCGCATTAAAACTGACTCCTAAAAGGATTCCTCTTACAGCGTTGTACTAATGTTGACATGTTGATAAATGATTTATTCACTTTATGTCACAAATTTTTCCAGTGAACAGATTGGATTTTGAAAACCGTCATATGCATTACATTTAATATATCTTTTATCCAGGACAATTTATTTTACTTGTGAGTAAGCGCTTGACAGCAGGAAAGTTTCACAGTGGAAAGATTGATCAGGATAGAATGCGGAATGCCTGAGTACTCCATCGAACGGGGCAAGTTATATCAAATGATGATCATGGGAGTCAGCCATCCAGAAGTCAATCTGAAGTAGTCAAGTCGAGATTCGGTGAATCTCTCGCAGCCAAGAAGCACTTTCCCCACCGGTCTGCCAATCAGGGGCAAAGTCATTGCAGACTGGGGCACGCCACCCCAAAGAGCGCATAAGCTATTCCTTATCCGTGGGGCAATTAATGCGAAGCACCTCTCCGAGGTTCAAGGTGTTTAGGCAGTGCATATTAAGCCATCAGGGCATGAGATTTCACATTTCCTTTTGAGGAATATCCCCATAAAGATCCCACGAGTTAGGGTAAAATAGGAAGCGTAGGATTTGTTCCTCTCCATGTCTTCAAGAGCTGTTCAAGCAGGTGCAGCTAACTTTCAAGTGCAAGACGAATATCGGGAAGTCGTGCTACTACCCCTTGACCCTTTCAACCAAAAACCTTTGAGTTCAGACAGGGTATTTTTCCAGCATCAGTCGTACCGGATCCTTTGCAAATCCAATTCCCTTTGGTACGCCGGAAGACTTCGTTTGTTTCTTCAGCAAAAGTCCAATCATCATTGGCAAGTGTAAGCTATCCCTGGTAGAGTTCAGTCATACTTGGCACATCTGGGTTTCCCCAGCGAAGTTGGATTCACTTTTCCAGCATTTATTTTGCTGGAATGTTCTGTTGTATCCAGCTTTCCCCGGCAGCCCGGGCCTGCATTTGCATCTTTGCATATAGTTATCATATTTGCATCATCTTTGCATTTCATCCTCAAATGCGTAGCATTTCCATTTCGTATGGAACATTACGCCATGTTCAAACATACGCATATGCATTCGAAGCATAGGCCAGTTTCTGTCAGCCTTCCGTGGCAATTTGAATCTCTTCAATCAATACAGGGGCATTTATCCAGCAGCTTTGTTCAGACAGTTTATCGGTTTACTCAGGTTTCAGATTATACGCCGGTTATGATGGGTCCATCAGTCCTCTGATGATGACATCTCCGAGCAGATTTTATTTTCGTCATTTCCTATCGACGATGTGTTTCCCCAGCAGGTTTCCTCTCGTCTATCATTAGACAATGCGAGCTTTGGATATGATTTTTTCTCTCGTCTATCATTAGACGACGTGAGTTTTGGATATGTTTTTCTCTCTGTCTATCTTTAGACGATACGAGGTTTCAAGGCGATCTTTCAGATATGGTTTTCTCTCTGTTTATTGGTTGAGATGACATTCCAAGAGGGGTTTTTCCTGGTTGTCGATTCTTATTGATGTCGGGGCTCTTTGAAGAATGTTAGGATTTCCTAGTTGTTGATACTTATCGACGACATGGCTCTTTGAAGGTGGTTTTCTTCCTGTCAGTTCTTATTGATGATGTGGCCCCTTTGAAGATATTTTTCCATCAATTCCTATGGACGGAAGGATTCTGAAATTGAATGGATGGTTTTGAGGTTCATTGACGTGGTCTATACTGTTCCTCTCTTTTATCATTAAACGATGCGAGATTTTGATTTGCTGCTCCTCTCGTCTATCATTAGACGATGCGATATTTCGATTTGTTGTTCCTCTCGTTATCATTAGACGATGCGAGATTTGGATTTGTTGTTCCTCTCGTCTATCATTAGACGATGCGAGATTTGGATTTGTT
The DNA here is from genome assembly GCA_963859935.3 of Lathyrus sativus. Taxonomy (NCBI): domain Eukaryota; kingdom Viridiplantae; phylum Streptophyta; class Magnoliopsida; order Fabales; family Fabaceae; genus Lathyrus; species Lathyrus sativus. The sequence goes on along the minus strand of OZ012735.1, from coordinate 630,750,691 downwards.
GTTCCTCTTGTCTATCATTAGACGATGCGAGAGTTTTGGATGTACATTTTCCTCTCGTCTATCATTAGACGATATGAGTTCTGGATGTGATGTCTTTCTTCCTGTCTATCATTAAACGATGTGAACCTTCGGGATTGTTTTTCTTCCTGTCTATTATTAGACGATGTGAAAGGATCAAGTGCATGTTGATCCGACTTTAGACGATGTGAACCTTCGGGATTGTTTTTCTTCCTGTCTATTATTAGACGATGTGAAAGGATTAAGTGCATGTTGATTCGGCTTTAGACGATGTGAATAGATCAAGTGCATGTTGATCTAGTTTTGGAGCGATGTCAGGTGTTCTTTATTGGATGATCAGTCAGTCGGGTGCCGTTGCAACTGTCTGCGTTCAGCTTTCTGGATATTTGTTCCCCAAGCAGTGTTGCGGTTTATTTCTGCGGTTGGAAAATTTCTGGGTTCTTTGGTATTTAACCACCTTTTACCTTGATTGTTTGAAAGCCGTTCGCTTTTCACCCATTCAGGTCTAAGTTGTTTGAATAGGGGCAGCTTTTGCACCCCAAAATTTGCCCAACCTTTTCTTAACTTGGTTTATGTTTCATTTCATTTCTTTATGGCATTTGCATTGCATAGCATTTGGCATTGAACAGGGGATCAAGAGGTTGTGCATATCAATAGGAGTCTACTTAGAGGTTTGAGCCTAAGCAAGGGGTGTTACTCAGGTTTGGATGGTCATCAAGTCATCTAGAGGTGGTTACTGGTCTTGTGAAAGGATAGGTGGATGTATGTGGGTCAGCTCCTAACTTGGAGGCCAGTTCAAGATCATCAGAGGATTGTGAATTCATGATTATGGATATAAGATGTTGAGAGATCTCATTTAGTGCTTTGAGAGCCATGTGGAGCTTATTCAAGTTGTTGTGTGAAGTGGAACAAGCCACAGTCAAAGATGTTACAGCTAGGGTTTCCATCTGGTAAATCCTCAGTCAATTGTGATATCAAAGGAGATTAAAACTCAATTCCAAGTCTCTATGGTCATGGTATGTTGTGTTGAGATGTCTAATATATCATTTCAAGATCAATTCATCAAGAATCAAGAGTGTGAGAAGTTACTAAATTAGGGTTCTCAGGGTAAAATCCCCTATTTAGTGCCTAACTTCAAGACCACCTATCTCAAGATACAAGTTTCATCTCAACTTTTGACCAACATGGAACTTGTAGAGCATGTTCTTAACTTTCTTTTGAGTACTATAAGCCCTTGATTGGATTTATAGAACTCAAGTTATGATCCAGACAAGTTACCGGTCATCAGATGAATGTGATTTTGGTCAACAAAGGTCAACCAACTTCCAAGCCATTTTTGACCTATAAGGATGTTTCTCCTCAACTTTTGGCCAACATTAAAGTTGTAGATATTGGTCTTAGCTTTCCAAGAAGTACTATAAGTCTTTCATCTGATTTGTAGAACTCAAGTTATAAGGCTTGCAAGTCAGGGGTATTTTGGGAAAGTGAGATTATAGGTCATAAAATTATAGGTCCATTTCACCAACTTGCACACTTCAAATGAAGATTTTTCCAACATCAAATGTGCTCCAAATGGTGTTATTTGTTTAACCAAACATCAAGAAGTCATAGATTTGGCTTGGTTTGAAGAATTGAGGTGTGAATTTTAATGGAAGAAAGCTTAAAAGGGCAAAGTTGGAATTAATTCATTTTTGATCATTTTTGTGCAAATAGGTACATATTTTGAGTTCAAAACATGTTTTAGACACATTGGAAATTTTAGAATTTCATTTTGATGTGTTTTGGTGAGCCATTTCCAAGTTTACTTCATCATGAAGTTACACAACAAACATACCATTGAGATCAATCAAGGCATTAATCATGGCCATTCATTCTCACCACCTTCCCAGCAATGAGTTTGAACCAAATTAGGAGGAAAACGAGGCCATTTTCGTGACTGTCATGAGGAAAAAATGGAAGAAAAAATGAAAAGTGTATTGGACTGTTTGGATCTTCATTGGGCCTAAAATGGATCCAAACGCATTCTATATAAGTCATAGATCAATTTCAGATGGGGTTGGATGCGTTTTGGAGGGAAATTCAGTTGGAGCAGTGGAGAATTTAGAGCTTGCAAGTGAGAATCATATTTGGAGATTCAAGCCATTTCAAGATGAATCAAGCTTCAAGATAGCTTTAGCATTCATCATTGAGTGATTCTAGACTAATTTGAGGAAGCTTCATCATCAGATCGTGTTTCTGTATAAAGCTTTTTTCAGGTTTCTTCCTGTCCAAAATTCTCCTTAATTATGTGTAATTAAGTTAGATTGAGCATATGCTTAGGTTTCCGTTAGTGCCTAGATGGATTCAGGATTAGAATCATGGCTGATTGTGATGATTTTCATGGAAGTGCCATTTCTGTTTGGCTTCATGTTGGATTGTTCTTGAGAGAAAAACTAGGTTTGAGCGTGGATTATTAATCACTGAAGTGTAAGGATTCATTTAGTACCATTTTGGTTGAATTTATTGAAGATCTAGAAACCTGGCATTTTCCCCTCGCCGGAGAAGATGACCAGAATCTTCTCCGGCCGCCACTGTGAGTTCCCTCCCTTTGGTCTTTTAAATTGGAGAAGACGAGTCCCCAGCCACACGATCTAGTGACTTTGTTGACTAGGTAAGCGAATCCAACGTGCAAGATTGAGAGTTATTAGGGTTGACCTTGACCAGATGACGTGGCTAGGTCTAAAATCATTGGATGCGCATACTTTTTGAATGAACGTGTGTGATTAAGACCTATGATGATCTTCTTTTGACATGGCGCATGTGATAATCTGATTTTCCATTTAATTGTGAATTGTATTGGGCCACGCTTGCTACGCGCACCCCCCTTATTGGCTCAGGCGTGTTTTAAACTGATCTGCTTGCTACTTGCACCCCTGGTTTCTTATTATTTCTTTTTATTTCTTTTTTTATTTTTGTTTTAATTCTGTTTTCAATTTAAATCATTAAAAATAATTCCAATGTTCCTAAAATCATACAAAAATATTTTTTAGAGACTTTGAGATGTCCTTTATTTTTAGGATATTTTTATTTTATTTTTTGATTTTATTTTCAATTTAAAAAAGGATTAAACATTGGAATTGTTTTAAATGGATTAAATTGTGACATGGTTTGTTCTTTTAGTTGTTTCTTGCATTTCCTTTGGGTCTAATGAATGAAAATTGTTCCTCATGTCCATGATGAGTTGAACAATGTTTTAGGACCATTTTGCCCCTGATTGTTAACTTTTGCCCCTGACAGCTCACACAAGTGCATGACCTAGTTTGGATTAGAAGTGACCTTTGTGGATCCAATAAGCTCTCAACTCTTCTTGTTTCACATTCTAGACATGTTGATCTTGCTGTATGTTGATTTTTAGGTCAAAATTATGTTCATTGCTTGTTGATTGATGCATTTCTTTTTGAGCTTTCAACTTGAACTCCTAAATGGTGTGTGCTTGCTTCCTTTGTGCTCTTACTTGCATTTCTTCTTGATTTGTTTTGATATTGCTTTTGAGCTTTCTTCTCTTCATCTCCCTTCTGTCCAATGACCTTGGAGTGTCATTTAAGGTGGCTTGGTCCCTCCTTTGGAGGTATTTGAAGCATACCTAGAATGATGAATCCTTGAGGACACTTTTGTTGTATCTTTGCATAGTTTGCTTTTGTTGGATTGTTCTCTTCTTGTGCTCTTCTTCTTCTTCTCTTTTCTTGCATTTCCATATGCATGCTTGGTTGAGATGAGCTTGTGGAGGCTACTTCCCCACACTATTTTCCTCCCACTTTCATTCTATTTGTGCATCTTATGTTTGCATCTTTCTCTGCATATGCATTCTTCTTCTTCTTTTTCTTCTTTTGCTTTTCTTTGCCATACTCCCCATAAGTTCTCTAACCTCTTAAGGTTATGATAGACATTAGGTGCCTAACCATGCATGATAACAATAGGTGGTTCCCTTTTTATTCTCAACTTTAAGTCCACTTTGCATGATAACTTTTAGGATTGATTAGTCTCCCATTAGTGTTCTTTATTCTCTTCTCATCTTCAAACATTCATAAAACACTTAATAAAGAATGACAAGTGTAGCACGCTACGAGCCTTAAGCTACTTGAGAAATGGTAAATGAGGGGCCTCCTCTCAAGGACCTAGAGTGTTTAGTGTACACCCTTTGGGTGATATACAACGCATTCGCTCTTAGGTCATAGTCTTTAGTGCGACATGAGTTGCAAATCAAATTCAAAACACTTCTTCTCTAAAAAACACAAAAAAATTTGAAACCTTTTTCATCCTTCGGGATCTTAATCAGGAAAACCTTTTCAGATAAAAGAGTGTCGTTAACTCTTAGTTCTACCACAAACGGTAACGCCTAAGTCTCCAATGGTCGAGCTGCATACACCAACTGCTAGAACTATCTGTTAACCCTACTCGGGCCTAAAAAACTTTTGAACCAACATGTGGTCCGTTTAGCCCGAACTACGTTTGCTCTGATCTTTTCATACCAGATGAAAGTACGTAGGCACGAGACGCGGTGTCTTGGTGAGCAACCTTCCCCCCTTCTTTAGTCGTCGTTAGTCGAACTATGTTGACTCTGACTTTCCCATTGCACGAGGGAGTACGTAGGCACAGAGCGGCGATGCTCTGCCGAGTCACTTCTCTTTTCTTTTTCTTTTGTCTTTAAGCCTTTAGCTAGGTAGTTTCAACACACCCTTTTAGATAGACAACACATGCGTGGACCCCGTCGAGTATGACGGACGTGAGGGGTGCTCATACCTTCCCCTTACGTAATCGACTCCCGAACCTAGGACTTGGTTGCGATGACCTCGTCTTTTCCCGTTTTCGTCAGGTTTTTTCTGATCGTTTCCTTTCCCCTCTTTGGGATAAATAAGATAGGTGGCGACTCTATTAGTCATTGTCGGTCTTCTTTTTTTGCAGTAGCGGCAGTTACGTTTTGTCTGTTGCGTTTTTTCTGCAATCTTTTGTGTGCCTTTGTTAAGTGATTGCTTACGCAAATCAAGGCGTGACATTATTTGAAGCAAGTATATTTTGTTTCCTTTTGAAGAATGGTTTGTTGCTATTGCTGTGCAAAAAGATATGGAGGATAATTAGCTTTAATTATGGATTACTTTTGCCCAAGCCCATGAAGAACAGTTTCTATTTAAAGACCTGCAAACCCTACTTGCTAGGGAGAGAGAAGATTTTGAGAAAGCTGCGTTTTGTCTTTTGTTAGTTATTTTCTTGTGAGCCATTCATTCATCACCTTGATGTGTGAATTAGATTGAGTTCTTTGATTTGTAAGTTGTCCATTCTAAACTTTTAAGCACAAGTGCATTGTTCTTGATTGAAGCTTTTAAGCAAGATCAAGTGTTGTCCTTGAAGTGTGGCTTCTACTTTTCGATCTCCTGTGTTTATCACTGCATGTGATTGAGGGGGAGTGTTTACTGTGAAATTTGGTAAACAACCTCTGGTCTATCAATTTTGGGTAAAATTGAGTAACTTGCAGGATCGACCATACAAATCCTAGGACATGTGCTAAGTTTAAAAGAAAAGACTAAATTGAACTCCACGTTCGACTGTAAAACTTTGTAAAACAACTTGGAAATTAGCAAGGCTGTAAAATAAGGAGTGCAGTTCATAAAGCATTGAAAGTAAAAGGCAAGAGGTAAAAGACTTTGAAAATAAAGGCGAGAATGTTAAAAGACTTTGAACATAAAGGCAAGAAAGTAAGCTTGTAAGACGTCGAAGGTAAAAGCAATAACGTAAAAGTGCAGGAAAGTAGCAGTCGAAAGCAATTAAAAAGGCTTTGAAAATAACAAGTTTACGGGAAAGCGCAGGAGGTTAAATGGCAGGTTAAGATAAAGTGCAGAAATTTAAACAGCATGAAGTATAAATGAAAAATGAAGTTTCAGGCAAGAACATGAAAGGTAAAGGTTAAAGGAGAACTTGCAAGATAAAATGATAAAAGTACACAAATTGCATTGATGAAAAGAAATGGTGTTGCATCACGTATATTCTTTCTAACTCATGCGGGTACTTAGAGTGATTTAGAGTAACTTGTACAAGATAAAATGAACACCCTTATTCTATGGGAATAACTCTTATTTATAATGCTAGAGAATAACTGTTAAGTAACGATTGTTGCTTCAAACGTGTCTTTTGGCGCTTTTCTTGACTTCAACCGTTCTCACTTTGCCAACTGCCCTTTTGAAATTCAAATATCAAGACTTTCCCTCCAGCCTTAGTGGTGACTGCAACGCGCTTTTTCCACCAATTTGTGCTCGAAGAACCATCCAACACTTAGCAAATTTTCAGAAGTTTTCCACAACCTCTCTTCAACTTAGGCTTTACCAAATACTGGGTCGAAGCCTTCTTATGTTTGACCATGCTTGTTTTTGACTTAAAATGACTCTTGATTCTGCTGGCGTCAAAAATGAGAGCTAACAAATTGCCCCCAAGAAATGCCCTTTCGCCAACTTTGGTAGGAAGGTCATTTTTTATAACCGTTTCGACGCATATGCCTCTGAGATTGCATGGCCTTGACTGAACAACCCACTACTTATTTTAGTAGCTAACTGTTCAATTTCTTTAACCCACGCTTATGACGTCACGTCATCATGACAAACCCTTAAACGTCTCTTCATCCGTATTTATCATCACTTTTTCTTGAAAACATATGTTTGCAGTCTGACCATAACTGCTAACACTCAGCATTTATCCAGAGAAAGACACGCGTCCCACTACCCGATTAACTTCAACAGTGGATTCAAAGCTCTTAGGATTCCCAAATGCCTATAAATACTCCTCTTCACTATTTTGTAAACTTTTTACACTCTCAGAATCTTAAGCACCTTGTCTCTTTTCCTTCAATTTTACTTCACAAGACCTAGAAAACACCATTTCCTTTTACCATTTTTTTAACAATGGCCTCTTCCCAAGCCAACCTTTAAGAGAAGAAACCCCAAAAGGGCAAAGTTACTCAATTTAAGCAATCCATTCCACCATTTGCAAACGTTCCTGGCCCCCAACTAGTGAATAATCGCCAATGCATGCCATAACCCACCACTAAAGCGGCACAAATCATCTACAAATCTCAGGTAATGATTCCTTTGGTTGTTTCTGATAAACCATATGCACTTTCTGGTCCTCTAGCTGATGTTGGAATTTTTGACAAAAAATTGGGTGAGTTTCTTCCTTCATACCGGAGATCAAGGCCGTTAGGGCAAAAAAGCTTCCCATGCCTCACCAACATTGTTGCTGAAGACCTCCCCCTGCCTAAGATCAATCTTAGGTATCTCACTCATGGTACTAGGCTAGCGAGAGCCATCAATCCCCTTAAGGACTTTGACCTTTGGATGACGAAACTGGAAAAAGTTAAGGTTGAGCACTGGAAATCTATAGGAATCTATGATCTCCTTATGTTGTCGAACACCAGCATCTCATACTGCTTGAACTTGTTGGCAGCGTATCTGTACTTCTGGGATAGTACTCACTATACCTTCCATTTTCCATGTGGAATGGTTACACCGACACTCTTCGACATAGCTGCCATCACAAGGCTTCGCCCAGATGGCCTTCCTTATAATCCTAACGTGGACGCTGAAGATACCATAAACATCTCAAGCTTTAAACTCACCTACACCCTCTTCATCAAACACCACTTCAACCAAAACCATGAAGACGTCTCTGACGAAGAGCATATTGAGTTTCTCACTGTATGGCTGTCGAGATACGTTTTTTGCACCAAATATTTGCAAGTAGCCAAGAAGTACTTGCCCCTTGCTAACCAACTCCATAACAATAGAAGGGTCTGCTTGAGTGAGCTTATTTTGGTGAACCTCTATGAATCTATTAGCGAAGGAGCTTCTCGATTAAAACACATGGAGGCTCCCAATTCTGTACACTTGAGCGGTCCTCTCTGGCTGCTTCAACTGTGGCTTAATGCAAATTTTGAAGCTAGCCTTCCCAGAAAAGGGTTAGTTGATGAAGCTTCTGCTGAGATGAGAGAAAGGAACATCGAAGGGACCCATCTGGTCAAGCTGACTCCTAACGATGATGGTGAAACCCTTAGAGAGGCCTTCATCAGTTATATTATGATGTCTGCCAAACGCCGTGAGTTCACCCCAAACATGGCACCCTTTACTGGAGGAAGATGTATCCCTATGTGGTTCAAAAGTCCATTTCCCAATCCTCACAAAACGCTTGACCAGGAGTTTGTTACTATTTGGGAAGCCTTTTTAATTCCCCTGTTCATTATCAACAAATTAAACCTAGGGAGAGGTTTGGCAGTGCTGATTTCCTACCAGCCAATCCTCGTCTCTCGACAGTTTGGGTTGGCCCAGAGCTTTCCCAAATGTTTATATGAGAAGAAAGGCCAAGTTATTCTACACATTGACAACTTCGACGAAGAAGGGGTTGTCGTCACACTCGGCGATTGAAGTGCTAATAAAGGAGTCATTTCTCCTGTGTTTTTTAGCCTTCTTTCTTATGCACTCCCTCATTCCACCACTGGTGGTCGAAGCATTATAATGAACATTTCCTTAATGTGGCTACCTTTTCTTCATTGCTTGACCAAGCTTTTATTGATGTGCAGGACAAGACAAAGAAGAGTAAGTTCACTCATATCCAAGAAATCCAAGCTTTCCAAAAATACTTTGGAACTGTCTATCGACCAGATGATATTGGTTGAACCATTCATGAGGCTGTTGTCACTTTAAAGAGGAAATTTCTGCAAAAATTGGATCAACTAAAAATCCCTTCAAACATTCCTCGTGAGAAACATTATGAGGTAGCTTTTGAAATTTTTCCTCCAAAGTTCCTTTGCCTGCCTAATGCTGATTTTGGAGTAGCACTTGCCCCTCCATTTCCAGATTGGTTTGTTTGTGGTGAGGATCTAAAACTCCTTCGACAGCAGTCTCAGCCAAAAGCTCGACGAGTGGTTCCGACTAAGCACACACTAGACAGTTTCAAAGGACACCTTCATATAGGGATTCAGGATATTCGTGTCGAATCTGAAATATATGAAGGTTTAGAACCCTATATTTATGGTTTTGTAACCAACCATTCAATTAGTAACTTATAATCATCTCCTATCTTCCAAGTGTGCCTAGAAAACCCCCTTCCACCAGGGCTGCCATTTCACAGAGTGGCAAGGAACAAGAAGGCAAACAGGTATATCTCACATCCTTTGCCTATGTTCTTATTATGTGACTTTTTCATCACATTTGTGCTGCCTTTTTTCTTTTTTTTAGACTGGTCGAAAACCTCCAACACCTTCCAAGAAAGGCAAGAAGGATGCTCCCATTATCGTTGCCTCAGATGCTGATGAGTCTCTTGAAGAGATTCTCACAACAACAAAAAGAAGAAAACTTGTGAATGCATCTGGACCTGCTGGCCCACCTCCCTCGAAGGTGGCCAAAATTCTCGAAAAGACACCCACTACCAGTGGTGTTGAAAGACAACCTTCCATGGTGGCCTCGAAGACAACTTGTGGTGACCATGGGAGTGGCAACTCAAGTCCTATTGTTGCACCTGCTCAGGTATGCACACCACTTTTCACTATGTTTACATCTTTCGCCTAACTTTATTAGCCTCATTTTCTTCACTTGTGTTATCAGGCTGATACAATTATCCCCAACCCTCCACAAGCTTCAGGCAGTTTCACCACCATATTCCTCAATAGCCAAGTTGAGCCAACTTATCATCCCTCTTTTGATGTTGGCTCTGGTTTGAGTGAGGTTAATCAACCTATTCCCCCTGTTACAGAAAACATTTTCCCTCTATTCAAACCACTATCCAACATGCTCAAGCTGATGGTTCCAATTCTGGGGACGACGAAGCTTCAAGTTCACCACCTCTCAATCAAATTGAAGCCATAGGTACTGAAGACTTGGTTGTTGAGAAGGAAAGTGGTCCTACAGATCAACCACCTAATGAAAATCTTGGTCAAGCTGTTCATGAAGAAACAAGTGAATTACACCCTGACCCAGTTAATGACCAAGATAACAATCCATAAACCACTAACGGAGGTGATGCAGTTGGAAATGAGGACGAAGAAGGAGAAGAGGAAGAACAAGAGGGAGAAGAAGAAGAAGAAGAAGAAGAAGAAGACCAAGAAGGGCATGAACTTCAAACTTCTTCGCCTGCGGTGGAGAGAACTTCAGCTCCCATTCTTACTCCTGAAGATCCACTGGTTGCACTCAAGTGGTCGAACCTTCAGGAATATGCCAAATTGATCCTTAGGAAGAAGTATGGCTCTTCTTCTTGTTCTTCGACTCCTTCTGATCATCCAGCGTCAGATGACTTTGTTAGTCCAATTCTCCAGACTATCAAGAAGAAATTATTCAGGGGATACATCCACAACATCCTGCCTCAGACCCAACTGCACGTCTCTTTCTAAAGAACAACCTTCAGAAACTTGATCTTTCAACTCTTAATCTAGAAATTTCTGGTTTTTTGATTGACTTGACTGCTGTGGTGGAAAAACTATCTGTAGAGACCAAATTGCTCCTATCCATCTAGAAAACCATCATAGATACAGCAGCTCGTGAGAGTGCAGCTTGGACTGGTGCACAGGAATTAGAGGTCAAGGTTGAAAATCTGGAGGCTGCCCAAAAGCAAAGGCAAGAAGAAATAGCCTCCAACCAGAAGGACATTGAGACCTGGAAGCAACAAATCATGGAGCTACAAACTAAAATTTCCAACGCCGAAAAACGCAACCTTGAGTTACAACATTTCGATGACCCTGAAATGGCCAAAGAGCTAAAGAGTGCCATAGACCTTATTGATGCAGCTCAGAGATTTGAAACAGAACTTGCATCAGCTAGTCTTGACAAATCTTTGTGTGAGGCTCACCTTAGGCATCATATGGAAACCTTTGCTCAATTGAAGTCGAAGCTTCCTTTCTAATGTCTTCAGGACCTCTGTTTGTAATGTTGTTTAATTATCATTTTGTTTCTTGGCCTTTTAAGGCCTCTTATGTAATGAAAATCTTATGCTTTTAGCATTTTAATTAATCACTTGCATTTCTTCCCTTAACTCTTTCGACCCACAATTTTTTATGGCACATATTATGGTGTATTTTATTTATGGCCTCACATATGAGTCAACTTTGCAATTAAGGCATTATGCATCTTTTTGGAAAACATAACATTTTCAGCTTTACTTAATGCTCCAACGGCATGAGCTTCTTGATTTAAAAAAAATAATATTTATGGCGTAGCCCTCAGGCCTACTCCCAAGACTAATCCACATGTCTCCACCGTTTAACTAACCAATCTAAACCAAGTTCTGCCTCTATAAAGTCCCTTTCCTAAACACCATGTCTCGTATTCATAGAAGCAAACATGAGTGACTCTTCAGGAAAATCAACCATCACGGAACAAGCTGGAGATGCAAAGAAACCTGAGTCAACCAAGAAGGCTAAGGAAACACAAAAAGCTGAAGCCTCTACTGGTGCAACTTCTCGTGACAAGAAGAATGAAACCCAGATGAAAATTCACAAGAAAAGGCGTTCCAACACCAACGACTCTAATGATGAAGCTGATGCAGATTACATGGAGTTCCTTAAGTCCATTAATTGGAGAGATTATGAATAATCCTTGCTTAATCTATAGATTGTTGCATCGGTTCTCCTTTACTTTGTATGCCATGTTAGCCCTGTTTGGCCTATTTTGTCCTTCATGCTTTAAATAAAATTTATGCTTTGATATGAACCTCTTGCAAGATAGGCCTATATTTTTTCAAATATTTGCCATTTACTTTCAAGATTCTTTGATCTTTGTCTAACTCTTCAACCTCATAAGCCCCATTAGAGAATACTTGTATGACTTGAAATGAACCTTCCCATTTAGGAGACCATTTACCTAATGTTCTATCTTTTTTATCCATAGGCAAAATCACTTTCCACACTAAATCTCCACATGAAAAATATTTAGAATTAACCCTTTTGTTGTAGGATTCTTCGACCCTCTTTTTTTGTCTTCTTAGTAACTCTAAGGCTTTAAGCCTTTCTTCATCCAAATCCACTAATTTGTCCATCATCATTGCCCAATAAGATTCAGAAGGGATCTCATGATGTCTTTGAATTCTTACAAATTACAAACATATCTCAACAGGCAGTACTGCATCATGACCAAAGGTAAGTCGAAATGGAGTAGTCTTAGTAGCCTCCTTGGGGGAAGTTTGACATGCCCAAAGTACCTGGTCTAATGTCTTATGCCAATTCTTAGGCTTCTTTCCCACGTGCCTTTTGATCAGTTCAATCACCACCTTGTTTGCGGCTTCGACTTGTCCATTCGCCTGAGCATAATAAGGTGTAGAGGTCAAAAGTTTGAAACCTGTTTCTTTAGAAAATTCCTGCATCTTTCGACCAGTAAACATTGATCCTTGATCTGTGGTGATTGTTTATGGGATGCCAAATCTGTAAATGATGTGATTTTGTATGAATTCGATAACATCTTCTTGACCTACATTTGCCAATGGTATTGCTTCAATCCATTTGGTGAAGTAGTCAATACCCACCAAAATATATCTTTGGTTTTTTGAAGATGTTGGTCGAATCTCCCCCACTATATCCAAAGCCCATCCTCTGAAAGGCCATGGTTTCACTATGGAGTACAGTTCGCTTGCAGGGATATGTTATATGCCAGCATGAATCTGACACTCTTGGCAACCCTTGGTGAATTCTATGCAATATCTTAACATAGTAGGCCAATACATGCCCTATCAAAACAACAACCATTTCATTTTATGGCCAACTTGGTGTGCTCCACGGGACCCACTATAGACCGTCGAAAGAGCCAAATATGCCTCTGTTTCATTAAGGCACTTCAATAAGACTCCCTCAGGGGTCTTCTTAAATAATTCATTACCCATAAGTATATAACTTAAGGCTTGATACCTGACTTTTCGCTCCGTCGAAGCCGTCAGATTTTGTAGGTATTCGACCACAGGCTTTCTCCAGTCTTTCTCTGTTAGACCCTCTACAACAAAAATTTGAAAATTTTCGCCATCCATGCACCCAAGCTTAGTTGTTTCTAAATCTTATGGTCACAAACAAATAACCACCACTTTCCCTATTGCCTTTATTACTTCCTGAAGGTTTTTCTTCGACACTTTGTATCCAGAAGCAATCTAAACTAAGTCATTAGCAACTTGATTTTCTATTATGGGTATATGTTAGATGGCCACTACTTCAAATTTCTTTAGTAGCCTATTTGCTGTCACAAAGTACATAATGAGATTTTCTTTAACGCATTTATATTCCTTTGTGATTTGTTTTACAATCAACTATGAATCTCCCATTATTTTGACTGTAGTTGCCCCCAATTCTAATAAAATTTCAAGACCAGCAATCAATGCTTCATATTCAGCCTCATTGTTAGAGCAAGGGCCTTCGATCTTGTACTTAAATTTTGTTGGAACTTTTTTAGGAGAAATAATGAATATACCCACTCTTGTTCCATTTTTGTGGCTTGATCCATCAAAGTATAACTTCCAGGATTTCAGTTCAACATAATTTAAAGCATTTTCGTTTATAGAATGGTCCACAATAAAGTCTACCACTATTTGACCTTTCACAGCTTTTAAAGATTGATATGTCAAAGAACATTCTGTTAGTGCTAATGCCCATTTTCCAATTCGACTATGCAAAATAGGTTTAGATAACATGTGTTTTACCACATCAAAATGAGACGACACATACACGTCAACAGGCTTAATATATTGCTTTAATTTAGTACAAGAGAAATACAAGCATAAACATAACTTTTCAATCATGCTATACCTAGTTTCTGCATCATTTAAAACTCTACTAAGATAATAAATGGCTCTCTCGACTCCATTTTCATCTTCTTGAGCCAACATGATCCCTAAAGTTCTATCTGATGCAGTTATATACAATCTCATTCTTTTATTTCTACAAGGTGGTGCCAGAACTGGAGGGTGACTTAGGTACTCCTTGAGCTTGTCGAAGGCTTCCTGTTGTAATTTCCCCCACTCAAAACCATCTTTGTTGAAACGAAGCAATGGTGAAAAAACTTGTGTTTTTCCACTCAGGTTGGATATAAACCTTCTTAGGAAGTTGACCTTGCCCAGCAATGACTGCAACTCCTTTTTTGTTGAGGGCGCTTTCGCCTCCATTATGGCTTTGGTTTTATTTTGATCCCCTTTTATGGACCACAAAGCCTAGAAAATCCCCTGCCTGCACACAAAAAGCACATTTAAGAGGATTCATTTTAAGACCATATTTCCTCATCCTTAAAAAGGACCGTCGAAGATGGTCAATATGACTCTTCCCAGAAATAGATTTTATAACAATATCATCAATGTAAATTTGCATGAAAGTATCTATAAAATCATGGAAGATTGAATTCATCGCCCTTTGATAAGTGGTGCCAGCATTCTTAAGACCAAAAGGCATCACTATCCATTCATATGTGCCTAAAGCCCCGACACATCTAAAAGCAGTTTTAGGGACATCTTCCTCAGCAATGAATATTTGGTTCTAACTAGAATATCCATCTAACATGCTAAGATATTCATATCCTGCTGCAGAATCTACTAACATTTCTGCTACAGGCATTGAATAATCGTCTTTTGGGGTTGCAGAATTATATCTCTAAAATCTATGCAAACTCTTAAAGAACCATTCTTTTTTATAGCAGACACTATATTAGCCAACCATTCGATATACCTGGCAGTGCAAATGAATTTGCAACAAAGCAGTCTTTCAACCTCCTCTTTAATCTTTGAAAGTATCTCTGGTGCAAACCGTCTTGGACTTTGCTTGACTGGTTTTTTCCCATGTGTCATAGGCAACCTATGTTCAACAAACTCCCTACTCAAACCAGGCATCTCATCATAATACCAGGTGAAGCAGTCCTTGAATTCTTTCAACAACTGAACCACTTCAAACTTCAATTTGAGGTTCAAATTGGCACTGATGTAAGTAGGCCTTTTGATTGCCCCCTCACTGAGATCAACTTCTTATAAAGGATCTTGTGCTAGCATTTTAACATTGTTTGCCAGCGGATCTTTCTCAAACCCCAAAGGCTCATCTTCATAAATGGCGTCAAACCTCTGGTTTTACTCTCCAGTTTGGACCTTATTTGGAGGTTCTGGGTCGAAGTCCTTACCAGGACCTTCTTGGTAAAATTTAGAAATGGCTTTGCCAGCCATGTGATTATTAGCATCTTCTAAAGCCGCTTGTAACTTTGTTTCAGCCACATAGGCCGAAATTCTCTTCAATGCTTCAAATTCAGTCATGAGCACTGAATTCACTTCCCCAACCTGTGGGGTCTATTGGAGGCAAGCCTAAATATGGAAGCCTTCCTCCTGGTGTCTCCTTATCCCATCTAAAACCTTTGACAGGATGCAAATACAATGAATAAAATGTTTCTTCGTCCGTTGTAAACTCAAAATCTGCTGGAGGACACAAAGCAATGTTCGCCAAGTGTTTATCAAACTGTCTCGCATCAACATGATCGATAGGGATTTTAAAGTATCCTTGATCAACTATAATGTTTTCCACTATACCATCAGGCCTCCAAATGGAAATTCTCTGATGCATTGAAGAAGGCACAACACCTATGCCATGAATCCACTCTCTTCCTAGGAGCAGATTATAATTTGCTCTAGTTTCGACAACCATAAAAACTATAGGCCTAGTGATAGTTCCCACCGTAAGATCAACTTGCATTACCCCTAAAGTGGAGCCAACTTTTCCTTCATAGTTCGACAGAACCATGTTGTGGGGCTTGGTATCAGTTTCAAACTTTCCAATATTACTTAGTAGAAATCATGGCATCAAATTCATCGTTGCACCACAGTCCACTAATATTTTGTTAACAGGCACATTATCCACTTTTCCAGTAATGTACAAAGGCTTTAAATGACCCTTCATAGCCTCTGTAGGGCGTTCAAAGAAGGCATCCTTCTCCTCTATGCATCTGTTGTTCATTATATAATAACACACAGGTCTGTGTGCCAGCATTTCCATCTCAGTATTCTGATCTAAATCTTCAACTTCTGTAACCTGGCCAAACTCCTTGGGCATGACGGATACAACATTCACTATAATGTCAAGGGAAGCTGCTACTCATTGTCAAAGTTGTCAGTCATATTCTCATCATCTTCGACTTCTCTTTCTGGTTGGTACTTTTGAGCAGCAAACAACCTCCTCCTTATAGGCATTTTCTCAGCTATTCCCACTTGATTACCAACATTGGTACTCGACTTTCCTTGTCTTGGTGTCTGAGCTTCCCTGATGGCCTTTCGCCTACGATTTTCTCTTCTCCACTGTGACGTCGTCATAGGGTTCTTACCCTTGTAGTTTTGAGAGGTATATGTTGACTTATTAGTTGTATGGTTTTCCTTTCGATATTCAAATGAGGAACCCCTTTCCACATCAAATTTCTGCCATTTCTTCTGTCCTCTCTCTTTGACAGGTTTTATCCAACTTCCTGTTGGTATATTTCTAGCTGGTTTAAATGTGCTTGGCCTAGCTTGGGTTTTTACCCCTGTCAAGGATCTTCAGGGCTCAAAACTTCTTGGGTCTCGATTTATTTTCTGCCCCCATTTTCCACTGGCTTTTTTGACTCCCTCCAAATTGTGAGCAGCTTTTTCATCAAAAATGGCACTACATCTGGGACACAGCATCACTTCTGAACCATTCTTTTAGCAACGATGCAGAAAATCAATAATGGATTCTTCCTGCTTGGGGTATACCACTTTATTACATTCTTCTTGTTTTTTTGTCTCACTTATCTCTTCAGCCTTTCGATCTATGATCTCGACCCTGTTGACATCAACCTTATCTTCTAGTTTCATCTTAGAAAAGTGAGCTTCCAAGTTTTCAGTGGTTTTTTCCATACATTTCTCATCTGCTTCCTTTGTTACCTTCTGCCAGGTGGAATCTTCAGCTTCAACATTAAATTTTTTAATGTCAGGAGATGTTTTAAAGTACTGTTCTGCTGCCATGCATATCCAGTTTTCTAACGAGCAGCCATTCATCTTCATCGTTTCCCCTACCAACACCATGTTGTTCTCCAATTCTTTGACGACTTCGACTTTAGAAACATTTCTGCCCATAGCCTCACTAGTGATGATACTATCTGAACTAGCATCAGATTCCTCACCTATTTCAACCAAGTTAATGCCTTTAGTAGCACTTACTCTTGGTCCTCTCACTGCCACATCTATTCCCTTAGCGGCTCTATCCATCTCAACAAGCTTATCTGCAGTTTTCTTGGTTATCAACATCAAACTACTGTCATCAGTGCTTCCTCCACTTAAACTGTCTATCGTTGCCGTCTTGTTAAAACCTTCAGAAGTTCTATCTCTCAGCTTGTGCATGCCATTCTGGTCTAAGCATTCAGTTACCTTGATCATCACCGGCTTTGTGGCAAAGTCTTCAGTAATTTCCACTATGTTGACTGAAAAGTTGAACCCTTCAGTGGCTTCGACCATCTGGACCTCTTCAGGCTCTGCATAGAGAGCATCTGCGATTTGTAATGGGTCAGAGTCAATCTTCATTTGGGCCTTTCCTTTGTCCCTAAACTTCAGCCTTCCATCTTGGATAGCACCTTGCACCAAATCCCTGAAAAGAAAACATTGAGATGTTTTATGACCCAAGAAATTGTAGTGCTTACAAAAACCTCTTTTCTTTCTTTGTTCTAAAGGTGGCATTTTAGCACCAGCAAGCACTATTATTTTCCCGTCCTTAACTTACAAATCAAATATTTCGTCACATTTAGTAACGTCGAAAGTATATGTTTTCTTAGGAAATTTGTCATTAGGTTCGACAGGATTTTTCCCATTTGAAGGAGCTAATAGTTTATAAGCATAAGGTGGACCTTGCTATAATTCAGCAACATCAACCTCAATCTCGTCGAAATGAGATGTTTCATCATGTAGATTCTCCACATCTTCACTACATTCGACAAAGGCTACTTTTTTACCCTTGTTGAATCTAGCTTTCTCCTCTTTTAGCCTTTCTAGTTGTCGAACTCTATCAGATAACTGAGTCATATCTCTGAGATATTGGGTATCCAACTTCTTCCTAATTGAATAATCAAGACCCCCAACAGCCATTTCGACCAACTCATGTTCTGGCACTTCTGTAAAGCACCTAGCTTTAAGAAGTCGAAACCTATTCAGGTAATCATCAATTAGCTCAGTGATTTTGTGTTTGATACTAGCCAACTCTTTCAGGCTGATCTTGGTTTGTCCCATATATAACTGTTCGTGAAACAGACGTTCTAATTGGGCCCAATTATGGACTGAATTAGGAGGCAAAGTAGTAAACCATGTAAAAGCATTTTTGGTGAGGGGACTTGGGAAATATTTGATCCTAAGGCTTTCGTCACCTACAATCTCTCCAGCTTCAATCATATTCCTAGTTATGTGTTCCATGGTCGATTCAGTAGTATCTCCTGAGAACTTACTAAATTTTGGAACCTTCGTCCTAGGGGGTAATTCAGACTGAAGAATATAATTTACTATGGGCGAAGTATAATTTGGCCTTGTGAAGCCAAAGTTTACACCATTTCTAGTCATTATTCTTTCGACCATGGCTGCAAGATTATTTTCTTCTGCTACATTTTGGTGTCAAACCT
Organism: Lathyrus sativus; assembly: GCA_963859935.3. Taxonomy (NCBI): domain Eukaryota; kingdom Viridiplantae; phylum Streptophyta; class Magnoliopsida; order Fabales; family Fabaceae; genus Lathyrus; species Lathyrus sativus. Next base: position 630,732,053 of record OZ012735.1, on the reverse strand, counting down.
GTCTGAGGAATTGGTCAGCATTTTAGTTCCTATTCACCATGACTACTCCTGGTTCCTCCTCCCAATGGATTGGCACCTGGTTCCTTTGTGGTTCGACTCTGAAAGGTTCCCCCATCTCTTGATCCTCCCAGTTTACTTCTGGTGCATTTTGTGGCTGACATCATGGAATATTCTCGCCAATGGTTGCTCTTCGATCCGGTGCTGGCACTCCCATAAAATTAGCCATGCGTGCTAATTGTGTTGCCAATTGTTAGTTAGTTTGAGTAGTATTATGAATCAACGGTTGAAAAACTTCTCCCATTGCTTGAGACAATGTATGTACCATTTGCATATTACTTTCATCCATTTTCTTTCTCAAACAGTTTATGGAGGTATTTGTAAGACTGGGTGCTTGAACAGAGTAACCAACACCTATGCTTGGGTTGTTTCGACCACCTGATCCAGATCCTTGTACTGGCGAAGAAACTATATTTTATAAAAATATGGGTGGAGCGCTCTGTAGATTTTGCATCATTGACGTAGGCATACCATAGGGTAAATTCCTTGGCAATGGCTGTGAGAAACCTGGAGGAGGAAAATGCCTATGCAGTGAACTTCCTCCCGGGGGTGTTGGTGAGTTAGGAATTTGTGGTCCTATATATTCCAACACCGGTTGAGTATACATTCTTACACACGTTGACCCTGGGCTTTCCATAGACGGCATAGGTTCAGACGCAACTGCTGGTGGTGACGTCTGTCCTCCCGTTGAAGACACTGGAGATGGTACCCTTTGAGACCCCATGTTGCTTGCGTGAGTGTTTGAAATACTTTCTTGAGGATCAACTTGCTGACTAGCATTGGTTTCCATTCTCTTAGTATATCTTCCCTTTGGTATACCTTCATTTGCTGTAGCTAACTTCCCACTTCTCAATAACATACAACGAAATGTTTCTCAAGAAGATGGATATGATTAATTAAAATTTGGAATTTTTAGTATTGAGTCCCACTGGGCGTGCCAATTTGTTTACTGTGAAATTTGGTAAACAACCTCTGGTCTATCAATTTTGGGTAAAATTGAGTAACTTGCAGGATCGACCATACAAATCCTAGGACATGTGCTAAGTTTAAAAGAAAAAACTAATTGAACTCCACGTTCGACTGTAAAACTTTGTAAAACAACTTGGAAATTAGCAAGGCTGTAAAATAAGGAGTGCAGTTCTTAAAGCGTCGAAAGTAAAAGGCAAGAGGTAAAAGACTTTGAAAATAAATGCGAGAATGTTAAAAGACTTTGAACATAAAGGCAAGAAAGTAAGTGTGTAAGACGTCGAAGGTAAAAGCAATAACGTAAAAGTGCAGGAAAGTAGCAATTGAAAGCAATTAAAAAGGCTTTGAAAATAACAAGTTTAAGGGAAAGCGCAGGAGGTTAAATGGCAGGTTAAGATAAAATGCAGAAAGTTAAACAACATGAAGTATAAATGAAAAATAAATTTTTAGGCAAGAACATGAAAGGTAAAGATTAAAGGAGAACATGCAAGATAAAATGATAAAAGTACAAAAATTGCATTGATGAAAAGAAATTGTGTTGCATCACGTACATTCTCTTTAACTCGTTTCTCTACATGCGGGTACTTAGAGTGATTTGGAGTAACTTGTACAAGATAAAATGAACACCCTTATTTTATGGGATTAACCCCTATTTATAATGCTAGAGAATAACTGCTAAGTAACGGTTGTTGCTTTAAACGTGTCTTTTGGCGCTTTTCTCGACTTCAACCGTTCTCACTTCACTAACTGCTCTTTTGAAATTCAAATATCAGGACTTTCCCTCCAGCCTTAGTGGTGACTGCAACGCGCTTTTTCCACCAACTTGTGGTCGAAGAACCATCCAACACTTAGCAAATTTTCAGAAGTTTTCCACAACCTCTCTTCGACTCAGACTTTACCAAATACTGGGTCGAAGCCTTCTTATGTTTGACCATGCTTGTTTTTGACTTAAAATGACTCTTGATTCTACTGGCGTCAAAAACGAGATCTAACAGGGAGTGAGAGGTGTCTCATATCTGAGAGTGACTTAGATAGAAGTTACACGAGTAGAGATTAGGTGTGAAGATTGTAAAATAAAGAGAGTTTGCTGAGAGTCTTCAAACTAATTCTATTTAGTGGATTTCCTTCCTGGCTTGGTAGCCCCTAGACGTAGGCGTGTTTGCACCGAACTGAGTTAACAATTGATTGTGTCTCTTTACAATTGTTAACTGCATTTTATTTTGTTCATATATTGGTAATTGTTCAGATATTAATGTTGTGACATCTCTTTCGACATCTCATATCTGATACCAGAATTTCAATAACCTTTGGTTTAACCATTGATATGAGATTTCATAGTAGTTTTCAAACATTTCAGCCATAAATGAAAAACAACTTCGACTAGGGAAGATCGTGGCATGATTTACTAGAAATAAACTACAAATTCCTAATTAATATGGCTAAAAAATGAGCAAATAAACACAACTAAAAAATTAAACAGATAAAGAACTAAGTCATACTAATTTTCAGATTTGTGACACACAAATGGTCATAACAAAATTTCAATAGAGAATTAAACCACTCATATGCCATCAGAAACATCCAACCAAGTTCTGAGCATCAGTGGCTAAGATGCTTCAGAGGCTACTAAACATCAGAAGCTGGTTTAGAGCTTCTGATCGTAATAGACTATGATGCTTCATTCTGTAATACCCTAATTTTTACCCTTAAATCGCACATATCATTTACATTTCATACCACAAACAAGATCACAAGCTTTGGTTCTCTTGTCTTCCTTTGCAGGTTTGTCTCTGAGGGATATCATTGGGCACCCTTGTTTTCTTGTATGCTTGGTGTTTGTTTATGTTTATGTTTATTAACCCATAATTAAAATTCAAAAAATATGTTTGTTTTCTTTTTCTTTACTAACTCTTTTTCAGGAAGAGAATTTGGGTCAAGAATACAAATCAACAGTCCCTTAGCTTGAATGAAATTCAACTGAAAAAAGTGAAAGTTGATCTACAAACAATTCAAAATCATTTGATTAAGAGTTTCCCAATATTTGATTGACTTCTATTCAAGAGACTCCAAGGTTCATGTGTTTATTTCCATGCCTTCCTTGACAAGTCAAAAAAATTGAGTTAGAGCCAAGACAACACATCAAAAGGCCATTTTCATACATTTTCACTGTGTTAATTGATTAACACATTTGCACATGCAATTGGTTAATTGATTAACCAGTGCGTTTTTTGTATAAATTACCCAAATTCAAATTCTGCAGCATTTTGGCACCAAATTCACTTGTTTCATCATGAGAATATTCTAGATCACCCCATTTTAATTCCTTACCTCATCACAATTAATTCCCACCATACACCTTCACTAATCACCATTTGATCTTGATTTTGCCTCCAAATTCAAATTTTAAGCCTAATTTTGGTTCCAAACCACCAAAATTTCCAAGCCTAAATTCTTTAAATAAATGCCTCATTTCATTCATTCTTCAATCTTTGATAGCCAAATTCACCTTGCTAAAATTTCTATCAATTCCCTTCAACTACCAAATTCACCAAAGCTCTTTCTTCTTTTGAAAGTTAGTAAGTTCTTCATTGGAACTTGTTGCACCCCAAAATTTGACCAACCTCTTTTCTTGATCTTTGGCTTATGTTTCATTGCATTTTAGCATTTTTGCATTTGAATAGCATAGTTCTTATAGGGGATCAAGTTATTGTTTGTGTATCATCCAATAGGAGAGCCTTATTGACCACAAGCTCAAGCAAAGGCATTGGTAGAGGTTATTCTGTGTATGTCATCATCATGAAGTTATCAGAGCTCCTAGAGAGGAGGGTTGTGCCACAACATTATCAAGGAATCATCAGAAGGTTGTTAAGGGGTCCATGAAGACTTGTCATTGATATAAACATGAGGTAGAATCTTGTTGAGTACCTCAGAGGTTATAATGGAGTTGGAATGGTCACTCAGTTCATCTGCACAATGCTTAGGCAAAAAGGATGAAATTAGGGTTTCACTTTTGATCAGGATAAATTTGTTTTTGGGAGCAATACTTGTTTCCATGGTCTTCATATGTCCTAAGGTGTTTGGAGATGAGAGATTGGCCATCAACTTTAATCAAAAGAGCTTCAATTGATCAGTCAATTGAAAATCAGGGGATTTGGAAAAAAAGTCAATTGTGCAGTGAAAAAGTCAACTTCTGACTTTTTGAGGTCAAGATCATGATCCTTAATTTCAATATGACCAATGGATGGAATTTGATCAAGAAAAGTCAAGGGAATCATGAAAAATCAAGAGTTGTTGAAAGTTGCCATTTTGGGATTTAGGGTTTTAGAAACTTTCTATTTTTGGAAAGTTTCATGGTTGAAGCAGCCATCTTCAAGGCCATTTTTCTTTATGATCAAGGTTTCAAATGGACTTGGCTCAAACATCAAAGTTTTTCCTTGTATTTCAAGCTTTCTTTTGAGTACCAATTCATTATCATATGATATTTGGAGCTCAAGTTATGATCAATCAAAGTTGAGGATTTCAATGACTTCAAAATTGCCAAGACTTGACACATTTTTGGACCCACTTTGCAAGCCAATTTTTAGCACTTTCTTGATGTCAAATGAAACTTTGTCCCAAATGAAAGTTATAGATAATGTTCCAAGCTTTCCAAAAAGTCCAAGAAGTCCTCAATATGATTTGTGAAGCTCAAGTTATGGATGTGCAAAGTTGAGGAAAAATAAATCAAATCCATAACTTAGAATTTTTTCTAAGTTATTCATGAACAGCTTGTTTGGCATGCTTTTCAACCTCAAATTTCATGTCCTTCCAATGATCAAATGGAACTTCCACCAACATGAAATTTGTTATACTCCATGCCCTCTTTCATTTGAGCACAAGATCGAAGCAAATGGAGTTTTGTGCACAAAGTTATCATTGCTCAAAGTTGATGGGTTGAACATATTTTCAATGCTTGTGTTACAAAGTCATTTTAGCATACCTTGCATTTTCATCATATAGCCTGGTACACTCCTCAAACCATGCGCATGATGCTGGTCTTGGAGCACTCCAAACATTTCCCAAACAAGCCAAACACCCAATGTACCATTTTGTCCATTTTTCAAATCCTTTGCCCAAACAAGAAAGGGACAAATTTGCTTTGTTCTGCTGCATACAGCCACACTATGCTGCTCATTCTGCTCAAACCAAACAGCTCCATGTGCAAGTTGGTCGGTGTACCATCTCTCTAATCCACCATTGATTCAAAAATTCTTGAAAATGCAACATCTACACCATTGATCTTTCACCATGGTAAAACCCTCCAAAGCCTGATTTCACTCATATTTAAGCTGAGGAGCAGCTGAGCAAACCCTAGCCACCACTTTGTGCAAAAATCAGAAGTTGAGTTTTTGCATCCTTTGATCCAAGCTTGCGAATCTCTCTCAATATTGAACCATTTCCCAAGTTTCTTTCCATTTCATACTCTCCATAACACAACCCTCAAACTGTTTGCAAAAAAGAGAAGATGTAGACACTTTTTTCTCAAACTGCCCTAAAGATCACTTGTTGTTCCAAAAGGAAAGAATTTCAAAGCTAGCTCAAAGGAGGGAGGGATATCTTGCTGCTAGCTTGCTCAAGGAGGTCTACAAGAGGTATGTAGTCCTAAACCTCCTCATTATGCATCATGTTTATGTTGTTGGATGGTTTGGACATTTTTATGATAAATAGTGGTTATGCTGTCAAAATGCCTTGAATATGGTAAGCTCATGACTGTTGTGATTTAAATTGGTTGTACTTGTTATCATGAAGTGGTAATTGTCATTTGAAGCAATATAGTGAATTGATGTTTGATGTTGGCATTGTTATGTCAACCTGTTGTTGTTTCTGTTTAAATGTGGCTTTACTAATTGTGGATGTTTGGTTGTAAAACTGTCAATTCTTTGGGCATACAAGTTTTGTAGGCTGCAGTCTAGAATGATATGTGTATGTGTTGTTGCTTTTGGTAAAACATTGTTATGGTTTTGGAAATCACAATCATGTTGGTAAGGTTGTTCTAGTTTGAGATTGCTCAATCTGTGCCATTTCCTTTGCTTTTAAGTGATGTTGCATTTCTGTTTAAGATTGTTATTTACTCTTGAAAGAGTATGGATGCCATTTTATTTTTTATGTGTAATGTTGGTTTTGATCTTTGAGATCTGTTAACTTTTTGTCTTGAAAGAATCTCAGTTGGTTTGCCATGTGATTGGATTGTGGGACTAATTGTTGAATAATGCTAACGGAATCATGTTAGAATTCACTGTTAATACTGCTAAGGCTGTTTAGATTTTGAAATGGCCAATTCATGATAGACACATTTAGAATCTTAACTCATTGTTCAAGGTTACAATCAATGGATTTGGTAAAGTGATACCAAAATTTGTGGCTGTTATCCATTTTGAGACAGTTAGACTCATGAGATTCAGTTGGCATTGACTATTTGAAGCCTTGATGTATGAGGTTGTGGACCAAGTATATGCTTTGCTGTTGTCCAAAACTATTTTGAGATTGGAGTTTGTCAACTCATGTCCATTTTTGTTTCCATTTGGACTACAAGAGGCTCAAAACATGTTGTTTCTTTTTTTGTTAAGAAGAAAACTATTTTGAGGATTGCTTGTTGTTTAATATGATGCTTTTGTTGAGATGATTCACCCAATGTTATTGGAGCATACTTGTATTTTGATGATCAACATTGTCTTGCTAATTTACTTTGTTGTTGGTCTATTTTGAAGTTATGAGTTTGTCAACTCATGGTCCATTTCTGTTTTTAAGATTATTTCTCATAACTAAAGCCTGTTGTGAAGTGGTATTTATCTTGAATACATGTCAAAGTTGGTACTGCATTGGTTCCAAGTTAGTTTCTTTGTCTGATTAATGAGTTATGGCTTCATATAGGCCTTGAGCAGTCTTGGATTATGAGAGCTGTGATTATGTTGTCAAATGTTGTTTTGAGGTCTGAGTTTGTCAACTCATACCTTAATGATGTCAGTTTTTTTTGTTTCTCATTAATAGAAGTTGGTTGTGTTGTGACTTCCATTTGAAGTTAGTGTTTGGAATTGAGGCCAATGACCAAAGAGTTGCTACTGCTTCTGTTTAAGTTTATGCTATTTGTTCTGTTGCAAGACCATTTACCACTGTCATGGAATTTATGGAATGGTTGTTGTATTCAGTTTCCACTTTTAATAGGTCTGTTTTAAATTTGGTCTTTACCAATCTGTTTAGTTGAAAATCTTAGGATTCCTTGTTTATTACCTTTTTTTTCTGAAAGCTAGAAACTGTGGTGAATCCTAAGGCTGTCAGTTTGGTTTTTGAGGATTCATGAGTATTTAATCCAATTTGCATTTAGATCATGTTTTTACAAAAAGAAAGCTTTTAATCATGTTGTGTGAATTTGTTGGTTTCTGTTGCAAGCAAATGCATCATGTTTGAATATCACTTTTGGAGCAGATGGTGAGATTTAGGATTGGATATTGTGATGTCAAGTTAGTTTTGTTACTGTCAAGACTATTTGCATAACATGAGTTTTGTTTGGATATATCCTCTGTCCCTTTTTTTAAATGGATAATAAGCTAGTTGTGGAGGACTTGGCAATGTTTTGAAATCATGATCCTCCTGTTGGAACTGTGTTTGTGTGTTTGATAACTTGTTATGCATTTGGGAATTATGAGTTTGTTTTGGTCTGTTTGGCTTTTGATGTTTGAGTGGTACATCAGACTGGTTCATGTTGTTTGCTGTTAGATTCATCAACTTGTTATCCGCCTTCAGTTTTCATGTTTGAAATCCCTTCAAAAGAATCTTAAATGTGCATTTGTTTGACTTGGTATTTTAATGTGTTGCTGCATTTATTTTAATCCTAAATGGTACCTTACTTGATTGGTGAATTGCAACTTCATATGTGTGTCGAGTAGTTTGTTGAAGAAGTGGATTTTGTTATAAGCTGTAACTTTATTGTTAAACTGTTTTGAATTTAAGACTGTTTAATTGGTGTCTGCTCATTTTGAGGTTTTAACTTTCCTTGAGGCAATATTTTGACCTAGTGTTTGTGTAACGCCCCGATTCTGAATTCCCATTAATTGTTGAGTCTTTTAATTTATTTAATTGATGTTTGTTTTAAATTGAGAAACTATATATTGCTATGTGGTGTTTTGATTATTTTATCTATTTTTACCGATTCGGAGAGTTTTCGGGGAATTAGAGTAAAAAGGGCATTTTAGACATTTAGCACTTTAGTGTAAGAATTGATTGATAAGTGTTGGAAAGAATTTGAGAGGAAAGAAATAGAGATAGAAATAGAATAAGAGAGGAAAAAGGAAGAAGATAGTAACATAAGAAGAAAAGCAAGAGAAAGAAAAGAGGAGAAGAGAAAGAGAAGAGAAAGTGGAGAGGAAAACCTAGAATCATCAAGGAATCATCACCAAAGCTTGCAATCGATCGGTAAGGGTGTGAAACTCCATCATCTCTTTAATGTGTATGATTGTATGTGTATGTGTGTGGATTTTGTAGAGTTTCTACTCTTTTTCCACTTAGGTTAGAAGTTGGTTTTGTGAGTAGAATGAGGTTTTAATAGGTTAGAAATCGGATTAGACGATGTAGTTTAGTCGGGTGATGGTTGGGTTGTGCTACTGTGACTGGTTTGGATTTAATCAGTTGGTTGTGTGGAGTTTGGGCTTTGAGACAGCCATGGAAGTTCTGTCTTCGCAATTTCGCCAGGCGAAAGGCAGCGAAGCTTCGCCAGGCGAAGCCCAGCGAGCTGTAGCGAAGCAAGTCAGAAGCTAATACCCTGTATTCGCTGGCAAGTTCGCCAGGCGAGGTGAGTTGGCGAAGGTTCGCCAGGCGAGTGGGTAGCGAGCCTCAGCGAGTAATTCCAGAATTACTCCCAGTGGACTTCGCTGGGGAGTTCGCCAGGCGAAGGCCAGCGAGCATTCGCTGCGTGGCTTCGCCAGGCGAAGGTTGGCGAACCTGGCAGTGTTATTTGTTTTGCTGTTTGTTCATGGCATGATGTTTGATTGATTCAATTATGATTAATGCCTATATGAATGATTGATGTGTGAACTGTTTCAACATGTTGTGCTGTGGGTGGCCGAAAGGCGTGAATCCTAGATTGTAGAGTAAATGATAAATCTTGAATATTTGATAATCTTGTGTATTTGCTCGAATTGAATAGAAATGCATTGATAGGCTGATATGTGTGTAAACCATGTGTGGAATGGTGTATAATGTGAATGCATGATAGATATATGCTATGTATATGATAAATGCAATGAATATGTTTGTGAGCATAGTATGCATTTTTGTGTCGATTGATCCCTCGGAGGATTTGCAGAACCTCGTATGATACGATGGTTATATTTGATTCCTTGGAGAATCGGTTGCATTGTGTGATTCCTTGGAGAATCGGTTGCATTGTGTGATTCCTCGGAGAATCGGTCATAACATGTAATCCCGTGGAGGATTGGTTAGAGTATTTGATTCCGTGGAGAATCTGCTGAGTACTTGATCCCGTGGAGGATCTGCTGAATATTCGATTCCGTGGAGAATCTGATGAATATTTGATTCCGTGGAGAATCTGCTGAGTACTTGATCCCGTGGAGGATCTGCTGAATACTCGATTCCTTAGGGAATTTGTTGAATGAGTCGGTACCGCATTTGCATCTGCATAGGGTCGTGTGTCGGTCTCTATGAGTTGCATGAGTCATCTGTGTATGATGCATTGGTTGTGTGAATATAACTGTGTATGTTATATGTGATTGTTTGGAGGAAATATAGTGAATGTTCATGTGTATGTGTAGAGACATGATTATTTGTATATGCTTAATGTGGTGAGAACATAATTTGAGTATAACTTGTACCAATATGAGTATATGTATATATACAATTTTATGCATTAACTGTTATGATGTTGTTTCTCACCCTTCTGCTGTTTTCTAATGCTCTATGAGGCATTGCAGAGTAGGAAGCTGGAGGTTCTTTTTGTGAAGCGATGTCTTCACTCTTTTTGGTCAATGGCTCTGATATGTAACATCTGGGTAGTTAGGAAGTCTTTGACTCTTTTGGAGTTACATTTGTTTTGATTCTTTTGTGATACATATGTGTATGTATCTGTTGTGGATACGTTGTAAATCATGAATTAACTGATGGTTGCATATACTTTTATGCATGAGATCGATTCAATATTTGGATGTTTCCGCTTTATTCCAAATATTGAGATGTGGGTTACCAGTTGTTGCATATCTATTTTGAGCAGGTATCGTATGTGTGTAATTTCATGATAATGTGATGCGCCTCTTTTATACCATGTTTTAATCAAACTCTGATGAAATAAATTTTCTATGTGCCTAACTGATTTATCTAATTTATTTGGGGTATAGAAAGGGGGTGTTACATTAAGTGGTATCAGAGCCAGTGTTGAGTCAGTCGTGTCTGTCTTGTTGTTGTGTTGGTTGAACGGTTGTTTAACCTTGTTGTTATTTTTGGGAATCCTCAGAATATGGCAGGTCGTAATGACAATGCTATGGCAGCGGCGTTAGAGGCTATGGCCAGAGCTGTGCAGGGTGCACCTAACGTGAATGCGAATGATGAGTTCAGGAAGAACCAACCACCGGTGTTTAAAGGGAGATTTGATCCGGATGGTGCTCAGATATGGTTAAAGGAAATTGAGAGAATTTTTAGGGTGATGGATTGTGCTGAAGGGAATAAGGTGAGACTAGGGACTCACATGCTGAGAGAAGAGGCCGATGACTGGTGGGTCAGCATGAGGCAAGTTCTTGAGGTCGACGACGAGGAGATTACGTGGGATTTATTTCGTGCTGAGTTTCTAAGGAAGTATTATCCCGAAAGTGTTAAAGGGAAGAGAGAAATGGAATTTCTGGAGTTGAAACAAGGTAATATGTCGGTGGTGGACTACACCGCTAAGTTTACTGAGTTAGTGAAGTTTCACCCTCACTATGATGCGGTTACGGCGGAATTTTCCAAATGTATCAAGTATGAGAATGGCTTGCGTCCGGAGATAAAGCAAGCGGTGGGTTATCAAAGGATACGAAGATTTTCGGATTTGACTGAGTGTTGTAGAATTTATGAAGAAGATAGTAGAGCTCGTTCTACTCATTATAAGGGTTTGAGCAAGAGGAGAGGGAAGCAGCAAGTACGAAGCGGACCTTATGTGACGCCTGCTGATAAGGGCAAACATAGGGGAAACTTTGATAGGAGACCCGGAGGAGGTTCCGGTGCGATCAAATGTTTTAAGTGTGGCGTGATGGGCCACAAGTCTTATGATTGTGGAAAGTTCAAGGCGAAGTGTTCCAACTGTGGACTCTTTGGTCATGATGCAGCAGAGTGTAGAAAGAATGCTGTGAAGTGTTTTAACTGTGGCGAGGTGGGTCACATTAGCCCGAATTGTACCAAACCGAAGCAAGCTCCGGCGGGCGGAAAAGTATTCGCATTAGCAGGTTCAGACGCCACTAATGCGGCAGATCGTTTGATTAAAGGTACATGCTTTATTAATGATATGCCTTTAGTTGCTATTATTGATACTGGAGCGACTCACTCGTTCATTTCTCTTGCGTGTGCTAAGCGGTTGGATTTGTGTATGGTTTCTTTGAGTAGTGGTATGGTTATTGGGACTCCCGCTTCGGGGTCGGTAACTACTTCTTTGGTGTGTGCAAGTTGTCCTTTGACCATGTATGGTAAGGACTTCGTTATGGATTTAGTGTGTTTGCCGTTGGAAGGTTTGGACGTAATCTTGGGTATGAATTGGTTGCAATTTAATAAAGTTCATTTGGATTGCTATCACAAGTTGGTAAGGTTTCCTTCTTTGGAAGATGGTGAAAACGAGAGTTTTCTTTCCACTAAAGAGTTGAAGAAACTTTTAGCGGACGAAGCTCAGTTGTTTGGTTTGTTTGCATCGTTGTCGGTGGAGAGCAAAGTTGAGCTCGACGTGTTTCCTGTGGTTTGTGAATTTCCTGAAGTGTTTCCGGAAGATGTTGCGGATGTGCCGCCAAAGAGAGAGGTTGAATTTTCTATTGATCTAGTTCCAGGTACTAGACCGATTTCGATGGCCCCGTATCGGATGTCGGCATCGGAGTTGGTGGAATTGAAGAAGCAGTTGAATGATTTGTTGGATAAGAGATTTGTAAGACCAAGTGTTTCTCCTTGGGGTGCGCCGGTATTGTTGGTAAAGAAGAAGGATGGTAGTATGCGATTGTGTATTGATTATCGGCAGTTGAATAAGGTGACAATTAAGAACAAGTATCCGCTTCCAAGAATTGATGATCTGATGGATCAATTGGTTGGAGCCCGTGTTTTTAGTAAGATTGATTTAAGATCCGGTTATCACCAGATTCGGGTTAAGGAAGAAGATATTTCGAAGACGGCTTTTAGAACACGATATGGTCACTACGAGTATACGGTGATGCCATTCGGAGTTTCTAATGCGCCGGGTGTTTTCATGGAATATATGAACCGTATCTTTCACGAGCAGTTGGATCGTTTTGTGGTGGTGTTTATCGATGACATTTTGATTTATTCTAAGTCTCGAGAGGAACACGAAGAACATTTAAGGATTGTGTTGCGGATTTTGAAAGAGAAGAAGTTGTATGCAAAGTTGTCTAAGTGTGAGTTTTGGTTGTCGAAGGTGAGTTTTCTTGGACATATTATTTCCGGCAATGGTATTAGTGTGGATCCATCCAAGATCGATGCGGTAATGCAATGGGAGACTCCAAGATCGGTTACGGAAATTCGAAGCTTTTTGGGCTTGGCCGGTTACTACCGGAGGTTTATCGAAGGATTTTCAAGGTTAGCACTTCCGTTAACGCAGTTGACTTGTAAAGGAAAGGTTTTTATTTGGGATGTTAATTGTGAAGAGAGTTTCATGGAATTAAAGAGAAGGTTAACAACAGCGCCAGTTTTGATTTCGCCGAATCCTACGGAACCTTTTGTGGTTTATTGCGATGCTTCTTTGTCAGGATTGGGTGGTGTATTAATGCAAGATGGGAAGGTCGTGGCGTATGCTTCTAGGCAGTTGAGAGTGCATGAAAAGAATTACCCTACTCATGATTTGGAGTTAGCGGCCGTGGTGTTCGTTTTGAAAATTTGGAGGCACTATCTTTATGGTGCGAGATTTGAAGTTTTTAGCGATCACAAGAGTTTGAAGTATTTGTTTGATCAAAAGGAATTGAATATGAGGAAAAGGAGATGGCTAGAACTTTTGAAGGACTATGATTTTGGTTTAAATTATCATCCGGGTAAGGCGAATGTGGTAGCCGATGCCTTAAGTCGGAAGTCGTTGCACGTGTCTACTTTGATGGTTAGAGAGTGGGAACTCTTGGAGAACTTTAGAGATTTGAGTTTGGTTTGTGAGTTAACGCCGAGTAGTGTGAAGCTTGGTATGTTGCATGTCACGAATGATTTCCTTACTACAGTGTGTGAAAAGCAAAAGTTGGATTTGAAATTTGTGGATTTGATGACGAATGGAAATGAAGATTTCAACGTTGATGAATTAGGAGTTTTGAGGTTTCGAGGTCGTATTTGTATTCCCGATGACGCGGATTTGAAAAAGATGATATTGGAAGAGGGACATCGGAGTAACTTAAGTATTCATCCGGGAGCGAATAAGATGTATCAGGATTTGAAGAAGATCTTTTGGTGGTCTGGATTGAAAAGCGATGTTGCTCGTTTTGTGTACTCGTGTTTGACTTGTCAGAAGTCTAAGGTGGAGCATCAGAAGCCTAGTGGATTGATGCAACCGTTGGATATTCCGGAATGGAAATGGGATAGTATATCGATGGATTTTGTTACGGGATTGCCGAATACGCAAAGAGGACATAATGCTATTTGGGTGATTGTTGATAGGCTTACTAAATCGGCTCATTTTATTCCGATTGATATTACTTATTCTTTGGAAAGGTTGGCCGAGATTTATGTTGGCACTATTGTGAAGCTTCATGGAGTTCCTAAGAGTATTGTGTCGGATAGAGATCCTAGATTTACTTCAAGATTTTGGGAGAGTTTGCAAGGTGCCTTGGGTTCTAAGTTGAGATTGAGTTCAGCATATCATCCGCAAACGGATGGTCAAACCGAGAGGACGATTCAATCGTTAGAAGATCTGTTGCGTGCTTGTGTGCTTGAACAAGGTGGTGCGTGGGACGGTTATTTAGCGTTGATTGAGTTCACCTATAATAACAGTTTCCATTCGAGTATCGGTATGGCGCCATTTGAGGCTTTATATGGACGGAGATGTCGAACACCTCTGTGTTGGCATGAGACGGGTGAAAGGTCGGTAGTTGGTCCTGAAATGGTACAGCAAACGACGGAAAAGGTGAAATTTATTCGGGAAAAGATGAAAGCTTCTCAGAATAGACAGAAAAGTTATCATGATAAAAGGAGAAAGGATATCGAGTTTCAAGAGGGCGACCATGTGTTTTTGAGAGTTACACCGGTTACGGGTGTGGGTCGTGCCTTGAAGTCGAGAAAGTTGACTTCTCGTTTTATTGGTCCGTATCAGATTGTCGCACGGATTGGTGCTGTGGCGTATCGTGTGGCGTTGCCTCCGAACCTTTCGAATTTGCATGATGTATTCCATGTCTCGCAACTTCGGAAGTATGTTCCGGATCCGTCACATGTGATCCCAATGGATGAAGTGGAAGTAAGAGATAACCTTACAGTTGAAGTTTTACCGGTTAGTATTTTGGACCGTGAAGTTAAGAAACTAAGAGGCAAGGATATTGCGCTTGTGAAAGTGTCCTGGGGAGGTGCCGCGGAAGGCAACATGACTTGGGAATTGGAAAGCAAGATGCGAGAATCGCATCCAGAGTTGTTTGAATCAGGTGATATTTTCGAGGACGAAAATTTCTAAAGTGGGGGAGAGTTGTAACGCCCCGATTCTGAATTCCCATTAATTGTTGAGTCTTTTAATTTATTTAATTGATGTTTGTTTTAAATTGAGAAACTATATATTGCTATGTGGTGTTTTGCTTATTTTATCTATTTTTACCGATTCGGAGAGTTTTCGGGGAATTAGAGTAAAAAGGGCATTTTAGACATTTAGCACTTTAGTGTAAGAATTGATTGATAAGTGTTGGAAAGAATTTGAGAGGAAAGAAATAGAGATAGAAATAGAATAAGAGAGGAAAAAGGAAGAAGATAGTAACATAAGAAGAAAAGCAAGAGAAAGAAAAGAGGAGAAGAGAAAGAGAAGAGAAAGTGGAGAGGAAAACCTAGAATCATCAAGGAATCATCACCAAAGCTTGCAATCGATCGGTAAGGGTGTGAAACTCCATCATCTCTTTAATGTGTATGATTGTATGTGTATGTGTGTGGATTTTGTAGAGTTTCTACTCTTTTTCCACTTAGGTTAGAAGTTGGTTTTGTGAGTAGAATGAGGTTTTAATCGGTTAGAAATCGGATTAGACGATGTAGTTTAGTCGGGTGATGGTTGGGTTGTGCTACTGTGACTGGTTTGGATTTAATCAGTTGGTTGTGTGGAGTTTGGGCTTTGAGACAGCCATGGAAGTTCTGTCTTCGCAATTTCGCCAGGCGAAAGGCAGCGAAGCTTCGCCAGGCGAAGCCCAGCGAGCTGTAGCGAAGCAAGTCAGAAGCTAATACCCTGTATTCGCTGGCAAGTTCGCCAGGCGAGGTGAGTTGGCGAAGGTTCGCCAGGCGAGTGGGTAGCGAGCCTCAGCGAGTAATTCCAGAATTACTCCCAGTGGACTTCGCTGGGGAGTTCGCCAGGCGAAGGCCAGCGAGCATTCGCTGCGTGGCTTCGCCAGGCGAAGGTTGGCGAACCTGGCAGTGTTATTTGTTTTGCTGTTTGTTCATGGCATGATGTTTGATTGATTCAATTATGATTAATGCCTATATGAATGATTGATGTGTGAACTGTTTCAACATGTTGTGCTGTGGGTGGCCGAAAGGCGTGAATCCTAGATTGTAGAGTAAATGATAAATCTTGAATATTTGATAATCTTGTGTATTTGCTCGAATTGAATAGAAATGCATTGATAGGCTGATATGTGTGTAAACCATGTGTGGAATGGTGTATAATGTGAATGCATGATAGATATATGCTATGTATATGATAAATGCAATGAATATGTTTGTGAGCATAGTATGCATTTTTGTGTCGATTGATCCCTCGGAGGATTTGCAGAACCTCGTATGATACGATGGTTATATTTGATTCCTTGGAGAATCGGTTGCATTGTGTGATTCCTTGGAGAATCGGTTGCATTGTGTGATTCCTCGGAGAATCGGTCATAACATGTAATCCCGTGGAGGATTGGTTAGAGTATTTGATTCCGTGGAGAATCTGCTGAGTACTTGATCCCGTGGAGGATCTGCTGAATATTCGATTCCGTGGAGAATCTGATGAATATTTGATTCCGTGGAGAATCTGCTGAGTACTTGATCCCGTGGAGGATCTGCTGAATACTCGATTCCTTAGGGAATTTGTTGAATGAGTCGGTACCGCATTTGCATCTGCATAGGGTCGTGTATCGGTCTCTATGAGTTGCATGAGTCATCTGTGTATGATGCATTGGTTGTGTGAATATAACTGTGTATGTTATATGTGATTGTTTGGAGGAAATATAGTGAATGTTCATGTGTATGTGTAGAGACATGATTATTTGTATATGCTTAATGTGGTGAGAACATAATTTGAGTATAACTTGTACCAATATGAGTATATGTATATATACAATTTTATGCATTAACTGTTATGATGTTGTTTCTCACCCTTCTGCTGTTTTCTAATGCTCTATGAGGCATTGCAGAGTAGGAAGCTGGAGGTTCTTTTTGTGAAGCGATGTCTTCACTCTTTTTGGTCAATGGCTCTGATATGTAACATCTGGGTAGTTAGGAAGTCTTTGACTCTTTTGGAGTTACATTTGTTTTGATTCTTTTGTGATACATATGTGTATGTATCTGTTGTGGATACGTTGTAAATCATGAATTAACTGATGGTTGCATATACTTTTATGCATGAGATCGATTCAATATTTGGATGTTTCCGCTTTATTCCAAATATTGAGATGTGGGTTACCAGTTGTTGCATATCTATTTTGAGCAGGTATCGTATGTGTGTAATTTCATGATAATGTGATGCGCCTCTTTTATACCATGTTTTAATCAAACTCTGATGAAATAAATTTTCTATGTGCCTAACTGATTTATCTAATTTATTTGGGGTATAGAAAGGGGGTGTTACAGTTTGCATTGTAATGCCAAACCTTGTTTCTTTTCTATTCTAACAAAATTGTTTTTGAGAAGGGCTGTTTATGGTGACTTGGCATTTTAATTTGTGAGTTGTGGTCTAAACCAATTTGAGAACTGGGTGTGCACGTTTACTCTTGTAAGAGTTTTGGCTGCTGAATCTCTATGTGTGTGTGTGAAGTTTGACTCTTGGCTGCTGTCATAGAGTTATTGTGGTTATTGAGTTGCAAGGTCTCAAAACACAATTTCATCAATTTGCAACTTGACAGCTACTTTGTGATTCAGTAGGAAACTGAGTCCCTTCCTTGAATTTAATCCATGAGTAGTGCATTTCAAACTTAAGCAGGCCCTCATTGGTGTGTGTTTTCACCTGGTCTGACCCTTGAACTTCAAATTGCATATTCAAATCCTCATTTGCGTGTACCATTATATTTTAATTTATGAGCATTATTTCAAAATTTGAGCAGCACCATCATCATCCTTATGAAAAATTAAGTGAGATGGACTAAAATTTCACTGAATTTGGATAAGAATTGAGAGAGTTTGGATTGAAACCGTTTTTCACATTTTCACTTGCTTGCCTTGGATGCATAGCCCACCGCAGCATATGTGCATGTTTTGGGTACATATACACATGGGGTGGCTTGATACAACGGATGTATCGCCACCCCAGTGGTTACTTGCCTTGCCTTAAGTACTTGCCTTGCCATGAGAACCAGAGTTTGACCCCCAACAGGGGTGTTTTTGCTTCCTTTTTTTATTTTCCTTATTTTTAATATTTTTCTTTCCCTTTCCAATTGTTATCACATGCGTGTGGTTGGCTGGATTGGCATAGTTTTGTGTTTGCATCCCCAAGGTCTTGAGTTCAAGCCTTGGGTGATGCATTTCTTTCTTTTTAGCACTTGTTCATTTCTTTCTTTTTATTTTCTCTTGTTTTATTTTATTTATTTAAAAAATAGTTTTAAATATTATAAAATCCAAAAAAAATCATTCCTTAATATGTGATTGTGTTAATTATTTTTCTTTTTTTATTATTTTCATATTCATTTTAGTTTATAATTTTATTTTGAATTTACAAATTAATGTGCTTTGTGGCCTATCACTTGTTTAAGTCACTTTCTTTTCTTTCTTATTTCATTTGTGAGTGAATTATTTAGTGTTTACTTGGCCTTGAGCCATGATCCCCTTAGGATTCCTAGTCCCTCCGTTTAGGATGGGAGTAGGAGAGACATTAGGTGTTCAATCCTATGCATGATAACATTAGGGTAGTTTTTTTTCCCTTCATCCCAACTTTAGGAGCATTGTGCATGACAACTTTAGAGTCCAGTTTCCCCTTAGTTTGAGTCTTTCTCTTCTCATCTCCTAAACAATTCAAAACACTTAATAAAGAAAGATTTGTGTCGTACGCTACAAGCCTTAAGTACGCCTTAAGTACTTGAGGAATGATGGTTGGGGGCCTCCACTCAACTGTCTAGAGTGTTTAGCGTATGCCCTTTGGGCGATATGCGACACATTTGCTCTCGAGTCATAATCTTTAGTGCGACATGAGTTACAAACCAAACTCAATTCACTTCTTGTCTTAAAAAAACAAAACAAAAACATCAAATCTTTTTATCCTCACTACGCCAGAAATGACATTTAGCAGCGCATACAAAGACAACGCTTTTAGAAAAAGCGCTGCTAAAGAGGAATAAAAAAAAAAGAAAAAAATTGATAACCAAAGACAGCGCTTTCTCAGAAAGCGCTGCTAAATGGGGGTCCTAAGACAGCGCTTCTAAAAAGCGCTGCTAAAAGGGGGGTCTAAGACAGCCCAAAGACAGCGCTTTTTAAAAAGCGCTGCTAAAGGGGGGTCCTAAGGCAGCGCTTCCAAAAAGCGCTGCCAAATGGGGGGTCTAAGACAGCCCAAAGACAGCGCTTTTTAAAAAGCGCTGCTAAAGAGGGGGTCCTAAGGCAGCGCTTCCAAAAAGCGCTGCTGTAGGTATGGTCTACGAGAGCGCTTTTTCCATAAAGCGCTGCTATATGGGTTACATTAGAAGGTCTTTGAGAGCGCTTTTTAAAGCGCTGCTAAAGCTATTAAAAAGCGCTGCTATAGGTTTATTAGAATTAATTTAAAATACCCACCAGAATTTTTATGAGAAACAGAACAGTCATATTACGTTGCTTTCTTTCTTTTTCTCTGGCGAACAAAGAGCGTTGCCCTATAAACCACCGTTGTCGTACAACCGTCGCCGTCCAACTGTCGTCGTCCGTCCAACCGTCGTCGTCGCCCTCGTCTGTTGCATTTGCAGCCGTTCACCGTCCCTCTGCTCGTCTGCATTGCATTTCCGCCATTGTTACAGTATTTGAAGTTTTACTCTGGTTTTCTTTTTTACGTATATTTTCACCATTGTTGCTGTAATCTTTAAGACAAACTGAATATGTTTTTATTATTTGAATGCAATCAAGTTAAGTCATTTTCTGTCATCTTGTTGTATGGATATCTACATGTTAAGTCTCTCTGTTGCATGTTATATATTTTGTATTTTAATCTACATGTTAAGTCTCTCTGTCATTGTTACGGATATTTTGTATGTTTTAGATTGACAAACAAGAGTTTGGATTGAAACTAATGAATTACCCTGGGAATTGTTTGTTATTTTTATATATTTTGATTCAATGTACTGATAAATTCAGAACAAGAGTACAATTAGAAACAAGGTGAATAGAACCAATACACTACGATAGTGAGATATTGAAGGTTAGTCGATAGTGAGAGATGAATAGAATCAAAAAAGTGAAGATAGTGTGTAAAAGTTGTACAAATGGAGAATGAAAATTAGTGGTGAGTTTATATGATGATGAATGTTAGTGTTGTTAAGTGATGGCTAGGTGGTAGATAGTTTTGCAAGGTGAATAAAGAATGGAAGAGATTGATAAAAGTTGTACAAATGGAGAATGAATAGAATAAAAAAAGGAAGGGAAAAGTGAGAGAAAATGAATAGTTAATTAATTAAAAAATATTAATGTAACTTGATAGAGCATATTTTTTTTCAATATAGTTTGGAAATTCCTATTTTTTAAGAGAGTAGCCAACATGAATATGGTTTTATATGATATGGTTTTATATGTTGTTATGGTTTTATATGTTGATGGTTTTATATGTTGATATGTTAGTATGGATTTCTCAATGATTATATGATATGTTATTATGGTTTTATATGTTTAGTTAGGATTTCTCAATATTTAGTAAGGGTGTCATTTTGGTTTAAGGCTTATCTAGTATTTTTAATATGATTTGTTTTGGTGGATTATCTAGTATTTTTGTCTTGGTTAATTATTAATATGATTTTAATAAAATTTATATTTTGTCTGCTATAGGGGTTACCTGTGAAGAGCAAAGTTGTGATCGTTTCCAAGCATCCTATTGCGTAGCATTCTTAGAAGTTAGTGATTTCCTTACAGGTATTCTCTGTTTTGTTTAACTTTTATAGTTTAGTGTAGATTACTCAATTAGTATGGATAAAAAATGGATGTCTGGTAATCGATTGTCAAAAGATTACGAGAATGGGGTATCGAAGTTCGTTAAGTTTGTTGTTGAACACGCCAAAGACCCCAGTAGGATCACATGTCCTTGCTTAGGATGCTGTTATGGGCGTCGAGTTGACGCTGTTCAGTTGGAATCTCATTTAATGAGACATGGAATTGATCGAAGTTACACATGTTGGACATTACATGGTGAGATAAGTAATGAGAATGTTGAACCATGGAATAATACGACATGTGCTTCAAAGGACAATGGCAGAGATACATATGATTGTGATCGAGTCGAAGAGATTGCAGAAGCACTTGAAGAAGATCTTCAAGATTGTCCCAAGATGTTTGAGAGGTTGGTAAGCGATGCAGAGAAACCGTTGTATAATGGCTGCACTACTTTCACAAGATTGTCTGCGGTATTAAAGTTGTACAATTTAAAGGCGGGTAATGGATGGTCGGATAAAAGTTTCACAGAGTTGTTAGCCCTACTTCAAGAGATGCTTCCGGAGGATAATGTTCTTCCCAATCGAACCTATGAAGCTAAAAAAATGTTATGCTCTATTGGCATGAGCTATGATAAGATACATGCTTGTCCAAATGATTGCATTTTGTTTCGAAATGAATATGCATCATTAAACGAGTGTCCTAAATGCGGTGTATCTCGGTATAAGAAAAAATTGTCACCAGCAAAAGTATTATGGTATTTTCCTATAATTCCGAGATTCAGACGCATGTTTCATAGTGAAACAGATGCAAAACACCTGACTTGGCATGCAGATGATAGAATTGTAGATGGGAAGTATCGACATCCGGCAGATTCACCACAGTGGATGAAAATTGATAATGATTATTCTGATTTTGGAGAAGAAGCTAGAAACCTTCGCTTGGCATTATCGACTGATGGAATGAATCCGCATGGTCTGCAGAGTATCTCACATTCTACCTGGCCTGTAATTATTATGATTTATAACCTACCTCCATGGCTATGTATGAAGCGTAAGTACATGATGTTATCTATGTTAATTTCTGGCCCTAAACAACCAGGGAATGACATAGACGTATACCTGACACCTCTAATCGAAGACTTAAAGAGTTTGTGGGAGAACGGTGTGGAGGTTTATGATGGATATAGGAAAGAAAGTTTCAATTTGAGGGCGATGGTGTTTGGCACAATTAATGATTTCCCAGCATACGGAAATCTATCGGGGTATAGCATTAAAGGTCAATGTGCGTGTCCTATCTGTGAAGAAAACACAGATTGGACGCGGTTGGAATTTGGTCAGAAGAATGTCTTTCTTGGTCATCGTAGATTCTTAAATTCTAGTCATCACTACCGTGGGTGGAGAAAAGCATTCAATGGAGATTCAGAACAACGTAAAGCTCCACCTACATTGACCGGCGAACAAATTTTTGAAAAGGTGAAAGATGTGAGTACTAAGTTTGGCAAGCCTTTTGCTCATACGCTTGTCACGCGTGGGTGGAAGAAGAGGTCAATTTTGTTTGAGTTGCCGTATTAGAAGTCGTTGTATGTAAGACATTTTCTTGATGTTATGCATATTGAAAAAAATGTATTTGAAAGTGTTATTGGTACGTTACTCAATATACAAGGAAAGTCTAAGGATGGCCTTAAAGCAAGAAAGGACTTGGTAGCAATGGGAATAAGGAATGAATTAGGACCCTTGAAGAAAGGAAACCGCACATATCTACCACCTGCTGCTTATACTCTATCTAGAAAGGAGAAAAAGATATTGTGTAAGTTTCTGAGTGAAGTTAAAGTTCCAGAAGGATACTCTTCAGATATTAGAAGACTTGTTTCTATGAAAGACCTCAAGTTAAAAAGTTTAAAGACACATGACTGCCATGTTATAATGGAACACTTTCTACCAATAGGTATACGTTCTATTTTGCCAAAAAAAGTGAGAGGCACAATAACTAAATTGTGTTTTTTCTTTAGGTCAATCTGTAGTAAGGTGATAGATCCTGCGATCTTACCAACATTGCAAAGAGAAATAGTTATTACTTTGTGCGAGCTTGAAATGTATTTTCCTCCATCATTTTTTGACATAATGGTACATCTAGTTGTTCATCTTGTGAAAGAGACACAACTATGTGGACCTGCCTATATGAGATGGATGTACCCTGTTAAACGTTATATGAAAATATTGAAAGGGTATGTGAAAAACCAAAGTCGACCAGAGGGATGTATTGTTGAACGATACATTGTTGAAGAAGCTATTGAGTTTTGTACTGAATATTTGTCCAACGTTCAATCCATTGGCCTCCCAAAATCTCATGTTGTTGAAAAAATAGATGGTAAACAGTTAATTGGAAATAAAGTTGTGACAGTTTCAAGGGATGAACGGGAGCAAGTGCATTTGTATGTTCTGCACAATGACGTTGAGGTTGAGCCGTATGTTGAAATGCACAAGGACGTTCTCCGAGGTTTAAATCTGAATAGAAATGAAAATTGGATAGTACGTGAGCACAATCGAAGTTTTATAACATGGTTCAAGGAGCATATTTTTTCAAAGTTTTATTCTGATCCCGCTTCAATAACAGAAAGGTTGAGATGTTTAGCATATGGTCCAAGTTTGCATGTGTTTTCTTATAGCGCATACGCAATTAATGGATACACATTTTATACCAAGGAACAAGATGATAAAAGTATAATGCAAAATAGTGGTGTCACTGTGCTTGCCGAAGCAATGCATATTTCCTCGTATTATGGGGTTATCGAGCGCATTTGGGTGTTTGATTATGAGAAGTTTCAAATTCCTATCTTTGGATGCAAGTGGGTTGAAAATAATAGTGGCATACAAATGGATAAATCAGGTTTTTTGAAAGTGGATCGTAATAAGGTGGGGTACAAAGATGAGCCTTTTATTCTAGCCACGCAAGCTAAACAAGTGTTCTATGTCACTGATCCGACAAGTACGAAATGGTTTATAGTTCTTTTTTCCAACAAAGTAATCGATGATAACATTGGAGAAAAGGGGGATGTTTATGTTGAGAATGAACCTTATATTATAGATGATCCAGATGAGAATATTAGAGCGGACGAATCATATATTAGAAATGATCATAACGAGGGAATTTGGATCAATCCATCTGTCCGTGTTGTTAAGAGACAAGTAAACCCCGTTACAACGAAAAAAAGAAAGAGATGTTAAAGGTACTTGTAACATGTTTTTCTTATTTACACATGTCTTATTTATACCATGTTTTTGTTATTTCTTATTTATACCATGTTTTTCTTATTTACACATTTCTTATGTATATATTTGTTATTTACATATTTGCATGTCATTCATTTGATACTTTGGTTTTTCTGAATTACAGGTATATATATTATGGCCAGCAACGAGGAAACATCACATGATGGAAAACAAACAACAAAAGACGTGGAAGGCGATATTAAAAGAGGCATAACAATTATGAAAAAAATCATCCGTGTGAGAGATAAAGGAGTAAAGTATGATGTCCATTGGAATGAAAGAGATCAGTTAGTTGAGCCTAACGGTGCGTTGCTAACAAGTTACATCGGAGCACTTGTACGTTCGTAAGTTCCGATTACTTGCAATAATTGGAGAATTGTTTCATTACAACCGGCTAAAGATAAGATTTGGACCGAGATTCAGGTATAATATTGGAATTGTTTAATTATTATTGACATTTACGTCTTTAAATTAAATATACTAACATGTTATATGTATGTGTGTTTGTTTGCAGAGATCTTTCAATATTGAAGATCGTAGGAGAAAATATTGTATTCAATTGGCCGGAAAACGCTTGAGGGGATTTAGAGCGTTTTTAACAAACAAGTTTCTAAAAGATTCTGAAGGAAACTTTGTTGACTCAGAGCGTCCGATGAAGTACGCGAATTTGATTTCGGAGGAAGAATGGGAGACGTTTGTTGCAAAGCGAAGATCAAAAGAATTTGAAGTAAGTACAACTTATCATGAACTATGTATAGTATATATACTTCTTCCATGTACAGGAGTTCTGATAAACTTGTTTTTTCAGGTTGTTAGTGGCGTAAATCGTCAACGGGCATCAAATCCCGCATATCCATACAGAAAGGGTCGGTTGGGATATGCACGATTGGAACAAAAAATAGTAAGTACATATAAATGCTTTAATATGATATATTTACAAAAAATAGTAAGTATATATAATAGGATACAATGCTTTATTATCCGTCTTAATGCATAGTTGGAAGAGGAGAAGAGTGATGTGACATCTCTTCCGGACCATGTTGTATGGAAGGCTGCCCGTGTGGGACGAGATGGAGTCGTTCAGGAAGAAGTTCAACAAGTCTTTGAACAATGTGTAAGTACAACGTTATCTTTGTCAGTAACTGATCAAAAGTGTGTAATATATTTATATATGTTTTTATCTATATTTCAGGAGACTCTGTCCCAGACCATAACTCCCGCCGAGGATAATGATTGCAGGAGCTTACTGAGCCGGGTGCTGAATATTCCTGAGTATTCTGGGCGTGTGAGGGGTAAGGGATTTGGTGTCACTCCATCCAAACTGTATAAGCAGCCAAAGAAAAAAAATCCAACCAATAAAGAAGTGATGGAGACTTTGGAGGAATTGAAAGCGCAAATCCGTGAATTACAGAAGGATAAGGAGAGATACATGGCGGAAAGACGCGCTCCAGAGGGTAGAGCTACTAGTGACAAAGATAGTACCGGTTGTCCGCAGAAGTTTCCATAGGTAATTGTATATATTACATTGAAATTAATTTAGCACACTTTACTTAATTGACACATTAACTGATCATTATTTGTTTAGGGCATTTCACTTTGCCGGCTATATTTATCGTCACCTACTCATCGAATGGTTGGCAAGGGAAAGGTGCATAACTTTCTGGGAGACTTACTTCACCATAAACCGCTCCCTTCTGGATTTTTGAAAGTATCTATTGATATTGCATTAGAGGGGAGTGCGTTGTTGCCTATACCAGATGATATTTCAGGCGCAACAGTGGTGGGAGACGCAGTAGGATCGTATGTGGCATGGCCGACAAATCTGATTTGCATAGATGATGAGGTAGGTTGAACCTTATAATACTCAAATGTTTTATGATTCATACATGAAAGTTATTCTTACATCTACATTTTCTTATTTACATGATGATCTTAGACTCCTACAAAATCCAAATCAAAAGATGATAGAATTATTGTGCGGGATACCGATTCAGCTGCATCAAAGAAACAGGTACTACTACAGTTACATGACTATCTTGTTATACAATATTAATTACTGAACTTATATATGACTTTTAGGTTCATGATCAGCAGTCGCAACAAGTCAGCAAGGGTAAGATGCCTGAAACTTCCAAGGTTCCTAGAAAAGCAATTGTTCCTCGATTTAGGATGTGCCTTGAAACATATGTCGGAACATCAGATGTGCCTGAGGGTGGCGTCCGTCAAATACATATGGAGGCAGGTATTTTCGGTTTTGAATATCCTGAAACAATTGCTAAGGAGGATTTTGATCAGGTTTTCAACCATTCTGAACTGGGCGTCGGTGTTATGCATTCATACATCAGGTACTTCGATCCATTTTAATTAAATAATTGAACATTTTAAAATTTGCTCGTTTAAATTAATATTCTAATTTTGATTATGTTTTTTTAGGTTCTTGTATGACAAGTTATTGGTCCCGAATGAATTGACTTCAGTATTCGCATTCTTATCTGCTAGCTGTGTCAACTCACGTATAATAGACCAGTCACCAGATACAGTCAAAGAGTACACAGTGCAGAGATTTATGCGCGCGACTACGGAGAAGTTGTTCTTGTTGCCATATAACACTGGCCATGGGTTAGATTTTATTCTAAATTCATTTATTATAATTGTTCGATTTTTCCCTTTCTATATATATAACATTTCCGTCTAAACTGTTGTCTTATTTTATAGTGGACATTGGTTGTTGATCGCAATTAATCCGACGAAAGAAATAGTGTATTATATAGATTCATTGGATGGCGATACAACAAAATATGAAAATCTGAGGAACTTTGTTGATACGTAAGTGATGACATATAATGTTGTCTTTAATTATATATCTTTATTTATTATGTGACATTGTTCTAAATATGTGTTTATATTATGTTAGAGTTATACAAATATTCAGAGCACAAAGAGATGCAACGGTGCCAAAAAGTAAGGCTAACAACATCAACTGGATCAAAGTGGAGGTATATTCTCGCATGTTTCTACTTGATAAAACTATTTAAACTATATATCCGGATAAATGTTTGTTTGTTTTTTCCATTTACAGTGTCCTCGGCAGCGCAATGGTATTGACTGTGGATATTTTGTATTGCGCTTTATGAGGGAAATTATTCTTTCTAGTCAACTTGAGATTCCAGTCCTGGTATGGATCAATTCATTATATAAGTTATATGATTCATTTTGATAATTATCCAATACTTCATCTGAGTAATTAGTTTTAAACTTAAATCGTATTCGATCTGTTATATTATGTAGTATTATGATGAATTCAAGTGCGCTACTTACACGAAAGCAAAATTGGAAGAAATTAAAGAGGAATGGTGTCAATTTATTCTTGGGTTGAGAATTGTATAGAGTTATCGGATTGGAAGACTTGTAATTATATGTGAATTGAATGTATTTGTGTTGTTGTAATTCTGAGGATCGAATTTTGTTGTAACATATTTAAACAGGTTTATGTGTATATTAAAATGTTTATGAACAAAGTCATGAGTTACAATGTATCCAAAGTTTTGAATTGTACATATAAGGCCAAAGTTTGAATTGTATATTTAAGGCCAAAGTTTGAATTTTATTTATAAGGCCAAAGTGTTGAAATAAAGGCCTGAATTATAAGCAGGTTTGTGTAATATAAGCAGGTTGTTGGTAAAATATACAAAACAGGGTGAATATTTAAAAAAAAAAAATTAAAAAACTGGGACATTAGACAGCGCTTTTACACAAAAGCGCTGCTAAAGGTCACAAATATTACGCTACAAAAGCGCTGCTATTGGTTTGGAGAAGGGGGGGGGGTCTAAGGCAGCGCTTGTAAAAAGCGCTGCTAAAGGGTGGGTTATGGTAGCGCTTTTGCAAAAGCGCTGCTAAAGGGGGGGTCTAAGACAGCGCTTTTTGAAAGCGCTGCTAAAGGGGGGGATGGTTGGGGGAATTATGCAGCGCTTACAAAAGCGCTGCTAAAGGGCTAAAAAAGCGCTGCTAAAGGTGCTGCTGAAGGGAGCTTTTAGCAGCGCTTTTTCATTGAAACAAAGCACTGCCTTTACCTTTAGCAACGCCACTTTTGGCAGCGCTGCTAAAGGCCAAAAAAAGCGCTGCTAAAGGTCTTTTTTGGCATAGTGCCTTCAGTATTAATGAAAATCATTTTCAGAAAGAGTGTGTTAAGCTTTGGTTCTACCGCAAACAGGCATCGTCCCTAACTGCTGGAACCATTGTTTAACCCTACTCAGTTAAAACACTTGAACCAACATGTGGTCGTGTCAGCCCGAACTACGTTTGCTCTGATTTCTCGTACCAGACAAGGATACGTAGGCACAAGACGGTGATGTCTTGACGGGCAACCTTTCCCCACCTTCACTCGTAGTTTTTCGAACTACGTTGACTCTGACTTTCCCATTGCACGAGGGAATACGTAGGCATAGAGCGGCGATGCTCTATCGAGTCTCTTTTCTTTTCTTTTTTCCCCGTGAGCCTTTAGCTATATAGTTTTATACCCTTTTAGATAGACAACAAGCGTGGGTCACGTCGAGTACGACGGACGTGAGTGGTGCTAATACCTTCCCCTTGCGTAACCGACTCCCGAACCCGAGATTTGGTTGCGATGACCTGTCTTATTCCCTTTTCGTAGGTTTTCTCTGATTATTTCCTTTCCCTCTCTTTGGGATAAATAATGAATGGTGGCGACTCTTCTGTCTTTGTCGGCCCCTCTTCACAGTGATGCGACAGAACTTACTAATCTTTGAGCTAAAACCTTCATTCAATCACTTTTTCATCATTAATTTCAGTAGTTCAAGGATTTAGAGTTTGGTTCTTGAAGTTAATTTAAAGAAATTTCATATTTGAAGTGGTAAACCCTTATTCCACCATTGTTGTTCTTGATCAATCTTCCACAATGTGATCAATTATTGATTCTTGTTGCTTGATCTTTGGATCTTGCAAATTGTGTTTTATTGGTGGTATTATCTGTTGTTTCACTTGGATTTTCGTGCTAATTCTCATTCATGATCATGAGGTGTTTCAAGAAATGATTGGATCATGAATGCTGAATTTTTTTGATGTCTTAGCAATGTTAATCAATTAACACATTTGCACATGCAAATGGTTAATCCATTAACCAGTGTCCAGAATGTGATTTTTGGTTGTTTTTGGGACTGTTTTGGTTCCATTTCCTCTTCTTCTTCCTTTTCCTTTTGATTTTTGCCTTGGTTTGCACTTTCAAAGGTCCCATTCCTCTTTAAATTAAATGGACTTAGGGTGTAGATGAAGTTGTATAAACACTCACTAATTCAAATCTATCTTTAAAGTGAATTGTTCAATTCATTTTAGGTGCTTTGAGCTAATGATATGTTTAGTGCTTTAATCCACCAAGATGAGTGGTTGAACTTAAATATGGAAATATTTTAGAATTGTGAATCAATTTGGCTTTCCCCTATCCTCTTCTTCTTTTTATTTTGATCAATGAAAATCTTCGATATCATTGGAACTTGTTTCAAGTTATTGATGAAGATGAGACTGTTACATCTTTTCTTTTTGTGCGGTATTGCTTTCGGAGAGTGATCTACATATCACTTTTCTAGCATGCATAAGCACTAACATTTTTATTAACCAACCTCAAATAGTCGTCGCTTCTACATAAGCCTGATTACGATTGCTTAACATAGCGCTAAATTGTCCCTATCAGAAAATGATCATTTGTGGCTCAAACTTATGTTTGAAAGTTCAAGTATGGTTAATTATTTGTCTTGGTCCATTACTTGTGAAACTTGTTGTTAGGAGGCTTTGATTTTATCAATCCTCCAATGAGTCTTCATTAACTTTGGCCTAAGTTCATTATTTGACCATTGTTGATCATTTGTTCTAACAACTAATCGTTAACTCACTAACAATATTATTATACTAATTTTATTTATGTTTCCTTCTCTCTCTCTCTCTATCTATCTATCTATCTCTCTTTTATTTTTATGCTCCATTATTATCATCTCATATAATATCATTGTTTATGTTTCCACCCATATTTCCTTTGTCCACTTGGACCGTTTGTTTTTGTTTGTGTTCTTTTTCTTTTATCCATTTGGACCAAAAACATTAATAAAGGCTTTAACCCCTAAAAACTTATTCTCTTAATGGTGGACTATGGTTACTATCCTATGCATTGGACATGGAATTTAGGACCTAGAACTAGGATCTTAACCTATGCTT
Organism: Lathyrus sativus; assembly: GCA_963859935.3. NCBI lineage: Eukaryota > Viridiplantae > Streptophyta > Magnoliopsida > Fabales > Fabaceae > Lathyrus > Lathyrus sativus. The sequence continues at coordinate 630,701,859 of OZ012735.1, read as the reverse complement.
GGAAGTTTGAGATGTTAAACTTTGGATGTTTGTGTACTTGAAGTTCTCCTTTGAAGACCTATCTTCATCAAAGCCTAATCTAAAGGAATGAATACTTATGTTATGAAGCTTGCTTATGTGGTTAGATTATTCTTATCCTTAGTTTTTTATCTTTATGCAATAGGATAGCCCCTTCTTCTCCACCCCTTCTTTAATTTTCAAAATCTTCTCCCTTTTTTCAAAACCTTCTTTTTTTTCAAAATCAAATCGCTTTCACAATAAAAACATGACTTTTGTCGAGTGATTTTCAAATCTTGTTTTCTTTAATAAATGTCAATCAATGTTAATCATATTTTGACCAATTTCAAAAATACATAAAAAAATATAAAAACTCACCAACTCTTTTTGTGCCTTTGTGCATTTTTTTCTTTTAAAACTTTTTCATAAGTTTAGACATGATTCATCTCTTTAAGTGGAATTATTCGCTTGGAAATGACGACTTGTCTTTACATTTAAAATCAACCATAACAAAACTTTTTTTGTTATTTTTACCACGAACTACGGGGTTTTGATCCTATATTGCACTTGTGGGTACATAGGCATGAGGCGATAAGTCTCTCCAAACACAAAAATCTTTAAAAATATATCTTTCCTCATCTCCCCAATCTCATTTCAAGCAAACTATTTCAAACCAAAAAATGTAGATATTTCAAAGGGTTCCTATATAGTACTATAGACGTTTTGAGTGCTAACACCTTCCCATCGTGTAACCAACCCCCTTACCCATTCTCTGTTTGTTCTTGTTTTAGAACTTGTTTAGGTTTTGTTCGCTCTTTTTCCTTTCCTTTTGGATAAAATAAAAGTGCGGTGGCGACTCTTGCATTTTTGTGTTAAGTTAATCAATAGCTTACACTCACAAATTTCCCCGCTATACATTCAGAAGTAACCACTAAACTTTCACAAAGAGCATGTTCAGAAATCAAATCTTTCTATAGAAAAGGCTTGATAAATATATCAACCCATTAATGATCTGTATCAATGAACTGCATATGTATTACACCTTTCTGAACATGGTTTCTAATAAAATTATGTTTTATTTCAATGTGCTTGGTTCTGAAATGTTGAATTGTATTTTTAGTTAAACAAATGGCAGCAGTATTGTCAATAAAAATGGGAATATTGTTTCCACAAATTTGATAATCTTTCAACTGATATTTCATCTAGAAGAGATGTGTGCAACACTTAGCAATTGAGATGTATTATGCTTTTGCTATGGACAAAGCAATAGTTGCTTGTCTTTTGCTAGCCTAGGATGTTAAGTTTTCACATATGAATTGGCGGTTTTCACAAGTGGATTTCCTTTTAATTCAGTCCCCAGCATAGTCAGCATCACAAAATCCAACTAGTTTGTAATCTAGGGATTTTTTTTATTTATAAAATCACCCTAGATTAGTTGTTCCCTTCAGATACGTAAAGATTCTCTTAACCGTAATTACATTGGTCTCCCTAGGATCTGACTGAAATCTTGCACACATGCACACACTGAACAAAATATCTAGTCTAGAAGTTGTTAAATAGAGTAAGGAACCAATCATACCTTTGTACTGCTTAGGAAAGACTTTTGAGCTTTCTTCTTCCTAGTTTAGATTGCATGTTAGATGCATATGAGTGTTCATGACTTTGCAGTCTTCAAGCATGAACTTCTTCAAAAGTTCTTTAGTATATTTGGACTGATGAACATAAACTCCATCTTTTCTTTGGTTGATTTGAATTCCAAGGAAGAACTCTAATTCCATCATCATGCTCATCTCAAATATAGCATGGATAATGTCATACCCCAAATTTTACCCTTAGATCACTGATCATTTTGCATTTCATTCTGGTCTGTATTTCGTTTTAACTAACTGCTAACTAGTTTGCTCAGTTGTTTTGTTTGGTAGGAAAATAATATCATGTGCTAATTCATGGAGTACAAACGCATCGTCAGTCTATTGAGGATTACAGAGTCAATTTACCCTCAGAGGATCCCCAGGCAATCATGGTTTTTGTTCCCGATTTACACGACAAATGGTTTGAGAACGGGTGGATTTCTATGACGGTATCAGTTTAGTTTGTTTTAGATTATAAAAGTCAAGATTACTCGAGATACGACTTGGAATTTAAACGCGGAATAAAAGTCAGTTTGCTAAGAAATCAGATTTATTTATTTAAGGCCATATTCACCGATTTTTATCACCGAGTACGAGTTAATTTTCAAAGGTCCAGTTGAATTCAGAATTTGCATCAGACGTCAGTTAATTCTAAGTATTTGCAAGCAGTTAAGTTTCAAATTCGGATGGTGAAGTGTCGAGTTTATTCGGAAAGAGATATAAAGGTCACTTATGTCCAAGAGCCCATCTAGTCATGTACTTCCGAAGGATGGCAACTTACACCAACAATAAGAAGTTGCTCATCCATTGCTTTCAGGACAGTTTGAGTGGTGCTTCTCTCAAATGGTATATGAACTTAGAGCATAACAGCGTCCACTGCTTCCAGGATCTCGCCAATGCTTTTATGAAGCAATACAAATAAAATTTGGATATGGCTCCTGATCGCCGTCAACTTCAAAATTTGTCTCAGGGTGAAAGAGATTCGTTCAAGGAATACGCTTAGCGTTAGAGAGAGTTAACTTCCCAAGTTGAACCCCCGATAGTAGAGAAGGAGCTAACAGGAATGTTCATGGATAGATTGTCTCTTTTCTATTAGGAAAAGATGATTAGGAGTGTCTCTTCAAGCTTCACAGATCTGGTGACTATTGGCCAAAGGTTAGAAGAAGGTTTGAAAAATGGTAAGGTATCCAAAGCTGCCAAATCTTCTAATCGTGCAAAGAAATCCTATGGGAATTTCCATAAGAAGAGGGAGGATCAGAATAATGATGTCATGACTGAAGGGAGAAGGCCTCGCCCTGGACCTCAATTTGTTGATCATCATGTTGTTGCTGGTGTTACTGCTCCACGACCAGCTCAGGTTCCTCAACGTTCAACTGTTGGACATAATCAGTATCGGAATAGGAGTCAATTTGATCATATTCCCATGACATACACAGAACTTTTTCCTGACCTGGTTCAACAAGGGCTGATCACCACAAAGACTTTACAACCTCCTCCTAATCCTCCTCCAGCTGGATTTAGGGTTGATCTCCATTGTGCTTTTCATGAGGGTGCCCTAGGCCACGACTTGGAGCATTGTTATACGCTGAAAGCTAGAGTGCGTGAGTTGGTTAGAACTGGAATACTTGATTTTAAGGATAGTCATCTGAATGTCCAGAACAATCCCTTACCCTTGCATCAAAAGTGAAGCTTCGGTCTGACTTCAGCAGATTATCTTCCTAAACGCCAGTGTTTCAGACAGAACGGCTCATCTTTGTACTGCATTAGTCACTAGACCTTTTTCTTCTTATTGTTTGTACTTTCCTTCATTTTGTTTAATTTGTTTGCTTTTAATTAGTGTTTGTACTTTCATACCAATGAAATGAGCATTGCGACTTTTGATTTCAATTCATTTTGTCTATTATTTGCATTTTTATGCTTTATCTTTCAAATATTTACTCCTTGTCCAAATGTTTGACTATGCAAATATTTGAGGGAGGATGATGAAAACGTATTATCCATAACTGTTGTTGGTATGCTTTCAATCAAACTTTGTTGACGATGTAAGGCATTGTTTCAATTCCCCAAACACTTTCCCTTGTCAACCCCTTCGAGCCTAGAAGATGGAGTTTCTTTCTTTACAAAAAAACCCGCAATCTTAACCTTGGGATGAGTAACTCTCATTTAACTTGGTTGTACTCTCCTACAATATACCTTTCATATAAAGGTTGCACTCACAATTTTCCTTCGCACACAGCAAGTAAGTGTTGAAGATGTTTTCCAAGTCAAAAGCCGATGATGGTTCGCCGTAATCATTAAATCTAGACAATCACTCTCTTTCTTTCAAAAAAAATCAAAAGAAAAGCCCGCTAAGTCAAAACCTATGAAGGAGACTTAGGCAAAATTGGGGCATCCCGTTGACTGTAATCTTCACGAGAAGCAGCTCAGGCAAAAGTTAGGGATAATAAAAAGAGGTGATCTTTAAACTCTTCATCTTGTAAATCATCGATACCAAAGCAACTAAATGTTATGGGGAAGTAGTGGCTGCCTTTTCATAGGTCCCTTGACTTCTGAACCATCATCATGCATATCATCAATGCAATTCCTAACCTATGGGAATCTGAGCGAATAATATGAGATAACTAAGCGTAGGATTGAAGATCATCACGTAGATTGGGTGGGCACAAATAAACTTTGAGCCTTTATCTTTTGTTTCATAAACCGTGAACCAGGCCACGTCACAACCCTCAAAAGACCTAACTGAAGCAAAGTTATTTTGAAAGCATACTACAACAAGGTTGCGTAAGCTGACTCCAAAAGATTTTTGCAAATCAATAATTTTGGCGTTACACCTTTGCTTTACACTTTGAGTATTTTGGACCGCCACATTCTGATATGAAACTATTATGCTTTGCATGTTTCAAAAATGATTTTGATTTCAAAAGTTGCATGAACTTTGCATTACCATGTTTGTATGAACACTTTTGTTTGCAAACTGGCTTTTCTCTCGAGGAATTTTCAAACAATTGAGAAACTTGGTCAGGCGATCCTATCAGGTTCCTTTCACGTCCTATTGAGAATCAATTCAATATTTGTTCAAGGCAAGGTTTTCTCAGATTTGGTTTATCCAAAATATTTTTCAAGAGTCAGACTAGAGCAAGCCTCCGAGGGTACAGTAAAATAGTTATTTTCACGAATCAGACAAGCTGAAGCATTATCAGCTCATCTACAATGGACGGTTTAATCTGGGGCAGTTTACTTGAAGGATCCCCAAGCATCTCTCCATCCTTCCTACAAGGACCATCAACTTGAGATAGTTTAGAAGTGTGGCAGAGATGTGTTCAGCAGTAACATTTTGGGTCCCTAAGCAGAATGGCAGTGATGTATGTGTTGAAGAATCAATCTTCCAGTCTGGCCATCTTACCAGAGGAGTCGAGTCGTGTCGTCGGTGTCTGCATTTGCATTTGATCATATATCTTTTGCATAATTCATATCATATGCATATCATGAGTGTTTCATCTTCATTTGCATTTCTCCCGAGGTCGGGGTGTTATTCATGTCTCACTTTGTGGTTAAAGTCCAACTCACTTGGCACCTACCAAAGAGTTTTTGTCTTGGCTTATCTGATGTTCTTCCAGATATGGCATTTCTAATCTAATATTTTTCTGGATTTGTTTCTCTTTTTTATGTTTTTCCAGATTGAGTCTTTGTTCTAATGTTCTTCCAGAACTTATCTGATGTTTTTCCAGATATTCCTTTTGATTCTGATGTTTTTCCAGAATCTATCCGATGTTTTTTCGGATTTGTTTCTCTTTCTGATGTTTTTCCAGATTGAGTTTTGGTTCTAATGTTCTTCCAGAACTCCTTTGTGAAGGTGACAAAAACACTTAGAAGGGGGGGTTGAATAAGGGTTTTAAAATACTTTGGTAGATAAAAAATAACACAGATATTTTTATCCTGGTTTGTTTGAACTCAAACTAATCCAGTCCAGCCTACCCATGTGATTTGCCTTTCTCAACAAGTACTTAACCCACTATATCAAACTTGATTACAGTGTACACCACTAAGACAACTGTCTTAGTCTTCTCAAGAAAATCTGACCACAACTTGGTCTTCTCAAGGAAATCTTTTACAAAGATAAACTAATAATTTGTGTTAAAGGTTTTGCTTCTAATAAGCTATATCACAACAGTGATGTTTACACAAGATTAAGAACAAATATGAAAAATGTAAGCTTTGAAGGATATTTGAATGAGAGCTTGTAAGTTGGTTTTCTTTCAAATGATTTTTTGCAATGTGCGTCAATGTTGGAAAGATGCTGAAGCTTGTTTAAATACTACTTCAAGTCTTTATCTCAAAGACTGTGCATGATGTATGCTCTGCTGCCTCTGTTTCCGTTTTATCCTCTAATGACTTTTCCTTTCCAGGAAGAGGAATGTTCAGACATGTGCTTTATGTCTGAATTCTTGTGTCATGCATAAATGAGGAATAGTGTCGTTAGAGCAGACGTTGGGATTAACAACAGATCTTTTCTTTGAGTTGGCATCTTTTCAACTGAATAAACTAACATCAGATCCTCTGATGTAGTTCCTTGTTCTTCAAATCAGAGTCTTGCAGCAACAGTGCTTAAAGCATGAATGTTACAATCAGCGCAGAGTTGAATATCAGAGCCTCTGTACTTGCAGCGTGAAGTACTTCCAGAGTCTTATGAAACAATGTTGTATGCTCTTTACTCAAATTCTTCTTATCTTCACTCAGAGTCATCTGTAGCAGATCAGAGTCTCTTCAAGTAGCGCTCAGAGTCTTCTGAAATGTTGCTTCTAACACTCAGAGTCTTAACGTTCTTTTCACTTGCAGGTGTAAGTTTTGCTTCCAGATGAATATATAATTTAAGATCTGAAACAAAATTACTTAAACACAATTAGAGTATATATTTCCTTTATGCAAAATTTCATTTATGTTATCATCAAAACAATGAGATATATTAAACATCAATTTGTGTTCTAACAATCTCCCCCTTTTTTATGATGACAAAAACATAGGAAATTTTGTTCAATAATAAGAGAAATAAATATAACTCCCCCTGAGATTGTGAATCTCCCCCTGAATTGAATACCATAAAAAAATAAATACTTCCCTTTTTAATTAAGTATTCTTTTCAGAATCAGAGCCTGGTTTGGCTTTTTCAGAATAAGAGCCTGGATCCTGAAACCTGGTTTATTCTTTTCAGAATCAGAGCCTGGTTCATTTTTCTTCAGAATTAGAACCTGGTTTGTACTTTTCAGAATCATATCCTGGTTTGGATCCTGATTTGGATCAGAGCCTGATTTATCTGATTTAGGAGCTTTCAGAGTAACTTTTATGAATTAAGTCAGATGCAACGTTATAGTTCTGAAAGACTAAAATTCAATGTTAGTTATAATTTATTATGTATGAATTCCATTCTGGTAACTATTTATTTGAACAATTTTAATTTCTATTTTCTCCCCCTTTTTGTCATATCAAAAAGAAAAAACCTTTTAAGACATAAAAGAAGAACAGAGAAAAACAAATAAGATAAAACAGATAGAAACAGAAACCAAACAGATGCATTGATAATCAAAGTATTCAGAGACATAAACATAACAAACATAAGCAGAACAAACATATTGTGCACAAACAACATAAAAACGACTAAGGTTAGCGAGAGGCTATCATCTTTAGAAGGTTTGTAATCTCAGAAGTGGATTCTTCTTGCCTAGCCATCCATGTCTTGATTTACTCTGTTGTCTGTTCTTGCTTGATCATCCAAGATCTGATCTCTGTGTTGCTAGCTTCAAGCCTAGTAAACTTCTCTTCAAGATCTGTATTCTCTTTCTTGACTTCAGAAGATGCAGGAGCAGATTCATACACATTCTCAATAACCATAACAGATGCAGTCTCTTGAATCACTGAATCATAAGCTTGATTCAGAACCATCAGAGCAGACTGGTTTGGAACTTGAGTTTCTTTAGCAACAGACACTTCTGGAGGAGCATCTTCAGACGTAGGTTCTTCAGCAGGTGCATTGTTCAGAGGAAGAACTAGAGATCTACTCATATTCAAAAGAGTTTGTCTGATAACTTCAGCAAATATCACCTTTGCATCATCAGAGCAAATGGTGCGAAGGTTTGAAGCTACAACGTTAAATCTTGACATGAATCTGTTCCAAGTGGCTTCAGAAGCATCTGGATTCACACTAGACAAGCACTCCTTCTTTACAGTAGACAGCCACATATTCAATTCCTTTTTGAAACCATCAAATAAAGTACTAACATCCATTCTAGGTTTTGGTTTCAGAAAGCTTTCTAGAGAGGGTGTTTTGGTGGTTTCAGATGAGGAAGGAATGGAAAAGGAAGGAATGATGAAAAGAGGACGAGGATATGGTGTAGAAGGTTTAGTAACAATCTTTGGTTTATCAGAAGGAATGATATCAGAAGGCATGGGACAGAATGGAACAAAAACTGATGTAGGTTTTGGAGTTGGTTGAGAGAGGATAGGATCAGATGAAGTGGGAACATCTGGTTGTTTAGGTTCATAGTCATGAAGAGAAGAGGGTGAGTTCACTTCTGGAGGTAAATCAGATTCAGTAGAATCAGATGATGCAGAAGAGTGACAAGATGTGGAAGAAACGTCAAACAGAATTTTCAGGGGTTGTACATCAAGAACATCATAATCAGGTATAAATGATTCAGAAGTTTGAGGTTGTTCTGGTTGAGGATCAAAGGGAATGGGTTTTTCTGGATGTGGTTCAGAGGTTTGTGTTTTTGGTGGGGGAATTTCAAAGGGTTGTTTTTCAGATGGGTGTGGTTGAGATGCAAAAAGCTATTTTGGTTTAGGAGTATGAGGAATAGGTTCACATGTTTCTGGTTCAGAAGGGATGGTTTCAGGTTCATGAGGAGGAGAGGGTGAAGGTGAAGATATGGGTTCATAGATAGGGGGATCATATGTTAGTACCTCTTTGACAGTTTCTAAGATGGAATCTAAACTAGCCTCAGGAGGATTACCTTTTTGCTTCTTGACTCTCTTTAGTTTAACAGAAGTTGCCTCGCCAGAAGCCTTCCTCTTTGGTTTTTAAGATCCTTTTTCTGAAACTTTCCTCTTCTTCCTGTGTCTGTCTCCATAAAAATTTGGTTCAGGTTCGCCTGCTTTCTGAATCAGATGTTTTGGTAGAGGAGTTCCATCTGCTAGACACGTTGCTATATATTTCAGAATAATTTCCCTTGGTTCATTAGCGTAGGACGGAGGAAAATCATCTACCGGCATCCTTCTTTTGCTTACCTCTTCAAAGTTGATCTGTTTTGGTGCAGAAGTGTATTCTTCTACAACCTTCATCCTCTGAAGACTTTTCCCATTCAGAGGTTTGCCTACCACTGAAGCTAATTCTTCCTGCATTCCAGCTTCTATCAGATGTCCAACCAAACCATTCTCAGTCAGAATGTCTGAAATGAGTCTTCCCATTGGAATCCAATTCCTCATTTTATGATGCTTAGTTCTGACTTCTTCCCTTGATTGTTTCACGTGAATCCACAGATGATTGAAAAGCAGATAAGGCAGATCCATTTTTGTGCTCTGACTCAGACAGTACATGAAGTACATCTGATCAGTATTGACATAATCAGGAGAGTTTGAAGACTTCCTGTGATGAATGCATCCCATAAAGATCTTAGCCCAGATCCTGTAGTTTGGCTTCAGATCTTTCACTTTGTTAGAAGCTTCTCCAGATGAGCAAACTTCATTGTAAACCTCTGTCATATCTATACGCCCAGCTGGCAGATTTGTAACACCATCAGTTTCTTCATAACCAATAAGTTTCCTGATCAAGTCCTCAGTTATGATGATTTCCTTACCCAGAACAGATGAAACAATGAACTTAGGGTATGTAGTTGCATGGATCCAAAATTCTTTCACCAGACATGGATAAACTGGTCCCATCAGTCTATCAAAGAATTTTGTCCAACTTTGAGCATCAACAATGGGACGAAGATCAAACCCATTTTCAGCAATTGATTCAAAGTTCACGATAGATTCACACAGAACTTCAAGTTTGTCAACTGGTGTGAGGAGGGTTCTAACTGGTTCCTTGAAAGCAACAGTACCCAGATTTGCAGAAGAGACAGCAGCCATTGTTGATTGAAGTTATTGAGATGTTGATGAAGATGTTGCCATTGATGAAGTAGATAAGGTTTTAGGGTTACGGAGAGATTTGGGTTTTGAGGAGAAGATGAAAGAATGCAATAAGCAGAAATGCATAAGAGAGTGAACGAGAGTGAAAAGTGTGAGAAGTGAAGTGGTGTGGAATTTATAGAGAAATTTAGGGCACACAAGAGTCATACATTCAACAAATAACATTTAATTAAACATTAAATCACATCAAACATAATCATGACAAGAAACACATTTAATGATACTCACAACGCGTGGGGGGGAAACGAGAATTAAAATTAATTCAAACAGTACCTCTGAACGGCGTTTCAGTACTGGTCACTCAATCGTTTCAGATTCAGGTGACACGTGTTTGCTTGCATGTGCTTCTGAAACTCTTTGAGAAATGAAACGTTAGCCAACGTTCAGATCTTCTGAGGCTTGTCAGTTCAGATTTGCACACAATAAAAGAATTAAATAAACAATAAATAAATAGATGAAATACTTCAGAGTTAAAACATTTTCCATCTGAGGAAATTTTCTTCTGATAAACATTTTATTCTGGACAGAAATCCATACTTATATTTTTCAGAATAAATTTAAATCTATCTTCAGCAAGGGGTTTTGTAAAGATATCAGCCCATTGATGGTCTGTATCAACAAAGTTTAAGCTTATAATTCCCTTCTGAACATAGTCTCTGATGAAATGATGTTTTATTTCTATATGCTTTGCCTTAGAGTGTAAAATAGGGTTTTTAGACAAGCATATAGCAGAAGTATTATCACAAAAGATTGAAATGTTACTTTCGTGAATCTGATAGTCTTCTAATTGACTCTTCATCCAGAGCATCTGAGTGCTACAACCAGCAGCAACAATGTATTCTGCTTCTGTTGTTGAAAGCGCAATTGTGGGTTGCTTCTTGCTGAACCAAGAGATCATATGACTTCCCAGAAACTGGAAGCTTCCAGAAGTACTCTTACGCTCTACTCTGTCTCCAGCATAGTCAGCATCATAGAATCCAACTAATTTATAATCATTAGATTTTCTGTAACACAAACCCACATTAGTAGTACCTTTCAGATACTTCAGAATCCTCTTAACAGCTATTAAGTGAGATTCTCTAGGATCTGATTGGAATCTAGCACACAGACAAACACTAAATTGAATATCAGGTCTAGAAGCAGTCAAATACATAAGAGATCCAATCATACCTCTGTAGAGCTTTTGATCTACCTTCTTACTTACCTCTTCTTTTCCAAAAGTGATTGTAGGATGCATTGGAGTTTTAGCCAACTTGCTTTCAGTCATATTAAACTTCTTCAGAAGCTCCTTCACATACTTAGTCTGATGTATGTAGGTGCCTTCTGGAGTTTGATTGACTTGGATGCCCAGAAAGAATCTGAGTTCTCCCATCATGCTCATCTCGAATTCTGCCTGCATAGACTGAGCAAACTCCTTTCCAAGCGTAATATTGGTAGTTCCAAATATAATATCATCAACATAAATCTGACAGACTAAAATGTCTTTCTTAATTGATTTATGAAAGAGAGTAGTGTCCACTTTTCCTCTGATAAAGTTCTTTTCCAGAAGGAAATTACTCAACCTCTCATACCAAGCTCTGGGAGCTTGTTTGAAGCCATAGAGTGATTTCTTAAGCTTGAAAACATGTTCTGGAAATTTTTCATTTTCAAAACCAGGAGGTTGATGAACATACACTTCCTCTTCTATAAAATCATTTAAGAAGGCACTTTTAACATCCATCTGATACAGAGTGATGTTATTCTGTGCAACAAAAGAAATAAGCAAGCGAATAGATTCTAACCTTGCCACAGGAGCATAAGTCTCTGTGTAATCTATACCTTCTTGCTGATTGTATCCTTGAGCCACCAGCCTAACTTTGTTTCTGATCACTTCTCCTTGCTCATTCAGCTTGTTTCTGAAGACCCATTTAGTTCCAATGATGTTGAAACCTTGTGGTCTTGGAACCAGATCCCAGACGTCATTTTTGGTGAATTGATTAAGCTATTCTTGCATAGCAAGTATCCAATCATTATCGCTCAGAGCCTCATCCATAGAAGTTGGTTCAATGATAGACACCAACCCAAACAGTGACGTTCCAGAAGATCTGAGAAATGACCTTGTTCTGATAGTGTCATCCTTCTTTCCAATTATCATATCCTCTGGATGAGAGGCTTTGATTCTGGATGATCCTTTAATAGTTGGTTCTTCAGAAATGTTCAAGTTATTCATCTGAGTAGCCAAGGGAATAGCATCTGGCGTTGCTTCTGGTGCTTCTGCTTGAGCTTTATATGCCTCTGATTCTTCAGAGTCTGTGAGAAGGACTTCTCTATCTGCAGAAATTTCAAGCTACTTTGGCTTTTGATTGCCAAGCTTATCATCAAATCTAACATGAATTGATTCCTCTACAATCTGTGTCTCAGTATTGTATACTATGTAGTCTTTAGAGCGTTTAGAATATCCAAGCATGAAACACTTTTGTGCTTTAGAATCAAACTTGTTCAGATTCTCTTTAGTGTTCAACATAAAACATACACATCCAAAAGGATGGAAATAAGAAATGTTGGGCTTTCTATTCCTCCACAATTCATAAGGAGTCTTCTCCAGAAGAGGTCTAACTGACACTCTGTTCTGAATATAACAAGTTGTATTCACTACTTCTGCCCAAAAATGTTTTTCTAGATTAGTCTCGTTGATCATGGTTCTGGCCATTTCTTGCAATGTTCTATTTTTCCTCTCTACAACTCCATTTTGTTGAGGAGTTCTAGGGCAGGAGAAATCATGTGCAATGTCATTTTCTTTAAAATATTTTTCAAAATATTTGTTTTCAAATTCACCACCATGATCACTTCTGACTTTAAAAATTTTAAAATCTTTTTCGTTATGGACTTGTTTGCAGAAGTCAATGAATTCAGAATGAGACTCATCCTTGTGTTTCAGGAATTTTACCCATGTCCATCTGCTATAGTCATCAACAATGACTAATCCATACTTCTTGCCTCTGATGGATGCAGTTTTCACTGGTCCAAACAGATCAATATGAAGCAACTTTAATGGTCTTGAGGTTGAAACAACATCTTTTGTTTTGAAAGAAGATTTTGAAAATTTTCCTTTCTGACATGCTTCACAAAAAGCATCTGAGTTGAACTTCAACTGAGGAAGTCCTCTGACTAGATTGAGTTTATTAATCTGAGATATACGTCTCATACTAATATGCCCCAATCTTCTATGCCAGACCCATTCCTCTTCGTTAACAAACAGAAGGCATTTTACATTCTGAACCTTAAGTTCTGCAAGATTGATTTTATAAATGTTGTTCTTCCTTTTTCCATTAAAGAGGATTGAGCCATCCTTTTGACTGACAGCTTTACAACATTTTTTATTGAAGATTATATCATAACCATTATCACTTAATTGACTTATGGACAATAGATTATGTGTTAATCCTTCAACAAGTAAAACATTAGAAATGGAAGGGAGGTTACCATTACCTATAGTTCCAGAGCCAATTATCTTGCCCTTCTTGTTCCCTTCAAACTTCACATCAGCTCCAGATCTAAGCTCCAGGCTTTGGAACATAGACCTTCTTCCCGTCATATGTCGCGAGCAGCTAGAGTCCAGGTACCAAGACTGGTGTTTCAACTTTGCTGCTAAGGATGTCTGCAACAAAAATAATTTTATCCTTAGGTACCCATATTTTCTTGGGTCCTCTGGGGTTAGTAGGTTTGAAATTATTTCTGAATTTCTTTCCCTTATAAGCATCCTTGTTCTTCTGAGGTTTTGATTTATTAAACACAGGTTTGTTCAGATCAGAACGTGTGTGTTTAATATCATTTAAATGACCAAATTTGAAATGAGTATATAGAGGAGAATACTTTATGATCATTTTATCAACATGTTTTGTGTAACACCCCAATTTTTAGTAATTATTTATTAATTAAATTAATTGATTAATTATGTGATTTTAGGCCTAATTGAATTAACTAATTTATGTGATTGAATTGGTATATTTGAATTAGTTGATTTATTGAATTTATATAAATTATTTGATTTATTTGAGTTGTTTGGATTAATGGAATTATTGGACATATTCGAAATAATTGATCTAATTTTATTATTTAACTTGTATGATATATTCTAATTTGTAGAATAATATAAAATTGTTAGATTAATTGATTGGGCCTATTTGGGGGTGTGAATAGACATGAGTTACTAAGCCCATTGGAATTATTAGGTTAATGATATTGTGAGAATTTTATAAAATTGGGAGAGAAGAGAATAGAAAGGAAGAAAAGATAGAAAGGAGAAAAGAGGCAAAGAGAGGAGTGGAGAAGAAGAGGAGGAAACTCAAGAGAAAGAGCTAGAAGTTCAAGAATTTAAGGTAAGGGTGAGTTTTTACATAGTAATTGAGATTGTTTGATAGTGTATTGGGTAGGAACATGTTTAGGATGAAACCCTAAATTTTTATGATGTAGTAATTGTTGGGTTTTGATGATAATCTTTACTATGTAGTGATTAATTTTGTTTGGAATTAATATTAATTGGTGAAATTGAGAGAGAAATTAGTATACATTAGTTACTGTAGTGTCCACTTGAAAGCAATGAAAAGTGATGTTCATATTTATGACAGTGACGATACCCACTTATATTCAAACGAATACAACATGATCCTTGTGAATATGACTGTAACGTTTCATATATTATATTGCTAACCGAAATAGTGAAATGTGATAAATGGTGGCATAACTCTTGTAGCCTTTTCCCAAACGAACCGTGGTACCTTTTTATGTGGTACTGTAGCGACTTGTTTTAAGTGATAAAACAGAGTGATGACATTCTATTAAGTCCTGTAGCATCGTCTTGCATTAGTATATATAATTAATGAGTGATAAGGTGATAGTTTAAAATGTTGAATCACAATAGCAATTTGTATTTTGTAGCACCTTTTCATCTTAAGCCAACGAACATGATATTAATAGATAGCAAAAAGGTATTGGATAATTATCATAAAAAAAAATGATGATGAATTATTGAACAGTAGCACATTCTTTAATATGAAATGGAATTTTGTATATCCTTGTAGCTATATTAATTAATGATTAGCATCATGAATTACTAACCTATGTAAATTTTAATTTAAATAATAATTAATAATATATCTTCATTTAATTGTTGATATTTCCTTGTTATCTTTTAAAAATTGAATTTAGTTATTGATGATAAATTGATTACTTTATATTTAATTAGTGATTTGTGTTTTGTGAATTGAGGTTGAATTGTATTAATACTTGTGGATTACTTACTAATTGTGGCGATGATGTTTGAAGTAAGAATGCCATGATTTTTGATAATGTGATTGTGTGTGCAATTGTGTGGTAATTCAAGTGTGATGAATTATTGAAGATATGCATGAATATTAAGATTAAGGAATGGTCTTAATTGCATATGATTGTTGAATTTGCATACGCATCATTTGTGTCAAGAGGCAATGCTTGCTAGTTCCGTGGGAGCTAATGACTTGTCCCAAACCTAGAGCGGGGTTTGAAAGCTTAGGGAATGAGCTTTTGTGTGTTATTGGTCTAGGGAACGGACCCGGTTTAAATGTAAAAACCGAAAAATAATAACAAGTGTTGGTACCACATGACATGAGTTGCATTGAGTCTTGCATTGAGTTTTGCATTGAGTCTCATTATGTATATTTATGTGCTATGAGATTATGTGTGATATGTGGAACTGATAAACTGGTGAATTATGGAGTTGTATGTATATACTTGTGAATAGTATGGTTACTTGAATAATATTGTGTTGACGAAACTTTTGAAGTGTGAGAATAATAGTGATTATGTTTGTATGCCTTAAATTATATATTATCTTATAATTTCAATAATTATGTGAATTCTCACCCTTCTGTTGGAATGATGTTTTATACGACATCGCTCAGGTACTGAGGAGTAGAGTTGCTTCTAGCACGAGGTAGCCGTTGGAGTAGCTTGAGTTGTGTCTTTATTTATTTTGGGTCGAGTCATGCTCTGATTATGTAACACTGGGGGATATTTCGATTTCATGTTTTGAGAGATACTCTATGTACTCTACTTCATTCTGTTATTGTTATTTTGAATTATATGAAGTATTGGCTTTTAAGCCTAAGTATTAAAAATGAGATGAGCATAAGACTTTTATTATGTCTATCATGATTAAAGCAAATCCGCTGCTACATGCTAATGTGAAAGTGTATGAAAAGCAGGAAGTTATTTTAATATTATTGAGCATGACAGGTGTTGTGTGATGTTTTGAAAATTTATGTGACACCCTTTTTGTGAAATGCATGATAATTACTCTGATCTATTTATAATTATTCTGCGGGGTTTAGAAGGGTGTTACATTAGTGGTATCAGAGCAGGTCGGTCCGTCCGGCCAAGTTGTTTAATATTGTGTATTCCCTGGTATGCGACATGTGTGTGAAAACACCGTCGGTACATGTTTTGTGGTGGAACCTTTGTCTGCAGGAGTGAGAATGATCTAAGTGGGGGAGAAACTTGTGCTTCTCCAGGATGCTGCAAGTGTGGAGTTGTAGCTCGGTGTGTGGTTGAACGCTCTTATAGTTTGGTAAAGATGGTTTGTACGCTATCATGATTTTTGGCTGTCTATTGACAAATTGAGGAACTGACCACCCTTAATCTCTTGTTGATAGTGGACGGAGTCATGTTGGACGGGATATATGTGTCTTGCAAGCTTAGATGGCGTGAGCAGAGAATTGTTTGAGTTAAGCCAAGTGTCTACGATTGGTTTTGATGAGTCGGTGCAGGATAATGCTGAGGTGCTTAATGTTGATGGGAATTTTTGAATTATAATGAAAGTGGGAAATTGGTGGTTTGCCAATTAATTGTGATTGTACGGAAGTTTTCTGAAGAGATAAGTGATGAACATCCAGAACATGAAGTGGAGTTGTCACTGACTTAGATACGGAAACTAGTTCGAGAGTGGGAGCTCCGTATTTTATGTCTGTTTGGATGGCCAAGGAATTAAACTGATTAAGTAGTGTTGAGACTTGTGCCTGTTATGTGTGCTAAGGCAACAGAGTGTCAGGTTGAGTATATAAAAGATGAATAGTGACTCCGGATGATTAGTAAAGAAAGTAAGATGTGGAATACAATATTAGTATAATTAAACCTCTAGATATTCCAAGAGTTGAAGATGTGTTGAATGACCTTCTGAGTGTGAAATTGTTGTCGTACGTCGAATTCCGAGATCGCAGCTTATTACGGAATCAATGTTTTTACGGACGAAAGTTGGAATAGATTACGCCGTTGTGTCGGGTAATGTTAGGCCGTGATCGAGTATGCTTGTTTTATCGAATTTGATTGATTTTTGTAAGCTTTTGCATTTTTGGAGATTTGAGGATTTAAGATTCGGATTGAAATCGAAAGTCGTAGATTTCACGTTTGATGGTTCTAAATCACTAATATATGTTTGGTATGAATGAGTATGTGGTTGTTTCGAAGAAAATAATTGAATCGGTCGGATTTTCGAGCGAAAATGCTCAAACCCGTAGCAGCCTTTATGCAGAAAAATTTTGTTTTGGAGAAACTTCAAAAATTCATATCTCTTGATCCGTAAGTCGGTTTTAGTCCCCGTTCGAAGCGTTGGAAAGCTAACGGGATGATCTTTCTAGGAAAAATTGTTTTGAGGCCTGTACCTGGTTCAATTATAGCAGAAAATTGAAAATGTATCGTGTGTTGATTTTGCCGAACCCGACAGGACCATTTGTTGTGTTTATGATGCCTTGTTGATATGATAAGTGAAACGTCAGCAAGTTTCTGGTTATGCTTTAAGGAAAGTTGAAGTACATAAGAGGAATCACTTGACGAGTGATTTAGAGTTGGTTGCTGTTATGGTTGTGCCGGAGTTTGGAAGCCTCAATTGTTTAGTTGAGATTTGAGATGGTTGGTGATCTTAAGAACTTAAGGTATTTGTTGATTTGAAAAAGAGTTGAATATGGTGCAGAGGAAATAAATAGGGACTTCTGAAGGAGTATGGTTTTTGGTTGAATTACCATTCGAGTGAGACCAAGTGGTAGCAGAGGTATCGAATTGGAAATTTCTGTATATACCAATGATGATGGTAATGAGTTAGAACTGATGAAGCAAATTCGGGATATGAGTTTGGTTGTGAAGAGACTCCTTATGGAGTTAAGCTTAGTATGTTGGACCTTACTAATAGTATTCTTGATAAGATTCGATAAGGTCAAAACTCTGGTTGAGTCGGTAGATTGGTTGAATCTGAGAAATTAAAGTCGAAGGGATGATTTTCAGATTAATGGAAATGGTATCATGAGAGGTCGTGATAGAGTTTGTGTTCTAGATATTATTGAGTGGAATAAGATTATCGAGGTAGATGGAGTATCCATCCCGGTGCTATGAAGATGTAACCGGATTTGGGGAAATTGTTCTGAAGGCTATAGATGTAGAGAGAAGTGGTTGAGTTTGTATATGCTGGTTAGACTTGTCGGAAGTCGAAGAATAAATGTCAGAGACCGTTGGGTCTGATGGGAATCTGAGTTGTTCATCGAGACTCTGGGAGAGTTTGTAGACGCTTTGAGTATCATATTGAAGTTGAACTCTGTCTATCATCCGTGGACGGAAGGACGGACAAAGAGAACTACCCAGTCTTTAGAGGATTTGTGGAGAGCTTGTGTGTTGGATCAAGGTGGATCGTGGGATAGTTAATTATCGTTGATTGAGATACCTACAATAACAGCTACCATTCTAGTATCGGAATGGCGTTGTATGAGGCTTTGTGTGATAGGAGGTATAGGACTCTCTTGTGTTGGAATGAGTCGAGCGAGAGTGTTGTGCTCAGACCGAGAATTATGCTTGAGATGGCTGAGAAGATCAAGGGGATCCAAGGAAAGATGTGTTTTGAGAGTCACGTCGGTGACTGGTGTTGGCCGAGCTTCGAAGTCTCAGAAGTTTGCACCATGTTTCGTAGTTTGTATCAGAGTGGCGCAGCGGAAGCATGGGAAGAGTAACATGTTAAACCGTTTTGCCACTGTCGCTGTGAATTGGCATGATGTGTTTCATGTGTCTTCGTTGAGGAAGTACATTGAATCAGGCGGATGATGTACAAGTGAAAAATAATTTGACTGTTGAGGCATTGCTAGTTCATTTTGATGAACGGAAAACAACTCCGAGGGGAGGAGATATCTTTGGTGAAAGTGGTGTGGAGAAGTGCTGCAGGAGGCAGTGTGACCTGGGAATTGAAATGAAGGATGTGGGAAGCGTATCCGGAATTGTTTCCATCAGTAAATTTTCGAGGACGAAAATACTTAAAGTGGGGGAGAGTTGTAACACCCCAATTTTTAGTAATTATTTATTAATTAAATTAATTGATTAATTATGTGATTTTAGGCCTAATTGAATTAACTAATTTATGTGATTGAATTGGTATATTTGAATTAGTTGATTTATTGAATTTATATAAATTATTTGATTTATTTGAGTTGTTTGGATTAATGGAATTATTGGACATATTCGAAATAATTGATCTAATTTTATTATTTAACTTGTATGATATATTCTAATTTGTAGAA
This sequence comes from Lathyrus sativus, assembly GCA_963859935.3. Taxonomy (NCBI): domain Eukaryota; kingdom Viridiplantae; phylum Streptophyta; class Magnoliopsida; order Fabales; family Fabaceae; genus Lathyrus; species Lathyrus sativus. The sequence goes on along the minus strand of OZ012735.1, from coordinate 630,682,481 downwards.
TAATATAAAATTGTTAGATTAATTGATTGGGCCTATTTGGGGGTGTGAATAGACATGAGTTACTAAGCCCATTGGAATTATTAGGTTAATGATATTGTGAGAATTTTATAAAATTGGGAGAGAAGAGAATAGAAAGGAAGAAAAGATAGAAAGGAGAAAAGAGGCAAAGAGAGGAGTGGAGAAGAAGAGGAGGAAACTCAAGAGAAAGAGCTAGAAGTTCAAGAATTTAAGGTAAGGGTGAGTTTTTACATAGTAATTGAGATTGTTTGATAGTGTATTGGGTAGGAACATGTTTAGGATGAAACCCTAAATTTTTATGATGTAGTAATTGTTGGGTTTTGATGATAATCTTTACTATGTAGTGATTAATTTTGTTTGGAATTAATATTAATTGGTGAAATTGAGAGAGAAATTAGTATACATTAGTTACTGTAGTGTCCACTTGAAAGCAATGAAAAGTGATGTTCATATTTATGACAGTGACGATACCCACTTATATTCAAACGAATACAACATGATCCTTGTGAATATGACTGTAACGTTTCATATATTATATTGCTAACCGAAATAGTGAAATGTGATAAATGGTGGCATAACTCTTGTAGCCTTTTCCCAAACGAACCGTGGTACCTTTTTATGTGGTACTGTAGCGACTTGTTTTAAGTGATAAAACAGAGTGATGACATTCTATTAAGTCCTGTAGCATCGTCTTGCATTAGTATATATAATTAATGAGTGATAAGGTGATAGTTTAAAATGTTGAATCACAATAGCAATTTGTATTTTGTAGCACCTTTTCATCTTAAGCCAACGAACATGATATTAATAGATAGCAAAAAGGTATTGGATAATTATCATAAAAAAAAATGATGATGAATTATTGAACAGTAGCACATTCTTTAATATGAAATGGAATTTTGTATATCCTTGTAGCTATATTAATTAATGATTAGCATCATGAATTACTAACCTATGTAAATTTTAATTTAAATAATAATTAATAATATATCTTCATTTAATTGTTGATATTTCCTTGTTATCTTTTAAAAATTGAATTTAGTTATTGATGATAAATTGATTACTTTATATTTAATTAGTGATTTGTGTTTTGTGAATTGAGGTTGAATTGTATTAATACTTGTGGATTACTTACTAATTGTGGCGATGATGTTTGAAGTAAGAATGCCATGATTTTTGATAATGTGATTGTGTGTGCAATTGTGTGGTAATTCAAGTGTGATGAATTATTGAAGATATGCATGAATATTAAGATTAGGGAATGGTCTTAATTGCATATGATTGTTGAATTTGCATACGCATCATTTGTGTCAAGAGGCAATGCTTGCTAGTTCCGTGGGAGCTAATGACTTGTCCCAAACCTAGAGCGGGGTTTGAAAGCTTAGGGAATGAGCTTTTGTGTGTTATTGGTCTAGGGAACGGACCCGGTTTAAATGTAAAAACCGAAAAATAATAACAAGTGTTGGTACCACATGACATGAGTTGCATTGAGTCTTGCATTGAGTTTTGCATTGAGTCTCATTATGTATATTTATGTGCTATGAGATTATGTGTGATATGTGGAACTGATAAACTGGTGAATTATGGAGTTGTATGTATATACTTGTGAATAGTATGGTTACTTGAATAATATTGTGTTGACGAAACTTTTGAAGTGTGAGAATAATAGTGATTATGTTTGTATGCCTTAAATTATATATTATCTTATAATTTCAATAATTATGTGAATTCTCACCCTTCTGTTGGAATGATGTTTTATACGACATCGCTCAGGTACTGAGGAGTAGAGTTGCTTCTAGCACGAGGTAGCCGTTGGAGTAGCTTGAGTTGTGTCTTTATTTATTTTGGGTCGAGTCATGCTCTGATTATGTAACACTGGGGGATATTTCGATTTCATGTTTTGAGAGATACTCTATGTACTCTACTTCATTCTGTTATTGTTATTTTGAATTATATGAAGTATTGGCTTTTAAGCCTAAGTATTAAAAATGAGATGAGCATAAGACTTTTATTATGTCTATCATGATTAAAGCAAATCCGCTGCTACATGCTAATGTGAAAGTGTATGAAAAGCAGGAAGTTATTTTAATATTATTGAGCATGACAGGTGTTGTGTGATGTTTTGAAAATTTATGTGACACCCTTTTTGTGAAATGCATGATAATTACTCTGATCTATTTATAATTATTCTGCGGGGTTTAGAAGGGTGTTACATTTTGGATTTAAATCCTTCCCAGAAGGTGATTCATATCCAATACCCTTTCTGTTCTTTCTGCTTACGCCATAGATCATTGAAGCCATCTTGCTTCTATCTAGGCCTCTAGCCAGAAAATTCTGAAAGCTATAGTCATACTCTTCTAAAATATTTTTAGAGCATGATATAGGTTCTGAGTTAGATTTTTGAGCTTTTTCTAAATCATTTTTTATTTTAAAATTTTCTGCTTTCAGCTCAGCAACCTCAAACCTCAGCTAATCATTCTAAGATGCAAGACAGCTTTGAAGCTTCTTGTATTTGAGTTTGATTTTGCTGTAGCTTTCCAGAATTTTTGATAAACTTTCAGAAAGTTTTGCTCTAGTGAGTTCAGAAAATACCTCCTCAGAATCTGATTCTGATTCTGATCCAGCAGCTTCTTCGTGGTCTTCCACGTTAGCCATTAGTGCTACATTAGCACACTCATCTCCAGATTCTGATGAAGATTCAGAAGCATCTGAATCATCCCACGTGGCCATTAAGACTTTCTTCTTCTTTTCAAACTTCCTTCTAGGTTTCTCCTTCAAAAGTTTGGGACATTCATTCTTATAGTGGCCAGGCTCCTTGCACTCATAGCACATTATATCTTTCTTCCCAGATTTTTTATATCTAGAAGAATCGCCACGCTGATCAGATCTTTTGAAGTTTCTGAACTTCCTTTGTTTGTGCTTCCAGAGTTGATTAATCCTCTTGGATAGCAGGGACTGTTCATCTTCTTCTTCTGAAGATTCTTTAGAACTTTCTTCAATAACCTGCAACGCTTTAGCAGATTTGTTAGATTTTAAAGCAACTGACTTACCTTTCTTTTGAGGCTCGTCTTCCTCCAGCTCAATCTCGTGACTCCTTAAGGAACTGATCAATTCCTCCAGAGTGATCTTATTCAGATCCTTCGCGAGCTTCAGAGCTGTCACCATTGGTCTCCATCTTGTTGGCAGACTTCTGATGATCTTCTTGACATGGTCAGAAGTAGAGTAGCATTTATCCAGAACCTTCAACCCAACAGTTAGGATCTGAAATCTTGAGAACATAGTTTCTATAGATTCAGACTCCTCCATTTTGAAGGCTTCATACTTTTGGATGAGGGCTAGAGCCTTGGTCTCCTTTACTTAGGAGTTTCCTTCACGAGTCATCTTCAAAGATTCAAACATATCAAATGCAGTATCTCTGTTTGTTATTTTCTCATACTCAGTATGAGATATTGCATTTAACAGAATGGTTCTTGCTTTGTGGTGGTTTCTAAACTCCTTCTTCTGTTGATTAGACATAGATTTTCTATCAACCTTTTTCCCTTCATCATTGGTAGGATGAATGTAACCATCAGTTACCAAATCCCACAAATCAGCATCATATTCTATTCTATCTTTCCAGTAGGCAAACTTCTCACCATCAAACATGGGAGGTTTGGTGTTGATTCTGTCTTTATCATCGTATCTGTTGTTGTATGAAGTTGAAGTAGAAGCTTCAGCATCCATGATGAATAAAGAACAAGATATTAGGAGTTTTTCTCAACTGGATCTTTTTTGTCACGGTTAAGTGAGAGCACTAACAGAACCGGAGCTCTGATGTCAACTGAAGGTGAGAAAAACACTTAGAAGGGGGGGGGGGTTGAATAAGGGTTTTAAAATACTTTAGTATATAAAAAATAACACAGATATTTTTATTCTGGTTCGTTTGAACTCAAACTAATCCAGTCCACCCTACCCAGGTGATTTTCCTTTCTCAACAAGGACTTAATCCACTATATCAAACTTGATTATAGTGTACACCACTAAGACAATTGTCTTAGTCTTCTCAAGAAAATCTGACCACAACTTGGTCTTCTCAAGGAAATCCTTTACAAAGATAAACTAACAATTTGTGTTAAAGGTTTTGCTTCTAATAAGTTATATCAAAACAGTGATGTTTACACAAGATTAAGAACAAATATGAAAACTATAAGCTTTGAAGAATATTTGAATGAGAGCTTGTAAGTTGGTTTTCTTTCAAATGATTTTTTGCAATGTGCGTCAATGTTGGAAAGATGCTGAAGCTTGTTTAAATACTATTTCAAGTCTTTATCTCAAAGACTGTGCATGTTGTACGTTCTGCTGCCTCTGTTGCCTTTTTATCCTCTAATGACTTTTCCTTTCCAGGAAGAGGAATGTTCAAACATGTGCTTTGTGTCTGAATTCTTATGTCATGCATAAATGAGGAATAGTGTTGTTGGAGCAGACGTTAGGATTAGCAACAGATCTTTTATTTGAGCTAGCATCTTTTGAACTGAATAAACTAACATCAGATCCTCTGATGTAGTTCCTTGTTCTTCATATCAGAGTCTTGCAGCAATAGTGCTTAAAGCGTGAATGTTACAATCAGCGCAGAGTTGAATATCAGAGCCTCTGTACTTGCAGCGTGAAGTACTTCCAGAGTCTTCTGAAACAATGTTGTACGCTCTTTACTCATATTCTTCTTATCTTCACTCAGAGTCATCTGTAGCAGATCAGAGTCTCTTCAAGCAGCGCTCAGAGTCTTCTGAAATGCTGCTTCTGATGCTCAGAGTCTTAACGTTCTTTTCAAATTTGGATGGCGAAGTGTCGAGTTTATTCGAAAAGAGATACAAATGGATTTTAGTCGAAAAATAAGAGCTCATTTTATTAAAGATTGAAGTTATTTATTTTTCCATTTCCGTAAAAGTTCCGATTACAGTATTATTCAGGAATTTACACTTTTTGAGAATTACAAATCAAGTCCTATCTTCTAAAGTTCTAAAATGAAAGTCTTCTGAGCCTTCCCGATCTCCGATTATTCTTCATCTCTAAATCTCCCAAACCTGCACAATTAGACACGTCAGACAAAAATGGTTAAGAGTCAGTTAATCAAAAAAATGGTTTTTAATTTTTTCGGACCCTCAGAGTACATTCATCATTGGGTCTGGGAGGGGTAACAAGCGAATGCCACCAAAACCTCCTGATTTCACTTTCCGACCTCGGCAAAAAAATCCGCTAATATCTGTTCAATTTTCCGAGAGAGAGAGAGAGAGAGAGAGAGAGAGAGAGAGAAGTGTTTTCGTGAAAAATGATTTTGCAGCCAAACGGATCCTTAAGGAAAAATGGACCCAAAACCATAATCAGATCCAAATCCAAAAATCCATATCAGAAAACGATTTCATAAACCAAATCCGGATATCAAAAATCTCATAAAATCATCATAATAAATCCAAAAAAAATCACAATAAGCTGAATATAGGTCAATGAAAACGAAAATCCGGAAGTCAATCAAATCCATGAATCTTAGATTTCATCAATCAAAAAATAATGTAAAATCCAAGCCCACAGCTGTGTGAAAAGATTAAAAATCGGTATAAAATCATCATGAGAAATCAGAGAAGGGGGTCGCCGCAAACCACAACGAAGAACCCTAAAAACACATCACAAAAAAACAACTGACACAAGGATCCGCAACCGTAACAACATCAAAAAGCCAAATCCATCAGAAAAATCATTCTCGACCGGAACCCCTAAGACGTCAAACACCATCATCGTTCATCAAGGAACGAACATCATCACGTAACCATCACCATCAACAGACCATAACGCCACCCACGAGCCTCAGAGTCATTCATCATCGGCCATAACAAATTGAGTAAAAATTAAAAAAATCGCGGCTAGAACGAAGAACATCACTCAGACGAACATCACAAATCAAAGCGCTCCAAACCCAGAAAGAGGGTGAGCAATTTGTCTTTAATAGGTTGTTTATTCTTTTTGCAGGATTCATAAGAAGAAGAAGAAGATTCATGAGAAGGAGGTGAAAAACAGACAAGACAACCATGGAAGAAGAAGGAAGCTCAGAGAAAGAACCAAGGGAAAGATGTCCGCCGCAGCAAAAATGGGGTTCTTAGAACCCTAATTTTTTCCCCCAACCTTTTATATTTTGTTAAATGGGTCGGGTCTGGTGGGTAATGACCCAGCCCGACCCGTTTTGATTTATATTTTTATTTTACGTGTTTTTTTTTGTTTTATTTAAGTATTATTTTGTTTTTTATTAATTAAAATGTAAATTAACAATAAACAAAACCTTTTTTAAAAATTTAAACTTTTACAAATAATTTAACCCAAAATTTTTTTTTAATAAAAACTAATGAATTTAATTTAAAAACTAAATTTTCTTTAATAAAAACCTAACCCTCCTTAAAAAAAAAATTTATAATTTAAAACTAACCTTTTTATAAATTAAAACTAACACCCTTTTTCTTTAAGTAAATCTAACCTCCTTAAAAATTAATTATTGACGTTTTCTTTTCTTCTTTCTTAAAAAAAATAAAAATCTAACTTTTTAAAATTAACAATTAACTTTTCTTTTTTAATTTAAAATTCTAATGAAAATCCTTTTTTAAAATTCTAAAACTTTTATTCAAAAACTCTAACCTTTCTTAATTTTAATTTCTAACACTTTCACATTCCAAAATCTCTAATTTCTAATTTAACCTTAACCTAAAATTCTTTTTCCTTTTAAATTAATAGCGTAAAATCCTAATGTCATCCCGATTAATTTATCCGTCTAATTTTTATGTTGAATTTGTTTACTAACCTTTTATTTTTGTATTTTATTTTTATTTTTGTAAGTTATCTAATGATGTTGTTGCTTCTCATCCTATTATTATTCACTTGTATTTCTTATTCTGACATCGTCATTAAATTATTAATCCTTCATTGTTCATATATCTTACAATAATTTCCCCTCCGAAGAAAAGGTCTAGCCGTTTGACCGTCGTGTCAATAGTCCTTAACCATCGCTTATTCTAGCCTTAGGATCCGAGTCGCCGTACTCATGCTTAGGCGTCCCTCCGTGGACATACTCTTACCTCTTTCAAACTTTGAGTCGCCATACTCATACTGTTAGGTGTCTTGCTATGGACAATTTTACCCTTTACCCTAACCTTAGGATAAGGAGTCGCCGCACTCCATACAGGCTTCCCGCCGTAGAATATTTACTATCTTACCCTTTTCAATTCAACTTACAACGTAGAATAGGAGTCTCCGCACTCCACGTAAGCGCTTCCATATGAACGTTTATCTCCCCTTGGAACCTTGACCACAGTTAAGAAGTTTCTTACCTCCCTCTGTGAGGGGAACTACAATTACTCTAATTCCATCCTCTACCTCGGATACGTAGGCACAAGATGTGAATCTTGGCGAGTAAACTTAGGACTAACCCCTTAGGTCTTCCTCTTTATCTTTACCTTAGCACTTTCCCTTTAGCAATCAACTTTAGCATAATACAAATACTAGCAAGAGGTTCTTGTAGAGTACTACAGATGTTTAGGATGTGAAATGCCTACCCTAGGCATAACCAACCCCCGAACCTTTAGATCTCTCAGCTTCGTTGTTACGTAGCACAAAAGGTCTTTCTTTCTTTAAACCTTTCTCTTGGAGAAATTAAAGTCCAATTGTGAATTTATTGAATTAAGATTCAAGTTAATCAATAGCTTGGTATCACAATTCTCACCGCAACACATAGTCTTAGAAAATTCCTTGCAAAGAGATGCATTAGTAGAACTAAAAGTTATGTCATCAACATAAACTTAGGAAGTCAAGATTTCCTTATTCAAAGTCTTTCTGAATAGTGTAATGTCAACTTGACCCATTTGAAAGACATTTTCTAATAGGAAATTACCCAGTCTTTCATACCATGCTCTTGGAGCTTGTTTGAGACCATAAAGTGATTTCTTAAGTTTAAAAAAAAAATCGGGATGGACTAAAATCTGAAACCTAGAAGGTTATTTGACACACATTTCTTCAAAACTGACTCCATTTAGGACAACAATCTTGACATCTATTTGATATAAAACAATATCATAACATAAGAAAGAAGAAGTCTGTTTGCCTCTAACCTTGTAATTGGTACTAAGGTTTTATAGAAATATATATCTTCTTGATAACTGTGACCTTGAGATGACAATCTAGCTTTGTTTCTAACCACCTATCTTTGTTCATTTAGCTTATTTTTGAACATCCATTTTGCTCCAATGATATTCACTTGATGAGGTCTGGCAACCAGATCCCACACATCATTCTTCTGAAACTGGTTCAGTTTTTCTTGCATTGCTACAATCCATCCAACATCTGATAAAGCTTTAACAAAAGAAGTTGGTTCAATCAGACAGATAATTCCAAACAATGAGTGCTCCTATATGATATATATCTTGCTTTTAGATGACTATCTTTGTTGCCAATGGTTGCCTCTTCTATATGAGAAAACTTGTACTTGAAGGTCTTTTTGGACTGTTCAACTTCTTAAAAGTCACAAGGAGCTCCTTTATAACTTGATTCCTCTGGTTGTGTTTCAAAAGTTGGGTTTGGTTTTGTATCACCATCTTCTAAACATCCAGCTTCTGAAAGAGTTACAGCTTTTGATCCATCAACTTTAGATCACACAAAAAAATCCATTTTTCCTTCTTTTGTTAAACCAAATTCTTAATCAAAATAAGCAGCTCAGGTGAAACTTTAAAAAAAGGTTCAACTAAAAAAGTAAACAAGGTTGTGAAGAATCAGAAGTATGAGAATAAGGCTGGAACTTTTGCTGGGCATCTAGAGCTACAAAGATCATTTTAGCTGGATGAACTTTAAAGATAGGTCAAGCATTTGAAGCACTAGCTTATGATAGACTAACTTCATTCCTCCCAATACCAGTGATCTTTTCCTCCTGGTTTCTTCTAGATTCGATATCTTCTTCCTCCTTCTGAGTTAGGATTTGAGACATAAGATTTGTTGTTGTTGTATGTTGTAGTTAGACACTGTCCTAGAGTTGGGACTATTACTTTGTTCTTTCCTTTTAGCATATTTGTAGCAAAAATAGTCTCACTCTTTGGTACCCTTACTCTTATGGGTCCTTTAGTGTTAGTTCTGACAAATTTTCTCTTATTCTGAGCCTTAACTTTGTAATAAGGCTTTGGTTCATTCATGACTTTTGTTTAGAAATATTTTCTTGAATGGATCTTAGCCTTAGGTTCTGGACCTTTCAGAACCTTGTAATTGGATGTCTTAGGTTATATCTTCTTCATAATCTTTGACTTTGAGGTCTCAGATTCTGAATCTTTTAGAACCTTTGACTTAGGGATCACTGGTTTTGATTTATTCAGAACTTTTGACCTTAAGGTCTCAGGTTCTGATTTCTTCAGAACCTCTGACTTTATAATTATAGCTTCTGATTGGTTTGAACCTTTTTCTTTACTAGCATGCATAAAATAAGAGTACAACCCTTTTTAAGTAGAGCTTGAAGAGAAGGGTTTGATGGTTTAGTCAAGGTATTAGTCCCTAAATTAAAAGACTTTTGGTGATAACCAAGAGCTTGTATTTTTCTTTTACTTACTGCATAGATCATGGAATAAATTTAGTTCTTTCAAAACCAATTATGGTAAATTCTTGAAGATCCATTTCATGCCCACTCATGGGTTTATCAGTCACTTTACTTACTTGAGCAATATGACATCTTTCTAGAGATTTGGTTTTCTTTTGAGATGTTTTTAGTTCATATTTCAAAAGATCATATTGCTTTTTCAATATTCTCATGTGTCTGGCTTTCCGCTGACATCTGTTCATAAGATCTTGACAAAAAGTAATTAGATCAGATATAATAAGTTTAGAGAATACCTCATCAGCATCCTCTGAATCTGAGTCAGACTAGCTTCTGATTCTAAGTTTGAGAATGTTGAAGCCACCAGAGCAAGATCAACTTCTTCTTTATTCTCGTTAACATCTTTTTCATTATCAAGTTCATCCCATGTTACCATAATACTTTTCTTAAACTTGCTTATAAAGTTGTTCTTTTGAAAGCTTCCCTTTTAGCTTTATCCTTCAGAAGCTCTGGCCAGTCAGCTATGAAATGATCAGGCTTCTGACAATTGAAGCAACCTTTTTTATCATCTTTATTATCTCTAGAACTTGCTCCTCTGAATCCAGATCTTTTGCTAGAGAACCCCATGTTCTTGTTATCCAAATGTTGAAACCTCTTGATGATAAATTCCATTTCCTCATCATCAGTGTCACCATTAGAATCTTCTTTATCATAAGCTTCTTTTGGTTTATATACTTTTAAGGATATGATAACTTTATCATCAGCTTTCTTTACAACTGTCTTCAAAGCTAGTATTTAGGTTTCTTTACAGACTCATCTCTATTCAGCTCCATCTCATGAATCTAGAGATTGCTAATAAGACTCTCAAGACTTAATATGTTTAAGTCTTTAGCCTCATGGATTGCAGTTACCTTGAGTATGTATCTGACAAGAAGACTCCTATGAATCTTTTTGACATGACTAAATGTAGTATAGCTCTTGTTCAGAACCTGAAGTCCAGACACAAGAATTTGAAACCTAGAAAACATGGTTCAATATCTCCACCGTCCTTCATTCTAAACAACTTATATTGCTGGACCAGAAGAATAGCCTTAACTTCATGAACTTATTGATTCCCATTATAAGTAGCACGTAGGGATTTGAAGTGGGTCTGAGCAATAGATTTATCAATGATTTTGATATATTCAGAATGAGATAGAGCATAAACTAAGATGCCTCTAACTCTATGGTGTTTTTTGTAAATCTTTTTATGCTCGGGTGTAAGAGATTATTTGTTAGACACCATTCCAACACCGTTGACTTGGATATAAATGCCATCTTCTAAAATGCCCACAACACATCATCAAGACCTATGATGTGAGTATACATTTTTCTTTTTCACCATTCAAACTCAGTGGAATCCATTCACTGTTGGATACATTCGACTCAACAATCGTATGATCCATTACACGACCAACCACATACTCTTTCCAAGAAAGGGAAATTTTGGTCTCCTAACTCAGTTTGATGTTGAAGTCGTATGGGTAATAGAAAACTAGATCAAACTCGGAAAATCAAGTAATCTGATACATGATGGGAAGTAAGAAAAATGGAGTGTGCCTACCATATGGTAATCTAATCACAAAAATTATGAAGCATGCCAAATTCAACTTTGGGAATGAAGATTCCATTAAAGAGTAACAAAATAGGAGAAACAGTTTTAGCAACAACGAGTTACGAGATCATCAATGGAAAAATGATTGAAAAACCCTCTAATTAAAATAAGAGAAAGGCAGATGATCTAGAAGCACCTATAGATCTGTAAGACTTTTATTATATTGTCCCTCAACTTCCTTCCATGGAAGACTTACTCAAGATCACAATCAAGAAGCGAGATATGACAAATGATAAAATCAAATTCATAACTCATCACTTTATTCTAGACCCGACACATCTACCTCGATGCTTGTTCATAAATGATCATTTTGATGAAGAGTAGTCTCATTTATGTATCTTAATCTCTATGTTTGTTTGCTTGTTTTTTTGTAGTATTTTTAATTTTAGAAAATTTCCTGCTTTTTTTCAATTATAGTATGATTTTAATTAATAAAGTGTAATGCTTATTTTTCTTCTAAATGCTTGTGTACCAATATATCTGTATGTTTAAATTCTCGCAATGTATCTTTTACCCGTTTTTATGATTTTGACAAAGGGGAGAAGTATAATCTCAAGGGGAATAGAGTATACTCTCTACTTAAATAAGGGGGAGTTTAACCATTCAAAATTATCTTTGCTTCTCTCTTTTATCACCTCTCTAAGAGATATGTTGTCATCATAAAAAGGGGGGGGGGGGAATGTGGAAATATGTTTTGTAGAGTATTTAAGACAAGTTATCAAAGTCAAAGAGATATATCATGGTTTGCCTTTGTCAAGAAGCTTTTGATTATGACAACTTAAAGGGAAGCCAAAAAGAGAATTTTTTATGATACAATCTCAATGCAAAAATGAAAAAGCAATCAAAGATGCAAATATACAAGTTAGAGTTTGGTCTCTCTCTCTCTCTCTCTCTCTCTCTCTCTCTCTCTCTCTCTCTCTCTCTCTCTCTCTCTCCTCTCTCTCTCTCTCTCTCTCTCTCTCTCTCTCTCTCTCTCTCTCTCTCTCTCTCTCTCTCTCTCTCTCTCTCTCTCTCTCTCTCTCACACTCACACACACACACACACACACACACACATGCGCACACACACACACACACACACACACACACAAAACACACACAAACATGCACCCACAAACGCACATGGGCATGCACACACTCACACACACACGCACGAGCACCCGCACCCGAGCATGCATACACACCCACACCCGCACGAACACACACACACACACATACCCGCACACGCACATACACACACATCCGCGAAACACGCACACATATAAAACGTGAGCTACATATCTCATTCCCCTCTCTCTCTCTCTCTCTCTCTCTCTCTCTCTCTCTCCCTCTCTCTATAAATATATCTTTTTAATTTTTCTCACTTAAAATTAATCACAATGCTTTCGAGAAAGTCTTTTTTTGTTTAGTGAGGAATTTTGTATTTTGAAAAAGGTACTATTGTAAATTCACCATAAAATATTGTTATCTTGGTTGAGTAATCTATCTACAAGGAAATGTTTGTTTGAGTTCAAAACTATACCGTTTAAAAGCTTTAGTTTGGGGATTTAGATTCTAAGTAACTGTTTTAGTTCGTAAATTCAACTCGATTAAAAACTTTCTTTTGTTCGAGAACATACTAGTTTAAAATCACATCTTTGTTCGTGTTTATCCTATATAAAACCTCAGTTCGGTTCGTAAGCTCAATTTGATCAAAAAACTTACTTTGATTCGAGATAAACCTAATTTAAAATCTTAGTGGTTCATGGTTATATTAATCAAAACCTCAATTTAATTTGTGAGTTCAGCCCGATTATCAAAAGCCCTAAATAACAAGTCATGTCTCAAATTCTACAAAATGATACATTTTATAAAGTTTTTTTTAGTAAAATGAAGATCATGGAAATGGAGAAGCCTATAAAATAATGACATAAAATAGAAAGCATTTGATAAACCAAAATCAACATGCATTCACTATAACACGATAAAAACAACATTTCAAAAGTTTTACATTATCATCCAATCCAATGAAAGTATATTAGTTAAAAATTAAAATTAAAAATTAAAAATAAAACCCAATTTCTCCTAGGGTTGTAAGCTTATGGAATTTTGAATAAACCGAAAAAAAAACTGCTTCTCTCCGAAACTCAGACCGAGAGAGCAGCATCAGGCATATTTTACCGCCTTCCTCCGCCGCGTTCTTCCGCCACTTCCCTTTTCTTTCTCCCTTCAACGCTGAAAACCTAAACGCCGTTGTTTTCTTCATCTTCAAAAACAAATACACTTTCACTTTCTCTCAGACATTTCATCAAACATGTCAGCGAAATGGCGTGCACTTCAACACCGTCACCGTTACACCTACAAAGTTATGAAATAATTCCATTAATCAAATTCCTTTTAGTAGTTTTCCTTACTCTTTTCTTTGTAGTTACTCGAATAAATCCCTATGGATTATTCCTCCTATTGGTTGTCGTTGAATGCGGTGATGTTTTGGCCTATATACATGTATTTTCTCATTGAAAACAAAATGGTATATATTGAGAGTATAAAGTTGTTCTTAAATATTCCATCATAATTTGTACATGGCGTGGGAGTGGACTAATGAAGAAAATAGACATCTTAACAAGTATCTTTACTTGTCTGGCCATGTTGATGAGACAAATTGAAAAAACAATATAATACTGGCTGTACTGGCCGTGTTGATGAGACAAATTGAGAAAACAATATAATACTTGGATCTAGAATGGTAAAAGATCTTATACTTCTATTGCTGATCATAGTCTTCCATTGCTGTCTTCCATTGTTGTAGTTAGTTTCATAATAGATGGCAGTGATATTTATTCAATCTGCAATATATACTGGAATAATAGCAATGATACATTTAGTAAAGTCAAATGGTGCAAAGACCAACATATTTCTCTTTTTTTTTTATAGTAGAGATGCCATCTATGCTTTATTGGAGAAGAAATTATTCCTGCTTGGCTTCGACAGTGGCACCCCTGCTCTCAGTTATGATTTATAGGTAGAAGTTTGATTAATCATAATGATTTAGTTGAAATAAATATATGTTGGTATACTTTATAGTTTATATGGTTCATTAAGGGAATATGGAAAACACGGTACATGTATCAACATTATACTAATATATAAATATATTATAATGATGATACTTAAATAACCAAAACAACGTCAGATTAACAAAGTGTAATTTTAAATTGGTGGATTTTTTGTTTATCTTTAGTGTTTTGGTATGTTTTAGAGAAAACTTTAAATCTAATTACATTTTACATGTTTTTCATATGACAGGGAAATTATCACAATCAAGCATCATATAAAGAAGTTGATTTTTAAAAGGTTGATTTGACACCTTATTTAGAGAGAATAACAAGTTTTGTTTTGATGTTGTTATTGATGAGAAACGTTGTAGAAATCTAACTGAGAAACATTGGCATGCCTATTGAGTGACATTGGATATCATGTGATACATTATAACTAGATCTGAATTTTTTGCTAATGTCAAAGATTCATTACTATAATTTGGTATGTGAATAGATTGAGATCAAATAAAAAATCACACCTTGATGAAGATAGTAGATTTAATGTAATGCAAGGAGTTTTTATCTGTTCTGATTTACAGAATTGTCGCAGTCACTTTATCTGAATCTGCTGTGAGTTGTGTGTTCGTTCTTGGTGCAATATTAGGCTCTAAGTAATGGATGAAGGCTTCAACCCCAACATTTTGGTACCAGCTCTCATGAATAATTTGGTATATTTCTCGTACTGATAGTTGATGCTCAATTTTCCAACTTCTAACTTTATTACTTGCATCTTCTTATAATGCAGTAGTCTGGTCCTCACTTGAATAATTGATGAATTCAATTGCTTGCATCCCTGATATAAATATTTAGCTGAAAAATACCAATAATTTGTGACAGTTCTTGAGCTTGATATGTTATCTAACACCTAATGACGTTTTGGTTGTAGATGATACTTGAAGAAGATATGCGATATATTGCTTTAGATGAGTTTATTGAGGTACATTTGAATCTAGAATATAGTAATGTTTTAAAAGAATATTTGATAACTATGATGCAAAGTAATGTTCTAAATAGTTTTATTTCCTTACAATTTTAAGTAGCATGGAATTTGAATTCTGTTAATGTCAGTAATAGGGGTATTGAAATACTTGTCTAGAATTGTGGGGATTTGGTTGATAATCCGTGATGAAGAATTTATTTCCTCTTTATTGATGTTATTATTTTTAATATGGTTTAGTTTTGTTTATTTTGATTGCATGTTTGAAAATGCTTAACCAATGCTTAACTAATACTACATATATGTTATTTGACATTCTTTTGTTATATATTCTACTTGACAGGTTTTACAACGATATTGATTCATACCATAAATGTTTGTTGTTGTTGTATAAATATATCATTAATTTTTTTGTTGTAAACTATGTTTATCTTGCTTATTAATTAATTTTATTTATTTTTAATTTAAATAAAAATTAATAATTTATTTTATCAAATTGGGTAATACTGAATAGTTGTGTAAATAATTAGTTTTTTTAATAATACTGAATAGTTGTATAAATAATTAGTTTTTTTTATCTCAGAGGTCATTATCGTATTTTAATTAACAATTACATTTATTTGAAAGATAAAATCTTTATTTTCAAATATCAAATTTTTTTTTCATTAGACATGTCCTATTTTTTTCTTTTTAAATGCTTATTTAATATAATTGATTTTATATGATCATTTAACAATTAAATAATTTATTTTAATGTTATATCTGTATCTAAATAATTTAGTATCACATCAGCACTTGCTGTATTTTTTATCTCTATATAATTTTATTATGGATCATTAACAATATTTATTATATATACATTATATTTTGTGTAAAACAATTTACAATTCTTTCATCTAGTTTATCTTAATATTATAAATTTTAAACAAAACATTTTATTTAAAAATATATTTTAACATAAATATCTCAAAATATTATAATAATATCAAACAAATTTGCCCGTGCGAGAGCAAGGTATTATACAAGTTAAAAATAAAGCCCAATTTCTCCTAGGGTTGTAAGCTTATGGAATTTTGAATAAACCAAAAAAAAACTGCTTCTCTCCGAAACTCAGACCGAGAGAGCAGCATCAGGCATATTTTACCGCCTTCCTCCGCCGCGTTCTTCCGCCACTTCCCTTTTCTCTCTCCCTTCAACACTGAAAACCTAAACGCCATCGTTTTCTTCATCTTCAAAAACAAATACACTTTCACTTTCTCTCAGACATTTCATCAAACATGTCAGCGAAATGGCGTGCACTTCAACACCGTCACCGTTACACCTACAACGCCGTCGTTGTCCCTTCTTCATTTCTGGATTCACTTCAGACAAACCCTAACCCTTCTTCCTCCTTCCATCTCAACCTTCTCCACCTTACAACTCTCACTTCAACTTATTCTCAACTCTCACTAGCCAAAAACCTCTCTGCATCTTTTGTCAATCTCCTAAACTCCGAACCTAAACCTAACTCCGAGTCTGAAATTGTCATCGCTTCTAAACTCTATTTTGAGCTTCTCTTTTTGGAGAATTCTTCACCTTTACATCGAACCCTTCTTTCTGTTCTCACAAAGGTTAAATTTTTTCATGAATTACTTTCTGGGTCTTTTCAGAAACTTCTGGAAGAATATAGTAATGGTAAGGGGAAGCGTTTTATGGTATCACGTGTTGCACTTAGTGTTATGGGTTTGGCGAAATTGGGTTACTTGAATGATGTTGTTGAGTCTTGTGCTGTTTTGATAGCTGGTGATGTTGTTCGTAGTTTAAACGGTGTTGTTTTGGATACCAATGTTGATTTGTCTCGTCCTTCGCCTATTGTAATGGAGCAGTGTCAAGATGGTTTGTCTTGTTTGTATTACTTGCTTCAGAAGTTTCCTTCCAAGTTTAGTTGTGGTGGTGGAAATGGTGTTGGATTTGATGGTTTTTCGAGTGTGATGGAGGGTATTGTGAGTGTTGTTTTGAGTTTGGCGGGTTCTGATGCTTTTTCTAGGGATTGTTTTGTTGCGGCTGGTGTTGCTCTTTGTGCTGCTCTTCAAGTTTGTATTAGTTCGCAAGAGCTTGGTTTGGTTTTGATTCAAGGTATTTTTATTTTGAAGGTTTCAAATTTGAGTAGTGTTGGCGATGTTGATTGTTGTGATAGTGAATTTATGAATGCTGTTAGGAAGATTCCTTGTAAGGGTGACGATGTTTATAGTAGGATATGCAGCCTTTCTGTTCTCAGCCGGATTTGTTTGATTAGAGGGATTCTTACTGCGGTTTCTAGAAACTTGCTTAATACTCAATTTAGTGTCGTGAATGATCATGAAGGGAGTGTTAAGAAGACTATATTGTATGATGGGATTTTGCCCGAGCTTTGTAGGCATTGTGAGAGTCCTGTTGATAGTCATTTCAATTTTCATGCATTGACTGTGATGCAGATTTGTTTGCAACAGATAAAAACGTCGATGCTTTCTAATCTTACTGATCTGTCGGGAGACTATGATCCTATTCCAGAGGAAATGGGGATGCGGATACTTAGGATTATTTGGAATAACTTAGAGGATCCTTTGAGTCAGACGGTGAAACAGGTTCATCTCATTTTTGATCTTTTTATGGATATTCAATCGTCCCTGCGTTGGTCGGAGGGTGATGAACAGGTTAAAGTGTTTTTGGGGAAGATTGGATCGGACCTTCTTTCATTAGGGTCGCGGTGTAAGGGGAGATATATTCCTTTAGCGTTGCTAACCAAGAGGTTGGGTGCGAAGAAAATGTTGGATTTGTGTCCAGACTTGTTGTTCGAGACAATACATGCTTATGTTGATGATGATGTTTGTTGTGCTGCAACGTCATTTCTGAAGTGCTTTCTTGAATATTTGCGTGACGAGTGTTGGGAGACGGATGGTATTGAAGGTGGGTATGCTCTCTATAGAGGGTATTGCCTTCCCCCAGTTCTGTATGGGTTGGCCTCTGGATTCTCAAAACATCGCACCAATTTAAACACTTATGCTCTGCCCGTTTTACTGGAAGTTGATGTGGATAGTATATTTCCCATGCTGGCTTTTGTCTCGGTTGGGCCAGACGGAGACGATAAGGGACTGCAATATCCAGAAATTGTTTATTCAAACTTGGAATTGAATCTTGAACAGAAAATTGCGATTCTAGTTTCCTTGCTTAAGGTATCTCGGTCACTAGCTTTGGTTGAAGGGGACATTGATTGGTGTGAAAGTCCTTCAACAAATAAAGTAGAGCGTGGGATTGGAACACAAAGCCATGCTCTTGTATGCATTAAGGGAATAAATATTAAGATCCGTGTTCTGTGGCTGGTAAATGCTTTGACTCACATGGATGAGTCACTACGTGTAGATGCTGCCGAGTCTCTTTTCTTGAACCCGAAAACATCTAGCCTTCCTTCTCATTTAGAGCTCACTTTAATGAAGGAAGCTGTGCCTTTAAATATGAGATGTTGTTCTACAGCTTTTCAGATGAAATGGGGCAGCTTATTCCGTAAGTTCTTCTCTAGGGTCCGAACAGCCTTAGAGAGACAATTCAAGCAAGGAAGCTGGAACCCTCTCGAGCGTATTATAGGTAACAAAGAGAGATGTCCTTTAGAAGGAAATAAAGAATTGACAATTAAAAGAGCAGATGATCTTTTTGACTTTATGAGGTGGTTAAGTGGCTTCTTGTTTTTCTCATGCTATCCTTCTGCACCTTACAAGAGAAAGATAATGGCAACAGATCTCATCTTGATTATGATCAACGTTTGGTCTATTAAGGCATCCATAACTGAGGTGTTTGGTAATTCTCTGTCAGAAAATCATCTCTATCCTTACAGTAAGGGAATGACTTCTTCTGATTCAACCCTATTATTGGTTGGTTCCATTGTTGATAGTTGGGACCGATTGAGAGAGAGCTCATTTCAGATTTTACTCCATTTTCCAAACCCACTACCTGGAATTTCAAGTGAAGAGATGCTGAAGAAGGTAATTGCTTGGGCTATGAAATTAGTTTGCAGTCCACGTGTAAGGGAAAGTGATGCCGGGGCTCTAACTTTACGGCTTATATTTAGAAAGTATGCAATAGATCTAGGTTGGTTAGTTGAAGATCCATTCAATATTTCCCATTTAAGCCCAATGCCTGAATTGCTAAATGGGGTTAATCAGTCTAGTAAGTTAAGGAATCCTGTGATAATGTATTTGAAATCAATGATTGACTGGTTGGATGTTGTTGTAAAAGGTGGAGAGCAAGATCTTTCAAAAGCATGCAAGAACAGCTTTGTCCACGGTGTACTACTTGCTCTTCGTTATGCATTTGAGGAGTTGAACTGGAATTCCGATGTCGCGCTGTCTAGCATCTCAGAGATGAGATATTTGCTGGAAAGACTTTTAGAACTTGTAGTGCGGATAACTTCGTTGACACTATGGGTGGTTTCTGCAGATGCTTGGCATCTTCCTGAAGATATGGATGAGATGGTTGACGATGATAATCTTTTGTTGGAAGTGCCAGATCAAGACAATGAGCATATCTTTTCATCTGAATATGAGAACAATAATTCAAAGCCTTCCCATGATACCAGAGCATCAGAACAGATTGTCATGGTTGGTTGTTGGCTAGCTATGAAAGAGGTAAGTAACTATGAAAGAGGTTACACACACATATATAATATGCTGTATAAGACCAGTGAAAAGTTGTTAGTCAGGCTTTTTTATCAAATAATATAAAAATACTATCAGCACAATCTTCAGCGACATAAAGTTTTGATTTTTAAAAGGTTGTGTCCATTTTTCTTCTCCAAAGTTATGATTTCATGGTTATTACCATGTTTTCACTGTTTCCTTGTTCAGGTAAGCCTTCTTTTGGGGACCATTATAAGAAAGGTACCATTACCAAGTAGTGCACATTCAGATTCGTCTGATTCTGTGCTTGATTTGGAACAACTTGAAACAATCGGAAATCACTTTTTAGAAGTTCTCTTGAAGATGAAGCATAATGGTGCTATTGATAAGACACGCGCTGGGTTCACAGCTCTTTGCAATCGCTTACTTTGCTCAAGTGACTCAAGGTATGGATTTTGTAACTTTTTATTTATTTTTTATATCAAATGCTCTGTAGCTTTTCTTACTAAAGAATTTTTTATTGTTGAATTATGAAGTTTACTCTAAATAGAGTTGGATGAAGATAGCAAAAAGGATACATGATAGAATTTTCTATAATCAATTTTTAATGTGTACATGATGAATTACCAAACACAAAGCTTTAAGTTTAAGCCTTGTTGATAGTGCATGAAACCGTTAATCTCAAAAGTGCTACTGCAGAATAATGAATAGCAGGATGATTTCTACAGGATAAATAGATTATAGATACATGCTGATGCAGGATAAATTATTTATATTTAACATATTGAATTTTCAGAATAAGAAATAACCAAAATTAAAGGCATATTCAGTATGATATGTGTATGATAAATGAAATGTAAAATTTTCAACTACAATTTTGTCATTGCAAATGCCTTTGTTCATGTATTTAAGATTATTTTTGACCTAAATGAATGTTATATAAGTATGACCAAATTGTCATATTAGAAATTATTAGAGTTTGACTTAACACAACCCTACAAAACCGGTTTGGTAAGGTGAGGATTGCCCCCACTTATAAAGACACGTTCATGCCATATATTATCCGATGTGGGACTCTTAACACACCCCCTCACACTCAGAACTAGAGTGTGGAAATAAATAGTGGGTGACCCGATAGTGGAAACCATAGAAGGTGGCTTACCGGATCTTAAACGAGACTCTAATACCATGTTAAGAAATTGTGGTTGGGTCTAACTCAACCCTACAAAACTGGTTTGGTAGGGTGAGGATTAACCCCAATTATAAAGACACGTTCATGCCATATATTATCCGATGTGGGACTCTTAACAGAAATCATATTTCCGCCACTTCAATTGTGCATCATCTTTTTCAGGCTACATAGATTGACGGAGTCATGGATGGAACAACTTATGCAAAGAACTGTGGCCAAAGGACAAGTTGTGGATGACTTACTGAGAAGAAGTGCTGGAATACCTGCTGCATTTACTGCTCTGTTTCTCTCAGAGCCAGAAGGCACACCAAAGAAGCTCCTCCCAAGGGCATTAAGGTGGCTTATTGATGTGGGAAATGGGTCTATGTTGAATCAGATCGAAAGTGATAGCTCCAAAGACGACAACTCATGCAAGTCAAATGGTTCGCTGAAAGAAAATAATTTTACACAGGAAGCTGAGAGAAATGTAAGAGAGATGTCATCAAAAATCAGAGATGAAGGTGTCATTCCTACAGTGCATGCATTTAATGTTCTAAAAGCTGCATTCAATGACTCTAACTTGTCTACTGATACGTCTGGGTTCTCTGCTGAGGCTATGATTTTGTCGATTCGCTCTTTCTCATCCCCATACTGGGAAATCAGAAATAGTGCTTGTCTGGCATACACTGCTTTGGTTCGTCGCATGATTGGATTCCTCAATGTTCATAAGAGAGAATCAGCACGACGGGCAATAAGTGGGCTTGAGTTTTTTCATAGGTATGGTTTGACTATTGGATTTGTTCACTTTATATATCATGTGTTAATGGATGCATTCTTTGTGTTCACATTTTCACATTCTTATTCCATGAAATTAACTGGTAAAAATATTGGTATATTATCAAATTAACATTCTTCTGCAATGGTATATAATCAAATTAAGATTTACATGCAAGAGGAATGAAAATTGAATATGTAATTAATGAATTGGAGCTTACAGTTTTATATTATAGATAGACAGCCGAAATAAAGAAGAAATTAGTTTACTTGCCCAACAAGTTTTGGAGGTACTGTTTGAACACCAAATTTACTTAAATTTTCTAATATTTGTCTTGCTAGGTCAAATTAGTAACTACAGTTGATAACTTGAAAGATATAAAACTATTTATGGGATTCCATTTAATACTCTCTCCGTCCCATTTGAAATGTGTCTCTCAAATTATTTTTCATTTTATAATACCAACACAACATTTACTATTCTCTCCGACCCTATATATTCTTTTGAGTAAAAGAATTAAGAAATGTAGTTTTTGCAAATAAGACACATAACATGCGACTGAAGGGGTTGCCTAATAAACTTTTGAGTAAGTTGATCTTTGAAACTATTATTCAATACATTGACATGTTTATGATAAGCGGACAGAGGCATATGGCTCACATGTTTGTGATAAGCGGACTGAGGCATTGCTTACTAAATGTCGTGTTGAAGATTGGGGCATTTTCACATTTGAAATATGGAATGTCTTGCTTTGTCATAAATTTGTTGTCATATCAATTTTGTGAATATTTCAATTGAATTCACTGGTTCTATGCTTTAATTTAAATATTGTCTGTTGATAAGTGTAGATTTCATTGGATCATTACGGAAATGGTTCACTTGGCATTACTTGTCCATCATTTTTACATTGCAAGAGAGAAGTAAAATTCATGTCAAAGTTGAAACTGTATCATCTATGGTCTTCCTTCTCCACTGTCTTAACATATGATTTTTGCTGAATATGCTTTTGATTTTGGAAATATTTCATAAAATATGCAGCCTATGGACTCATTGTCTCAAGTTTATACATCTCAATGTTTAAGTTTATATCTTCTCGACTTCTCGTAAGTGTGGATAATTGACAATTATAACATTTTTGTTGTTCCAAGGTATCCATCACTACATTCATTTCTTTTCAATGAACTGGAAGTTGCAACCGAGTTTCTGGGTCCTACATCTTCAGGAGATTTAGAATCCATTCGGGGAAATAATCTGCATCCGAGTCTGTTCCCGATTCTGATTATTTTATCAAGATTGAAGCCTTCATCAATTGCTGGGGAAAGAGGAGATGAACTAGACCCTTTCCTTTTAATGCCATGGATTAGGAAGTGCTCAACCCAAAGTAATTTACGAGTTCGTGTTCTTGCTTCTAAAGCTCTAACAAGTCTTGTATCTAACGAGAAATTGTCGTCAGTCCTTCTCAGTATTGCCTCCGAGCTTCCCTGTGCTGAAAACTTGGTCAAATCTGGTTCTTATGGGATTTCTTGCAACCTAATTCATGGAATTCTCTTGCAGTTGAGTTCTCTGCTGGAGATAAATTGTAATAATCTACCTGATAACTCAAAGAAAGATATTATTGGTGAGCTGTTCCAAGTTCTTACACCTCGATCGTGGATTGGAAGACCTACTCAATGCCGGTGCCCTATCCTCAATGAAACATTCATACGAGTTCTTGATCAAATGCTCATGATTGCAAGAACATGCCGAATAACCCAACATTTTTTCCTCATTCGCAACCTGCTTTTAGAGTTGTCAACAGAATGCTTAGATTTGGAATCTTACAATCAGCCATATTATGATGCAACTATTGCTGAGCTCCGTGAACAAGCAACCGTTTCCTATTTCGGTTGTTTGTTTCAAGCATCTAAGGATGAAGAAGAATCAGTCCATTTTCCTCTGAGTCATTCTCTTCCAAGTACAAAACCATTGCCTAAACATGAAGTGGAGAACACGTCCACCGGTATTTTGCATAGGTTGATTCGCTGCTTGTCAGACTCATTATATGAAGTTCGACTTGCAACGCTGAAGTGGCTTCTGAAGTACCTGAAAGCAGCTGAATCTGGTGGTAAGCTCGGCGATAATTCCATTGATGACATTAGTGTTATTCACCTCTGGGCAAAAACTAATCTTCATGGAACATTGGTGAAGATTTTGGCATCAGAGAAGAACCACAAATGTAAGTATTACATTTTGAGGATACTTGTAGCTTGGAATTTGCTGCAATTTAAAAAAGCCAGCCACGACAAGTGCACCGGCACAAGTTATGTTGGTGAAATGGACTTTGACTCTGTGTCGCAGTTTTGGAACAATTTAGTTTTCTTGTACAATCAAACAAGACATGCAAAGACCCGAGAAACACTTGTTTACTGTTTGGGAGTATGTGCTAAGAGAATTACAATTCTATTTGCAAGTTCTTTTCCATCTAATGAAGGAAAGGGGTTTGTGGTTTCTGACGAAATGAATCAGGAGAAGCTAGGTTGGTTGTTTGATTGCATTGTTTTTTTCTGCAACATGATTAAACGATGTAGTTCACCGTCCGAACAGACAAGTATGCGCCATGCAGCAGCTGGATCCTTGATAGCATCTGGTATACTCGAGCAGGCCGAGCTCCTTGGCTCAATTGTTTACAATGATCATATTCCCTCTGCCACATCATCACCTTCTTGTTTTGTGAAAAATGAAGGTGTGAATTCGTATGCTCATCACGTGCTTAATGCATGGTTCACATGTATCAAGCTTTTGGAAGATGAAGATGACTCAGTTAGATTGAGCCTTTCCTTAGATGTTCAAAAGTATTTCACTTCAGAAAGAACCGGAAGCAACGTTCCTCATGAATTGGTTCCAATCCAAGTAGATAGAGTGATAAGATTCTGTTTTGATCATCTCTCATCCATTTTTGGTCAATGGATTGATTACTTCAACTACCTTTGCCATTGGGTATTACAATCAGAAAGCAATGTATCGTTCGAAGGAGATCTTGTGAGGCGAGTTTTCGACAAAGAAATTGACAACCATTATGAAGAGAAGCTGTTAATCAGCCAAATTTGTTGCTTCAATTTGGAAAAGCTACCGATTTTGAAGTCATGGTCTGACAAAGATGAACTAATGACCTATTTACATGGATGGCGAAGTAGATTTTTCCGTCAATTGGTGGCGTATGCCGAAAACATTACCGGGCAACAGGAACGAATTGATTGGATAGGAGGAGTAGGTAACCACAAAGATACATTTTTACCCATATATGCAAATTTACTTGGTTTCTATGCTCTTTCAAACTGCATTTTCATTGTCTCTGACAATAATGATGCAAAACTTCTATCAGATTTAGTTGTGCTTGGAAGAGCCATTAATCCATTTTTTAGAAACCCTTTGGTTTCTAATCTATATAAGCTAGTCCTAAAGTCACATGAGAAAATAATGACAGAAGATGTTGCTAACAGCTTGTTCTCTGAGATGGGAAATCACTCTGTTTGGGATAGTTTTGATCCTTATTTTCTTCTTGGTTAGGATTTGTATTCTAGTTGTAGTTTTATCTGGAAGCCATTGATCATGCAGAGAGCAGTTGTATCTATGGAGCAGTTTTGTATTGTATTATTATAATATATTTTTTTCAGGCCATTGGTTATGTTTTGATCAAACCTTGTGGATCATAGATTCATTGATAGAAAGATTTTAGCCTTTAATTAAATTATGGTTGAAAACCATTTTGGCTAACTATTCCATCTGTATCACTATGATGATTTCTGTTGAGAATTTTAGTTTCATTGTTGTTTATTTATAATATATTTGTCTCTTCTAAATTGAGCATTGGTTTTCTTGAGTAAAGTAATAAACTTTAACTACTAGAGAAAATTAATAATTGATATTATGTGTATATGCTTGGCAAATTATGAATATGTTGAGTTATGATACGCATGAAGATACTTCCAAAATTTCTTTAACATAGATAAAGTAAGATACCTCCGATTATCTATGGTGTTAACTATGGTTTAATTGTACTCTTAATTGCAACTATAGCTGCAATATTGCTGACGTGGTACGTTCCCCAACTGCATCGAACTACAATTGTGGTGGCCGCAATATTGCAGATGCGGTGGTTGCAACTTGCTTCTACAACTACCGCAATATTGCAGATGCGAGGGTTGCAGCTTGCTTCTACAACTACCGATAACTACCGCAATTGTGGTGTGAATTAAAAGATTAAAACCATGCATTCAATTGTCATTACAAATCATATCAGACAAATTTGCTCTCGTTTTTTTTAAAAGTATTTTCATCAAAACTCAACTTTAGAATTCAAAAATTCATTTTACTTTGTATGCAATCAAAATTTTTAATATCAAGTGTTTTTAACCGTACATTTCAAACACTTCAATTAAAATTCACACAGCAAACACCTCTCAATTAAAATTCACATTGCAACAACATCAATATGCATCACAACAATTGCAATGACTGCAATTGCAACACCCGCGACCACAACTATTGCAATGACTGCAATCGCAACACCCGCGACCACAACTGCAATTTTAAACCACGAGAAACATAGGATATGTTGGTGAACCAATTATAAAAACTCATGATTCTAATGCTCTATGCTCTAATTGTGTCAAGATGTGCCTTAATATAAAATTGTCTATGCTGCAGATACTTAGCAATCAAGCTCAAACACTAGTTTGATACTTGACCGTGGTTGCTCACAATGACATATGGAATGCATATGTTCCAAAGTCTAACAATGAAGGATAGAGGCAACATAGTATTTGGAGGAACTTAGAAAGACAAGGTCATATGGTTTGGTGTTGTAGGTAATAAATAGTTACATTTCCTCCATTAATAATGTATTGTTAGCATAAAAACTTATGCGTAATCTACTAAGCATAAACTATAAACTAATTAAGCGATAGTGATTTTGATGTTGTATTCAATAAAAAAAAAAGTCTTGTAATAAATTGTATGATTTATAAAAGAAAGAGATGAAATGCATCATGCCCGTGAATAAAGTAAAAATGAGTATGAAACAATGTCTTAGAACACTTTTAAAAAAATAAAAAAAAACCTATATAAAATATAATCTAGGGTAGCCTTTTAGCTTGATTCTTTAATAATTTTTTTTTTTGTTTTTGAAATACATCCCAATTTTATATTTTAATTTATTATGAAAATATATTTTTGAAATTTATCTGAAAATACATTTTTAAAATTCATAAAAGTTTAGAATCTCATAAAAGTGACACATCTAATATAAACTACTTATCAACTAACGTATCAATGACAAAATAAAATAAAATTACTCACCTATGTAATTAGAAGTAAACTAGTTCTTTCATCCGCATAGTTGGATATAGAGAGAGCAAAAATAACAAGTTTAACAACAATGAAGTCACAAAGTAAAATAGGGAAAATAATCGAGTTTAGTCGTGAATTAAATTTATTGTCCTTGAGTTTTATTAACGTATTATCCTAAACACTCCACAGGATTAAATAACATCTTCTGGTTGTATTAACCAGAAACTCAAGAACTAGTGAGAATCTCAAATATATATTGCTCAGGAACAGAGAAGGGAGGAGAAGAAGATAATTTTCTGGTGTGTTTTGTATATATCTTCATGAGAAATAAGCTAACTATTTATAGGACAAAATTCGTGAATAACAAGGTGGAGGAAGGAAATAAATGATGGGCGGTAAGGCTTAATAACTTGGGTAGCAGCACAATAAACCATACTGATTTAGTCAAAGTGGACGGTGCAACAATTTGACACATGTAAAATTTCGGACCATGTTTTACACTAAACTTTCACTGGTGGAGGTTGGACTTTGAAATACACGAATTTTCCAACAATCCCCTACATATTTCAAAGGTCCAAAGAAAGGGTTTAAGAATGGGAGAAATTTCCTAGGCAATTTTTGAGAATGTAATTTTTAAAGTCTGGTGCTCTTTGGGCTATGAACCAGAGACTACACTAATAAGACTTACCACACAAGTGAGTTGGTGGAGAAGGTTCTATGAACCAGTACATTTTGGTGTGTGTTAGAGGCCTTACCAGTCATTACACCCCCACAATTTCTCGTTGTCATCGTTGTTGTGCGCCAACTCGGCCATGCGCGTGCCTGGTGTTCATAAGTGCTCTAGAGATTTTTCAAATCTCATGCAAGCAGATCCACTCGACACTCACTTAGGTGATTCCATCAAGTATATGTTGCACTTCATATACCACCCATAAGAGCTATGGAAATCATTAAAATTTCTTAAGTTTATCATCTACTAATGCAACTCAACACTGCACAGTAGGAGGGGACAATAGTGTTATTAGTTCAGTAAATAACTTGTTATTACCCATATGAACATTTTTAATGGGATCTCCAATAACAAAGGTTAGGTATCCATTATTTACTGTATTTAAATTGGCTTAAGTCCTATTTCTTTCAATGATTCATAAATC
The DNA here is from genome assembly GCA_963859935.3 of Lathyrus sativus. Classification (NCBI taxonomy): domain Eukaryota; kingdom Viridiplantae; phylum Streptophyta; class Magnoliopsida; order Fabales; family Fabaceae; genus Lathyrus; species Lathyrus sativus. Next base: position 630,654,154 of record OZ012735.1, on the reverse strand, counting down.
ATTTTTCTACCCAAGGGTTAGTCAGAAGGTCGACCAAATTAACCTCCGATTTCACATAATTTATGAAAATTATTCCATCTTTCAACAGCTGTTTTACAACATTGTGTCTTATTCGAACATGTTGATTATTTCCATTGAACGTCTTGTTCTAAGTAATTACAATTGCGGGTTAGTCACCACAATGTATTGACACTGATGGGGTGGATTTTATTCCTAATGGAATGTCTGCTAAGAAGTTTCTCAACCACTCAATTTCACTACCAGCCAACTCTAGAGCTACAAACTCTGACTCCATTGTGAATCTTGCAATAATATATTGCTTGGATGATTTTTAAGTAACTGCACCACCACCAAGTGTGAATATATAACCACTAGTGGAATTTTCCTCGTCTAAACTTGAGATCCAATTAGCATCGTTGTACCCTTTAATGACATGGAAAATCCATTATACTTGATACCATAATTTAAGGTACCTTTTTAAATATTTCATAACTCTTGGAAGCACTTCCCAATGATGTTCATTGGACTTATGAGTATACATGCTCAATTTGCTCACAACATAAGCTATATTTGGTCTAGAAAATTCATCAAATTTATCAAACTTTCAATAATGTAGGCATATTCAGATTAAGAAACAGGACCTCCTTAATTCTTCTTCAATTGAGAGTTAGAATCATAAGGGTTACTCACAGATTTAACATCATAGTGACCAAACTTCTTAAGAAATTTTTCGACATAGTTTTCTTGGGATAATGTGATACTATCTCCCTTCCTTATGATTTTAACATCCAATATAACACTTGCTTCTCCCATATCTTTCATGTCAAATTTTGATGAAAGAAAACTCTTAGTTTCAATAAGTGTATCAATGCATGTACCAAAAATAAGCATGTCATCCACATACAAGGATATAATAACACATTCTCCATTCAAAGTTTTTGCACACGCACATATATGAGCATCAAAAGATGAAAATCCACCAGGAATTAAAGTTTTATCAAATGTCTCATGCCATTCTTTAGGATTCTGTTTTTACAAACTTTTTTTCTTGACCCTTAACCTCACAACCTCTAGGTTGAGTCATATAAATTTCTTCTTCTAAGTCACCATTTAAAAATGCAATTTTGACATCCATTTGATAAATCACTAATTTATGAATGGAAGTTAAAACAATCAAAACACGAATAGAAAAATTCTAGTAACAGGAGCAAAAGTATCAAAATAATCAATATTTTCCTTTTAGATAAAACTTTTTGCAACGAATCTTGCTTTGTATTTATTAATAAAACCATCAGTGTGAAATTATCTTTTGAAAATTCATTTGCATCCAATAGTTTTTTTTCTTCTGGTGGTAAATCAACTAGAGTCCACATATGATTTTTAGTAATTGAATCTATTTCAATTTTATAACTTCCTTCCAAAAACATGATTCAGAAGTATAAATTACTTCAGAAAAGCTTAAGGATCATTATCGATTAAATAAGTGTAAAAATCATTTCCAAAGGATGTTAGTTTCTTTTGTCTATTACTCCTTCTCAAATCCTCATATTCATCCTCATTAAGATTATCATTATGATTAGTATTATGATCAGCAAGTCCAAGACATGAATCATCCGCAACATCATGAGAAATATAACCAAACTTTAAACGAAATATATGTTCAAAAATTAAGCATTCTTAGTCTCTATAATAGTATTAAGATAATGCACATCACTTTTCAAAACAAAAAACCTATAAGCAGCACTATGCTCAACATAACCAATAAACATGAAATCAAAAGACTTGGATCATATTTTCCTTTTCTTAGGATCTGGAAACATCGCCTTAGCAAGACACCCTTACACTTTTAAATATTTCATATTTGGAGAATAACCTTTCCAAAACTCATAGGGTGTCTTACTGGTTTTCTTATGAGGAATTCTGTTTTGTAAAAAACATGCAGATAAAATAGCTTCACCCCACAAATTATTAGGAGCATAAGAACTAACCAACATAGAGTTCATCATATTTTTCAAAGTTCTATTTTTCCTTTCAGCAACTCCATTTGATTCAGGTGAGTAAGGGGGAGTTACCTCACAAATATGTCCAATTCTCAATCTGCTTTTGATCAGCAGAAGAATCTGGTCGCGGATCAGTGAGTGCGGAAGCAACTCCGTGCATGTCTAAAGTGGAGGAAATTCTTTATTGCCACATGCGAAAATGTTGGTCTCTATAGACTTCGATTTTTGAGACGTCAGGAAAGGGTTCTACGTAATGAGGGACTAGAGCAGCACCGAGGGCTGAGGCAGGAATGGAACCAACACAGCCAGGTGTGTTGTTAGGTTGCTCAGCGTTGTCGCGGTTAGGGCTCTCCATCAAAAACAATAAAACTCTCAAGATTGTTGCATATAGAGAGCAAAAACAGCAACAAGTTCAACAACAACGAAGCCACAAAATAAAATAGGAAAAGTAACCGAGCTGATGCGTGAATTAGATTCACCGTCCTTGAGAGTTTTATTAAGGCGTTATCCTAAACACTCCTCAGGATTAAACAACACCTTCTGGTTGCATTAACCAAAAACTCAAGAACTAGCAAGAATCTCAAATATATATTGCTCAGAAACAAATAAGGGAGGAGAAGAAGATAATTTTCTGGTGTATTTTGTATATATCTTCATGAGAAATAAACTAACTATTTATAGAAAAAAATTCGTGAATAACAAGGTGGAGGAAGGAAATAAATTATGGGCGATAAAGTTTAATAACTTGGACAGCAACACAACAAACCATACTGATTTAGTCAAAGTGGACGGTGCAACAATTTGGCCACGTAAAATTTTGGGCCACATTTTTCTCTAAACTTTCACTGGTGGAGGTTGGACTTTGAAATACACTAATTTTCCAACATGCATTTAGGAAGGAATCGATGTAATACTGTCAAAAAATTTCTTTGCAGTCGAATGAAAATAAGAGAAGGCAAGTTAATCGTTAATCCCAATTCGTCTGCCACAAAGATTTACACAATTCCATTAAGAAGATAACTAGAAAAATTAACAAAGGTTTTGACTTTTTTTAGCATATACAATAGTTAAATAAATGGTGACAAGTTGTTTATATGCATATATTTACCATGAAAACAATCAAGAAACCAACTGTATCATATTTGTGAGTTTCGGAAATATATTTTTGGAAACTATTTGAAAATGCATTTTCAGAATAATTTAAGTCATAGAATTGGGGCGTGGTTCAAAATCAAATGAGTTTTGTGTATATTAAATGTGTCCAAAGATGTATCTTTAAAAACGGATGAGCATTTTAGTATTTTTGCGTAGTGTGCAAATAATATATAGAGTGTATTAAGAAATTTCCTTTTAATTTTGATAACAAAATCAAAGAGAATAATCTTACAACATCACTTCCTCACCAAACCCACCACTTTCTCTTAGTCTTCTCTCTAAACACTCATTTTTCTCCTCTCCCTCACATTCAAACTCCCTCACATCCAAACATCATGTTTCATATGTAGCTTCTAGTGGAGTTGAGAGTTCCTGGTAATGTGTCAGTGCTCTCTTTGTCAACCGTTTTAGGTGAGGTTCTCTGCAATGGTGTTTCCCTTTTCTATTATGATAGTTTCTCTGCTGCAGTGGTTTGTTCTTCTCAGGTGGTTTAGCCTTCTACTCCGGCGGTTTTCGGTGACATTAGTTTATTAATGCTCGCTCTAGGCAGATTGGCTACAAATTTCTTCAAATCAGGACTTGTGCTGATTTATTTTTTTCAGTTGAGTCCTCGCCAAATTTTGGTTTGCAGGTGGAGGATGCGGTCGATGGCGGGAGTTGCGCGATGCAACTCGGTTACAGTTGTGTCATCTCCTTCTCCGGCGGGTTTCCTAAAATTGTAATCTAGCGTCAATTTTTGCTGCATCTAAACCTCATCTTCTCTGATGCAAGTTTGTTGACATTTATGATTCTTGAATCTCTGATCGGTTCTAAATCTGTTGAGATTTGCAGAATTTTGTTTGTCTCCACTATGTCAATTTTTTTTTGGATTGTTCAAACAGACGGTGGTTCAATGATTCTAGCTCCGGTTCAAGTTTACTACCTCTATGATTTTAAAATCCACTTCAGGCGATTGTGATTAGTTCAATGATTCTAGCTCCGGTTCAAGTTTACTACCTCTACGATTTTAAAATCCACTTCAGTCGATTGTGATTAATTTCAAACTGTTTAGTCATAAATGACCATGATTACTTACCACAGTCTGTGAGTAACTTGTTGGTAAATGAAATCGTTGTCGTGTTCATTCGCCATTTTCAAAATAATTCGCTATATTGTACACAAGATGTATGAATGTCTGTTTCTAATTCAGAGTTGTTTTAATCTTTTGTTTTATTGGATAAAAAAATAAAATCTAAAAGAATAATCTCATTCTCTAATATTTATGTTTTGTATAAAAAAGTTATTCGAAACTCTCTTAAGAGAACTATGCTATATTAAAATGCATAAAACCACTATAGATGTGTTTGTTTCATAAATTTAAAATTTATTTTCAAAAAGAATGTGTGAGTGAGGTTGGAAATAATATTTTTACAATATTTTCACATTTGTTTTAAGTTTTATCAAATTATACGAGTATCTTTTATTTTTAAGAATATGATTTCCTCATGACTTTGATATTTTTTATTCCCCCGTGTAAAAGAGTGAGAATCTGACATTCTCATGGATATAAAAGATAACCATACATAACCTTCCACTCTAAATATATTTAACTTTTTTTATATACTTTTTTACAAAAATAAATTAAAAATATTGTATAAATATTCCAAGAAACTTCAATTACTTACCAAACACATAGACAAAAATTTGTCTAATAAAATTTGTGGTATTATTGTTTGAGGGAATAATATTGGCATGATTATAAATTTAATCATTTAAACAGACACCCTATGTTGTAATCTTGACATAAACCATGAACAAGCCTCTTTAGGTACCAGAGCATAATAACAACTTTAATTAAGCCTACAACAAAATTTCTAGTCTACATTTGAAACAGATCATATTACTTCAAGCACCATAACAATACCCTAATTCTGTTAACTAAAAATGAAACAGGAAGGACAATGCCCTATTCCTACTTGTTTCTTTTTCTTTCTTTTCCTTTATTCTATCTTCTTCTGTGAGTATCAATATCCTCATTCCTAAGGTTGTCTTTTTTCCAACTTTTTTTCATGCATTCTCAACATTGTCTAGTCCAGCTTTGGTTAAAAGAGTAGAATGAATTTATGAGAATCAACTTTGGTATGAGTTGTTATACTCAAGTGGCTGTTGATTATGACCTGCACACCAAACATGAAACCTTAAAAGTTAGGTAAAGGAGCACAAAATTGACAAGAACCAGAATAGCAAAGATTCATATAATACAATGAAACTTTCCCTGTATGTTTGTGTATGGTTTAGCTTGCCAAAAGCAATTTTAGAGGTGTTTGATTTTGGAATGATATTAACGTGTTTGGTTCTTCTAAAGTAAAATTGATTCTGCCTCTAGATTTGATTCTACTTGAAGCTAAAATTTATAGCTTGAGTTTAAACGTGATTTTTACATTGAAAGCTATTGTTCAACTCAATTTTGCATAAAGTTATCCAACCATAAATCACTTTGCATTCAACTGACTTTTAACCATAGTCGATTTTACAGAATCATTTCACTCAAAATCAATTTTTTTCACCACAGAACCAAACATATGCATTTACTTTTTGTCGGACTCTCTTATGAAATAGTGTTTGTTTCACATATTCATGAATGATGTCGTTAGAAATGCTATTATAACAAGAAAAATTATTCGCATGCGAGTAGCTAATTTCCATAAGGAGAAGTGAAAAAGTTATTGATCAGAATTACCTCCAAAGTCATCATATTATGCAATTATCTTCTTTAAACGGTCAGAGTGTAACGATTTTTCATGTCGTTTCCTGAATAACAAAAAAAAATTACATATATGAGAAACACAAGATGAACGAAACGAAGAAATGCTACCGGTGTTCCCTGCTACCGGTGTTCCCATTATTCCACACGGTGAAATCGGATAAATACCAATATAAAGAAGCTACACATTGAAAGGGACTTACTGGTCATATAATTTAATAAGAGACTGTGGTCTTGAATAACGATGATCCTTTTTTTCGATTTTTAAACCGACTTCACTTCTTGGATCTGTTTGCTCTTCACTTATTCCAGCATTCGGTTTCCCTCTGCTCCTTGATTCGGGTTTCCAATTTGCTTTGATAAGCGATTGACCAAGTAAGATAGCAATGTCTGAAGCCATTGCCTCGGCTCTCTTTGCATATGGAAATTTTTCCTCGTCAAAGTGGTTTGATAACCACAAATATGAAGATAACACTTGATGCCTGCTCTCAAGGTCTAGGAGTTCTGAATCATTTCGTGCCGAAGATTTCGGCATGCCCATAGCTATGTTTACGGGGACCTTCTGAGCAAACGCTGTAGCAAATCTAGCCAAGTGGTACATAGCTTTCGGGTCTCTAACATTAATAGGAGCAAAACAAAAGTTAAATCGATCTTCTAAAGATAACCCTTGAATCCTCTCTAACATATTAGCGATTTTCTTTATATGATCATGTCGACACAAGAAGTACGACCCATCCAAACGGCAGTTTTCGCCAAACTTTTCTAAAAGCTGGCTGAACGTCATGTTAGGAATTTGTCCGGCAAACAATTCCACTTGCTCGTAAAAAGGAAAAAGGCCAACCCTCGTTACATGATCAAAGGGTTGTTTCAAACACTCGATCAAGTAATCCAAATCATCTAAATGTAAGGTAGTGGCAAGTCCATCGGGATAAAGGCATCCTCTTCGACCAGCTCTTCCAGCAATTTGCTTAACCTGTGATGCTGGAACAGGAAGAATTTTGTCACCGTTGTACTTTGAAAGGTTATTAAAAACGACTCTTCTAATGTTAAGGTTCAGGCCCATCCCCACTGCATCACTAGCTACTAGAACATCATATTCATTATTCGGGTCGTTAAACAAATTAGCCTGCTGCCGACGAGTTTCTGGTGGCAAAGCTCCATATATCACACAACATCGGTGGTTAGTGAGTTTCTCAATGGCTAATTTAACTTCAAATATCTCTCTCCTTGAGAACGCAACAACGCAATCGCCAGACTTAATATTTTCAAGATTTCCAAGTAGGGTCTTCGCTTCAACCACCAGCGGTTTGAACCTCTCATAATGTTCCACATGTAACTCATCTCCTGTATCTTGACAGATCTTTCGAACAATATCCAAAACACTAGGATCACCGCATAAATGTATCTCGTCGGCCTTCAACCCAAGGAGCGCCCTAGTCCATGCATACCCTCTACACGGATCTGCCATCATCTGAATCTCATCAACAATAGCCACATCATACAATTCCTGCGTTGAAGCCATTTCCACAGTACACGCAACATGATTTGAAAACGGGAGAAACTTCTTCTCTTGACCGGTTAACATACTGCAATAAACACCCTTAGCATTAACCTTGTCAAACACTTCCATAGCCAACAATCTGAGTGGACTACAATAAATCCCTTTCTTCGCCTCCATAAATCTTTGCAAAGCATTATAAGTTTTACCACTATTGGTAGGCCCGCAGTGATAAATTATCTTCCGTTTCATAGCCCTCGCAAAAGGAAACCAAGTATGCGGTTTCGTGAGGTCTGCCGACTTAACCATTTCCCTAAAACTCTTGATCTCATCGATAAAATTCTCCAAACAAAACTCAACAAATATAGGAAACAAAAACCTCACAGCCTCATCACACGGTCCAAGTGAAATCAAGTACCTCGCAACATCATCCGCACATCTCTTCCTGAAAAAGTTATGAAACTTGTGCGCAGCAGTGGGAAAAAACGACAAACCAATATAAATTGCAAGTGCCTGATTAGAAGCCCAACCTGATTTGGCAAAATAATGAAACACATCTGTTAACACTTCCACCTCAGCTCTAACCAACTTTGCACCCCTTTCCACACTCTTAAGCTCACCATACAATTCAATAGGGTCACGCGATGCCACTTCTGTAAAATCAACCTCACTCTTCTTCTCTAATTCATCATCATCACTACTACTACTACTAAATTCTACAGAATCAACAATCTCTGAATTGAAATCATCATTATCATTATCATCATATGAAACAACCTCATTTTCATAAATATCATCACTAACCTCATTGCCAAGCTTATAATCAATATCTTTAGCCATACCCGCTTCCAATTCTGAATCACCCTCCTCGCCTTCTGTCGAAAAGGGTCTTATGGAGAGGGTTCTACCACTAGAAAGATTCAAACTTTGGGAGAAACTAGGAGCAAAACGAGGGTTTATCAAATGGGTCGAAAATGGGCGAAAAGGGTGATAAAATTGAGAATTTGAAGAATAAACGTGCGTGTGATTGAAGAGAAAAGCTTTGAACTTTGAAAGGGTTTTTCTGTTTCTGGTGCATAAGTAGAAAATTGATGAAATTGGGGCTCTAGCCATTGAAATTGAGGAAGAGGAATGAAGAAGAAAAGGGTTTGTTCAAAAAGGGACAGAAAATTGAATGAGGTTTTTGAAGGAGAATGGTTTAGTGGAATTGAAAATTGAAAATGGGAGAAGGAGAGTGAAGGGAGGGAAATTTGTGCTGGTTAGGGTTAAACCCTTGAAGAATGGTTGATTGTGCTGCCATTGCAAAATCTCCGAAACTTAGGCACAGGGGTAGTTTTGGAAGTTTGCATGAAGAAAGGAAAATTTTATTTAATGAATTTACGTATTAAATTTAAATTATGATTTTTTTAATGAATTTAATTGAAATAAGTGTTAAAAATAGTTTAAGGTTAATAAAAAATATTGAATTTTAAAAAATGTTTGACTTTTATTTTAACTATTTATAAAGTAATGCAAATGGATGATGATGATAAATTGGTCGTGTAAAACTTTTTAGGTTGATAGTGCGTACTAATTAATCAATTTTTTTATTGACGCAAATATATTATTTAAACATGTATTCTCAATATCTCTTTCATGTATTTTTCAAGCGATGGAAATGGAGAGGATCTTAATCTACACTATTGTTAGTACCATCAATAAAGTCATCGACCAAAATTAACGTGACTAGTTAACGAGATGAAAATAAATGTTTCTCTAAATATAAGCTTTTACGAGATAATAAAGTTGCAACACAATGAAATTCACACTGATTTGGTTCAATAAAGCTTCCTTGATAGAAAACATGAAAAATGAAGCAATTTGTTACCACAAGTAGAGGCAGTAAACGAGGATGTCCATTTTGTTTAAGTCTACCCCGTAAAAGTTTGCAAAAGATGGGGCAGGACGGGGCAGACATAGTTAAGTGCGCGAGTCTAAAACTTTAGCCCACTCCGCACAAAAATACGGGTGGGGTAGTCCGAGCCTGTTGACAATGCACCTTTTAGGCTTTAAAATATATAAAATTATGTTAATGTCAATGCCTGCAAAAAAATAAGATGAGGCGGGGCAAACACATTAGAGGGTGAGGGGCTAAATCCTTGGTCCACCACGCGTAAAATGCGGGAAAAACGAACATGCTCAACGGATCGAATCCGTTTTGCCACCCCTAATCACAAGTGCACATCGATGATATTACCTTTAGAGAATTATGAGAGCTTTGATGGGAGCCTTTAGGCATTAAACTTTTGGCTAAAGGTTTTGGCTACAAGCCCGTGAAGCTCAACATTGCACTTATGTGAAATTTTATTGAAAATTTTGATCTTAAGGGCACTGATAGGGACTTTTATAAGATGAATTTTAACACGGCTGAAGGTAAATATAATGTTATTGGACATGAATGATTTTTTATCACTACCTTGCTATATAGTTGAATGAAGTCCAAAGTTTGTGTCATCCACTGCTATGATAAAGTGTTTTATTAACATTAGCTTCTTCTGTTGACACCCATATTAGAGTGGATCAACAAACATTTTGTGTAGAAAGAGAAATGTTTGCACGTGTTTTTGTCAAAATATATCTTAGTCAAATGGTATGGAGAAATTTTACTTACATATGATACCTAGTATAAATGGCTATGAAAATAATTGTTGGTGTGCTTAACATGACGACACAATAGATAACAAAGAGAAAGTTGACAAGGTTAGGGTAAAACAAAATAAGGGAAAGGCAATTGATTTACAATTTGGATCTACAATTTTGTAAAACTAACACATGGTGATTCGTTGGTCATTAAAGGTATTGTGAGAAATAATAGGAAAGAAATGAATGTTAAAATACTCCTAAAAAAACAAATTATTTCCTTTGACAATAAATAAAGATATCAATTGACTTTTTCACGCGAGGAACACTAAATCAAATGGAGAACACATCAAACAATAAAGAGGCAAAGAAGTAAATAGATCTAATGTAGGCTATGAAGAAACAAGTCGCTATTATGAAAAATATTGATCCCATTAAACATATTGTAAATGAACATATGCTAAAGGCTGCCCAAATACGTGACAAAAGGAATAATATATTAACTCGCAAAAAATAGAATGAAGAATGAATGGTCACAAGAAGGTTTATATATATTGAATAAGTAAAAAGTGAATCATCCTTTCCAACCCTATGGATTGAGATACTTATAGGCCTAACTCATGGGTTAAACTGTTGAGTGTAAAGCCATTTTCATCACAACTACTTGATTAGAGCAGGGGAGTATGAAGACCAATTTTTCCTATTAGTAGGAATTAACTGTTTCTTTTATAGGAAAGTGGTAACCATCAGTCCTTTTAAAAACATGTGATGTGACACTAATTAATGTAGTTATCACTTGTTGGACACAAATTTAGATCGGGTGACCCATGTCCTGTGTTTGATGGGTCGGATCAGGCCACCATGCTCTCTAAATTTTGAAAACATTCAATCAATAATTCAAGCTATTTATACATTTTAATGTCTTTACCCTTACTTTATTATTTATGCTTTTCTTAAGCTTGTAGTTTAAATTCTCACATTCATAGGCTCTTTAGAATAGTTAGGAAGTTCATAATTAAGTGACAAAGTTTCCTTCTAAACAGAATCACTTGATAAAAAAAAATCATTATTGAGAACTATAAGTCAATATTTAATTATTTACATAATTCGACAACTCACTCTTCTTCTTTAACATAGTCATTTAAGAGTCTTCGTAGATAAAGATTTTCACCGGTTGATAGGGCTGGAAATGAGTCGAGTCGAGTCGAACCTGTCTTAGCTCGACTCGACTCGATAAGAATATGTTCAGCTCGAAACTCGACTCGAGTTCGACACGAACTTTATTTTAAGCTCAAACTCGACTCGTTTAAAGTTCACGAACAACTCGATTAAGCTCGTTAGGTTCATCTCATTAAGTTCAGCTCGTATGGTTCACGAACTTCAAAGTCATTTTTTAAAATCTATTTTTTTTATATTTGACATTTTAAATTAATACTGAATTAATATAAAATTTATCAAATTAAAATTTAACTTTGTCTCCAAAGATCTACAACATAAAAAACTACCAAATACCAATCTTCAAGAGATACATTTGAAACTCTAATTCAAAAATTACTCAATTAGAATTTAATTTTGTCTTACAATTTTATCTAAATAATTAGGAACCTTACAACTTTTAATAAAATATTATAACAAAAACTACTAAAAATTAATACATTCTCATCATAGAATGATTACAATTTACACCCTTTCAACCTTCATTAACAAATGTTATTGTGAGAGCTTTGCTGCTATAGTTACTACATAAGAGACAACCTGCAAAATGCAAGATGTTATTTTTCTAACCAATTAAATTCATATATTAAAACACTTACATAAAATTATCATGTCTTGTTATGCTATGTACCACCATAATTTTCATCATCGGTATATAACAAAATACATTATGATAAAGATATATATTAAATACATTATGATAAACATATATATTCACTTTTGTAGAGATCACTTTTTTCATCATCAATATATAACAAAATACATTATTATAAACATATATATTAAATTTTGAAAGACATGTCATTTGCAAAACAAAACATTCAAAAAATAACTTGGAAGCTTAATCACCTAATTTAGAGTAATTATAACTTCAGCAGCATAAAAAAATTTAGTGTGCTTATTCTTTTGAATTTGTATTATGAAAGAAGTAAAAAAGAACAGTAACTGTTATTGAGCATACTACTCATGATGAAATTAAAACCAAGTCCATTAAAGAATAAGAAAGATAAAAAAAAATGTACCTATTTATCATCATGGGAGTAATGTAATTTCTGTTTGCACTTGCTCCACCTATTAATAAAAAGAAGAAGTTAGTTTTAACAAATTATCATGTTATTTTTTAAAGTTGATATTATACTTAATAATCAAAAGATAAGATAGCATATCACCTTAGGTTTGTTTCTAATTCCATGCAATATTCGAAGCCAATCACCACCACAAATCAAAGCTTCGACAGTAGATGAATGTAAAGAAGCTCGAAATGAATCAATAACTCTCCCTCCGGCGCTAAAGGTTGACTCCGAAGCCACAGTAGATATTGGAATGGCAAGAACATCTGCTGCCATACGGGACAACACTCTATATTTTCCACTATTCAATTTCCACCATTCCAAGGCACAAAATGACATATGCCCATTATCTTTAGGTTTGTAAGTTGGCTCGTTCAAATACTCTTCAATTTCAGATTTTATAGCAGGAATTGCTTGTTGTTCTTCGACATAATTCATTAACAATGACCACCCTGAGGATTTTTGTGGCTCCAAAATAAGTCCATTTTGATCAACATTGGTTCTACTAAATCCTTCTTCACCATGCTCACTGAGTAGATCGGCATACTCTTTGTACATATCATCAAGAGCAATACGCACATTTTCTATATTTTTTCTTGCTTCATCTTCCGCATAAATTAAAGGAAAACACATGTTAACACCCATCATTTTGATCCTAGGATCCAAAACAGAAGCAAGCGACATGACAAGATTACATTGACTCCAATATTTATCAAATTTTTCCTTCATAGCTTTTGTCATTTCTTTCATAAAATCAGATTCATCTTGGATACCATGATCTAAAACTAGCTTAATTCGAAACACCTCAGCAAGATATAAGTTAGCAGTTGGATATTCACTACCAGAAATAATATTTGTAACAACATTAAATACCTCTAGCAACTTGCAAACTTTTTCAACCTTTTCCCAATCATCATCATCTGGAAGAGTTTTATAGCTTGATTCTCGATCTTGAAATCGAGGGAAGACTTCTTTGAACTGCATTGCAACTGACAACATTTGATAGGTGGAGTTCCAACGAGTAGGGCAATCAAGAATTAATTTTTTACCACCAAGCTTTAGTTGTTGAACTATTTGTGAGAATGTTTGCAACCTTGTTTCAGACTGATTGATGAACTTTACACTTTCACGCACGTTTTCAACTATTTTTGCTATTTTCCCAATACCATCTTGAACAAGCAAGTTAAGTATATGCGCACAACATCGCACATGAAATAACTTTCCATCTAGCACTAATTTTCGGTGCCTTAAAATCAGAACTTTTAATTCTTTCAAACATCTGTCATTGTAGTGAGCATTATCCACTGACACGCTAAATATTTTATTTTCAATGCCCCAATCTTTAAGACATTTGAAGATTGCATCAGCGATATCAACACCACGCCGAGGAGGAGGAACATGAACAAAACTAAGAATGCGTTTCTGCAAAACCCAATCAGCATCTATGAAATGACCAGTTAACACCATGTACTCTATCTTCTGATTTTGTGACTTCCATAAATCTGTGGTCAAGCAAATCTTATTTACCATCCTCAAAGTAGACTTTAACTTTTTTCTTTCAGCTTCATAAACAGCAATACAATCATTCTTCAATGTTTTCCGACTAATTTTCTCATATGAAATATTAGAACATTTCATCATAAAAAGAAAACCTTCTTCCTCAACAATACTAAATGCATGTTCGTGCATCATAATCCAATGTGCAGTGGCTTCACGTTGTCTTTCATGGTCATATTTAGCCCCTGAATTCATAAGTAGTGGCCCCTTGTAAACATGACATATATCTTTTAAATGCCTCATCAAATGACTGGTTGATCCACTAGAAACAACAGCATAATTCTTTTTACAGTGTATACATTGCCATTTTTTCCCATTCTTTAATTCCACTTTTTTGAAGTGATCCCAAACTAGAGAAGTTTTCTTCCTCTTGGACTTTTGAATAACAATGTCACTGCTCTCAACATTTTCTTCATTCACAACTTCATTTGCTGGTGTTGATTCATTTGTTAGTGGTTCTTCATTTGTATTTGCATCTAAATCAATAACAGGATTCAATGCATTTAAGTATTCTTCTCCAACTTCTGGTGGTGAACCTCCTGATGATTCAAGTGAGGTACTATATGACATCTCTGTAATAGAAAAAAAATAAAGTTACAAGTTCCATTAAAAAAAATCATTAAAATTTTCAAACAGAATACAATAAAAAAAACCACAACAAAGTTATTTATTTAGTCCATTCCAAGAAGAAATAATTCAGGAAGAACAGATACATAACAAAGTAAAAAAAATAAAATTCTTATAACAGAGTTATAGTTTATTCTAAGAAGAAAAAAATAATCAAATGATAATGAGGAAATATTATTTACCTCTATTGACAAATATTGTTGAATCTGGATGACAGATAATGTAGAGATGAAAACTAGAAAAGAGACTAAAAGTTGTTTTTCTTCATAATAGAGAACAAACCCTGAAGAGAAGGAACGATGAATAAAATTCTCTTAAACCTAAAAAGAAGATGGAAGGTTTTGTTTTTTGGTAAATGCAATCCTAAAAAAAATTTAGAAGTATTTTTTTAAATATTTAATTTGATAAGTTAAAAGGTTAAAATCTATGTGTTTATAATTTTTTTTAAATGATACAAATTACAATTAAGATATATAAATTTAAAACATTATATATAAAAAATCTATGTATTAATTTTTTTAAATGATACTATTAAGATATATAATTTAAAACATTATATGTATATATATAAAATGAATGAAATTCTCTTAAACCTAAAAAGGAGATTAAAGGTTTTGTTTTTGGTAAATGCAATCCTAATAAATGTGCTTATTTAAAATCTTAAAAATAGTTAATAATAATAAAGTAAAAAAAGAATACAAAAAGATATAAATTAAAAGATATGATAAATGCTGTAATATTTAAAAATTGTTATTTTAAAGATTTTTAAAAGTCATGTGTATATGTTTCTTTTTATAAGATAGAAGATTTTTTTTGGGTAAAAAAAAAGTTAAAAGTATTTTTTTAAATATTTAATTTGATAAGTTAAAAGGTTAAAATCTATGCATTAATTTTTTTAAATGATACTATTAAGATATATAATTTAAAACATTATATATATAAAATGAATGAAATTCTCTTAAACCTAAAAAGGAGATTAAAGGTTTTGTTTTTGGTAAATGCAATCCTAATAAATGTGCTTATTTAAAATCTTAAAAATAGTTAATAATAATAAAGTAAAAAAAGAATACAAAAGGATATAAATTAAAAGATATGATAAATGCTGTAATATTTAAAAATTGTTATTTTAAAGATTTTTAAAAGTCATGTGTATATGTTTCTTTTTATAAGATAGAAGAATTTTTTTGGATAAAAAAAAAGTTAAAAGTATTTTTTTAAATATTTAATTTGATAAGTTAAAAGGTTAAAATTTATGCATTAATTTTTTTAAATGATACTATTAAGATATATAATTTAAAACATTATATATATATAAAATGAATGAAATTCTCTTAAACCTAAAAAGAAGATTAAATGTTTTGTTTTTGGTAAATGCAATCCTAATAAATGTGCTTATTTAAAATTTTAAAAATAGTTAATAATAATAAAGTCAAAAAAGAATACAAAAGGATATAAATTAAAAGATATGATAAATGCTATATTATTTAAAAAATGTTATTTTAAAGAGTTTTAAAAGTCACCTATATATGTTTCTTTTTATAAATTAGAAGAATTTTTTTGGGTAAAAAAAAGTTAGAAATATTTTTTTTATATATTTAATTTGATAAGTTAAAAGATTAAAATCTATAAATTAATTTTTTTAAATGATACTATTAAGATATATAACTTTTATATATATATATATATATATATATATATATATATATATATATATATATATATATATATATATATATATATATATATATATATATATATATATATATATATATATATATATATATATATATATATATATATATATATATATGTGTGTGTGTGTGAAATTCTCTTACACCTAAAAAGGAGTTTAAAGGTTTTGTTTTTAGTAAATGCAACCCTTATTTAAAATCTTAAAAATAGTTAATAATAATAATAAAGTAAAAAAAGAATACAAAATAATATAGATTAAAAGATATGGTAAATGTTATAATATTAAAAAAATGTTATTTTAAAGAGTTTTAAAATTCACGTGTACATGTTTCTTTTTATAAGTTAGAAAAAAAAATTTAGGTAAAAAAAGGTTAAAACTATTTTTTTAAATATTTTATTTGATAAGTTAAAAGGTTAAAATATATGCATTAATTTAAATGATACTATTAAAATATATAATTTAAAAACATTATATATATATATATATATATATATATATATATATATATATATATATATATATATATATATATATATATATATATATATATATATATATATATATATATATATATATATTAATAACAATCGAGTTGACTCATGAACCTAACGAGTCGAACTATACATAGTTCAAGTTCAGCTCATTTAATTAACGAACTTAATTTTTGGCTCATATTCAGCTCATTTGGTTCATGAACCAAATTCAACGATCTAGTTATCGAATCGAACTTCGAACTATGTTCGAGTTGGTTTGGTTCATTGCCAGCCCTACCGGTTGATAAAAAAATGAATTAGAGTTTCGTAGATAAAGATTTTCACCGGTTGATAAAAAAATGAATTAGAGTTTTGTGCATCAATTTAATGCTTCTAAGAATTTCTAATAAGATATACCATGCCCTAAATGTGGGCTTATATCACATCACGTGTTTCAAAAAAAAAACATAATGGTAATTAATTAACAAAGTATGAACACCTACCTACTCCTCTGTGCCATTTGACATCTTAGATGAATCATGTGAAAATGTCTTTAACATTTTTTATTTATTTTAACTTTTACAATTTATTTTTAAATCATCGTTGGTGTATTATATTTTTAGTATTTATTATTTTAATTTTAATTTATATTAAATTTATATATATTATAATTTATTCATAGTAAAATTGATTAACATAATATTTGACTTTAGTAGTTTAAAATAAGTATAAATAAAATAGACATTACAATTACAAGCTTTGATATGAATAAATTTGTTAATACTCAACCAAAAAAAATCTAACTCAAACTAAAACACCATAACTAATTTTCACAAGCATACATAGCCACCCTTATCTCTCTTTGTCTCCCTCCTCAAATTCAATTTCCCCAATTTTTCATCAATTTAAAAAAAAGAAAAAATCATTTTCAGAGAGAGAAAAAAAAATGCAAGTATCAGCATGCAATTTGTGGTGCATGTCAATGCCAACACAGAGAATCACCGCTCTCAGTCGCCGTGAAATTTGCATATCCTCCTCTCTTTGCTCCAACTCCCCAAACGACGCCGTTCCTCCCCAATCCATTCCCATTTCAAGGTACCACTACTCTAATAATCATCTCCAATTAATCGCTTATAGCATAATCGATTTTATCATAAAATTGAGTTTAAGTATAAGCTACGAGTTGTAACTGTAACTGTTGTTGATGTGTGTTTATAGGATAGTTCAAGATCAATCTCAGGATTCTGATGCTATGCTGAAAAGGACTTTTGTGTCACCAACGAGACGCGTGTTAATGGCGAGTTTGTCTTTGTATTCTTGTTTCTGTTCTTCAAGGTACTTCTCAGGTCCGCACGGTTCTGTTTTCATGTTTCAGTTGTTCTGATTGTGTATATAAACAGCTTTTAATTGAGCTTAATTTCATAGCTTATTGGAACATATGATATATGATATAACTTATAAGCACTTTTGTAATTGTTTGAAATAGTTTTAATATATAAGAGACTAATTTGACACTTTTTTATGCATAAGAGACTAAATTGATGTAAAAGTGTAATGGTCCTAGCGTATGTTTGGTTCTGCGGTGAAAAAATTGATTCTGAGTGAATTGATTTTGTAAAATTGATTTTGGTTAAAAGTAACTTGAATGTAAAGTGATTTATGTTTGGGTTACTTTATTCAATATTGAGTTGAATAGTAAATTTAATGTAAAAATCACGTTTAAACTTAAAAACTACAAATTCTAGCTTCAAGTAAAATCAATTTTGAAGGCATAATATATTCTACTTTAGAAGAATCATACACCTCTTGAATTATTTTTGGCTTTCCAATAGCTAAACCAAACATACACGTAATGTTTTAATAGTTAAAGGGCAAATATGAAGATAATGTTTTGAAACTTTAAATTAAGTTAAGAAACTTCTAAAGTGATTTTTCTTATAGTTTATGATCTGTCCATAAGCTATTCTTAACTTATTTTGATAAATTATAAAACACCTCATATAGAACTTATGCAGAGTTTACCCTTATTTCTTTTTCGAAAATGCAGAAGTGATTTGTAGATAATACTTGTATGTTAAATGTATCATTAAGTTGTTTATCCAAACACTCCTTTAGATTCATTTAATGAAAAAAGCACTTATATTTGTATATAGATAAATTTATAAAAGCAAGTAAGTCACGATGAAATGTTCATTTCAACTTACTTCAATACGCTTCTCATTCATGTAATAGTCTATTGAATTTGTGCTTAATCGATTTGTTAATCCCATAACAAACTCTAAGTATATTGGGAAGTTCATTTTAAACTTCAATTTGAAGGGTCAATGTCATATAATTCGATAAATGCTAATGACATGGATCATTTCCAGTTTGGTCAATAGTATTATTTATGACATAAATTGCAAAAGTGAAATTGGTAGAGTAATAGAATTTTTGTTTTGGACCTAATTTTCTATGCTTTTTCATGAAATAAATTGTAAATGTACAGCGCTAGCATTGGGAGATACATCGGTAACACTTGAAGAAGTGACCCCTCCTGTGTTTTCTTCTGGTCCACTCTTTCCTGCCGAGGTAACCTTTCAAATCTAGCCTCCCATCTTGTCCTTTGTGCATGTATAACACTTTTGAAAATCCTTCAATAGCAATATTCCTGCAAAACACTGACACGTCGACACTGGTAATAATTTGAAAAAATGAGTAAATTGATTGTAATCACAAGTGTTTGTGTCGACACAGACACAAACACACCTTTTTTTAGAGGTGTTGGCGCTACAGAGGTTACAATATATGCAAGTGGTATCTTGATTAATCAATAAGAACCCCTAGTGTGCATCTATTTTCAGCATGAATCTCATCTTGAATTTCAATTTAATGTGCTGAATCCCGGTTCACTATGATGAATCTCGATTCATTCTAATAAATCACTTTCTAAAGTTAGGGTAGCCAACCATGTCAACTTGGTATAGTCAGTTATTTTTCTTTTACCACTTAATTTAGTTTACAACTTGAATTACTTTGATGTTTGTATATAATATATCTGCTTATAATTTTACTTTGTCATTTTTTTTACTTAAAAATATCATATTTTCATTGGTAATATATCTTATGGTGCATAATAAGATTTGAGTGATAGTTCAGAAAATAGGTCTTTTTGTTCATGATTTGAGTCTCGATTTGATAACCACGAACCCCACACTTCATAATTTGCAGGACCGAATTGTTCAACTATTTGAAACCAACACATATTCTGTTGTTAACATCTTTGACGTGACATTGCGTCCTCAACTTAATGTGACTGGTGTAGTTGAGGTAAAATAGCATTCAATTAATACCAATATGTGATTATCTATTTTATCGATCATCATTATATTATCTCTAGTGTACAAGAATGATATTTGGTAGGAATCGGACAATATAGTCACATTTTTTTATTCATTTCACACCGGCAGATTCCTGAAGGAAATGGCTCTGGAGTAGTTTGGGATAAAGAGGGACACATTGTGACAAATTATCATGGTGAGAATCAGTTTGGAAACTACAGTTCTATGTGAAGATTTTAAGATCATATGAGGATTTATGATTGTAATATTCTTGTATTGCTCAGTGATCGGCAATGCCCTTTCGAGAAATCCAAGCCCTGGTGAGGTTGTTGCGCGAATCAATATTCTAGCCTCGGAAGGGTGAGGCTCAAGGAGACTTTATTTCTTTGCAAATTCTGCTGTTTGAAACTTAATAACCAACATATGTATTTCTGACACTTTCCTTTATAAAGAGTACAAAAGAATTTTGAAGGTATACTCATCGGAGCTGACCGTTTAAAGGATCTAGCTGTCTTGAAGGTATCTTTTCTTTTCTATCTTGCGCAAAATTATGAATGCGGTATCATGTGAAGTGCTCTTATTTGCATGTTAAGACCTTGATTGTGCAAGTATCTTAACAAGATGAGATATTGATTAATAACTTCACATATACAGGTAGAAGCTCCTAAAGATATTTTAAAGCCTATCATGGTGGGGGAGTCGTCGTTTTTAAAAGTCGGGCAACAATGTTTGGCCATTGGGAATCCATTTGGCTTTGATCACACCCTCACGGTCGGGGTTATCAGTGGTCTTGATCGAGACATCTTTAGTAAAACTGGTGTAACAATTGGTGGTGGTATTCAAACTGATGCAGCTATAAATCCCGGAAACAGGTTATATGAAGCTCCATTTGATATCTGAACTAGCAATACTTTTCTTTACCAACTTTATCCCTTGAGTTTTGTGCACTTTACTTGGGCTCTGTTTGGATAAACAGCCTAATTAAGTGTTTATAGCATAAACATTTATCATATAAGTGCTTATGTATAAGCTATTTCTATTACAAAAGCTAAAATGAAGTCAAATGTTTTTAAATAAACTATAAGTTATTTTCGATAAGCTCTCCTAAACAGTCTCACAATTGCTTATGCTAGTGGATAAACTTAGATAAAACTATTGCTCTTTGATGATTGATTTTAACTAGCGCTTTCATCTATCACAATGTATTTATTACTTTTCCTGTGACTCTAATAGTGGAGGTCCGCTTCTAAATTCGAAAGGAAGCTTAATCGGGATCAATGCTGCAATATTTACTCAGACAGGTAAGTTTCTTCATCATAGTTATCATCACAATCACAAGCTGAACTATGTTACACAACAGTGTTGTTTGTCTTAATATGACAGCTGAGGAAATATTTTTGGTCCATTTGCAAATAATTTAACCACTTTTCAATTCATTTCATTGTTGGTCTGCTCTTGTTTGCATGTGGAAGTGACTGCATAATCTAAAGTTATAGTTGCTGTTAGGCAATGTTTGGATAAGCATTGTAATTAAGCGCTCATAACATAAGCCCTTATCATATAATGATAAGTGTTTATGTTTAAGCTATTTCTATAACAAATGATAAAATAAAGTTAAACTGTTTTCATTTGATTTCTAAGTTAAATCTTGGAGAACTCATGCATAAGCTGAAAACAACCTATAAATATATAAGTTGCTTTTATAAGTTCATCTAAATAGTCTCGCAAGTGCTAATCCTAGCAAATAAGCTCAAATAAAACAATCCAACCATGCCGTATGCCTCACTATTATTTCCATTTTTCCTTGCATTGCAGGAACTTCAGCTGGTGTAGGATTTGCCATTCCATCCTCAACCGTGCGTCGAATCGTTCCTCAGTTGATTCAGTTTGGAAAAGTAAGTAGTTAATTGGGATACACACATGCACACATTGTCTATAGCAACATATTTTGTAACTTTCAAGATATATACACCCTTATGTTTGAGTTCACGATTCATCAATTTAAGGTTGCTAGAGCTGGTTTGAATGTGGATATTGCTCCAGACTTGATTGCGAATCAACTTAATGTTCGAAATGGAGCTCTTATTCTTCAGGTAAATCCATGAAATTTGTTTCTTGTACCACAATCAATCAAACTTTGTATTTATAGTTTCTTCCAAATAATTCTTTAACTCTTTACAAAACTTATTTTCCTTAGGTTCCGAAAAACAGTCTCGCCGCCAAAGTGGGGCTAAATCCCACTACAAGGGGCTTTGCTGGTAATATTGTCCTTGGAGATATCATCATTGCAGTTGACAATAAACCTGTGAGCCTTCTTTTTCAGAATCCCTTTGTTAACAGTTTTAGTCCTTGTTTAAATAAACAACTTGATTAAACATTTATAGCATCAGCGTTAATCAAAAAGATAAAATAAAGTTAAATCATTTTCAAATATAAGTTATAAGCAATTTTCATAAGCTATCTAGAAAGTTTACTAAAGTTATCTGAAAACAGCTTACGGACACGTCTTAAGTTGTTTTTCATAAATTCTATCAAACAATCTGACAGACACTTATGCTAGTAGATAATCTCAAATGAGTCAATCCATACAGTTGATTCCATAAATTCTATCAAACAATCTGACAAACGCTTGTGCTAGTAGATAATCTCAAATGAACCAATCCATACAGACTAGACTCGTCAAAAAGCCGAAACGTGCATTTCATATTACTAACTTTTATTTGACCTTTCTTATGCCATTGTTCTATGTAAATTACAAATACTAATCCTATACACACTACACTATCATTTTAAGTAGAAGAGATTTTCATTAAATTTGAAAACTTTGATGCATCCTTAGGTGAAGAGCAAAGCAGAGTTGTTGAAAGTATTGGATGAATATAATGTAGGAGATAAAGTAATGTTTCTAATTCAAAGGGGTGATGAAAAGATGGAGCTCCCTCTAGTACTTGAGGAACAAAGTTCTTGAGAAATCTATATGCATTAAGACATATTGTAATTTGTAATGGATTAGTTGTTTAATTACAATGCATTTTTGGTAAATGTTTTTATTTGTTCATTTTAAAGATAATTTAATCTTATTTTTGGGCCAAAAAAACTTAGTTAGGATCCTCTTCGTAGAAAACTTCATTAGAAACTCCTTGGATACATTTGAAAATAGATAGACACTTAAAAGTTTTAAAATAATTAATATTTGTTTCATTTTCATTTCGACTAATAAACATAAAAGAGTATAAATTTAATATTTTTCACACCATTTGTATTTACAATTTTTGAAAATAGATATAGTATTTTCACAAATTTTGGAGATGTCAAAACTTTAATATAATTGTGCCTTAAAAAAGCATTTTTCTTAATTTTACACGAGTCATCTATCTCCGTGTTAAGAATTAAAAAAAAAAACCTTCGTTGTGATGGTTAGTGAGCATATGATATGGACTCTTGTTTATTTTTCTATTTTTTTTTAATATTTAATAAATGATTTTTTTATAAATTTTATTTTAAATACTAGAAGTTTCTTTAAACTCATTATTTATACATTAAAATAATTTTTTTGACATTCAATAATATAAATATATAACTTAATTAGTCCCAATGTTGAATTTATTTTTAAAGTAGCAATGTTATATAATTTAATTACCAAATAAAACAAGCTTTCAAAAAAATTACCAAAATGACAAACTTTGAAACTCATCCAGTAAGCATTCGCCATGGTTTGGCGAATTAGTTAAAATGTTGTTTCAAGGCATTCGCCAAATGGAATGGCGAATTAGGCCATTTGAGAATTGATCAATGTGTTGTCGCCACATGAATTGGCGATGTGGCTAATTTATAGGGTTTCCAATTTTTTTTGTTTTTCTTGTTTTTTTTATCATATATTTAAAGTTTAAAAAATTTATTTGTTTTTTGATTTTAATATCATTATTATTAGTAACTATAAAATATATTAATTTATAATATAAATAATATTAATATAATTAAAATATTATTATTAGTAACTATAAAATATATTAATTTATAATATAAATAATGATTGAATCGAAGGATAAATTTTTTTTTAATAATTAATTTAAGATTTATTGAGTCTTCTTCTCATTCACCACAACTTACTCATGAAACTGATCACACAATGTCATCGATGAATCATACGAAGACCGAAATTTAATTTGTATTTTTTTTCTTGTTGACTTGGTTGTAAGTTAGATTGTTTATTTTTTTTAATTTAGTTGGACAAATAATTATTACTAACTTGGTCGTGAGAGTCATTTTTAATAACGTGACTCTAGCAATATTTGTTAGTAACTTTATAACCGTTTTTAGTAATTGGTTGTTTTATGTAATTGAATTTATCTTATTTAAATTTAAAAAAATTTAAATTAAATTTTAATTTTTAAATTTTGGTTATTTTAATATTTAAAATTTATAATGTTTTAAAATTTTATTTAAACTATAAAATTATTGATTATGTACTTGAAAAACATTATAAGTTTTCATTTTTGTTTTATTTTAAATTTATTATTAAAATAACTATAACATAAATTTAATATTTTTATATTTAAAAATTTATTAAAACTAAAATTTGTGATTTATCTGTGGTTATTTTATGCGGATTTATTTGAGGATCTTTTTGCCAAATATATTACTCATAATGGTTTTAGTTGGTAATCAAAAAGTCAGAAAAACCATTTTATGCAAAGATTTAGTTAAAATATAGAAAAGGTTGTCCTAATGATTTTGACTATCTATTTTGATTGTATTCTTAAATTATTTTAATAGACTTCAGTTTCTAGTTTTTGTTAAAATATTGTACTTTTAAAGTAAGGGATGTGTTTCATAAAAAAAAAGAAAAAGATGTTACTTATTATTTTCTATATATTAGACTTATTAATATAATGTAAATAATATGCTAATATTAATATTTTTAGTATTTTCTAAACAAATTATCAAGTGTGTTACAATGACATTATAACATTTAAAATTTAAATAATCGTGAAATTCACATCATACTATTAACAATTTAAAAATTGAGCATTTATAAATTTCAATCCACAAAAATGATAGAGTTATTTAGAGAATCAAAAGTGTTCCGGTATGGGCCCAACCTCGGCAGACCTAATACCGCGTACGACCCAACAAGCGAATCGGGCACGCCGGGCACGTGCATCCCTCAAGACGAGCAGGGCAGGCCGCCGAACACAAGCAACGTCCCATCAATCTTTCATCATCCACCACACCAGACGAGCGGAACCGTCCCCGGCTCACCAAAGCGCGGCCATGGTCCCTCCCCTCCGCGGGGAGAACAACGCGCTCCGTAGTATCTCGCGAGCTCCCCTCCGCGGGGAGAACAACGTGTCCGGCGCACGTTCTCCACGTGCTCCCCTCCGCGGGGACACGTCACCGGCCAACTGCCCACCTCCGGAAGAGCAGGTCAAACCCACTTTCCAGAGATCTAGGAGCGGTTGAACTAGGGCGAAGACCACGTCCTGGTCTTCACTACGCCACGTAAGCCCTAGCAGTCAATAGGGTTGGGCCTGGTCATCCAGCCCACCTCAAATGACCGTTGGCCCAACGCTGGGGTCTCTCTATAAATACCCTCTTCCTCAAGAGGGTCAGGTAACTCTTCTTGCCCCTTTTCTGTACTATTGCTTCCACTCTGCCCAACTTCTTACTTTGGCATCAGAGTGTCTTGCAGGTACACCCCCTTCTCCTCCTCATCACCGGCGAACAGGTAGCAGCCCAACAGAGTGTGGCCAGTCTATGATCCCCTTTTGATCAGGTCAGATCAGTGGCGCCGTCTGTGGGAAACTGAAACTTCCCCGTTACTCCGAGCAGAAAACCAAAAGTTTCGCCAAACCTCCGCGATCATGGCTAGTCCACACCGCGACGACACTCCGCACGACCTTGCGCCCAACGTCGCCACCAACGGGAAGCAGATAGGAACGACACGTCCGACGGAAACCGACGGGCAAACTGCTTCACCATCATCCGCGGAACGGCCCCTCCAGGCCGATCACCGCCCCCCGAGCCCGCCAGCATTCCACCCCGTTCCCATCCCGGCGGGAGCAGATCCGACGGTGGCCACTCTCTTTACGGCCATCAACCAGACGAACCAGCTGCTGTTCCAACAAAATGCGAGAATTGGAGCATTAGAGCGCATCGTCCCTCCGAGGTACCCCCAGCGGGAAGATCAGAACGGAGGTTCAAGGAGTCCCTCACCTCGACCCAGAAACCGCCGACCGCGGCTGGAGAGACACCGCCCGCAGGCAACACGAGAACGCACCAGATCCCCGGCGAGACACGTTCGCGGGAGGAACCAGAACGCCGCGGCGACCCCAACCGAGGACCCCCGAGGCGAGAACTCAGGCAGGAGATCGAGAACTCGAAACCAGGGGCACACCTTGAACGACTCATCTTCCCACAGATCCCCGGCGCAGAGCGACGAGGATGATTACCGCACCCCGCTATCCCGGGAGATCATGGCTGCCCCCATACCCCAGGGGATGGAGAAACCACCGACGCTGTCGACATACGACGGCACCTCCGACCCAGACGATCACCTGGAAGACATCGAGGCTATGCTCGACTACCGAAACGTCCGGGGAGCTATCAAGTGCAGACTCTTCCCGACGACTCTGAGGAAAGGCGCTATGACCTGGTACAAAAGTCTGGAGCCCGAATCAGTTACGTCGTGGAGGGTCTTGAAGGACTTGTTCTCCAAACACTTTACGACGTCACCCGAAGACGGAAGCAGTCCTCGGGGCAATCATCCAAGGCCCCGACGAACCTCTCCGAAAATACATCGAAAGGTTTACTCGGGAAGCCGTGCAGGTGACAACTTCCGACGAAATGAAACGCTACTTAATGGAACAAGGCCTGCGCCACGACTCCAAATTCTACGAGGCCGTAGGCATACACCGACCCACGTCCCTCCAAGATTTCCTCGACAGAGCCGCGCATTACATCTGATTCGAGGAAACACAAGCGGCCAACTCCGCTCGCGATACTCGAGACAGAGAGGCCCCCCGCGGGCACCGAGACGACGGAGCTTCGAGCCATCGACGAGGAGGAGACCGTCGTCGGGAAGACCGCCCCCGCGAGCCCCGCGAACAACGCGAACCACGCTGCCCGACAGGAAGATTCACAGAGTACACAGCCTTGGTCGCTTCACGCGAACGCATACTGGCCGAATGCGCTAAAACCGAGTTCGTTCAGGGAGGTGTCTGTTTTCCGCGACCAACGCCGCCCAAACCCAACGTGGACAAGTCAAAATACTGCCGATTCCACAGGACCCACGGGCACGTGACAGAAGACTGCATCCATCTCAAAGATGCGATCGAAATCCTAATCAAAGACGGGCACCTGAAGCGATACACCCGAGGAGGTGAACCACCCAGGCCAGAGGCTCCGGAAGCTAAGAAAATCGAGGAACTCCCCTCTCCAGAGGACAGCGGCAGACTCTAGGTCGCGTTGTGCGTCAGCCGCCCCGAAGATTGGTTTGCGAGCAGAGAATTCGACATCCCTGAAGGACCCAACCTAATCGACGAGCCAATCCGACCAACCAGCCGATGGGAATACTTCCCCAGAGCCATGGTCATCTCTGATGGGGCCACGAGGAGTCTATCCATAGGATCTGTGAAAAGGAAATTCGACGAGCTCATCGCGAACAACTCCGGCAAGATGAGCACGCTAGACAAATTCCGAGGCCGCTCCAACCCGATCACATTTTACCTCGAGGAACTACCCGGGGGATCTCCCAATTCCAACATACCCTTGCTCATACGTGCCCGGATGGCAAACTTCGACGTCAGGCGCCTCCTCGTCGACAGCGGGAGCTCGGTTGACATCATGTACTCACATCTGTTCACAACTCTCCAGCTCGACGAATCCAACCTCTCTCCCTACGTAGGCTCCGACCTTCAGGGGTTCAACGGGACGACGACGAGACCTTGGGGATACGTGGAATTGAAAGTCACCTTCGGAGAAGAGGAAACAACCAGGGACATCAGCGTCCGTTTCTTAGTCATCGAATGCCCGTCCCTCTATAACTGCATCCTGGGCAGGACGACGATAGCAGAACTCACCGCGGTACCCTCCACCGTCCACCTGAAGATGAAGTACTACACGAGAAAGGGAGCCGTGGTAACCCTCAACGGAGACATCGAAGCCGCTCGAAGATGTTTCGAAGCCGCGCTGAAAGGCCTAGACTCCATCGCTCCATCGACCAAAAAGAAAGCGTCAAGCGCTACGCCAAAGGACAAACCAACGGAGCTGGTCGGATCCGTTGAGCTCGACAGTCGCTTCACCGACGAGCTCGACAATAAAACAAAGACCGACGAAGTCAACGGGCATCCCTCACACCCAGCGCGCCCCATCCCGGATGGAGAATTCGAACTCATTCCCCTCGGGGAAGACACGAGCAGAACCGTGAGGATAGGCGCAGGACTCCCAGACCTCGCGAAACGTCAGCTCCAAGCCTGCCTCCGTGAGAATGCCGACCTCTTCGCCTGGAGCGCCGCGGAAATGCCGGGACTCGACCCCGAGGTCGCCTGCCACCAGCTGTCCATCAACCCAACCGCAAAGGCCGTTGTACAACACCGGCGTCGCCAGTCCCCCGAAAAATCGGCAGCGGCCGAACAAGCTGTAAAAGACCTCTTAGAGGCAAATTTTATTTCGGAAGCCCGGTATTCAACCTGGCTGTCCAACGTTGTACTCGTTAAAAAGAATAATGGAAAATGGCGCATGTGTGTTGACTACACTGACCTCAACCGGGCATGTCCTAAGGACGCCTACCCCCTCCCCAATATCGACAAGCTCGTCGACAACTCTGCGGGCTTCAAGCTCTTGTCCTTCATGGACGCGTACTCGGGATACAACCAAATCCCGATGGTCGAACACGATAAACAAGCCACGACCTTCATGACGGCGTCGGGCAATTACTATTACAACGTGATGCCCTTCGGCCTCAAAAACGCCGGGGCCACATACCAACGGATGATGAACCGTGTCTTCCGCGACGAAATCGGGGACATGCTCGAAGTATATATGGACGACATGATCGTCAAATCCGGCGCAAAGGACGACCACGCGGCACACCTCCAGAAGGTCTTCAAGACCGCGAGGTCATGTCGCATGCGTTTTAACCCGGAAAAGTGCACCTTCGGCGTCTGCGCCGGTAAATTCCTCGGCTACTACTTGACCGAACGGGGGATCGAAGCCAATCCGGACAAATGCCACGCCTTCTCCAATATCACCACGCCAACCACGAAGAGGGCCATCCAGTCCCTCAACGGCGTACTCGCCTCCCTCTCGCGATTCATCGCGAGATCGGCCCAACACGCCCTCCCATTCTTCAAACTGCTCAGAAAGGAGACCAAATTCGAATGGACGGACGAATGTGAGAAAGCCCTTTGCCATCTCAAACGCGTCCTATCTGAACCACCAGTGCTGACGCGCCCCGCGACGGGCGAAACCCTATACTTATATATGGCCGTGTCCAACGAAGCCGTCAGCGCCGTCCTCGTGAGCGAAGCCGGGGAAGGACAAAAGCCCATTTACTTTACTAGCAAAGCTCTCCACGGCCCGGAAGTCCGATACCAGCTGATCGAGAAAGTCGCTCTGGCCCTCGTGACAGCGGCACGCCGACTCCGACATTATTTTCTCGCTCACACCATCGTGCTCCGCACCGATCAGCCCATCCGCCAGCTACTCGGCCGCCCCGACATGGCCGGACGCATGCTGAAATGGTCGCTAGAACTCTCCGAGTTCGACATCACCTACGAGAGCCGGCACGCCATCAAGGCTCAAGCTTTGGCCGATTTCGTCGCCGAGATGACCACACCCCCCGACCCTACCGCCGGGAACCACCTCTGGACCATCTTTGCGGATGGCTCCTCCAACTCCACGGGAAGCGGCGCCGGCATCGTCCTCGATAACGACGAGGGTACGGTCATCGAAGTCTCCCTCACACTGGCTTTTCCAACGACTAACAACCAGGCCGAATACGAAGCGTTCCTCGCCGGCCTTCGCCTGGCATCCGACCTAGGAGCCAGGGACATCCGAATCTACACGGATTCCCAGCTGGTCGCTTCGCAAGTCCGAGGCGAATATCAAGCAAAAAACGACACCCTGGCCGGTTACCTAGCGCTCATCACCGAAAAACTGAGGGGTTTCGACTCAGCGGAGATTCAGCACGTCCCTCGCGAGCAGAACACCCGCGCCGACATCCTCTCCAAACTGGCAAGCACCAAAAAGCGAGGCGGCCACAAATCGGTCATTCAAGAAATCTTGTCGCAACCAAGTACCAGCGCGACCACCACGACCCTCGACATCAACGCCGTCGGAGACGCTGACTGCTGGATGACCCCGCTCCACACCTATCTCAGCACCGGCCACCTTCCGGCCAACTCTGGCGAGGCCAACGCGACGAAACGACGGGCCTGCTCATACGTCCTCCTCGAGGGACAACTATACCGCCGAGGCTTCACAATCCCACTCCTCAAGTGTTTAGATAAGTCCCAGAGTACAACCGTTCTAGAAGAAATCCACGAAGGCATCAACGCGCAGCACCTCGGCGGAAGATCCCTAGCACGCAAGGCCCTACGCGCAGGCTACTACTGGCCATCAATGCAGTCCGACGCGAAGGAACACGTCAAACGATGTGATAAATGTCAACGAAACGGGGACATGCACCTCGCCCCCCCGACCGACCTCACGTCCCTCTCATCTCCGTGGTCGTTCGCCTGGTGGGGGCTGGACATCCTCGGGCCCTTCCCCCTAGGTTCATACCAGAACAAGTACCTCATCGTGGGAGTCGATTACTTCACCAAGTGGATCGAGGCCGAAGCTCTGGCCAAAATCACCGCCCACAACATACTCCGATTCTACAAACGCAACATCCTCGCCAGATTCGGGGTCCCGCTCGCCATCGTCACCGACAACGGCACACAATTCACAGACAAAAACTTCCGCGACTTCGTCACCAAACTCGGAACCAAACATCACTTCGCCTCGGTCGAACACCCCCAGACAAACGGCCAGGCGGAGTCGGCGAACAGAGTTATACTCAGAGGACTCAGACGACGACTCGGCGACGCCAAATGAGCATGGGTCGAAGAACTCCACAGCGTCCTCTGGGCATACCGCACCACCCCCCACTCAACCACGGGGGAAACCCAATTTCGCCTCACGTACGGAACCGAGACCGTGATACCGGTCGAAATTCGCGAACCGTCCCGACGAACGGAAGCTCCCCTGGACACCGACGACAACGACGACTCCCTCCGAGAAGAGCTCGACCTCGTTGAAGAAATCCGCTCAGGGGCAGCCCTCCGGGAAGCCTGGCTGAAGCAACAAGTCACACTTCGCCATAACAACAAAGTCATAAAACGCGATTTTCAAACAGGCGACTTAGTTCTACGCAGAAACCAGAAAGACTCCCACGAGGGCAAACTGGCTGCGAACTGGGAAGGCCCGTACCGAGTCCGGGACAAAACGGAGCACGGGGCCTATTACCTCGAAAACCTACACGGTGAACAACTAGCTCGACCATGGAACGCCGCGAAACTTAAGCGGTACTACAGTTAAAATATTGCCCGCGACGACCCATCGTCCCGACCACTGGGGGGGTGACATGGTACCACCGCACACCCCCGCGTCCACTAGCGACCAAAGAAAAGCAAGCCCTGCCTCTCGTGTGCGCGGGCAGAAGGCCTTGCTCAGCAGGGAATACCTCGACCGAGGCTCCCCGCCGTCGTACCAAAAGAGGCAGGACACCCAACTCGCGATGGGACGTCCACGCCCCGGGGAGAACTACCCCCGAAACGGTCCGGCTACATCGCCGGCCAAACCGGCCAGTTCCCTGCACTACCGGTAACAAATTGTCGAGCTAAACACACCGAGCGCACACTTAGAAAATTTACAAGAAATTTCATACACATCAGAGGCATTCAAACAAATACGAAAAACGAGCATAAACGACATGCAAATAACGAGCGCACACTTAGAAAATCCACGAAAAATATATTAAACAAAAGTGGGCACCAGCCCAGTAGTCAATTGTACAAATACAGAGCACGCAGGCCCAGAGAAAGAGATAACAAACATCGGCACACAGGCCATAAAAACAACGAGCACGCAGGCCCGACAACCTATGCTTCCTCGTCCGCCCGGTCAGCAGCCGCGGGTTCCTCCTCGGGGATAACAAGATAGGGATCGATCACCTTCCCGTCAACAATCTCGTGGTACGGCCCTATCCCGTCCATGGCCAGCACGACACCAGGATTGGCGACCTGAACCTGCTCGACAGCACTCTTGAACCCGACCTCAACAGCCTCTAGACAGTCGCTTTCCAACACCCGGATACGAGCGATCAGGTCAGCACGAGTGATTAACCGTCGATCCCCGTCTGTCTCGTCCTCGGCCGGACGAACCGCGCTGTCCAAAACTTCCGTGCGGACCTTAAGCGCCTGCACCTCGGCCGTCGCTGTCCCCAGTTTCTCCTCCAGCGAAGTCACCTTCCCCTCAGCACCCTCTGCCCGCTTCCGCTGCTCAGCAACATCCTTCTGGCTCTTCTCCAACTCCTCAGTGAGCTTGGCCAACCGCGACTGCATAAAAGTAAGATCCCCTTGCAGTTTAGACAGCTCAGCAGCGGAGCAGCCCTCCTCGTTCAGCACAAGAGCCGTCGTGAACGTCCGCATCATTGCGGCCAAGTCCTCAGCCAGAACACGTCGACGAGTCTCTCGATCGGCCTGACGAACAGCCTTCACCTCCCCAGCAGAGACAGTGGGAGAACGGGCACCATGAAAATATTCCGGATGCTGGTGGCAGGGCGGGACGACATAACCTTCCTCGGCGGTGCCGACCGTCAGATCCACCACTCGGGGCTCCTCGGACCTCTGCCTCTTCGACGCTCCTTGAGACGCAGGAGATTGGCTCTCTTGAGGCGAAGAGGACGAACTTTTCCCCCCCGGCGTCGCGACCTCCTGTCCGACCAGCTGGCTCACCCTCGTCCTCGGGGCCGCGGCAGTCCTAGCAGCACGCAACTGCTTCACCCGCTCCTCGACGGAAGACATGTTCGCTGCAAAAACAAAGAAAAGAGTTAGCGACGGTCAAAAGCCCCGACCACGGGGAGAAAAACAAACATTCCTACCTAGGTAATCCAGAGCGGCCGCCCCGGTCGCACAGCCGAGCAGGGTCTTAGTATTTATCAAACGCTTCTTGGTGCGTACATTCCCCTGCGCGTCAAGGATATACCGACCGTCGGGCGTCACCAGCTTCGACGGAGGGAGGGACCGCACAAAAGCAACTATTTTCAAATAGGCGGCCATGTCCTTCTCCTCGAGGGTCCCCTCCCGGACGATATACCTATCCGTCCCTCGGCTGAAATGCTCCGCGGTCCACAGTAGATGTATCTTAGGAAGCCACGCGCAGAATCGCTGGCCATCTACCGTTCGCTCGCCCTCGTCGAAGAGAGTGTCCGAGCCGTGCTGCGTGATCAGCTTGACGAGATAGAACCGGTTCTTGAAATCTTTGACAGAATCGCTATACGCTTTGAAGAGTTTGGTCGATTGCTTAAAAGAAACCCATCCGTGGCGGCCATTCACCGTCTGCCGCTGCAGGTGGAAGATGCGGAAAAATAACGGTACCGTCGGCTCCACCGAGAGGTAGAAACACACCACCTCGAAAGCCCGAATGAAAGCCAAGGCATTGGGGTGCAGTTGGGACGGGGCAAGGCGCAACCAGTCAAAAAGCCCCAGATGAAAGGCGGAGAACGGTAACCGGAGCCGCGCTTCTTTAAAATAGAATTCATGCATCGGGAACATCCGCCGCCCATAGCGCGAGCAGATGCGGTGATGTTCTTTTGGTCGGTACACCTGCCAGTGCTGTGGCTCTCCTATAGGCGTGTCCTCAACCGTGGCGTACACGTCGGATGCGTCGGCCACGAAACAAGAAGGAGTAGAAAGCGGCTCCTCGGCCGCCCACTCCTCGGACGGGGGGATACGCTCATCGTCATACTCCGGGATCTCAGGTTCATTGTCTTCGACCATTATCCCCGGCACCAGAGCCGACATCTACACCTGAAAGCAGAGGACAACGGTGAATTCGATAGCCAGGATCAAATCCACCCTTCCACCGCAAGTCAAGTGAAAGGGCGACAAAGGCCGGGAAGCGACGAGCAAACACTCGCTCCTCGTCTACTCTCCTCGGGGGATCAAAGGCCGACCCCCCATCCCCCCTCGGGACAGCCATCGGAGAAGGTACTTATCCCCGGGGCATTCATCGGAGAAAGCCCCCGTCCTCGGGGCATTCATCAGAAAAAGCTCCCGTCCTCGGGGTATTCATCGGAACCAGCCTATCCTCCCCGGGACACTCATCAGAAAATTCGCCAGACACGGTGGATCTCGCGTCCCTCCTCGGGGCATTCACCATGCCCCGACCATACATTCCAATTGAATGACGGAAATAAAAAGGGAGGCAAAAGAAGAACTCACTTGTAACGGCGACGGACGGAAGGAAAGATCAAACGGTGCGGCGGCGATCGGCGGCAAGCGGCGGACGAGCAGAGATGACAAAGCTTAGCAGACACAACGGAAGAGTGAAAAGTAGCAGAATGAGCGGGGACCCCCATATTTATAACCCGGCGCGGGACTCGAAGTGACCCTAGGCTCATTAATGACATAGGGTAGCCGCCCCTACCACCGCTTAACGCAAGACACGTGGCGACAACCTGACAGTCGCGTCCCCTCACCTGCCTTCTCCCCGCTCTGTCGACGACCGGAGATCTTCGCACGAGTGCCCGTTCCAGACGCAGCGACCTTAAGTCCTCGCTCTCTCCCCAGAGCTTCGACTTGGGGGGCTCCTGTTCCGGTATGGGCCCAACCTCGGCAGGCCCAATACCGCGTACGGCCCAACAAGCGAATCGGGCACGCCGGGCACGTGCATCCCTCAAGACGAGCAGGGCAGGCCGCCGAACACAAGCAACGTCCCATCAATCTTTCATCATCCACCATACCAGACCAGCGGAACCGTCCCCGGCTCACCAAAGCGCGGCCATGGTCCCTCCCCTCCGCGGGGAGAACAACGCGCTCCGTAGTATCTCGCGAGCTCCCCTCCGCGGGGAGAACAACGTGCCCGACGCACGTTCTCCACGTGCTCCCCTCCGCGAGGACACGTCACCGGCCAACTGCCCACCTCCGGAAGAGCAGGTCAAACCCACTTTCCGGAGATCTAGGAGCGGTTGAACTAGGGCGAAGACCACGTCCTGGTCTTCACTACGCCACGTAAGCCCTAGCAGTCAATAGGGTTGGGCCTGGTCATCCAGCCCACCTCAAATGACCGTTGGCCCAGCGCTGGGGTCTCTCTATAAATACCCTCTTCCTCAAGAGGGTCAGGTAACTCTTCTTGCCCCTTTTCTGTACTATTGCTTCCACTCTGCCCAACTTCTTACTTTGGCATCGGAGTGTCTTGCAGGTACACCCCCCTTCTCCTCCTCATCACCGACGAACAGGTAGCAGCCCAACAGAGTGTGGGCAGTCCGTGATCCCCTTCTGATCAGGTCAGATCAAAAAGTATATTTAATTGAATTAATAAGTCCGGTGTTAAATTGCTCTCTAATAGTACTAAAAAAATTTCAACAACTTCACCCATGATCTTTCCATGCCAAACTGTTGAACATAAGATTTACTTTTCAACTATGAATTCGAATGTTGAACATGCTATTCACCTTTCAACGGTGAATTAGAATGTTGAACATGAGATTCACCTTTCAACATTTATGAACTATCATGTTGAACATAAATATAACCTTTCAATGATTATTATAAACTTTGGAACGATGTCAAATTTTAATTTTTCATTAAAAGTTTTTCGTAAGTTACAATATGGATATTTGGGTCTTAAATTTTTTTGATGCTTATGATAAACAATATTTCTTTCAATTTGTAATTGATGGAATTATGTATCATCTTTACCTATAAGACACACTTTATCTATCATTTTTGTGGATTGAAATTTTTAAATGCTCAGTTTTTAAATTGTTAATATTATGATGTGAATTTCACGATTATTTAAATTTTAAATGTTATAGTGTCATTGTAACACACTAAATAATTTGTTTAGAAAATACTAAAAATATTAACTTTAGCATATTATTTACATTATATTAATAAGTCTAATACATAGAAAATAATAAGTAACAAATAAATTAATATATTTTATAGTTACTAATAATAATTATATTTACATTATAAATTAATATATTTTATAGTTACTAATAATAATATTTTAATTATATTAATATTATTTATATTATAAATTAATATATTTTATAGTTACTAATAATAATGATATTAAAATAAAAAACAAATAAATTTTTAAAACTTTAAATATATGATAAAAAAAACAAGAAAAACGAAAATAAATTGGAAACTCTAAAAATTAGTCACATTCCCCAATTCATGTGGCGACAACACATTGACCAATTCTCAAATGGCCTAATTCGACATTCCATTTGACGAATGCCTTGAAACAACATTTTAACTAATTCGCCAAACCATTTGGCTAATGCTTGCTGGATGAGTTTCAAAGTTTGTCATTTTGGTAATTTTTTTGAAAGTTTGTTTTATTTGGTAATTAAATTATATAACATTACTACTTAAAAAAAATTCTCCAATGTTCATTAACTTAATTTCATTTTAGTCTTTTATTTAATAAATGTTACATTTTAGTTTATTAAAATTATTTTGTTAGCCAAATTAATTTATTTAACATTAAAAAAAACATTAAATTTAAACGATGTGACATGACAACATACTCTTCTTCTTAATAAAGAAAATAATAATAAAATAGTAACAAAAGAGAGCGTGTTATTGTCATAGTCTGCTAACTCCTTAATTCATTTGGTGAAGTAACATTAAGGAAAGTAACAAAAGGACTCTATTTCTTCAACATTATTAACTGTTTATTGTCATTAGTCTATAGTTTTTTTCATGGAAGAAAATAGTAAGTCATTAGTCTATTGTAGATTTCAAAAAACACTACATTAAAACTTAGAGAAATGCTCTCATGACACTAAATTATACATTTTAGACCGTAGTGTATACTATGAATACATATTTATCAGTTTTTAATATTTTTTATTCCACTTTAATATTTGTGTAACACTAAACTAACAATGAGTATACTGTGTAAGTTAAATTTGGTGTAGCAAAACAGTGTTAAAATAACATAGCTCTAAAACTTAATGAGACAGACCTTATCACATAATTGTTAGCACTTAAATATTAAAATCAATTTATTAAACAAACCAAAGTGTTAAGATTTGTAAAGAGAGTGTGTTTTTATTTTTGCTGTAACAAAAAACAAGTCGTTATTTTTACAGCTCAAGAAAGCGTGTTGGAAAATGAAAATAATAATAAAAACTCAAAATCTATGATATTAAAAGCAATAAAGGAAAAAAAGAACAATAAAGAAGATTAGATGACTACATTACACTGATAATTAATTACGGCAATTGTTGCTTCTGATTATGTTTTAAAATTAAATAGTTTTTCAGGATAAAAAGTGAAGACATATTTATTAATATTTATTTTATTGAATATAAACAAAAAATGAATTAAAAATAGATGTATTTAGTCTAAATTTTGTATCAAATACATTTAACTATTTATTAATTTTTATATTTTTGTTATATTCCCACAAGGTTATAATTTTATTGTATTTTAAGGAAAAGAAAGTTAAAACTTGTGAAGAAAACGTGTATTTGAAGAATGAAAATAAATTGACATCTTGAAAATCTAAACCAATTGGATAAAAAAGTGGATAATAAAGAAAACAACAATTCATAGTAATAATTCCGTGTGAAAGATAAAGAGTATTTTAAACCAAGAATATTCCAATATATAATCATCATATACTAGTAATTAATTATGTTTAACTATTATTTTATTATTATAATAATAATTGAACTAAAGAATATTATAATGGTAAAAATTTAGTAATTTAAAGTTAAACGACTTTCATGGTAAAATTTAAACAGAAGATCCTTTTTGAATATTTCTAGCATATTGTAATTATGTGACTCAATTTGACTAGATTCATTTTTAGGAAGATGGATAACTTACTCATGTTAACTTAATCCAAAATCCAATTAGGCAAACATGTTGAAAAGAATTTAAATATTATTCTTTTTCTTTATCAAGTTTTTAGAAACACTTCGATGTTTGAAAAAAAACATTAAATTACACAAAAGAGGATTGCAGGTTTTGAAAGAAACACTCTGGAGGATTGTGTTTATATTTTATTATGTTTGATATTTTAAATAAGTTTTAAAAATAATATAATTTTATATGTTAATGTATTAAATCATTTTTAATTTTTTTTAATATTATAAAATATTCAATTCCAAAATCCTCCAAAAACTAATTCACAAACATACAGTAAAAAAACACATTTTATTTCTCCTCACAATCTATTCAAAAAGAAATACTTTATCGTAAAAATTTAATAGAATACAAATAATTTTAAAAATAAGTTGCAATAGAGTCATTATCGTTATTTATTTGTGTTATAATAACAATTGATAGTCGATAATTGTTAAAAAAATGATATATATATATATATATATATATATATATATATATATATATATATATATATATATATATATATATATATATATATATATATATATATATATATATATATATATATATATATATATATATATATATATATATATATATATATATATATATATATATATATATATATATATATATATATATATATATATTAAGTTGCAATAGAGTCATTAACGTTATTTATTTGTGTTATAATAACAATTGATAGTCGATAAGTGTTAAAAAAATGGTGTATATATATATATATATATATATATATATATATATATATATATATATATATATATATATATATATATATATATATATATATATATATATATATATATATATATATATATATATATATATATATATATATATATATATATATATATATATATATATATATATATATATATAATGAGGACACTTATTAACTTGTTTGCAAAGTAATTCATGAAACTCCAACTATCATGTAAGTAGTAGTTTTTAGTCGATTTCTATCTCATGCACCTAAACCTAACTATCTTTGTAAGTATTTGATCTTACCGGTTGATCAGAATCTGAGGTGGGGCAAAGACAAGAGTTTGTGATTCTGAGTGTGAAAGAGAAGGAGGAGTGTACCTGTAAGGCATTCTGATACTAAAGTAAAAAAACGAGCAAGTGAGAGAAATCAAATACAAAATATGAGTGTTTTAGGGTGAATATTAGATACATGACCCTCTCAAGTGAGAGGATTTTTATAGTTCCCCCTGCGCTTGGCCATTGGTCCCTATTTTCGAGGCGAGATAACCGTTTTTCAAAGAATAGGTAACTGTCAGAACTAGCCGTTGGGACCGGAAGACGTGCCCATAACTAGTCGTTGGCACGGG
The DNA here is from genome assembly GCA_963859935.3 of Lathyrus sativus. Classification (NCBI taxonomy): domain Eukaryota; kingdom Viridiplantae; phylum Streptophyta; class Magnoliopsida; order Fabales; family Fabaceae; genus Lathyrus; species Lathyrus sativus. The sequence goes on along the minus strand of OZ012735.1, from coordinate 630,614,692 downwards.
CACAAGCGTTTTGGCTATTTTTGGATGGTGGAACTGTGCGTGATGGGCAGAGACTGATGGGGAGGAGTGCTGTGACCAAGGGTAAATTGGTTAGCCTCCCCCGTTAGAGGAGTAGAAAGGTAAATTCTTCTCCCAAAGTGGTTGGACTTAGGAAATTAGGCAGTTCTGAGAGCAGAAGTGGATTGAGCCATGTCTAGCCACTGAACCAGTTGTCGCATCGCTGCGAAAAGGGGCCGGCGGAAGACAGAAGAGTCACCACCACTCGTTATTTATCCCAAAGAGAGGGAAAGGAAACGATTAGAGAAAATCTAACGAAAAGGGAAAAGACAGGTCATCGCAACCAAATCTCGGGTTCGGGAGTCAGTTACGCAAGGGGAAGGTATTAGCACCCCTCACGTCCGTCGTACTCGACGGGATCCACTCTTGTTGTCTATCTAAAAGGGTGTAAAACTAATCTAAGCTATAGGCTCACAGGGACAAAAGAAAAGAAAAGAGACTTGATAGAGCATCGCTGTTCCATGCCTACGTATTCCCTCGTGCAATGGGAAAGTCAGAGTCAACGTAGTTCGGGAAACTACGGGTGATGGGGGGAAGGTTGCTCATCGCTGTCTTGTGCCTACATATCCTCGTCTGGTACGAGAAATCAGAGCAAACGTAGTTCGGGCTGATAGAACCACAAGTTGGTTCAAGTGTTTTAACTGAGTAGGGTTAAACAGTGGTTCCAACAGTTAGGGACGATGCCTGTTTGCGGTGGAACCAAAGCTTAACACACTCTTTCTGAAAATGATTTTCCAATTAAGATCGCGAAGGATAAAAAGATTTGATGTTTTTGTTTTGTGTTTTTTAAGACAAGAAGTGAATTGAGTTATGGTTTGAAACTCATGTCGCACTAAAGATTATGACTTGAGAGCGAATGCGTCGCATATCGCCCAAAGGGCATACGCTAAACACTCTAGACAATTGAGAGGAGGCCCCCCAACCATCATTCCTCAAGTACTTAAGGCTCGTAGCGTACGACACAAATTATTCTTTATTAAGTGTTTTGAACTATTTAGGAGATGAGAAAAGAAAGACACAAACTAAGGGGGAACTGGACCCTAAAGTTGTCATGCACAATGCTCCTAAAGTTGGGATGAAAGGGAATGAAACTATCCTAATATTGTCATGCATAGGATTGAACACCTAATGTCTCTCCTACTCCCATCCTAAACGGAGGGACTAGGAATCCTAGGGGGATCATGGCATAAAGCCAAGTAAACACTAAATAATTCACTCACAAATGAAATGAGAAAGAAGATAAATTGACTTGAAATAAATGATAAACCACAAAGCACATTAATTTGTTAATTCAAAATAAAATGATAAACTAAAATAAAAATTAAAATAAAAATGATGACAAAATAATTTCACACATTAAAATATGAGAATATGATTTTTTTTGGATTTTTTTGATATTTGAAACTATTTTTAAAAAGAATAAAAGTTAAATAATAAATAAATTCAAAATAAAATGATAAACTAAAATAAAAATTAAAATAAAAATGACAAAATAATTTCACACATTAAAATATGAGAATATGATTTTTTTGATATTTGAAACTATTTTTAAAAAGAATAAAAGTTAAATAATAAATAAATAAAAATAAAAGAAATAAAATAAACAAAACACTAAAAAGAAAGTGCCCCCCAAGGCTTGAACCCAAGACCTTGGGGCTGCAGGTACAAAACTAAGCCAATCCAGCCAACCACATGCCCGCCAATCCAACCAACCACATGCGTGTGATAACAATTGGAAAGGGAAAGAAAAAAAATTAAAAATAAGGAAAATAAATGAAAAAACAGCATAAACGCCCCCGCTGGGGGGTCGAACTCAGGTTCTCATGGCAAGGCAAGTATTTAAGGCAAGGCGTTTAACCACTGGGGTGGCGATACATCCGTTGTATCAAGCCACCTCAGCTATACATAAACCAAAATGCGCGCATGGCTGGGCAACTTCTCAAGGCAAGTTGAAGGCAAAATGTCAAGAAACGATTTCGCTCTAACTTCTTCAAATCTTATCCAAATTCCATGAAATTTACCCTAAAACTGCCTGTTTTTCCATGAGGATTACAATGGTGTTGTCCACTTTTTCAAATTATGCACACAGAGTAAAATTCGATTGGAAATGCAAGATATGAGTTGAAATGCGTTTTGGACAGTCAAGATCAAAACAAATGCAAACCAGTTCAATGAAAGATATGCACATATTTCAAATACATTGTTCATGGATTATGTCCAAAAATAAACTTCAATTCCCCACTGAATCAAAATTTAACCATTATGTTGCAAGATGTGGGAATGGTGTTGAGAGGAAAACAGTTATGATGCATCATTCAAAAGGCTCAAACTTGTTCACAATTTAACCAAACAAAGATTTTAAGGATTCAATTGAGGTTAGACAACACAAGATTTAACCAAACTTAAACAGAAACTGTCAACAGGTTTGCTCACCAACTCACAGTCTCCACAACGAATACAAATGGATTTTCAACAATACTTTCACAAAAGCAAAGCACATACAGAAAATTAACACCAACTCAAGTTAACCTGGTCTATCTTGACAGTCTACACAAATATTCTTACTTGACATGATTCATCAATCCTAAACTACTGGTCAAACACAAGGCAAGCCTATCATGGTTGAAAGGCTTGCAATGAAACTTCAGTCGATAAGTCAACAGCAGGAGCAGGTTTTGTACCTCATCAACATCCACTGATAGATTATGGCAGCAACTTCCAAACCACAATGCATACCCGTAGGGACACTCATTGAGTTTTACCAATTTAAACTCATGTTTTCTGTAAAAGAAATCCTCAAAAACAACAGTGGTTTAACAGACAATTGGTTTGGAAAATCAACAAGGCAATCCTTAGCCAACCAAAGCTCTCTTTGCAAAATTAGACATGTAAATTGATTGAACTAGGAAGAACAAACAAAAGGATCATGAGTCCTCAACAGAGGCTGGATAATAGAGATGCTAAGCAATACATTACAATGGAAACAGCAGGACTGTGCCTCAAAGGTACAAATCAAACAGCAACATGAACTAATTTGGTTTACCACCTCACACATAAAGGTTTCAAATAATCAAGGCCAAAACCAACAATCAAAATCTCATGAACCCAAACTATCTCAAATGGAGGGCAGTGATACTAACTAGTAACTCATGGAAAACATGATTATAAGGGCATGCATAACACATATGTATGCTCAACAGAAAAAGGACAGTTACCAAGTGCTGGACATGTTCACCAACAAAAATGTCAACAAAAACTGAACATATCCAACCACTGTGTTCCTAACATCAAGCATCAACCAAATAAACCCAATGCACACCATGTCAACCACAAATGACAATCCAATTTGTCATGAATTCCAATAGACTTATGGTAACAGTCTCCTCCTTGTCTTATCACATCAGCAAAGCATCTACAAAGGATTTTGCTAACTGCTACAAACCAGCCTTTCCTAAACTGTCTAAGACCTGCCATCATAGGTTGACCAAACCTGATGTACCAAAAAACTCAAGACCTGATGACACCAATTAAAACTCCTATCTCATGACAACACCATCTTTTGATCCTCAATCTCACACATTAATTCCAACAACTAAATTAGATGAAAGCTCTTCAAACTGTTAAAGCAAAATCACACCATACCTCAGCATGAGCATCAGAATTAAATAGCTAGCAACTAGGAGTTGATGAACTCAAACCTCAATGATGCTATTGTGAATCCAACCAGTGAGAAAGGACAGTTCATGACTAAAAGCAGCCATAGGGTAAGATTCTAAAGACAGTCCTATGCCTTAATGTTCTTGACAGCATTGGATTACTCCCACATAAGCACAAAATTGACATACAACCTACTACCACTCACATCAAGCTTGCTGATAATTCTCATAGGTTGGCCAATTCAGAATGGTTTTTACAGAGCCAAAGCACTCTATGATAATGTTGGTGAACAACTAGCAGCCCTGCCACATTACCAATCTCTCCATCCAAATGAATTGCTCAAAAAGAGGTGTTGCAAACTCAAACCATCAAGCACACATGATTCTTTAGCATAGCAATGCATCAATATCCCAACAATTGCAAGAATTCACAAACACACCTAAATCCCAATGACAAATCCAAACAGGTCCAGACTTGAACCTATTCCTCATCAGGCATCGGCCAGAACAGGAATGATGGGAAGCCACATTGGTCTAATCCTTAACCAAATGGACAGTGAACTGAACCTTCAAGTACCAAGGCAATGAAACCTAAACCCTCAGTCTGTCATGAACTAAAGTAACAGCCTTAAGCCTGCTCGCAATTACCCCTGAGTTGACAAATTCAAATCTCAAGCATATACATATTGGCAGCAATGTACCTACACTTGATCCATGTCAAAATCCTACTTTAAACAACCAACTCAAATCCAACAGCTCAAGGCCACAACTCAAAGGTGTTGGACTGTCAAAACCTTGACCTTACAAAGCCCATCCTAAATGAGCACATAGACACTAAGAGACACCAACTCTGGGCATTCAACATGAGTTAATGGATCAAATCCTAACACAACCCTATGCATAAACTCTAATGCCAGTCCTACGCACAAACTCTAAATGCTATACAAATCCACTTAATAACAACAGTTCAACATAAAAGTTGCCAATTCCACAAATGATGATGACAGTCTTGGTCATTACAATGCCACATAATTAAATACTAAACCCTTAAGAAAGTCACAACCTCAAAATGACAACTACCAAGCCAATGTTTAAAAGTCAACAAACTTCATCTTAGTAACACACACACAAACTTAAATCAGCAATGGTTATGAGCTTACCAATACCACTTTCAAAACAATTTGACAACATATCCACAATTTAGCATAACAATGCCTAAATCATCTAACAACCCAAAAACATAAACATGATGAATAATGAGGAGGTTTGGAGCTACATACCTCTTGTAGACCTCCTTGAGCAAGCTAACAGCAAGAGCAATGTATCCCCTCTTACTTTGAACAAACTTTGAGTTTTCTTCCTTTTGAAGCAACAAGTAGTTTTTTGATGACAGTTCTAACAAGTGATGTTCCAGCTGCTTTTTAATGACTTGGACAGTTGGTACAACAGAAATATGTGGTGTTCAAGGTGTCAAAGTGATCCAAACTGATCTAGGCAGTGAGTTTTGCTGGTTTATGCAGGAAAGTCAATATTCATGGTGTGAGAAGTTGACTTTTTGAGTAATGGTATTTTTGGCTGGTTTGATGGTTGCAACACCTTCTACACATGATTTATGGGTTTTGTGGATATTTTTGAGGTAGTTTTATGGTTGGAAAGGCTGCTGGTATGCAGTTTGCACCAGACAGTTTTTTTGTGGTTTTTTTGATGAGAAGTTCACTTTTAAGCAAAGAGGAAAGAGTGAGAGCTATGATTTTCTGGCTTTTAGAGAGCTCTGGTGTATTGTATACAATGGGAGGAAGCCTCTATTTATAGGCCATGAGAAGCATTGGAGCAGATTTGAAGTTTTGGCCTTTGGAGGGAGATTTTGGAAGAAAATCTATCCAAGATTGTATGGCAGCTGAGCATATCAGTTCCTTGGCTCAATGCAGGTCAAAAACTCAAGTGAAATGAAGGATATGAGGTGATTGAAGTGAGAATAGAGTGTAGGGCACTGCAGCTGCAAGACTTTCCTCATAAAGTTTCTCTTTCCTCTTTGTTTTCCTTGAATATTATATTGTCAACTTGCTTGCCAACTTGCAAATCCTTCAAACTCTCATTCTTTCTGCATTTTCTAACCATCAACCTCTATAAATATCAGATTAAGACATGATCCAATGATTGAGAATGATCCAAGTGGCTGAAAAGTGAATTTGTGGAAAAGTTGAAATGGTGCATTCAAGTGTTGAAACCCCAACTTGCTGGATTCATAACTCTCAACTCATAAGGGCTATGGAGGAGTTCTAGTACTTTTTGGAAAGCCCTCATGGAGCTCTACAACTTCATGTTACATGATCTTCAGATTCCAAGTGGAACTAGGTCAAAAAGCCCTTCAAAGTTGGCGGAAAACATGATTTGCAAGGCCAGAAAACTTAGAAATTTTCTAAGTGTTTTCCCCTTTTGTAATGATTTTGATCATAACTCCCAATCTACTCATTTTTTTGCACATGGACTCTTGTGAGACTTTTATAGAAATTGTCAAGACCTTTCCAACAAGCTTTGAACCACCTCAATTGGATGTGTGGTTAGGAAGTTATGGTCTTGCCCCTTTCAAAACCCTAATTCCCGACTTTCTCGATTACTCCTCCATCCTTGATCCAATGGTCATGAAACTTCATGGATATGTGTAATATGTCATTAGGAACATTTTTGCTTCACACTTTGAGGTCAAATTCCTTATGGTTGAAGAGTTGACGTTTTCACTGCACAGTTGACTTTTCCCCCCAAATCTCCTGATTTTCAATTGACTGATCAATTGAAGCTCTTCTGATTAAAATTGATGGTCAATATCTCATCCCCAAACACCTTAGGACATATGGAAGACCATGGAAACAAGTCTTGCTCCCGAAAACAAATTTATCCTGATTAAACGTAAAACCCTAATTTCACCCTTTTTGCCTAGGCAATGTGCAGATGAGTTGAGTGACCATTCCCACTCCCCAATGACCTCTGAGGTACTCAACAAGCCTCTACCGATGATAAATCTTCATTGACCCCTTGACAACCTTGTGATGGTTCCTTGATAATGTTGCGGCACACCTCTCATTTCTAGGAGCTCTGATATCTCCATGATGATAACACACACATAACAACCTCTACCAATGCCTCTACTTGAGCTCGTGGTCAATAAGGCTCTCTTCTTGGATAGGACACAAACAAACACTTGATCCCCTGTAAGAACTATGCTATGCAAATGCAAGATGCTAAAATGTAATGAAACATAAGCCAAAGATTAAGAAAAGAGGTTGGTCAAATTTTGGGGTAAAACAGCTGCCCCTATTCAAGCGACTTGGACGTGAAGGGATGAAAAGCGAACGACTTTCAAACATTCAAGGTAAAAGACGGTTGAATACTAAAGAACCCGAAAATTTGCCAACCGCAAAAAGAAACCGTAGAAATTTTGTTGGGGATACAATTGGAAACAAGAGGTAACAAACTGGCTTATGTTTCAAACACACATGTTCGAATATGGCGTAATGCTCCATACAAAATGGAAATGCTACGCGTTTGGGAGGATGCTATGCACAATGCACATGCAAAAGAACCACTTCAGCAAAATAAATGCTGAAGATACGAAACCAACTCCGCTGGGGATGACTGGGACATGCCAATTACGATTGGACTTTTGTTGGGGAAAAAAACCCTGGATCTGAATTAGATAGGTTAGGTGAGAACTGACAACCAGGCGAGAACTGGATTCCAAAAACAGGTCAGACGAGAACTGGGTTCACCAAGAACGGGTCAGGCGAGAGCTGACTACCAGACGAGAACTGGGTTCTTCAAAATGGGTCAGGCGAGAACTGACTACCAGACGAGAACTGGATTCTTCAAAACAGGTCATACGAGAACTGACTACCAGACGAGAACTGGGTTCTTCAAAACGGGTCAGGAGAGAATTGACTACCAGCTTTTGTGTCGAACATGAACTAATTTTGGTTTTCCAGACGATAATTGGACTTCGAAACGCTTTTCACCAGACATGAACTTTTGTTAAAGACAGCCGACCACCAGACGAGAACTGGAGTTTAAATTGTAGGCTAAAGAAAAAGTGACTGGACGGGTACTGATTTTAACGGCTGGCGATTACCAGGCGAGAACTGGACTCAAATGTCGTCTACCAGACGAGAACTGGTATTCCATGAAGACTTATCATATGGGGACTGAGCTTCGAAAGAATGACAGGCCAGACAAGAACTGGACTCTAAAACAGTTTTCCAGACGGGAACTGGAGTGTGCTAAGTACGGTTGGGCTTTTGGTTTATAGATAGGACCAAGTTTATGGTAATTGGATTTATTTCAGGTTACCAACAAAAGTGGATTTTAACGGGAATTACTAGACGAGAACTAGTATTCGGGGGTGGACTACCAAACATGAACTGGTGGTAAAAGGTTAAGTTGTCAGGTAGGAACTGACTACCAAGCGAGAACTGGGTTCTGAAAAAGAGTCTTTCAGACAAGAACTGGATTCTAAAACGGGTCAGGCGAGAACTGACTACTAGTCGAAAACTGGGTTCTACAAAATAGGTCAGACGAGAACTGACTACCAGACGAGAACTGGATTCTAAAGAAAGGTCAGACGAGAACTGACTACCAGACGAGAACTGGAGTTCCACAAAATAGGCCAGACGAGAACTGACTACCAGGCGAGAAATGGAGTTCATGGAGACTTATCAAACAGGAACTGGTTTTGGTTTTGGACATCAGACAGGAACTGATTTCTGGTTTTCCATACAAGAACTGGACTTTGAAAATGTGTTTGCCAGGCGAGGACTGGTTAAACAGTGGGCCACAAAAAGGGTGACCAGGCGGGAACCGGTTTAAAAACTGACATGTACCAGACGGGAACTAGTGCTTACTGAAGTATTGACCAGACAAGGACTGGTTTGAAGGTTTGCCAAAAACGGGTCAGACGAGAACATACTACAAAACAGGTCAGACGAGAACTGACTCCTTGTTTCAGGTATCAGACGGGAACTGATTTCTGGTTTTCCAGACGGGAACTGGGATACAGAAAGGGTGGATGGACGGGAACTAGTCGAAAATCTGACACGTACCAGACGAGAACTGGTGTTTAATGAAGGGTCGACCAGACAAGGACTGGTTTGAAGGTTTTCCAGACGAGAACTGGGCTTTAGAAGTTGATTTGGTTACTATGTTCTAACAAGTAACAGGTTTCGACTATGTGATGAGGTCACGACACGATTCCCCGACACTCAACTTTGGCTAAGGAGAATACACTCGCTTGAGTAACTGCCCCAATATAGTTCAACTTGCCCCAGTCTGATCTCTGGGACAGTTCATCTTGAAAAGAAAAGCTCGCCATGAGACGACCTCGAGATGGCTTGCCCCAGAATCTGTACCATGAAAGGATTCGTCCCTGGCTGACTAACTGTGATAAGCTTTGAAGATATAGAGAGGAACAATTCCTTCCAATTTCTCCCCCGCCTGTGAGATCTCTGTGAAAAAACTTCCTCGAAAGGAAACCTGATATCTCTGTACCCTGATGGTTTGATATGAACTGCCTCAACATTTTGAGCCTCAAAGAGGTACTTCAAGCTAATTTCCTTTTTGGATAAGGATAGCTGTTGTGCACTTGGGGTGGCCTGCCCCGACCTTGAAATGACTTTTCCCCTGATTGGCTAATTTGGAGAAGTGCCTCTGACTTCGAGAGATTTATCGAATCTCGACCTGGTTTCCCCAGATTAACTGAATCTTGGAATGACTGACTCCTCTTATGTGATCCTTTGGCATGCCCCTGCCCGACGGAGCTCTCCGGCGTTTTGCATCTTAGCTCGATCAAACTTCGCATTATAGTAGCTCTCCTGATGTCAAGTGCTTACTCGCAAGTAAAACAATTTGTTTTACAAATGATAATATTAACGTAATGCATATGGCAGTTTTGAAATCCAAGTCTGTTCACTGGAAAAAAGTTGTGACATAGTGAATGAATCACTTATCAGAATGTCAATATCAATACCCACAAGGTTAAAATAATCCTTTTAGGAGTTAGTTTCGACGTGATATTTACCGAAGTATGCTTTCGAAACAAATCTGCTTCAATTAGGACTTTTTGACGGTTGTAACGTGGTCAGGTTCACGGTTTGAAAGAAAGGATATCAGGCTCGAAGTTTTGTTTAAACCCATCCACTCTCCTTGATATTCTCCAATCCTATATTCAGCTAATTCGACACTCGCTCACCTCTCAGAGGTTGAATGACAGGAGTGATGGTTCAGGAAACCACAAGTTTTCGGAGTGACAGTCACTCGCTTTTTGTCTTTGGTGCCCGGAATCACACGACTTGTTCTATATCGTTTTCTTTTCTATTTTTGCCTGGACTAACTCTTTTGAGTTTCTTTTGATTTCGAAGTCCAATGGGATGCCCTAATTTTTGCTTAAGCCACTTGTTTACAAGTTATCGACTTAACAAGCTTTTTGTATATTTTTCTTTTTCTTTTGATTGATTTTTTCGGGAACAAATCGTGTGACCAGCGTGTCTGACTTGTTGGGAAGAAATGTGACTGTTTCACTCCTTGGATAACCACTGTGGTTCTTTAGGTACAACCTATACAGGTGTGATTGATCCTCAAACGGGAACACTCCCTTCTGCAATTTGGATGCTCGGTCAAATTAACTGACACATACCCTACCCCAGGTTTAGATTGAGGGTTTTTTGTTTTCAGAAAGAAACTCCTACTACTAGGCTCAAAGGGGTTAACTAGGGATTAACTCCTTATCTCTCTGGTGTTTAGGAATTTGAAACAATGTCTGTACATCATCAACAGAGGTTTTATTCAAAAGCATACAATCGTAAGCTTTGCGTTTTTTCAACTTCATCATTCTCCCTCGGATTCTGGTTAAACAAGCGTTTGACATCAATAAAAAGCATTGAGTGAACACAAACGGATTTAATCAAAACATGCATATTCATTTCATTATCATTATCAGTTGAAAACAAACAAGTTCTATAGATATGATTTGCAAATAAGTTCGCACTTAAATAGAAAAGAAACTACAAATGCAAAGAAATAACATGATAAAAAGATTGCTAGCTTCGGGGAACTGGGATTTCAAGTCTTGATTTGCTGCTGAACCAGCCATCTTCAGAATTGCTCGTCGAAGTTAGCCTAATAATCTTCTGAACACCTTCTCTCGGTGAATCCCTCCATAACATTAGCTGCCAAACCCACATGACTGGACAAAGGAGGATTGTTGATCTGGATATCCTGAGGTGTGACAGAGAAAATGTTAGAGTCAAGCAGAGTTTGAATCTTGCTTCTGAGCACCTTACAGTCTTCGGTTGAATGCCCCTGTGCCCCAGCATGGTACTCACAGCGGGCGTTGACATTAAAACCCGACGGATACGGAGGAATCTCTGGATTAATCTTCTTTGGCACTATCAACCCACCTCTGATCAAGTCTGGTAACATCTGACTGTATGACATCGGCAGCTGAGTGAAATGCCTCTTTGACTTCCTTGGTCTTCGTCGGGTGTGCTGACGCGGCTGATGACGATATGATATATGATATAAAGACCCAAAAGATTTTTGACTCTGAACAGTTGAAACATCTGGAGACTGAGTCTGAGGTATCGGGGACTTCCCTCGTTCATGTGCTTTCATCCTCAGGCTTGGTCTAGGAACATGTAACAGCTGTGGGCATGGAGATTCTGAAATCACAGATTGCAAGACGTACTCTTGAACTGATGCAACTTCAAGGGAGAGAATAGGAACATCCACCTCTTTCGCAGCAACTGGACTAAGACCACCTGGTACGCTCACGCCGCCCGACGCGAATTCAACTGCCTTTGAATCAATTAAGTCCTGAACTTTGTGCTTAAAAGCTTTGCAGTTCTCGACATCATGCCCCGGTGCTCCAGAATGGAAATCACAATGGGCACTTACATCATAGCCTAGTGGTGGCTTACCAGTAAGTGGAGCCAGAGTCTGAAGTTCAACCAACCGAAGTTGAAGCAAAAGTTGCAACAACTAAGCATAAGACATAGGGGTCTGGTCGAAGATTCTGTCGAGCTGTTTCGTCCTTTGGGCATACCTTCTAATCTTAGAATTGCCTCGGGAAACAGAGGGTAACTACTGACGGGGAAATTCTGGAACCTCAGGGTGACAAGAAGATCTTTGAGGCACCTCACGCCTTGGGAGAGGTTCCACAGGTAAAGGTGGAATATCCATTTCTGCTGCAGCTTCAAGCACATGATCGCCTTCCTTTCTTAATACTTTTCTTATCACTTCTTTGATCAAGCCCATATGAGTCTTCAACTGATGAACTTCCTCCCTAAGCATTTTCTGATCTAAACACAAAGCTTGCATGTCCACCATGAATTGTCCCATCTGACTTCGGACTTCCCTCAACTCCGCTTGAATCTGATCCATAGTCAACTTCTGTCTTCTTTATAAGTTGATGTCTGAAATTCTCTTGTGAAAAACCAGATTAGGACAACAAAACCCAGTCTCGAACACCTGCTATGCAAATGAAATGCAAATGCCATGCAATGCAATATGAAATGCAACAGAGGATCAAGGCTGCTGTGTCGTCGACGGAGGTAAAACAGCGTTTCGCGTTGGCGAGAAAACCATATAACACTAGTACAGGATCCCACTATAACCGTTCATACTGACGAGACAAACAGGTAGGCTGAAGGTCAAGATTCCCTGCAAACCCAATCCCTCTCACAGGTATGGACCTAATCTGACAAGGTTCGGCATCCTATGCGGTCGTCAGCGTCACATACTTTTGAGAAACGATGATACGTTCACCATTTCTGGTTTGACATCATTGCCTCACGAAGCGGCCTCACTTAGCTAACTCCCAAGTGATCGGTCTCCAGAGTCGACAGTTTCCTGATCCAACACCCCTCCCGACTAATGTACATCATATGATGTCTTCAACAGTAAACCTCGTCTGAACGTGAATTTCGTGGGGACTAATGCATGCTAAAACATACAGATCCGTCACTACTTTCTACTCTAATGCTATGGTTATCCTCAAGCCTGGATTTTGGCTTATCTCTCAATGGAACATCCCCCCATAGTACAACAAGATGATATATAACAATGCTAATAAAAATTCAATAATAAAAATGCAAATGCAACACATATACACACCCAAAGACAAAACACTCAAGCGCTAGGATTGACTCGCCTAGGGGATGGGAAACTTCCCCAGCAGAGTCGCCAGCTGTCGCATCGCTGTGAAGAGGGGCCGGCGGAAGACAGAAGAGTCGCCACTGCTCGTTATTTATCCCAAAGAGAGGGAAAGGAAACGATCAGAGAAAACCTAACGAAAAGTGAAAAGACAGGTCATCGCAACCAAATCTCGGGTTCGGGTGTCGGTTACGCAAGGGGAAGGTATTAGCACCCCTCACGTCCGTCGTACTCGACGGGATCCACGCTTGTTGTCTATCTAAAAGGGTGTAAAACTAATCTAAGCTACAGGCTCACGGGGAAAAAAGAAAAGAAAAGAGACTCGATAGAGCATCATCGTTCCATGCCTACGTATTCCCTCGTGCAATGGGAAAGTCAGAGTCAACGTAGTTCGGGAAACTACGGGTGATGGGGGGAAGGTTGCTCACCAAGACATCGCTGTCTTGTGCCTACGTATCCTCGTCTGGTACGAGAAATCAGAGCAAACGTAGTTCGGGCTGATAGGACCACAGGTTGGTTCAAGTGTTTTAACTGAGTAGGGTTAAACAATGGTTCCAATAGTTAGGGACGATGCCTGTTTGCGGTGGAACAAAGCTTAACACACTCTTTCTAAAAATGATTTTCCAATTAAGATCCCGAAGGATAAAAAGATTTGATGTTTTTGTTTTGTGTTTTTTAAGACAAGAAGTGAATTGAGTTATGATTTGAAACTCATGTCGCACTAAAGACTATGACTTGAGAGCGAATGCGTCGCATATCACCCAAAGGGAATACGCTAAACACTCTAGACAGTTGAGAGGAGGCCCCTCAACCATCATTCCTCATGTACTTAAGGCTCGTAGCGTACGATACAAATTATTCTTTATTAAGTGTTTTGAACTATTTAGGAGATGGGAAAAGAAAGACACAAACTAAGGGGGAACTGGACCCTAAAGTTGTCATGCACAATGCTCCTAAAGTTGGGATGAAAGGGAATGAAACTATCCTAATGTTGTCATGCATAGGATTGAACACCTAATGTCTCTCCTACTCCCATCCTAAACGGAGGCACTATGCCTGAATTGACTTTTAGCAGCGCATACAAAGACATCGCTTTTAGAAAAAGCGCTGCTAAAGAGTAATTAAAAAATAAAGAAAAAAAATAGCATACCTAAGACGACGCTTTTTTAAAAGCACTGCTAAAGGGGGACCCTAAGAAAGCGCTTTATTTAAAGTGCTGCTAAATGTATGGCCTAAGACAGCGCTTTTGTAAAGCACTGCTATAGGGGGTCCCTAAGAAAGAGCTTTTCTAAAGCGCTGCTGTAGGTTGTTGCAAAGAAAGCGCTTTCTTTATAAGCGCTGCTATATGTTGTTGCAAAGAAAGCGCTTTTGAAAAGCGCTGCTGTAGGTCATTAAGAAGCGCTGCCATAGGTGTTATTAGAATTAATTTAAAATATCCACTAGAATTTTGTAATACAAACAGAAAAGTGTCGCACGTATTTCTTTCTTTCTCCTCTCTGGCGAACGTGAACCCTATTCACCACGACCGTCACCCTCTTCCGTCCGACAGCCGTGCTTCCGTCGCCCTCCTCCGTTTAGTTTGTATTGCATTTCTCCGGGTGTCTGAAGCGTTGTCGTCGGGGAGCTTGAGATCTGGGGAGCCCAATGGTTGATGGGATCTGAAGAGTAGAAGTGGCATGTGTGCCTCGAGCTGTGTTCTGCATTAAATGCGTGATGATGGCTAGGCTAGGGTCATGATGATGCCCTACCCGCGCGTGCTTGTGCACGTGCCTGTCGTTTGCCTATAAATAGTGAAGGGTTCCGTTCATTCAGAACTTTCGCTTCTCTCCCTTCTTGCTCACTATTCCCCGTTCTCCGTTGCTTGCTGCCTTCAAGTTTTGCTCCAGCCACCGTACGACGTCCGACCAGAGCTACTCAAGTACAAAACTTCTTCCTTGACCAAGTAAGTATGTCGATTCCATGCTTACTCTTTGCTTTTCTGGTTTGGTGTTATAGAATGCATGTGGTTAGGAATGAAACGAAGTAGTTCTAAGGCATTTTTGTGGTGGCTGTTGGCGGCAGATGGTGGCGCGGCCATCTTTATTTTGTCGGCGCTGCAGTGGCCGTTTTTAGGAAAGGGCGAATTAGTGCGCCATAGGTCTTAGTTGATCTCGGAGCAATGACGATACGATGATGTTCGCTGCCGGAGGGGGCCATGGACTCTGGTGGTTCCCTCATGAGAGTTCTGGCTTTTGTGCGCGGGGATCTTTCCCCAGACGTGTCGAGGAGGACCCCCGGGCATTGATATCGTTTAGCTGTGTCATTTGAGTAGGGCTTAGGTCAAGGATTCTGTCCTTGACCCTTTGCGCGCCCTTTCACTTGACTAGCAGTGGAATTGTGGATTTGATTTTGTCATCGAATTCATATTTTCCTCTGCTTTTCAGGTAAAAACGATGTCGCGTAGGTCTGATGAGGAAGAACACCCCAGGAATTTGTTCGAGGATAGCTCCTCGAAGGATACTGAAAGGGACGATGACTCCTCGTCCCCTGATGCTGGACGGATAACTACCGCGAGGACATCGGTCGATGAGTGGACTGTAGCTAAGCCAATGGAGCATGCCTCGCTCTTTGCTTCATACATCGGCGACGCATTTACTACGGTGGGGCCGGAGGAAGCGTGGAGGGTCCACTTCCCCTTAGAGAACGAACGTATATGTTTGGCGTACTAGGAGAGATTTCCCATGTACGAATATGTTTTTAAAGAGATAGGGCTAAGGTTGCCCTTCACGGACTTTCAACAGACAGTCTTCGTGCATCTTGACTTGGCGCCTTCCCAACTGCACAGAAATTCCATTGTCTTCATGCAGGCGTATGAATTGGTGTGCGAATACTTGTAGATCGGGGCCACCTTTCCACTATTCTTCGCCATCTTTCATCTTTAACGGCAGGTGTCAGGGAGGAAGTTCGGTTGGGTTTCTTTGAAACAGGGAAGGAAACTGTTTAAGCCCTTCTCCGAATCTATCCGAACCTTTAAAGAGAGATTTTATGTGTTCGAGCCGGTGTCGCAGAGAGCTACTGACTCGACCTTTGTGTAGGAGGTCTCAACAGACAAAAATGGGGAGGACCTGATAGAAGAGGAGGGTAAAATAGTTTCCCAGAGGTTGTTTACATTCCCCTTCTGCTGGAGTGGGGCTCACTTTACCCGTTCGATTGATGAGTACAAAGTTACTCCTCATCAGTTGGTCGATGATGATCGGGCTAGCTACACCAAGCTGGTGGCCTTTGTGGACGGCTTCCTTCCTCCTCAGTGTGTGACTCGTGTCGGGCTGGTGCTTTATGAGGAAGATGGGGGTCTACAGGTGGAAGCCCAGTACATTAATACTAAAGAGCTCATCGAGTGTAGCACTCGCGAGAAGGCTCTCAAACTTTTGGGTAGCTTCTCGCTTTTTCTTATTTTATTCGAGATGTTTTTGTTTCCACGTGCTGACGTGCTCGTTATTTTTGCAGGTAAAATATCTTCGGCACATGAGATGATGGTAAAGCATGCCTAAGGAAAGATGAAGGGCGGTGCTGCCCTAGAAAGAAGTCGCCTTGGTCAATGAACAACTCCCCCGAAGACAGGGTCGAGGACTTCATCGTCAACTTCTCCGGCCACTCAGACGTCCCCTTTGCCCGTGAGCTTGAGGCCCAAGCGCGCCCGCACGATTGACATTGTGGACCTCAGCCGGGAGTCCGTAAAAAGAAAATTTGAGCTGCCTCCTTGCCTGCATAACAAGAAGTTCTTCGAGGGGTTCTCCCTGTCCATTCCTTGGTCAGAATCTCTAAAGCTTGTGGAAAATGGACCATCCCAACAAGCAGGCCATGCTTGCGCAGGATGCCTCTTACTTGATGAGGATCCTAGAGATGGCCATGGTATACACCGAGGACGGCTCTCGCTTGAGCTCGAGCTAAAGAAATCCCAAGCTGCGGTGGCGGCCCTGGAAGAAAAGGCCATGAAGCTTCAGGAGGAGCGGGATAAGGAGCTCAAAGAGGATGCACAGAAGGGTCGTGAGGAGATGACTAAGGAAAGGGACGCCCTGGCTGCCTAGAAGAAAGCCGCCGAGGACTTAGTGGAGAAACTAAAAGCCGTTACTGCCCCTGCTGAAGATGAGCCTGAGGAGACGAAGAAGCTGTTGACTCAGGCGAAGCTGGTTGCCCGGATTACTCAGGCCGGGGACGACTTGTGGATATCGGTGATGAGGCTTTCCAAAATATCATGGACCAATTGAAGCTGGTGAACCCTAGCGTCAAGCTGACTTCCGAAGGCACAAGGTTCCTTTATATGGTATAGGAAGGCAAGATAGTCATCCCCAAGTTCCTCCTGTTCGATGAAGGTGGCGAAGGGCAGGGGCAAGTGACCCAAGATGAGGCTTAGCAAGAGGAGCAGTGAACCTTTCCTAGTTTGTGCTTTGGCCTGCGTGTCATTTGATCAATTTGTAATTTTCTTGTAATTTTGTTTTGTAGGGTTTGGCCCCTTTTTATTGTATCATGCACAGTTGCGGCCCTTCGTGGCCGTGTTATGTAATATGTATCAGTATGTTGTAAGTTTATATCTTGTCTAATATTTTCTAAGTGTCATTCACCATCCAACGCGGTCGTAAGAGGCACTTAGTAATTTGTTATGTTATGGGTATGCTCGATGTATGTTGTTCGACAGTGCGGGGAACTGATCGAAAGGCCTGAGTTGTTTCTAGGAAGGGTGAAGCTCAGGCCACGATCGTGGCCTGCGTTCGTAGCGTGAACTTCCCATCGCGAGCTGGGGGTTCTTCCGTCTAGGATACTTTGACGACGGTGGGCTCGGTCGAGGAACCACCGCCGAGCATGCGTATTGTCTCTTAGACTGAACCTTGCTTAGATCCGTGTTGGTGGCGCAACGCTTGTACCTCGGTGTTGGTACCTTAGCTGTAATATTGTTTCAGCTTTTCGGCGTTCCATGGTCGAGCTAATTCTTCTCCGGTAAGGTATTCTAGGTAGTAGGCCCCGTTCTCCGTTTTTGCTCTAACGTGGTAGGGTCCTTCCCAGTTTGGGTTTAGACGATATCTGCTTAGGGAACCGAACTCCTGCCTGCCAAAATTTTGAGTTGGTGCACTCAGTGAGGATCTTTTCCCTTGAAACTGTCCGGGGAGTGTAATCGTGGAACCGACCAGAGGGTCCCTTGTTGTCCCGGGGCTCACAAGGACGGTCTTCTCGTCTTTTATCTCCTCGACGGGATGTAGAGGGCTCGTCGGACCTAGATGTCAGGCATTTTCCCTGTGCCTGGAATCACGGGTAGAGATGATAGTCACCTTTTCCTTGTATTGAATGTACGCTTGCGTTTTGAGAAGGAAGGCGTCCAACATTGTCGGGGGCCAGATGCCTACAGCTTTAGCAAATTCTGTGCGGGGAAGGAGCCCGTGTTCGAGCAGAAACTTTTTCATGTCATTGGTGGTAAAAACCTGGACGACCTCCTTGTTGAATCTTTCAATATAGGCTCACAGAGGTTTATCCCTTGAATGATGGCCTCAAGGGAGGCTTCGGTCTTTGGATGACGGCGAGAGGCCATGAAGTGTCTGGAGAAGAGTCTCTCCAGTTGTCTCCATGAGGTGACGGGGTCGTTAGGAAGCCCTTTGTACCAGGTTATTGCCCTTTTCCTAAGCATGGTCGGGAATAACTTCCACTTGATAGCGCCCCGGACGCTGCGATAGGTTAGCAACGCATCGATAATTTTGATGTGCCCGTTAGGGTCAGTTGTTCTGTCGTATGTGCCTAGAGAGGGGGGTTTCTATAGTCCTTTTAGGAGGGGCATGGCCATGATCTCCTGGGATAATAGGCCGCAAGGCTCTTCGTCGCTGTTGCTGCTGGTCCAAGACGGGGAGCGGGCGTCCCGTCTGTAGGTAGACGCCGGTCTCGTCGGGGAGACGGGGTTCATGCTCGGCCCTTGGTTCTGGGTGGAGGCAAACATTAGGACTCTGCTTGGTGGCCTCTTCTGGTCCTCTTGGGTTGTGGGGAATGCTGCTTCTGAGGAGAAATATGGTCGCATTTGCGGACGATCAGGGTCTCTGGTTCTGGAGGTGTCTGATAGTTCCTCTCGCACCAGGGAGGGGAACTCCGTCGTTGCTGACGTTCTTTCCTTGGTGGAGGGGATCTTGGACGACTGGACTCTTCTAACGCTCCAATCCTTGCGTTCTGGTTGAGGATTAGGAGGTTGGTTTTATTGAGAGCCTCGAGGAGGGCCGTTATGGCCGGGTCGGCGCTGGGCGAAACTGGAATTGGCAGGTGCTGCGGGACAAGTGGGGCTTCGCCGTGATCTGCGGGAGCAGGGGATGGGGAAGCTGTGACTCTGTCCCTTTGTTAGAAGATGTTTCCGCCATGAGAGGTGGTGGCCCCATCAGCATCAATCTTGCTGACAGGGAGAAAAGCAGAGTTACGAGCATCAAAATTGTTGTCACGGGTGGCCATGATCAGAAATTTGAAGAATTGTTTTGGTCTTGTGTTCTACGAAGAGAGAAAAGAAGGGGATAACAAGTTTCCCACAGACGACGCCACTGATCTTACCGGTAAATTAGAATTTGAGGTGGGCGAAAGACAAGTGTCTGTGATGCTGGGTTTGAAAGAGGAGGAAGAGGTGTACCTGCAAGGCACTCCGATGCTAAAGTAAGAAAATGAGTAAGAGAGAGAAAACAAGTACAGAATATAAGTGTTTCAGGGTGAATATTAGATACCTAACCCTCTCAAGTGAGAGGGTTTTTATAGTGCCCCCAGCACTTGGCCATTGGTCCCTATTTTCGGGGCGAGATAACTGTTTCCCGAAGAATAAGTAACTGCCAGAACTAGCCGTTGGGATGGGCAGACGTGCCCATAACTAGTTGTTGGCACAGGCAGTAGCGTAGTTATAGGTACAAACGTTTTTACTGTTTCTTGATGGTGGAACCGTGCGTGACAGGCAGAGACTGACGGGGAGGAGTGTTGTGACCAAGGGTAAATTGGTCAGCCTCCCCCGTTGGAGAGGCAGAAAGGTAAATTCTCCTTCCAAAGTGGTTGGACTTAGGAAATTAAGCCGTTTTGGGAGTAGAAGTGGATTGAGTAATGCCTAGCCACTGGGCCAGTCCAAAATAGTATTTATATATGTCTTGAAGCTTGACAAAAAAAGAGTAAGGAATTGAGTTTGAACACCCTCGCTTAGCTAACTCAAAGCAATGACCAAGCGAGCCTCAAAGCGAGGCCAAATCCAAATCAGAGTGAATGCAAACAAAATGTCAAAGTCTTACAAATCACCAACCTCACTTAGCCAGGTCAAAGTGAGCTCAAAGCGAGGCAATTCTGAATGTGCAAGATTCTCCAAAATAGCAGCCTCGCTTAGCTAGGTTAAAACGTGCTCAAAGCAAGGCAAGTCAGAATGCATAAGATTCTCCAAAATACCAGTCTCACTTAGCACAACATAACAAGGTCAAAGCGAGATATCCCACTAAGTTAGCTAATACTCGCTAAGCGAGATAAGGTGGTCTAAAGCTGACGTGGCAGAAATCTTCATGATGAAGAAAGGCCAGCTTGCTAAGAGAGTCATATCTCGCTAAGCAATTTTATATTTTTAGGACTGGTATTAATGCATTTAGAGAACAAAGAACAAGAGGAATTCAAGGTGGATACACAACAATCGTTCGAGAAATCAACGTTGATGTCAATTAATCTCTTTTCTTCTCATTTGTGCAAGGCTACCATGACAATGAGTAGTTATATATATATATATATATATATATATATATATATATATATATATATATATATATATATATATATATATATATATATATATATATATATATATATATATATATATATATATATATATATATATATATATATATATATATATATCTTGTTTCGTATGTATCGCTTTTGATCATGATGTTATATACGAACTATTATTGATCAATATTGATGTTATCCTTGTTATCGATGTTTTGACTTATGGATTTGAATTATTATTGAGAAATACCTTTTAAATCTAGATTTAGAATAATCATCTGTTAAATGCTAAACTCTAGAGATAGATTTGGGTTTAACATTTACTAAAAGTATCGATTCTTAATGCTATCGTATTATTTAATAGGCTGAGAGATCGTCCATAAAGCAATACGGTTAAATCCACATCATTGTTTAACATAAAAAATGTTTATTGAGCGATACATGATAATACTGAATAATAACTAGGAGATATATATAATTGAACAGGAAAATACATGCGAAATAGGTTAATAAAATACGATCCCAACAAGCTCATAACTCTGTTAATTTTCTTATCATTTATCAATGTAACATTCCTTTAATTTACACAAATAAATATCTTTCAATCACTTCACTTAAAATTATATTAATTATTGAACGACAATAATATCACACTAGTCCCTGTGAATATGATAAACAAAAATACTTCCTTTTGATTCGTATCAATAACAAAAGAAGAAAAAAAAAATAAAGTGCAAAAAAAATAAATGATCTATATAGTTATAAACTTCAACCTAATATGTTTGCATCACTTTACCTTTATGATTATGGCGACTTCTTATCAAGTGGACTTCCAACAAATTTGTTTCAGCCTGTACGAGGATGCCTATCCAACTACGACTCTTCCTCCAAACTTGAGCCGCAACATGGAATTACAATTATATAAACAGTATAAGTTATCCTCTAATCATTTGGGACAAACACATGTTCCACTTGTTTGTCAGAAAGTTTTACTTTATACTTCAACAACTATCCTGTAACTCTTATAATTTATATAAAGTTAACAATTATATATAAACAGTATAAGTTTGATAGGTTTCATTTCTTTTCTCTTTTAGTTTTAAAGACTTTTGGTCTTGTATAATAGTTGTCTAGTCCACACAATATTTCAGAGAGCTTGGAGATAGGTTGTCCAATCCATGATTATAAAAAAAAAAAAGGTTGTCCAACCATTTTTTATTGGTGTTTATTAGAGAAGTTAGACTTAAGTTATCTAGTCCATTGCTAGAAAAATAAAGACAGGAAGTCTTATACTAAAGATTTCGATAGTCAACTTTGTTTGATTGGATGTCTTTAGTATAAGACTTATGGGACTGTTAATTTTTTAGCCATCAAAGGTCTTGAGTGTGAATCATCCTGTGTTGGTTTTTTTTTTGGAAATTTTTCTAAAGTTATATTTTTTTTATTAGTCGTGGTAGTCATGGTAGTGACAACAAGGTTATTCCACGTGGATTCCTAGGATAGAGGGCTTTACAAGCTTAATAGTTTATGGATGCACATCAAGAGAAGAAAGATGGACATGTGTAGCTACCTCATGATTTTTAGGAGAGATGTATGAAACGTCTCTTTTAATACAATAAATATTATGTTGCTCGCCATTTATGGTACGAACAATAAATATTATGTTGCTCGCCACTTATGGTACGAAGAGGTAAGTATTATTTTTTATTAAGTTGAATAATCTTTAATTTTAATTATTATTTATATTTATAATTGATAATTTAAATTATTTTTAGGAGTGAGGTACAGAGAAGAACTTAAGATTTCATCTCATGGGAGTAAGGTGATAGAACGAGTTCTACAATATCTGCTACCCGTGATAGAGACCTGGTTGAATGACTCTGGTCTATCTTCACTCCAAAGAACCAGTTTAAAGATGATTAATTTCAACCTTGTATATGTTTTTATCAAGACATGGCATCTAGATACATCGTCCTTTCATATTCCATTTTGTGAAATGACGATCACTTTGAACAATGTTTTTTTTGTGTGCCTTCTTCACCTTCTTATTATGGCAGATTTCTAGGATGTCTCATCGGGTATCAACGAATAAGGTGTTGCTTCCCTTGTTGTTGACCTTCTGAGAGTAATGATAGATGAAGCTACACAAGAGGTCCATGCTTGTAGGGGCCCTAATTATAGGATAAAGTGGTTGTATACTTTATTTGAGCATCATCGAGATCTTGATATGCTTGACCATGCTACAAGAGATTATATGTTGATGCTGGTATATTGCCCTGTTTTTGATGAAAAGAGTTTTACTCTTTTATAGAAAAGATATCTACCACTTTTTAGGAGTATGTTATCATGTGATAGATAAAGTTGAGATGCAACTGCTTTGCTCCCAGTGTACAAATTTTTAGGAGATGGCTATATGTTTGCATACAAGCAGCTCGGGGGATACATCACTCTCTTTCATAAATATAAATTAGGCTTATCAACCTTCGATATTATAATCGTTATAACTTTCTTTCATTGAGAGTTTTACTAAATTATAAACTAAATAATGTTAGATTTTAAAAACTTGTCCTCTTTC
Source organism: Lathyrus sativus (assembly GCA_963859935.3). Taxonomy (NCBI): domain Eukaryota; kingdom Viridiplantae; phylum Streptophyta; class Magnoliopsida; order Fabales; family Fabaceae; genus Lathyrus; species Lathyrus sativus. The sequence continues at coordinate 630,591,466 of OZ012735.1, read as the reverse complement.
ACTGAGCGAACCATAATTTCCCAAACAAATATTGCTTTTAGGTTTCTTTGCGCCAAATTCTTCTCCAAATACCTTTGTAAGCTGCCCTAAATTTGCTGGGCAAAATGAAGATTCACTCAACTAATTTGCCATATTTTTATCCTTTCATTTTACCTCACATTCCTTGGTCGAACTCAAATTCCCCTTGCAAATTCCACTTGTTTTCTATCTACAAATTATGTCTTAATTTCGTTGATCGAGCCCAAATTCACCTAGAAAATTTAACCTAGATTTGGATTATAGGTCTTGGGTTAAATACTTTGTCTGAGTCGGCATTTGATCCATTTTGTTTTGCTTTTCTATCTTTCAACCTTTAATTATTAGAAAGATATAAAACATCATCAATGCATAATTGTCAGGACAATTCTTAATTAATCAGGTTTTTCTGTGCTACTTTGTTTCTAAGTAAGCTAATAAATGTGTAAATATGATAATGATTAACAAATAAATTATACATTTATCACTTGTTTAATTGTCTAGGTGTGTCAAATATACAGTTTACGACGAGTATTTATAAACTTTTAATAACTAAAGTACCCACACTAACATTGTTTGTCACATTTGTTACCCACTAACTACCATATTACCGATGGGTCATGAGTAGTGGCGAAGTTAGAAATTTTTTGAAGTCTAGGCAAAAATTTAAAGATCACAAATTCATATTATATATATATATATATATATATATATATATATATATATATATATATATATATATATATATATATATATATATATATATATATATATATATATATATATATATATATATATATATATATATATATATATATATATATATATATATATATATATATATATATATATATATATATATATATATATATATATATATATATATATATATATATATATATATATATATATATATATATATATATATATATATATATATATATATATATATATATATATAAATAGTTATCGATCAAAATAAAAGACCTTTAATTTAATTGGTCTCGGCAGAATTTTAAAACTAACATAGGCATATCCAACTTGAGGTTGATTCTAACATGGAACATCATTTCATGTGATTCATAATGATTCATGAAATTAGCAGCAAGTTAACAACAAAATTTTATTTGCTAACTACAGTAACTACAAATTAAATTTAAAAAACAAATTCTTAGTTAACATAAATTGAATCATATAATTTATATAAAGTGAACATAAATTGAAATATTGGACCTCGTGTAACATAAAGTGAAACAATCAATAACAACAATTCAGCACCATAATTCATAAACCACAACCTGCAATAACAACAATAATTCAACATCATGAAGTAAAAGAATTGAAGCGAAAATAGGTGAGAAATTGGTTAAAGCATGACATCGAACACCTAATATATTTTTTATATTATTTGAGGATAAAATTTATTATTTTCTTATTTTTTTACAACATTGTACATGTTTTTTTTATAATAAATTTTAATAGCTGCTACTTTTATGTTAATTTTTATTTCTGCTAAGTATTCATTTTTTGTTTTTGGTTAATTTGTTCCTAAATTGCAACTTTATTCTTTATTTCAATTCTTGCACTTCTTGCACTCATGAGTGAATCATCCACATTGAGTTAAAGAGAAACCATACAAGTGAGAGAGACATCACATATTCACCAAAAACTTTAATGCATTGAATATATGGATCCCTTCTCATTTATAAAGTGTCCAACCTCCATTTTTCTAAGCAATGTGAGACTTCCAACTCATATTTGTATATCATTAATCTCTACGTCAAGTGTGAATCCATCAACTTATATGCCCCTTTAAGAAGAAGCTCTTTCATCCACACACATTTGTACCGTTGTTGACACTTGTTGTGAATCAGATGTCTTTAAACAAAGTATAAAACAATTTCTTAATGATTAAGAAACACACAAGGGTTAGGGTTAACAAAGAAGACAAGGTAAAACAACAAGGATTGGTTATAAACTGCTATTCTTTCCTTACTCTTAAAAAAAGATTACAAGTATACAAGAATAACAATATAACATATCTCTCTTGAAATTAGGATTTTATCTTTCTATTTTTTCTTATGCCAAGATTGAGAAACTAGCATCCTATTTATAAGAAAAATAACACACTAACCTAATGAGCTTTTTAACAATTACCCATTACAAGCTAACTTAGGGTACAAGCTAACTTAAACACTTGGGCTTATAAGCAAAGCCCAATCCAATATGCTAATAACCTAATAATATTGACTAATGCATGTTAGAACAAACTTCGACTACAACACGCATTATCTTCGACAGCAGCATGCGAACAGACTTCTACCTCATGCTTAATTCCTGTCGAACCAGAAGCTACCCTTCGACCATACTAGAGTTCGATCCAACATCTCACAAATCTCCACATTAGGTCTAACTCTATAACATCAAGAACTAGATTTCTTCATGCAGCTTTATCAACTGCATATAGTGGAAAAACTTGCAACCGGACAATGTCTTGATGATCATATCAGCAACATTATGATCTGTTGAAATCTTCAGCACTTGGACTTCTCCACGCTCGATTACCCCTCTGATGAAATGCAGCCTCACATCAATGTGTTTGGTTCGCTCATGATAGGCTGAATTCTTCGATAGGTGTATTGCACTTTGACTATCACATTTAACAGTGATAACTCGACCTTGAAGTTTCAGCTCCTTTGCAAAACCTTCAAGCCACAATGCTTCCTTCACATCTTCAGTTAGGGCAATATACTGCGCTTCAGTGGTTGATAAGGCAACGAACTTCTGAAGTGTTGCTTTCTAACTGATTGTTGTCCCAAACATAGTGAACACATATCCAGAAATAGACTTTCTGGAATCCATACAACTTGCATGATCAGAGTCGACATATCCTTCGATTGCTGCTTTACTATCTTCACCCAAGGCTCCACCATAAATTAGGACTCTATTTAGAGACCCATTTATGTACCTTAAAATCCACTTCAATGCTTGCTAGAGAGTCTTTCCAGGGTTCGCCATGTACTTGCTTACAAGACTTACTGCATATGCTATGTCGAGTCTAGTAGAGACCATATCATACATCAAAGAACCTACTATATTAGCATATGGAATGCTATTCATATAAGTTCTTTCAACATTAGTGCTGGGACACTGATCTATATTCAGCTTGAATTGAGGGTTTGTCGGAGTCACAACAGGCTTTGAATTCGACATACCAAACTTTTCGAGAATCTTCCGTAGGTAGGCCTCTTGAGATAAGTGTTAGATGCCAAACTTTGCTTATTTTCTCTATCAAATATTGGCATCTTTCACTCTTTTTATAGGTAAAAGTGATTAGAATCACTCTAGCTTTAGATGATTTGCTTCATTGTTGATATATGCCTTAGTTGCTTTGATTTGTGTGTTATTGTGCAGGAATTAGGCACAAATCAAGTGAATACTAAGACACAAGAAATTGGGCAAGGAAACCAAGACAGCAGAAAAATATCATAAAACTCGCCGTGCGAAGCTCCTAGCGAAGCTTTCCAGAAAACTTCACAAAGATCGCTAGGCGAAGGAGGCAGCGAAGAACTCGCTAGGCGAAGAGGTAACGAGTAGCCAACGAACATTCCCAGACTTGAGACAGAGGCAAAAGGGCCATAAACTCGCTAGGCGAAATTCACAGCGAAGGCTTCGCTAGGCGAAGAATTTCTCGCCCAACGAATATTTGGAAATATCTCAGGGGCGGTTTAACTGTTCAGAGGCACCTCAGGTGCCTAATTTATTGTTCGCTAGGCGAAAGATCTGTTCTCCAAGCGAACATGACAGATCCTGAATGTACTATATAAGTATTTTTATTGCTTTTTAGGGAAAGAATGTAATAATTTTTGCATCAGAACTTATCTCTCTTCATTTTCAAGTTTATTTTAGAGAGAGAAACACAAAACTCTAAGAGGGAGGAGGTAAGATCTTTGATCTCTTGTTGGGGTTTGGATGTAATCTTTTGATACCTTATGTATTTCATCTAATTTATGTTTGTGAACTAGTTTGGATTCTCTATTGATTGATTATCTTTGATTGCTTATTTGTGGGTCTTGACAAAACCTTTTCACAACTTTGATCTCAGATTTGCTTCTATCAATGAACAAACTTTTGACATGGTTTTGTAAGTTGATATTCATTGTATCCTCTTTAGTATTTTGATGATTAAGTAGCATGGGTAGCATGAGTAAGATCAATAAGATATTGTGTGAGTGCGTGATAATAGTGATGAAGAACGATGTTCACAACCATTTGGCAGATTAGGTGAATACATGTAAAAAGGGTTAAGCGTGTGTACATATTTTGATCATTGTGTTTTATGCAAAACAATCGTTTATCCGATATGGGTGTCGTCTTTATTTACCTGTTTATCTTTGATTTGAACCGTGATAGACATATACTCTTCAGATCTGGATCTAGGATGATTACCTGTTAGGTCCTAAATGCTAGACATAGGTTTAGGCTTACCATTTGCGCGAGTATCAGCTCTTAATGCTCTGTGTTGTGTTTTTGTTGGGTGAGACATCACCAATGAGACAACACGGTTGTTCTCTCGATGTTGCGTTAGAGATGACCTCCGTCGTGGGTGATACGTGAGGATATTAGACGAATGATTGCATTGTGTTTAACTTGATCAGAAGAATGCATGTGTTATCAATTGATGAGATCCAATCCCAACAAGGCTCCGTTTATATTTCAGTCTTTACTTTATATTTTCTGTTTTTATTTATGGTTCCCTGAACCTTTTAAACCAATTTTTTTGAACAATAGGCTTAGAACTGTAGAGACCGTTGAACGGCGTTCGTATCGCATCGATCCCTGTGGAGACGACAAAACTGTGTACTTAATATTTTTGCTTGCTGCTTTACCGCTTCAACAATAAGCATAATTTCGACTGCTTTCTATCTCTTCGGATGTCAATCCCAAAAATCCTGGACGCAACTCCCAGATCCTTCATGTTGAACTCATTATTGAGTTCAACCTTCACCATCATTACATCTTCGACATTGTTGCTTGCTTTTAGAATATCATCCAAATAGAGCAACAAAATAACAAATGAATTACCCGGTCGAAATCTGAAGTAAACACAGTGGTCGAACTGACCTCTGATGAAACTTATGCGTGCCATGAACTTGTCGAATCTCCTATTCCACTGTCGAGGATATTGTTTCAGTCCATATAAGGATCTATTCATCTTGCACACATAATCTTCCTTCCCTTTTTTTGACATACCCTTCAGGTTGCCTCATCAGGATTGTTTCATCTAAGTCACCATACAAGAACGCAGTCTTCACATCCATCTGTTTTAGTTCAAGTGAGAAAGACACCATATATTTACCCAAAATATATTTTTAGAAAAACAACATAAATAAATACATTTCTATGCACATGGAAGCACACCTACAAAAGTAGAAAAATAATAAAAAATCAATAAACATACACTTCCCCAATTTCCACAATAACTCAACAAAAATATTTCATTATTCAAATTATAATTTTTACCAGGACAAAATTACAAACCCTCTCATACAAATGCAATTTTTATAAAAAAAATTCTACAAACCCTCAAAATTACAATTTTTAAATGGAAACATTACTAGCTCTCAACTATTCAGGTTTTGAACAGATAAATCGTAACCCTTCGTAAATTCTCTCATGAGACACTTACCAAAATCCTATTACACCCTAAAAACTAGAATTACAGGGGTAAGAAAAACTCAAATTAAGGGTTACAAAATATAGAATTATAGGGGTAAGAAAAACTCAAATTGAGGGTTAAAATATATATATATATATATATATATATATATATATATATATATATATATATATATATATATATATATATATATATATATATATATATATATATATATATATATATATATATATATATATATATATATATATATATATATATATATCACCACCCGTATTCAATTTAATTGACTGTTTAATCTGATTCAAATGTCAGTTCTAATATCAAGTCATTTCGACCACTTTATAATTATAATTATGGAAAATTGAATTGTGATTCTATTTACTAAATCTAGTGCTAATTATCACTAACTCTCTATATTTATATTAACAACTTTATTTGTGAGAGTTAATGAATATCCATTTTAACTTAATAATTACATATGTCTTGAACTACTAATGTGTGCAATTGCAACTACTTGTATGCTAAGTTATAGCGAAAACCACTTCACCAACTAAGTTATAAATTTCGATATTAACCACCCACATCACATCATCAATAATTTTAGATTAAATAATCTTAGATTAAGTTTTAGTTTTGTAATTTGTATTAACAAATTCACATTTGATTACAAATTGTAAAATAGTTTATATACATACATTCTTAGAATTTAAAATAAAGAAGAACGTAGCAATTAAAACTGAAAATAAAAAATAATAATTAATGGCCTCAATCTCTTCGATAAAAACTTGATTAAATTTAATTTTTTAAAAATAAAATATATATTATAGTATCATATATGCATAATGCATGATAACAATTACTTAATTAGTCAAACTCTATATGTCAGTATATAATCACGATAATTACATTTTAAATATGTTATTAATTTTATAATTTATCCTTAATATTTATTATTATAATAAACATTTCCTCAATTTCCCAAAAATTACGAAGTTGATTAGAAATTAGCCACCTGTTTCCATGTTTTTGCTTCCTCAATCTATTCATGAAATATTTATTAATAATTAAAAGATTTGGTTAATTAATTGATTACGTGAATGCATGCGAGAGATTTTATGGCAACTATGATAGAAACTTAATTTAATTTTTCATCTATTTACGAATCTGTCAAAATTGATTTACAGCGATTCTTCTTTTAACAGATAAGGGTTGAATTTGTGGTGACAGTAACTTATCAATTAAGCAACATAATCAGAATATTAGAATCAAATTTAAGTTTATGCTGCTCGATGTAACTTCTTAAACATGGTTTAATTACTATATTTGACTAAAATTTAATTACGTCTCATCACCTAGTTATTTATATAAATATTAAAAAAAAATAATATTATAATGTATTAGATAGTCACAAAAAAATTTAGAGATTTGTAACACTTCGATTTTGATGTATTTGAATTATAATTAAATTTAAATTGCTTTATATTATTTATTGTAGTGTTCTAAGTAAGTTAGGGGTATTTTGAGGATGGGTAGAGTTTTTATAGAATTAATTTTAATTTTAATTATTTTTAAATAATAGAAATAATAAAAAAGTGTGAGATAATTGGTTATGGGGAGAAAAATAGAAATATAATAAAAATTGAGGATGAATGTAGGAATAGTTAGAGATAAGTGGATTAAAGATAATAATAAAATAAACTTAGGTTTTTGTTTAAATAGGGGAATTGAGAGAGAATTGAGTCAATACGTGTTTTGGGTAGAAAAGAGGCCGAAGAGAGAAAACTTAGAAGAAATTTTTGGAAGGAAAAGACAGAAAACCTCATAGGCAAAGGTTTAATCGTTGCTGCAAATTTAAGGTAGAAAGGAGGGGGGTGGTGGGAGATTGTTCATGTATGAGTGCTTAAGCAAATGGATAGTGATGGTTCTTTACCATCTTTCCTTCTTCCCTTTCTTTTCCTCTTTGATGATATTTGTGGTCGAAGAAGGTTTGAGTAAAACCTTTCTAAGACGGTTAATATAATTTGATTTTCTTTCCTTAACTTGTGATTGTAGCTTTTAAATTTGTGATATATTTCGTTGACAACTTGCGATAAGGCGAAGGCGGAATTGATACTTTCTCTATTGCTGTCTTATGATAAGGCGAGAATTAAAATGTTTAATCCTTAATGAAATTGTTGAATCTGTGAGGTTGAGTTATTGTTAAGGGTTATGTTTCTGTGTTGTTGCATTGAGAAGGCAAATTTTAGATCTGTTCAATAGGCCGAAAAGTCGAAAGGTTAGAAAATCGAAAAATCAAGAAAAGTATAAAAAAGTTGAAAATTGGAAAAATTAAGGGGGGGGGGGGGGGGGATGAGCAGAGCGCGTACGGTCGCAGGGCGGCGGAGGCTGACGGGTAGAGGATGGCGGGTTTTGCGGTCCAGTTTGGCGAGTTTCGAGTAGTTTTCTATTGTGGTGACTGTTCACTGTTGTTTTGATGAGTTTATAATCAATTTGAATTAAGAGAGTTGAGTCTGATATGTTTAGGAGTTTTTAATTTTATTTTGCAAACCTTTGATGGTTGTTATAGTTAAGGAAAGGATACCGGGGAGCCCTTGCCAAAAGGCAGTGAGACAATTTTAGAATTTAAGGTGAAGACAGTTTTAGAGTTGAGTTGTGAGTAATTCTAACGGGTTAGAGTTGAGTTGATTTGTTTTGAGTTGTTATGAGTTAAGGTTAGAGTACACCTTATACTATTTACTTTTAAATAAAATGTGAAAGAGTTATTTTTTGAGTCGAGCCTGTTGAATGTTGATGATTGTGTAAAGCTATTTTCTTACACTGTTGGTGAGCGTAATTGAGTAATAATGTTGTGTTATAAGTATATATTATGCTGAGTCATGTTTAGATGTGTAGTTTAGAGAGGAACTACGGTGATGACCTTATATTGGCAATGGTGTGGGTTCAGAGAAGAACCACCGATGATTTGTGCATTGATCTTTATTTTGTTGCATTTCATGCATCATGTATATTGGAGATAAATGTACGTACTTTGGTTTAGGGACGAGTTGTTGGTTCAAAAGAGGGGACCAGTGACGAGCCCGGGTTCAGAGAGGAACCATCAGCGAGTGGATGAATCAGTAATATAACTCTGATATCCAACTTTGCTACCATATGCATTGGAGTAGGAGAGTTGATGCATTACATACATATTTGCATTGCGATTGAGTAATTTTTGTGAATGACTTATATGATTGATATTTATTATGAATTATGCTATCCTTTGCTGTATTTGCACTACTGACATTAATGAATGTATTCTCGCCACTGGTTGTTTTGTTTATGATGTCTTGTAAAATTCTGGTACATACACTCAAGTAGAGGAACACTAGCTACTGTTGAGCTAGAGGATGACATACAGGCCTTCTTCATTATCTTACTTTTTTTCCGAGTTATTTTAGTTTTCATTCTGATATGTAACATTGGGATGAGTTACTTTGTTACTTTTGTGCTTTGAGAGTTTTGATTTATTTTATGAAGTATTTTTTTATTTGAGACAAATAAAGGGTTTCAATTTTTTTTTAGTTCCACTGCTGATTATGTTATAATATTGAGAAATATGCATGTTGAGAATGTGTAACACCCTTGTAGATAAAAATTATATGCTGTATTTTCTTAAATAAAAGGGTATCGGGTTTTAGGGTGTTACATAGTTGGTATTAGATCAGATCGGTTCATTCGACCTAGATTTTTTGAACTTGTCCACACCCTTGAGCGCAACATGTGTGTTAAACACTGTTGGTGTTATTGGATCATGTAATAGTTATTTGCTTGTGTAGAAATAAATGGCAGACATGAATGATCATGAGATTGTTGATGCTCTTTAGGTGATGGCTCATGTGATGGTGCAAGTGAATAAAGTGTTGCATGCTAATCAGAATCAAAATGGTGGAACTGTTGAGTTTCGTGGGCTGGGAAAGTTCCAAAAAAATAATCCACCTATATTCAAAGGAAGGTACGATTCTGAGGGCGCCCAGACATGGCTTCAAAGGATTGATAAGATATTCAGAGTTATAATGTGCATTAGGTGTTGTTCGGAACACATATTCTATCTGAGGAGGTTGAGTATTGGTGAGAGAATACTCGCTAGAGGATGGAAGCTGCTAATGCGGAAATTGCTTGAACTAATTTCAAGAATGAGTTTCTGGAGAAGTATTTTCCAGTTGATGTTCGTAGCCGCAAGAAGATAAATTTCTTGGAACTGAAGCAAGGGAATATGACTTTGGCTGACTATGCACATAAGTTTGAGGAGTTGTCTAGATTTTCTCCTCACTAGAATGGTGTGAAAGCTGAAGGGTCTAAGTGCATAAAGTTTGAAAGTGGCTTGCGTCGCGAGATCAAGCAGTTCATTAATTATCAAGAGATCCATCGTTTCTCAATGCTGGTGAACAAATGCATAATTTTTGATGAAGATAGTAAACCCAGATTTGCTCACTACAAGAGTATGAGTAAGAAGAAGATTGAGAACCAGAATCGTGGTAAGCCATATGTGACTCCAGTAAATAAGGGAAAGCTGAAGTTCTAATAGAAGGTGGGAAATAAACAAGCGGGGGAGGAGCCTCTGCTTCCCTGAGATGTTTCATATGTGGAGAGGAAGGTTATCGTGCTGCTGAATGCAAGGGCACAAACTCGAAGTGTTTCAACTGTTGGGGGCAGTGTGACGAGGGGTTAGAGAACCAGATGACAGAGTATTATTCAAAATTGTTTGCTTTAGGTAATTTTCGAAGGAGAAAAATCTTTAGGTGGGGGAGAAATATAAAACCTTAATTTTTGTGTATTTTAATTTTAATTGAATTTAAATTGCTTTATATTATTTATTGGAGCGCTCTTAGTAAGTTAATGGTATTTTAAGGACGGATAGAGTTTTTTTTTAGAATTATCACTAATTTTAATTATTTTTAAATAATATAAATAATAGAAAAGTGTGAGATAATTGGTTTTGGGGAGGAAAATAAAAATACAATGAAAATTGAGGATGAAGGTAAGAATAGCGAGAGATAAATGGATCAAAGAGAATTAATAAAATAAAATTAGGTTTTTGTTTAAATAGGATAGTTTGGACAAAATTGAGTCAGTACATATTTTGGATGGAAAAGAGGCAGAAGAGAAAAACCCAATAGAAGCTTTTGGAAGGAGAAGAGAGAAAATCCCATAGCCAAAGCTTCATCCTTGCTGGAAATTCGAGGTAGGGGGATTTGTTCATGTATGGGGGCTTAAGCTGATGGATAATGAGGGTTCCTTACCTTCTTTCTTTCTTCTCTTTCTTTTCCTCTTTGATGATAATTGTGACCGAATAAGGTTTGAGCAAAACCTTTATAACACGGTTAATATAATTTGATTTTCTTTCTTTACCTTATGATTGTAGCTTTTGAATTGGTGATATATTTCGTTGACGGCTTGCGATAAGACGAAGACATAATTGATATTTTCTTTGTTGATGCTTTATGATAAGACGAAAATTAAAAATTTTAATCCTTAATGAAATTGTTGAATTTGTGTTGTTGATAACATGTTGAAATATGTTAGGTTGAGTAATATTGTTCAAGGTTATGTTAATTTGTGTTGTGGAATTAAGAAGGCAGAGTTTATATGTGTTTAATAGGGCAAAAAATTCGAAAGGTTAGTGTTATACCCTAATTTTTAACCTTAAGATCTCATCCTCTTTTTGCATCTTTGCATACAAACAAGATCACAAGCTTGATTGCTTTCATTCCCATTTACCTTTGGGTTTGTTTTTGCAGAGATCATCAAACACCTCTTTGTGTATCTTTTTTCTTTATGTTTACGTGCTTTATGTTTCACTAACCACTAATTAAAATACCAAAAATATGTCTTGTATCCTTTTGTTTCTTTGCAAGTTAGGGTGTTATACTAAGGAAACCAACCATGATTCATCAACTAGGGTTTTGTTCCCTCAAGGTTAAAATATGGTCAACCATTGATTCCCAAGGGCTATCTCATCCAAATATGGCTTCTAATATCAAAGTACTAGGTTTCAAGCATCATTCAATCTCATTTTGATCAAAGATATCTCAAGGCCTAGTAGCTTGTCTCTCAAGAAAAATCAAAGGTTCATGTGTTTATTTCCATGCATTTATCAATAAGTTACCTTAAACTTTGGTCAATTTAATCAAATAAAATTAAAGGACACATTATTTTGTGTTCATATGATTATCCATGTACCTTTAAGTGCAAGGAAAGTCCAAGTTTACAAGTTTATTCAAGGAAGTTTGACTGAAAAAAGTCAACATTTCAAGTCAAAGTTTCAAAGATCACAACTCCTTCAATTCTCAATATTTTTGAATGCTTATTTTTGCGTATGACTCTTATCAACATCCTCTTCAACTTCTCTTTACATGACAAGAGCCAATTATGCTTGGAGGATCATAAAAAGTTTGGAGACATTATAGGTCATTTGTGGACTAAGTGAAAATTTGCCTATTTTCAAGTGACTTTTTCTCAACTTTCAAGAATCATAACTTCTTCAATTTTAAACATATGAAGCTAATTCATTTTGAAAATATCACTTGTGACACCCTCTACAAGTTTGCTTTAAAAGTCAAAGGCAAATTGTGCTTGGAAGGCCATGGAATTCATTGATACATTATAGGTCATTTTCAGCCATTTTGGACTTAGAATTTTTCAAGTCTGGTTTGCCAGATTTTTGTGCCAACTTCAACATGCTATAACTTTTTTCTCAAACATCTAAATGAAAACTTTCTTGGCACATTATGGTCTTTTCCATGATGTTAATCAATTGCAAAAAGAATGGGATGAAAAAGCCTCTTGTACAAGATACCTCGTTGAGTTGAACATGGTTACTTGGAACTGAAGATTTGCACCATGATCATATTTTTACCTCAACCAAAACTCAATCACAAGCCAAATTATCACGTGTTTTGGACCTAAACATGTTTAATCAAGTTTCTAGAAATTAATTGACTCATAAAACACATGATTTGATTAAGTTTTGAGCTAATTCAAGTCACATTTTTCTCACTTGGAGGGTGCACATGAATTCACTCAATTATGGATCATTTCACCCCTATCATCATTCCATCATCTTTAGTTATAAATAGAGGATCATTCCACACTGAAAACCAAGCTTTTGACAGCCAAAAAACCCTGATCCACACTTAAAATTTTCCAAAAAATTGCACTATCTTGTTTTGATTTTTAGTTTGATTCAACTCAATTTCTTAATTCCATTAGCTCTATCGTGTTCCTCTGAAGCTTCTACAACAATTCCTAAGCTCTAAGAGTCCCTGAATCATGCTGAATAAATCCAGTTTCATATCTTCTCAAATCATTTTTGGACAAGAAAGTTTGAGGCTCCATTTTCAATCAAACAAGTTATCACAATATAGTCCTTTGTGAAATTCTGGTATGCAGATCTCAGATGTCCTAAGAGATGCTAAGAACGTTGATCTCTGCTAAAACAGAACAAGGACAGAACATGAGCAATTTAAATCCCTTTAAAAATTAACAGTGTCATGACATCTGTTGTAAAATTTGCAGACTGACAATACTATTTATCTAACCATTTAAAATGTGCAGAATTGTAAATGCTGAAGGATAAATAACACAATGAATTGTTAACCCAGTTTGGTGCAATATCACCTACATCTGAGGACTACCAAGTCAAGAAGGAAATCCACTACTAGTAGTATTAATTCATAGCTAAACTCTCAGTTTACAACCCCTCACTTAATCCCTATCCAATGCAATTTATGCCTAGAACCTACTAAACAAGAGACACCTCTCACTTCCCACAATCACAGCAGTGATAAACAATTCAATACAAAAAGACACGACTTTAGAAGACACTCTTCAAAGCCACAACTTGATTTTTCTTAACAACTTCAATCAAGAACAATACACTCTTGCTTAAAAGCTTTGAGTGAACAATTAACAATTAACAAATTACAATTAACAATCTAAACATGTCTACCACGATGCATCCAAAGATACAAAGGGTGACTTACAAAGTCACACACATAATACTCTCAAAACCCTAAACCCTTATTTTACACTCAAGTTTTTCTTGTTGTGAGTGCTTAATTTTCCTTGCTTCTGCGCCTCCTTAAATAGTAATGCAGACTAGGCTTGGGCTGGTCAAAAATAACATCAGGAAGAGAAGATTTCAATCTTCATAAATAGCAGCAGATTTGATTTGATCAATTAAATCTAATCATATCATTCTTCCAATCTTCAATCAATCTTCTAATAATAACTTCAAATTAAATCCAATCTGATCCATAATAAGTGTATCAGAAACGCCCACAGTAAGCCACTAAAAACACGTGGATTATGTACTAGAAAAGTGCATCCAGCTTGCACAAAAAGATATGGACACACAAACTTATTCATGACAGACGGATGTCATGATATCCTATACGACATCTTGTGATTACACCTAGTTTTACCAAAATGTCTGCTAATAAAATCAAACTCCAAATCTTCTCATTATAGATCTTCTGCAGAATCTTCTTCATAATTCTCATTGTAAATCTTTTGTAGAATCTTCTTCATAAAAAATAGAAACAAATATATTATAGTTTCCTAAAAAGTCTCAAAGATCCTTTTTATGAAATCTAATAAAATATGCATTTTGTTCCTAATAAATCTCTTTGACCTGCACATACTGATGAGGTATATCCAGCAGGATCTCATCAAACCAAAACACTTCTGTCAAGAGATATAAAATAGTAGCTCCTGCTGTACCAGACAAAGATGCCCTAACATCTGTCTCGACATCTTGTTTGAAACACATGACAGCAGTACTGTCAAAACAGTAGATATGACAGTAGCTCTGTCAAAACAGTAGATGAAGATGTTTGAAACATCTTGCTCAACATTAATGCAGAATCATGTTTTACCAAAATTTAGCCACTCATAGAACCATGGACAATCATAGAATCATGGAACTAACACTTTGCTTACTGAGTATTTCCCCTAAACTAGATGGTGTTGATAGCTTGTGTTCATCATTTAATTTTTATTTTAGTGCGTGTGTATTATTATGATTTTACTCAAAATTCTCTATACTCTCTTTCAAAAAATGAAAATGGAGTGTGATGTTGATTTTGCCTTGATGAGACGGTTGCAATGGTGGTGGTTTCATACCTTAATGTTAACATTTAGTAATCTCTAGTGAGCATCTCACCAGAGAAGATGATTGGGGAGTTTGAACGATGACATGAGATGTCATACATACTGGCAGTTTGTTTTGATTTAATTGGCTCAATTAAAATGTGATTTGTTGTTGTTTTTGAACTAATTTCCACCGTGCAACTTCAGGAGTGACACTTTTGGCATCACCAATTAAAGGATAATCAGTCAAATACTTGCTAAAGTCACAAGTAGCAAATGATTTTAAATCCCCAATTTGAGACACACAAATATTCTACAGAGAAAAATAAATTCTCCCAGACAATAACCAATGTTGTTTCCTAGGTCATTCATAAGAAGTAAGCATAGACCTAGTTCAAACCAACAGTCTCACAAAGCCAGACCCATAGTCACCTTGTCAGGGTAGAAGGGTACACCAGACAGCACAATGTCAAGACATCTTGTCTGACATTACGACCTCACCAGTGGTCCAATAACACAAGCTTGCTTGAGAATCAACAAACTTTGTACACAGCTCCCCTGTCATGCATAATCAACACTCCCCCTAAAAGAGAGAACCCAAACACATGTAGAATCACTTCATCATCTTCATATTCACACACTGCAAATTTACACTTCTTGATAACAAACCATACTAGAGCAAATAACAGAAGCAGTAGACATAACTATCTGTAAGATTACTCAGATTCAGCTTTTAAGGACTAGAAAAATCTCCAAGATGTCAGGGTGAAAGTCCTTTCTTATGCACAAAATTAGAGCTGATGATGTCTTGATCTTCACCTTTACTAGTCATACAACTACATGACAAAACACTTGGATAAGGGTCCAAAACCCTGTTGGCCAAAACAAATCCCTTCAACTGAGGCCATATCATAATGCTCTCACCTTTATATTGCTCCCAATAAGCTTGTACAAGTCTTATTTAATCCATTGACACCCAATGACAGAACCTAAAAAAATACACTGTCAAGTTCACCATGAGCTAGAGCAGTAACACAATGTCACAACATCTTGTCTGCCATTCCATCCTCCTAGAGACATACAATCACAAACTGCTTGAAACCACAAACAATCTTGAGAAACAACTGTACTATTGCAGCAGCAGA
Source organism: Lathyrus sativus (assembly GCA_963859935.3). Classification (NCBI taxonomy): domain Eukaryota; kingdom Viridiplantae; phylum Streptophyta; class Magnoliopsida; order Fabales; family Fabaceae; genus Lathyrus; species Lathyrus sativus. Next base: position 630,575,494 of record OZ012735.1, on the reverse strand, counting down.
TCCTAGATAGAAGTATAACTCCCCATATCAAGGATAACCAGTGCTCTTTTTCAGAAGCACGTGAATGGAAAACATAAGACTCATCTTCATGTCTTCAAGAGCTTACTCTTTGTTCAACACACTTGTTGAACACATTCACTCACTGCTAGAACCAAAAGCAACCTGTATACCACAGTAGCTCACCCAAGATCACCATATTATCTCTTATGACCAACTTCATGCTCATACAGTGAGAAGGCACCAAACTGCTCCACTTCTTTCTAGAGTTACCATTTCTCCATAAGTATTCTGGCCTCATTCTGAGTCAGAGAACAAGATAGACACCCCATAATCCAAGACATTCTTTACCTCATCATTCTCCCATATGATAGGTTAGAATAGTTATGATTCAACTAGTGACTTATCCTCTTCCACAATCTGAACCCCAAGTTCAGCAACAAAATGATGTTTTAACATCAGTTATGACATCCTAAAACACCATACAATATGGTTCTTGATACAGTAACCCCTTGGACTTACTATAGTAATCCAATATGAGGATCTTCGGAGAGCATAGTTCAATGAGAAATCCAAATCACATAGAGAGAGTTAAACTTGCATACCTCTCCAAAAAGAAGGCATTCATCCTTCATAGGCTCCAAGACATGAACAAAACCAGAACCTCCTTTGGTCTTCAAACAACTACCCTTCTGCACAAGAGTAATTTTCTCCAAGCACACTAATTAAATAACCAAGTGCCACTTTTTGGTTACTCAACATCTTTCAGAGCTCTAGAAAATCTAAGCAAACTTGATCTTCATATCCTACATGCTCTAAGGCAACTTAGATACACCCAGACTTGGACCTGTAACATCTACTCCTTCTAACAGCTCCTGAAAACTGCATGAGATAACATAAATTCCATTCATACCCGAGAAAATCAATGATGTGTCACAACATTAATTAAGGCCTTGAAGTTTCTGCTTGATGTCACAACATTTGATCAGACATCCAACTGGAGAGTTCAGGCTTTCATTTTGCCACTTAGAATAACCTCCTCCATATAACAGAATAAAAGTTCCATGATATCAAATTTGAGTAGACAACCCGTATTCTGCTTTATTGTAACACAACAAATCCCTTGAAATACATTTGCTTCAGAACCTCCTCTTTAGAGAACCCAAACATGCCAAAACTTGATTTTTCAGAGAGGATTAGTCACAAAAGATCTTTACAAAAGGACTCCCGCTTTCCTTAAGTAGAGACTTCTTCAGAAAATCAAAGATAACTTCCACTTATCCTTGACACCTACTGCACTCCATTACACCTAGATCAGAAATAAACTGATCCAAGGTCAATTCATCAAGATGATGAAATCTTCAACTTTGCTTCTTTAGACAAGTTTCTTGCCAGGAAACTCTCTAGACAAATTGCATGCCTCTGTAGGTCCAAGCTGAGAAAGAATGCACATGTAAATGGTACCAAGATCATCAGCTACATGACTTATTAAATCAACAAGATTTTGCATAATCTCTACTCAATATCAGATCTTTGTAGTAAACAAATCAAGGGCCAGATACTTGAGCAACAATTGATGAGACACCTTGATCATTGACTAAGGATAATAAAAAATAAAAATGAATCTTGAATCCTTATAATAAATCCTTCTCTGAACTTCAGCAATCTTGAACTTCATGGATAACCAATTAAATACGTGTGTAGTCCACAAATAGCAATTGATCTTAAATCCACACAACTTGTCGAGAAGAACATCTGATAGATATTTACACTTCAGTAATACCAAAGGTATTCTTTAGTATAAATATCTTTAATGTTAAAACATCAAGGTTGACACCCTTGAATTAACCTGCCTATGACTTCCTCTTGTTAATAGAGCTCTTGCAAACCATGAATGGTGAAAATAAACCACCTCCTATCAGCACCAAAGATCTTCAGAAATCCATTTTCAGCATGAGAACCAGATTATCTTCCTAAAGGAGCTCTTCTCTTCAAATTGACTTCAAGGTACATTTGCAGCACCCTCTTTTTTTTGGTCTTGACTTTAGATTTAGTTGTTAATTAAGTTAGTTTTTAATTAGGTTTTGTTTTAATTGAATATTAATTCTAGGTTTTTTTAGTTAACCTTAATCTTAATTAATTTAAATTTAATTTTTGTTTAGGATTTAACTAACTAACTTTAATTTTAATATTAATCCAAGGATTAGAGGTTAACTTTAGAGTTTAGTTTTTAGTTAGATTTTAATCAATTTTTGATATTGGAATTAGTCTTAACTTTAGGATTTATCTAACTTAGGATTTTTGGTTAGCTTAGAATTTATTTAATTTAGGATTAAATTAGTATTAGATTAATTCTAGAATTAGTTTAGATAATTAATTTAGAATTAGATTAGGATTAGTCCTAGTCATTTAATTAATTTAAAATAAGATTTTAGTCAACATTAGAAATTAATTTTAATCATAGAATTTAGCTTTAAGTTTGAGTTAGATTAGAAATTAATTAACATAGGATTAGACTTTTGGTTTCATTTTTGATTTAACTAACTCTTTCAATTTTGTATTAATTTTTTTTAATTCTCGAGTGTGTTTGTTAATATACTTGTAGACTTTTTCCTTGTATATTAATTTGAGTTTAATAATTGATTTTGTTTGTGATTGTGTTGCTTCGTGTTTACTTGTTGTTTATCCCCTGCATTCACATGATTCCTTAGGATTCCTAGTCCCTCTGTTTAAGATGGGAGTAGGAGAGACATTAGACTTTCAATCCAAACATGAAAACATTAGGTTAGCTTCTCTTTCAATCCTGACCTTAGGGCCACATTGCATGATAACAGTTAGGATTCAGTTTTCCATAGACCTTGCGTGCGTCTTTCTCTTTTTCTCGAAACACTAATCAAAACACTTAATGAATACGATGAGTATTGTACGCTACAAACCTTAAGTACATGAGAAATGATGAGAGAGGGGTTTCTGCTCGCTCGTCTAGAGTGTTTAGCGTATGCCCCATGGGAAATATGTGACACATTGGCTCCTATTTCATAGACTTTAGTGCATTACGTATCTCAAACAAAGTCAATTCACTTCTGCTAAGGCGTTTTAGACCTAGGATCTTTTCTCTCACCCCGTGCGATCGAGGTCTCATTTTCTCGTAGTTGCCTGAACTACAGACGCTCTGATTCCTTATTCCCTAATGAGGATATGTAGGCACGAGGATTCATATCCTTGACGAGCACACTAACAACTAACTTTCCTCTTCTCTCACCAAGTGTGATCGAGACCAACCTGTTATCCAGAAACCTTTTCTCTCGCCCCAGTGCGATCGAGACCTTTCTCGTAGTTACCCGAACTAAGTTTGCTCTGATTTCTCATACTAGATGAGGATACGTAGGCACAAGACGACGATGTCTTGGCGAGAAACCTCCCCCCTTTCACCCGTAGTTTTTCGAACTACGTTGACTCTAACTTTCTCATTACATGAGGGAATACGTAGGCATAGGGCGGCGATATCCTATGGAGTCTCTTCTTTTCTTTCCCCCGTTTAGCAATAGATTTTAGATAGGTTACACCCATAGATTAGACAACAAGCATGAATCCTTTTGAGTACAACGGACGTAAGGGGTGCTAATACCTTCCCCTTGCGTAACCGACTCCCGAACCTAAAATTTGGTTGCGATGACCTTGTCTTCCCCGTTCTTTTAGATTTTCTTCGATCGTTTCCTTTCCCTCTTTTTGGGATAAATAACGTTCGGTGACGACTCTTCTGTTTGTTTCCGCTGGCCCTTTTTTTTTTGCAGTAGCGACAATAGGTACCTAGAATCATAGATTTTTCAAATGTATTATTGCCAAGACGAAGATTCATCCAACAATAATACCTTCAAAAGGATCTCTTCTAGGTGCGACTTTTGTATCTTCCCATGAGAAAGGCTCCTCGTGAGTTTCCACTACACAACCATCGAGTCCAAAGTTTCTAAAGGGATCTCAGAGTCATAGATCGAGGTTGTAAACATCTTCGTCAGAATAACGATACGTTCAAGGGATCTCATCTTATTGGGGCTCTCGTATCAACCTAACAAAGAGTGATCCTTATGAGTTAATACTATCAACCACCATAGAAAAAGGTTGAAAGGTCCTTAGAGTTATAGATTCAGGCTCAAAAAACATTATTGCCATGGCAAAGGCTCACCACGACAACAACATCCTTAAGGGAATCAACTCTAAGTGGGGCTTTCGTATCCTCCCAACGAGAAAGACTCCTCGAGGGATTCCACTACACAACTACCATTCTAATCCTATGTTTTTCTCGGGCTCGGGTGTAGATCCATCTCACAAAGTTCCAACAGTCAGAGAACCCTCAATAGCATCATAAGAGACAATCATATGGTATACAAAAACAAATAAGCAATTAAATAATCAAACAGGAAATAGGAGAAAAATAAATAAACAAGCGGATCTAACTCCCGAGAATCGAGTCAAGTTAGGCTTTACTCTCTCTAGCATAGGGCTACGCAAGTCCTCAGTAGATTTGCCATCTGTCGCACCTCGAAAAATACGATCCTCGCGATGGACGCGAAAAAAAACGTCCGAGCAGAGTCGCCACCAAACTTTATTAATTCCAAAGAAGGAATAGGAAAATACCAATAAAACCTTTAAAGAGATAAGAACACGGTCGTTGCAACCAAAATCTAGGTTCGGGAGCCGATTATGCAAGAGGGAAGGTATTAGCACCCTCTACATCCGTTGTACTCAACAGGAACCTCTTGATTCGATTCATAAGAGAAATTAGCTACGCTTGTTTGTTATCTTCTAAAGATTTGCTTACTAAGGGGAAAACAAGTGGTTTTTTATTAGGGTGCTCGCCAAGGATTGGGGCCCTTATGCCTACGTACTCCCTCGTGCAATGGGAAAGTCAGAGCATCGTAGTTCGTGGGACTACGGTTGGATAGCTTTTATCAAATAAGTGTTTAGAAGGTACTAAACATTGTTCTTTTAGAAAATAGTTTTAATCGCGCAGGGGTGAGAAGTTGAATTAATGTGTTTGTATTTTGATCGGATGACGACCACTCAAAGCTTAAGAAAGGCTCCTCGGGCCCAAGTGATCGAGAAAGTGAATCAAAGATTTGACTCTCTCTCTTTTTCAACCTTAGTTGTGAAAGGATTTTGATATAGTTAGAGTATTTTATGAATGACGATTACTCGAGGCTTAAGAAAGGCTCCTCAGGTCCAAGTAATCGGGAGAGTGAGTTAAAGACTTGACTCTCTCTCTCTCTCTCTTTTTCACTTAAGTATTAGGAAAATAGGTTTTGAGTTCGTTTATTATAAAAAATAGTTTGATGTAGAATCGTATTATAAAGTTTTTAGAGAAGACAATTGTTTGAATTTAAGAAAGGCTCCTCGGGCCAAAACAATCGAGAAGAGGAATCGAAGACTCCATCCAATTCCCTTTTCATCTTTTTATGGAAATTGTGTTTAAATATAGTTAAGTATGTTAAGTTTACTTTGATAAAATGATCGATGTGAATCTAGGTTTAAATTCAAGTACGAAACAATAAGGGTGAACTAATGAAAAGGAGATCCTATGGGTATAAGGTTAGGTCGATGGCAAGGAAAAAGCGCTCGACTTACAAAGGTAAAGGAACTTGATATTTGGATCGAGTATGCTTGAGTATGAGTTGGTGATCGATTGAGTTTATTTTGAAAATACGTGATGTTAGATCAAGTTTATTTTTCCTTTTGAAAAGAGTTAATTTTAATCTTGTATTAACTATACAAGTAAAACATGACATCTCATGGGAGAGGGGTACATTTGCTCAAATGGGATAGTATCGAACCATAACTAAATTAAACCATTCATACATACGCAAGCGAACATAAATGTGAAGTGTGTAACAAACGTCGTTGTACAAAGTCCAATAGGAGGCTATAAGGTCGATGGCGATCGTGAAAATAATCGACTTACAAAGTGTTTGAAATAGCTTAATTTTAAAATCAAGATATTAGTTTGAAAATGGGGTTTGAACAAGCAAGTATGGAATGACATAAATATAATCGAGGCGTAATAACGCACACATGAGCAATATGTATAAGCACCACACAAAAAGTCATAAACTAGGTAAAGTGGGGAAAGAAGTTAGTCAAGGCATGTTAATCTAACTAACAACTTAAAGGTCTAGGGTTAACTAAAGGTATTAGAAAGAAAAATCACAAATTGATTAATTTTAGGTATTTAAAATTAAAATAGTGGAATAGTTAAAGTAATTAAATAAATTAAACTTAAATATTAACTATTAATGTTAATTAATATTAAATAAAAACGTTTAATAAAATTAATTATGAATTTGCTAATAAAATGCTTACAAATAAAATATTTGACCATAAAATAAAACATTTTTGGATTTTTTGAATTAGGAAAAGTAAATAATGTAATTAATTAAATTAAAATAAAATATTTAATAAAACCAATTATTAAATTAATTAGTTAATATTAAATGAAAGATTTTAATAAAATTAATAATAAAATAATTACTAAAAATCTCGGGACATTAATTAAAGAGAAAATGATTACTGAAGTTTTTTTAATTAAATATATTATATAAAAATGAAATATTAAAACTAAATAAAATAAATTAAAATAAATTAAATAAAAAAAAGAGTGGGCTAGAATATCAGTAAAAAGGAGAGTATGAATAGTAGGGTCTGGACCCAAGCATCATTGGCCCACGCAGGAAAGAAAAGAGAAGAAAAAAAAACTTATCATGGGCCTCAGTCAAGTGGTTGACTTTTGAGGCAATCCGAGACGTTGATCTCATCCTGAGTCAACAGCTGACTCTAGATCAAAGGGTGAGTGGCGAGTATGCACAATGGGGAGTAGTCAAGAGGACACACATGAACATGATGAATGAAAAGGCCGGTGACACTTGTCACCGGCAGGGCACACCAACGACCATGATGCCATGACAAGTGGCAATGCTATGTATTATGATAATGGTTGCATTTAAGCCGATCCATCCAAATTCCTTATCTCTATTCAACTCTCTCTCTCTCTCTCTCTCTCTCTCTCTCTCTCTCTCTCTCTCTCTCTCTCTCTCTCTCTCTCTCTCTCTCTCTCTCTCTCTCTCTCTCTCTCTCAAACATGACCCTTTCTCCGCAAATTAGCAACCACCGGAGCCCTCTTTTCGTCGGAGAAGACAGTGGTGTGCGGTAGCCGCCGCCGTTCTTCTCCGACCAACCACCACGAAACCCTAAAAGCCCTACATGAACCCCGCCTAAAAAATACTCTTGTCCTCGAATCCAGTATTGATTTTTGCTAAAACTCACTCACTCCTTCAAATAGACCTTATTCCCATATTAAAGCCCTAAAGCGAAATCAAACAAAAATAAACCAGAAACGCACAATCAAGCACGAGGAAAGAATAAATTAGTGCACGAGGAGGCAACCACACGACTTATACAACAAAAACTCAAAGAAGGATGGCTCAAAGGGACTACCTGTTTGAAGATTTCTTCAGAGGAACCTCAACAATGTACTCAGGTTTTTGCTTTCAACCTTTCTTTCCTTCTGTTTGAATCTTCCCTTCTTCTCCAATGTTCATTAATGTTGCTAAGAGGTCTTTGAGCTCAGGTTCGTTTGAGTCTTAATGTGATTCTCAATGAACCCCTGAAAAATAGAGCTTTTAGTGATTTTAGTTTTTTGTGATACAGAAGTTGCTTAGGGTTTTTTCTTATGCGTGTTTTCTATCCCCCTTTATGAATGAACAGTGGGAACTTATGTATTGTAGAGGAAATTGAGGTATGTGCGTATTCTGTTAGAAAATAGGTGAGGTGGAATTTTTGAATGAATCCGTTGGAGGTAGTGGGAATAAACCCTGATTTCATGGGATTCTGATAGTACCCTTTTTTGTCTGATATGTGAGTCTAGAAGAGTGATGATTATGTGGTCCCCTTATAATTGAAATATCTTGTGAAATTTGCGAATCCACGTGCTTTTCCATGTACTGAATTCATGAATTTGCAATGCTGACCTATCCTCGTTTCCTTCATATTACATGTTGTCCTTAAAATCACGTGTAACTTGTGCTATGCTCCTGAATTCTTTCAAATTGTGAATTGATTTTGCACTTGTACATGTACTGCTTTACTGTACTAATTATTTTCTTCACTGATCTTTAATGTATCCAATGTGTTTGGTATGAGACATTGGGCACAATCTTGGCTCAAGGCTTTAGGTTGGAACTAGCAACTTGAGGGAATTAATCGTGAAGACTTGGTGGAGCAAATTGATATAGAGTTTGGCATAGTGGTTGGTATGGTTCCTCTTACAGATATACTGACTTGTTTTAGGCACTGAAGTTGGCTTTATCCATCTCCTGTTGAAAACAACAATCCTCCTTCTACATAACAGGTATAAGGCTTCTCATTTCAAGGTTTACTTTCTTTGCTCGTGAAAGTTCGTAACCAATGTTTTTGTATTGCTTCGTGTCTTATTAAGCACTGATGTGATCCTTATAACCTTCATGTGTTGTTATTATGACCTAATATTATTCTTTGTGCTTGTGTATTTCAGCACCTTGCCACATCATGTAATTAATGAGCATACCAATAATATCTCGCTTATTGGTTCAATTCATAAATTTCCTTGTCACTTGAGGTTGGTGATCTAGGATAGCTTTTGAGGTAGTGTAATCTTCCAAAGTGAAACATGTAACACCCCAAATTTAATCGGAATATTTTAATTAATTATTTAATTGAGAATATTCATATTTTGGTGGTTTCGGTGGTTTTGTGGATTATTGAGAATTATGCATATTTGGAGCATTTATATTGGGAATTATGCATATTTGGAGTATTTATTTTGGAATAATAGTATGTAATATGGATTTATTAATATTATTAGGAATTAAAATAAATATAAGAGGAATAAGGGTAAATTGGATTATGAGGAGTTAGTAAGGATATTATGGGAAAAGCCCGATTGTGTGGCCCAAGTCTAAGTTTGACAAAATAGAATTCTGAAGAGATTTAGAATTCATTTGTTAACCGTGGAAAGTTGGGTGGCTAGAGCTCTGAAGGAAAGGTTGGAGGCAGAAGATCCCAAAGTTAATCGTGAAAGCTACGAATCGACTAAGGTATGGGGAATATCTATGTTCATGATTTTCTATGTATGCCTTTAGATGTGTTTATGGTTGGTTTATGATTTAAGGTATTTCAGGTTGGAGTGGGAAAATAGGGAATTTGATGATAAGGCTTTGAGGTTTGGGGTAATGGTATGTAACGCTGAATATTGATATGAGAATGGAAACCTTAGCCTTCGTGGCCAAAACCTTGGGTTGTAATATGTTTGACCCTGTAGGAATAGGAATGTTCATATGTGAGTAACTCTGATGCACTCAGAGCAATTGCAGGAAAATAGTGATTTAGGCAGTGCAAATGTTTCCAGATTGACCTAATAAACCATAGATGTTGTGCCGTTATCGCTGTATGACCGCAGGGATGATTTAGGGATGTTTTAGGGGTATCGGGTAAGTGAATCGTATGAGTATTTGGACAAGAATTAGTTCTGGTCGTAGCAGGTTTTTGCTGTCATCGCTCTGTTCGCCTAGCGAGCAAGCCAGCGAAGGTTCGTTACAGACTCGCCTAGCGAGCAAGCCAGCGAAGGTTCGCTACAGACTCGCCTAGCGAGCAAGCCGGCGAAGGTTCTCCACCTACTCTCCTAGCGAGCAAGCCAGTGAACGTAGCAGAGTTCGCGAAATTGATCGTTTTGCAGCGATGCCTTGATGTTTGATTCAGAGATTTCTGAGATGAGTTAACATGAGTATGACAGTGAGGAATCATGTGATCGTTAGGCGATAGTGTGAGGATTACCGCATGTATAAGTTGATGAATTAATATGAGATAATATGGGGTAGTATTATGAATTAATATGTGATAATAGGTGATCATATGATGGGCTAATATGAGGATGACTATGAGTTAATATGTGATTTATGCGTGATGATATGACGATTTCCATGATGTGTGATGATGATTATTATGATAAATTATATGATGACATGATGTATGAGTTTAATTATTATGATGAATTATATGGCGAATTATGTGATAACCTGAGATAGGATGATTTATGTGATGATGATGATGATGATTATGACGATTTATGCGATAGCATGAGATATGAGGATTTATGTGATGATGATGATTATAACGTTTGATGAATATGATGAATGATGATGCACCATATGCTGTATTGTGAGGATTATTATTGTGGCGTATGCATCATGCATTCATGTGCATCCGGACTTCGGTTCAGGACCTCGATTACTTTGACTTCAATCCCACTGTGCGGATGTGAAGTATTTTGATGTGCTCCGGTTCTCTAGTAGAATTGATCCTATTGATGGGAATCTATGGAGGGTTGATGGCCCGGTGTCCATCGTGCTGTGATGATTGGTACCACATGCATTGAGTCTATGTTGCATTTGCATTTATGAGCCTTTGTGTATAAATTATAACGTTGTGGCCTTTGAGGCCTATTGAAGGATATGAATGTGTTGAATATAGTTATGATGCCATTTATGCATTAATTGTTATACATTGATTATTATGAACTATTTTACTCACCCTGCCTGTTTGAATGTTACCTCCACGTGGGTAACGTGCAGATGACCAAGTTTAACTGTGGATGCCGTCAAGGAGTATTTTTGAAGTCTTAGAGTTGTTAGCCTTTTGGTTAACTTAGAGGGTCTTGCTCTGATATGTAACATCAGGTTGGATTCTTTTAGTTGAACTATATATCAGTGGGTTACTTTACTAACTTTCCCTTATGAAGAAACCTTGAGTTATGTTTTGAGTTCCGCTGTTTATGATGTTTTGATGTAATTTGAGAAAACTCGTGTGTTACGGAGCATTGACTTATTTTGAGACATTGAGAAATATAGCCCTTTTGTGCCTTTTTATGAAAGTTAATATTTTACTCTGAAATTCGTGTTATTTTGTCGTAATATCTGTGGGGTAGGATAAGGGTGTTACAAAACAAAAAAGGCATCTCGTGTTCCTTTGAGAATTCCATTGATCTATGTCTTTATTTATTTTGCAGGTTCCTTACCTATTGACAGTGCCTTGGCAACAAGTTGGTGCAGCCATGAACCAGATTTCGTACCCTAACTCGGGGACTTGCGTATGTCATGGCATGTGACTACTTTGGTATTCTTTTTCTTCTTTTTGTAGGCGCAAGGATGAGAGTGAAGCATAGCATAGGCATTAAGTTGAAACTTGATGAAGAACTGGACAAGAAACTCATAGTTTGTCTTGGAGCCTTAGGTGAAGCATGAATGAAGAAGATCTTTAAAGTTGCTTTTGGATCAAGGAACAAAACTTAGGTAGATTTAGGCCTTACGATATTTTTTAGGACTTTGATATGCACCGTCTTTTTCCATCCCTGTATCTTAATTTTTTTTCATGTATTTTCTTGGACAAAATGATCTTGGAATTGATTTGGAGCTAAGTGATTTTTTTCAAAATTTGAACCTTGTAATTCTAACTCTTAATGATTCATGGATTTTCCTTGTCCGCAACCCTTTGATTATATGTTGCAATGAATTGCTGAATTGTTGATGTAGTAACTTTCACATGTAACATGTCTTGAGAGCGATCCACACGTTGCTTTCAGCTAAATATAAAACATGGCTATACATTGCTTGATAACAACATCAAAATGTGATTTGCAAACAGATTGACTATGTCTTAAAACTTTTCAACATGGCTCACACCCTACAATCTCTTGAAATGATATTTAGCTAGTCATATTCTCATATTCTCGTGGCCTTACCAAACTATTCACATTGTAACAATTCTTCATGCCTTGAAAAACAAAACATATTATAACCTAACAACTCTTCACATCTTGACAATAAAACTCTTAGCACTAATTGGTTCAATCATGAGTTTGCAATAAGGCTTGAGCTTGATTCAAAGACAGCTTATAACAAAGCAGTTTAACTAGTATTGATTTCATTCTTTTAACACCCACTTGAAATATGGCTTGAAACGAAATGGAATAAGGTTTGGAAATTAACTTGAAGCAAGATTTAGGAATGAATTAACACAAGGCTTTGAATCATTTTTTAAAATCCAATTGACTGTATTCTTGAACAATTTGACCCCACAGCCTAAAACCAACTAACAACAAATTAAGTCATGTCTTGAGATGAATAAATCATATAACTTGGGCAATTGATCCTGAGCATATATATATTTTTTTATCCCTACCTGAATTTCAAGACTTTGGTGAGAGCTTGTAATCACAATAAGCACACACAAAATACACATGACCTAAATTCTAGAGGATTATGGCCAAAGACCAAATGATCATCTAGAAGATCATGAAACAACACAAAGCTTGGTATAATAAATTTGAAATGGTAGGACAAATCTAGGGTATGACAGATGCCCCTATCTAATTTCCATGAACTCAAGGAAATGAACTGCTGCATGGTGTTCATTTTTAAGGTGGAAGTCAATTAGATACAAGAAGACCCTGAAATTTGTCCAACAAAAGGTAAGATGCGGGACAACTTAGGGTAGTTGAAGAAATTCCTTATCCATTAAGGTTCTTCAATGGCACCAAAGCAGTACCTCGATAAAACTTGAGATTCTTCGGATGGTCGAAGCAGTACCTTATCCACTAAGGTTCTTCGATGATACCAAAGCAGTATCTCGATCAAAACAAGATATTCTTTGGGTGGTCAAAGCAGCACCTTATCCAATAAGGTTCTTCGATGATACCAAAGCAGTACCTCGATAATACTTGAGATTCTTCGGGTGGTCAAAGTAGTACCTTATCCACTAATGTTCTTTGATGATACTAAAGCAGTATCTCGATCGAAATAGGAGATTCTTCGGGTGGTCGAAGTAGCACCTCATCCAATAAGGTTCTCTGATGATACCAAAGCAATATCTCAATCGAAATAAGAGATTCTTCAGGTGGTTGAAGCAGCACCTTATCCATTAAGGTTCTTCGATGATACCAAAGCAGTATCTCAATCAAAATAGGAGATTATTCGGGTGATCGAAGCAGCACCTCATCCATTAAGGTTCTTCGATGATACCAAAGCAGTATCTCGATTGAAACAGGAGATTCTTCGGGTGGCCAAAGCAGCACCTTATCTAATAAGGTTCTTCGCAATACCAAAGCAGTATCTCTGAACACAACTTGAGATTCTTCGGGTGGTCGAAGCAGTACCTTATCCATTAAGGTTCTTCTCGATACCAAAGTAGTATCTCTGAGCACAACTTGAGATTCTTCGGATGGTCGAAGCAGTACCTTATCCATTAAGGTTCTTCGCGATACCAAAGCAGTAACTCTGGCGATAAATTTTCCAGCGGAATAGTTGAGCATAATTCCTTTCGGAGGATATGTGTTATCCAAGTTCTGCAGGGAGAAAGCTTTTCGAGAAACTTTTTAAGATAACCTCTGCTTAAGGAGAAACCAGGACAACAACTATTGGGATTATCATTATCAACTTCATGGTTAGAGAATGACTTGCTAGGGAATAGAATTCCTTGAACACGTGCAGGCAACTCTTTTCAGAGAAATACTGTTGACTTCGAAAGGAGGACTGGCCAAGAAGCTTGTGAACTGATCCTGAATCCTGTTATGCTATGCCACTGGGGACAAAATGCCATGCATTATGATGCATAGATATGTGACTAAGATGCAATTTCTAGGGAATATAATGCACGTACAAATGCCTTAGATGTGAAAATGCTTGATATGGTTACAATATCATCCTACATGCCATGCTTATGCAAATGATCAGGTATGCTGGGGATAAAATGTCATGTTAGGGATATTACCAGGGACTGGATTTGGTAGTTGCCAAAATGGATTTGGACTTTGGCTATTGTATTTGCAAAATGATATTGGTCTTTCAGGTTTTTTGAGGATGCCAACGAGGGTGGGCTTTTGGTGGTTGCCAATGAAAAAACTGGACTTTAAAGGGTAAAATCGAAGGTTCCAACTGAAGTGGACTTTTTGTAGTTGCCAATAAAAGATTGGACTTTAAGTTTGATGAGGTAGTGATAGGATTTGATTACTCGACATCCCACATTTGAAGACCCAATAAGTGATTAGAGGAACTGATTGCCCCTAATAAACTTTAGGCACAATGCTTGGGGAACCATGCAACGTAGATCCCCGAGGAAAACCATTGTTTTAGGCTGAAGATCCTTGGTGACTGACAACTGATTTGATGTTGTCGCATGGTGAAACTTCCCTTGTTACAATTTAATATCCTCCAATATCTTCAAACACCAAAGTAAGTTTTATTGTCTATCAAAGGTTGTTATCATTATTTTTTAACTGAAGTTTCAAAACATAAATCATCACAAATGAAATTAATTTGCAAACAAACAGATAAAGTAAAAAGTGAGCACAATTTAGTGAGAAATTTCTCTTTATACTGATTTGACTCTTAAATGAGTAAGTACATACAAGGATGAAATTCCTTAATGAGGTAATTGCGGTGCAAGGAAAAAATCATAATGGAAATACAAATTATTGAAGTTCCATTGAGTTTCAACTCTGCTATAGCCTCTATGACTTATAAGACTTCAACACCCTGCTTCATGAGAGACGAATGGACTGAAGGGTGAGCAAGGCATTCTTTAATCTTGTCGAATGCTTCTTGTTGCGCTTGCCCCCACTCGAAACCTTCTTGCTTGATTCGAATTAGAGGTGAGAAGGCTTGAGTCTGGCCACTTAGATTGGAAATGAATCTTCTTAGAAAGTTGATCTTTCCTGGAAATGACTGCAACTCCTTCTTTGTCGAAGGTGCTTTTGCCTCCATGATGGCTTTGGTCTTATTCTGATTGATCTATATTCCTTTTTTGTGGACCAAAAATCCTAGAAAATCCCCCACCTGCATACGAAAAGCACACTTAAGAGGACTCATCTTGAGACCATGCTTCCTCATTCTTTCAAACGATTGTCGAAGATGGTCTACATGACTTTTTCCTAAAACTGAATTAACCACAATATCATTAATATAAATTTTCATAAATGTTTCAATAAAGTCACAAAAAATTAAATTCATTTCTCTTTGATACGTTGCCCCATCATTCTTCAGGCTAAAGGGCATTACTACCCATTCGGAAGTGCCTAATGCTCCAGGGCATCGAAATGTCGTTTTTGACACATTTTCCTGAGCAATGAAAATTTAATTATAGCCTGAATATCCATCGAGCATACTTAAATACTCATGGCCTACAACAGATTCGACTAGCATTTCCGCCACAGGCATTGGATACTCATCCTTTAGGGTTGCAGCGTTTAGATCTCTAAAGTCTATACAAACCCTTAAAGTTCCATTCTTCTTAATAACTGGAACAATATTGGCAATCCATTCGCCATACCTGGTCGTACAGATGAATTTACATCTCAGAAGTCTTTCGACCTCCTCTTTGATCTTTGAGAGAACTGCGGGTGCAAATCACCTTGGAGTTTGCTTGATGGGATTCTTCCCAGGATTTATTGGCAACTTCAGTTTGACAAACTCTCTACTTAAACTAGGCATTTCGTCATAATCTCATATGAAGCAGTCTTTAAACTCCTTCATTAGTTGAATTACTTCGACTCTGAGTTGTGGGTTAAGATCGACACTAATGTAGGTTGGCCTTTTCGTTGTCCTTTGTCCCATGTCGATTTCTTCCAGAGGATCTTGTGCCAATATTTTGATGTTTCTTGCTAGTGGATCCTTCTCAAAACCCAAAGGCTCATCATCATAGATGGCATCTTGCCTTTGGCTTGGCATTTCAAATTGTTCATTGTCGAGTGGCTCCGGGTCGAAGTCTTTCCCTGGACCTTTGAAATGCTCTTCTTCATCTTTGGCTTCAATAACCATATATTTTACTTCGGCCTGTAAGGGCGCTTTCAATTTGTTTTCAGCTATATAAGTGTTGCAGTGAGAATCGGATGTCAAGCTATTGATTAACTTGAATCTTAATTCATTAAAATTCACCACCGAGATTTTATTTATCCAAAGGAAAGGTTAAATAACGAAAAACCTTTTGCACAATGTAACAACAACGCTAAAGATTCAGGGATCAGAGGTTGGTTATGCCTAGGATAGGTATTTCACATCCTAAACATCTGTAGTATCCTACAGAAACCTTTTGCGCATGTGTGTGTGTGTGCTAAGTTATCTAAGTTGTTTGCTAGGGTCAGGGGATCAAGGTTAGGGTAAATTTGAGGTAAAAACCTAAGGATAATTCTAAGTTTGCTCACAAAGATATCACATCTTATGCCTACGTATCCTGACTAGGATGGAATCAGAGTAGCCGTAGTTCTCCTCACTAATGTTGAGGAATACTTGACTATGTTCAAGACTCCACAGGGGGAACAAACATAATAATATTTGTGTAGAGTTTAACAAAACTCTCTAGATCTAAGTTAAACACTCAAGGGAGATTGACTTTGACAAAATCCAAGAGGGGAGTAAATAATCATGACAATGATCCTTATATAGAGTTAACAAACTCTATATTAAAGTTCTAATTGAAGGATACTCCTAATAAGGGGTATTTCTTTAGAATTAAAGCAAAGTCTAATGGATTTAGGTTCTAACTTAACTAAGTTAAAGGACCTAATGGCTTAACCAAGTCAAGGGGAGGGGTAATGAGCTATCTATGACTGTGAAGTCAATAGAGAGACCTTCCTTTGGAATAAGGGAATAACAAGGTAATTGGATAAGAACTAAAAAGTTTTATCACTTGGGAGAAATTAAAAAAGTTAAAGCACACATGCATTCATTCAAACATGATGATGATAAGAAGAGCATGGTAACAACCAAGAAAGATTAGGGCAAGCAGGTAACAACATGAAGCAAACATAACAAGGTTACAACCCAAAATTTATTAATGAAAGAATCAAACCAAATGGTTACAACTAAAGGTAAACAAAGATGTTACAACATCTAAAAAGGGATGGTGATAAAGGTTATTACAAGACCAAACATTTCAAGCATCAAGTATAAGTCAAGACATTACTTATCATGGCAAAGTTCAAAGATTATGAAGGTAACAACCAACAAAAGAAAACATGAAACATCTGTAATAACAACAAGTTCATCAATGGTAACCAAATAAAACTCATCCATACAATTTACAACTTGGCATATAAATCAAACAAAGATATATGTAACAACATTCAATCATTTTCAAGGCATATTGATGACAATCAATCATGGATAAGTAAGAAGAGTGATAACAGTTCAAGCAAAAATTCAAACTTCAAAAGGGGAAAGGTGGACAAGATTCATGGTAAAAACCAAGGTAAGAATGAAACCTAAATATTTTATGGTTCTAACAAGACACACAAACAAGTAGGGTAAGATAGGGGGTCATGTTCAAGAGGTTACAACATCAAGAAACACACAAGGATTCACAGAGAAGTTACAAGTCATACATTCATATTCATGCATTTACAAAGGCAAGAATCAAATCCTAAACTTGTTATGGTTCTAACAAGACATACAAAAAAGTAAAATGAGGTTAAGGGATCATTTTCAAGAGGTTACAACACAAGAAGCATACAACAAATCAACAAAAAGTTTTAAGGCATAATTTTCATATTTATACATTTACAAAGGCAAGAACAAGCACGGTAAAGCAAAGAACCAAATATTTTAAAATATATAAACATGTTAAATATCCAAAAGTGATTCCTACAAGATCAATCATGCAAGGAAAATTAAGTACTAGGTCAAAGAAACTCATGAAAAAAGGTAAGAACCCTAAAAAAGGTTATGTATTTTAAGTGGACCAAAGTGTTTCAAAAATGAAAATTCTTGAATTATTTCTTCTCACATTGAAACTAGACATATCATGGAGCATTTTGAAAAAATAATGGCATCAAAATGATAAAAATAAAAGAAGTTATGCACTTTGGAGAATGGGGTACCAAACTAGGCAATGCAAGGCAAAAAACTAAGTCAAGGTAAGATAACTTTAGGCAGATTTGCAAGAGCAACCATAACTTGCTCAAAAATCAATGAAATTGAGTGAAACAAAAAAAGGAAATTGTGTATTTTTTCACAAGGAATCCAATTGTGGTGGTAGTTTTCAAATATCATGCATTGAATGAAAAACTCGATAGACATACCAAAAATGACATAATATGTGCAAGAACATCATGACAATCCAAAATACAAGTTTTTAGCAGCAAACCAATGATCAAACACAACATATGGAACATATAAAGGATGTTTACAAACACCATACCTCAAGAGATGAGTTCATTCACCAGATAGCACATAGTGTGACCAAAATACCAAGTTTGAGCAAGACAAATGTGACAGTCATGAATACATGTTTTAAACAACAACCAACTGATCAAACATGACACATAAGACATATAAAAGTTGTTCATAAACATCAAACATCAATGCCTAAACAGAAACCAAGAGTTGCATATGAAAATGAATCATAAAATAAGCTAACAAGCAAGAACACATGGACAGTCAAGTATACACAAGTTTGAGGGGAAGCTAAAGTTCATACATGGCCTATAATGCATATCAAACATGTTCAACATCAATGTACATCAAAATAAAACATGGTTTCAAAACTAGCTAGTATGAGCACATACCTCTTGTAGCCTATTCAATCCACACAAAACAAGAAGTCCAATTGAGATGTGATGATCCAAACAACCTCAAAATGTTTCAAATGAGATGTTCAAGTGATCCAAACTCCCTCCAAATGGCTGCCTTGACAAAATGGTGCTTTTTTGCAAGAATATTCCAAGAAATCCAAAGTTAAATGCAAGGAAATTATGTTACAAAAGTATGTTGATTCATATGCAAGGTTTTTGAAGTGTTGGAAGAGGACTGGACAAAGTTGTGGCTCTAAAAGTGCAGAAAGTCAAAGTTTTGTAGATTCATAGTTAACTTTTTGAGTGATAAATTTTATGGTGAGAGTGAGTGTTCGAACAACTTCAATACATCATATTTGATGTGTCTGAAGTGTTGTTGAAAGTGTTTGATGGTTATATGAGGTTTTGGCAAGGGTTTTGCAAAAACAGATTTTGTGCCTTAAGAGAGCAAGCTTCACAAGTTGCAAGAACAATGTGATCAGAGGAATGAGGGAGATTTTTCTTGGTTTCTATCTCAATTTGGTGCAGTTTGGATGTGAGGAGAGTGTGCTATTTATAGGCAAGCTTGGAAAGCAAGTGGTATGGGCAGATTGAATCATCTTGCCAACTTTGCCCTTTTTGGAGGCAAAATGTGCAAGATCAACTTGTGATCTCTTTTCTGAGTTTGAGCCTCCTCCTTATGAGTTTTATCATCATCTATAGCCTGAAAATAGTGGTCTTGAGATGAAAGAAGGAGTGCAACTGATGTAGTAGTTGAGTCATGATAGATTTTGCAAAACGTTTCTCTCTCCTTGCCACTTGCATCCACTTGCATGATTAAACAATTCATTTAATCCAAAATCTGAGTTTTGCTCGTGGCTATGAATTGTAACCTCTTCAATTAACTCTGTAAGCATCAAAGAATGAGTTAATCAAGTTATTAGAAGAGGTTTGAAGGGTTTATGCATCAAATTGCAAGTGCTGAACTTGGTTTTGTGACATGAAAAATGCCTAACTTGCCTTCTTCGATTCTCCCTAACCACAAAGGTTGAGAAAATTCTCTTGTAATTTTTAAAAAGCCCCAAACATGATATACAACATTAATATTTTACACAAGTTCAAATTCCAAAAGGAACTATGTCAAAAATCATCTTGAAGTTTGTTGCAAAAGTTGACTTACAAGTCAAGAAACATGAAAATTTTCTAAGTGTTGAAATTCTTCACAACTTGATGAACTTATAACTCAAAATATATGCATTTTTAGACCTCAACTCCAAGGATACTTTTGTAGGCCTCCTCAAGAGCTTTTCAACAAGCTTTGAACAACTCCATTTGGATGTGTGGTTAGGAAGTTATGATCATTCCAAGTTGGCTTAAAATTAGATTTTTTTTCATGAACCCTAGTTTCTTGATTTGCAAATTATCCATCAATACTTGATTAAATCTCCACCAAACTCACTATTTAGGAATAAAATGATATTGGAAGGCTATATTGCTTCAATTTAGGGTCAAAACCCTAAAAGTCAAAGAGTTGACTTTCTAAATAGACGAACCGAACAGTTGAAATCTCAGGATCAATCCTTAGTGTTCTGGGTTCTTTGAGACTTTCAAACTTCTTGAGGAGAATTTAATAAGTCATAGGAGTACCATAAACCATGATTCAAGCTTCGGAAACCCCTTTAGACCAAAAGTCAAACTTCAGTTGACTTTTTCCACTAGAAACCCTAATCAGGGGGTTGCACTGCACTGCTCCTATTCTTTTGGTGAAAACCTCAAATAGCACTTGTTCTTGGCAAGATATGATACTCTTGATGATATGAAGACTTGATTTGTAGAATATCAATCCAAAACTTTAACTGATCAGCCCACATGATTCTTGATTATGACAGTGTGAAACCCTAATTCATCTGCATCTTGACAAAGATTAACTTGAAAAAGGTTAAGGTTAGATAATACATGCTTGATGAACCTAGGATGATAATGGAATCTAAAGGTCAAAATTTTGGGTATGACAGTTGCCCCTATTTAAATATCTTTACCATATGCCAATGAGAGATGACAATCTCCATTGAATCATGGTGAAAGGTATTTAAATATAACAAACCAAAAATTTTGTCCCTTAGATGCGATGATATGCAAAAGGACAAATGTTGATCATGCAATGAGTTATAAGAATGATGCTTTATGATGCTTGACTGTAAGAAAATGCTGACACACGAGAAAAAAAGAAGAAGAACAAAACAACGAGTAATCACTCACTAGGAACATAGACACATTAGGGAGAGACCCAAAGCAAACTAACCAATAGTCCAGACATGATTTATGATAGTACTCTACGGGGATCCTCCACACAGGGAACACAAACTCCAATGGGGAAGATAAACATCCACTGGGGAGAACAAATCCACCGAGGAAAAGGAAAAACCTCGCTAGGGAAATGCAAATTTCCACTTGGGAAATGCAAATCTAGCCAGAATATGCATAAAAGGAAACAAGGTTAGGAAAACGCACAGGGGAATCAAAGTCAACAGACTCGAACTCCAACTGGGTATCCAAAAGACTAGAGACACAATACCTACTGGGGAACAAACCAATGGGGATCTTCCTTGCAACGAAGAGTTCAGACGGGATATTCAGGAAAGGACTTGAAACAAGACCAGGCCCACTGGGGATGCTAGTGACCACTAGACCTCCAAGGCTTACCAGGGATATCTAGGAGGTCACTGGGGATGTTGGTAACAACCAACCATCCTAAGATCAGGTTTAGATGAGCATTGCCAATAACCATTGGCTTTCAAAGGATATGGTAATGACCAAAATCGAGGTATTAACGACAATCGGACTCCAAAAGATGTCGGTCAAAACATTACTGGTCTT
Source organism: Lathyrus sativus (assembly GCA_963859935.3). Taxonomy (NCBI): domain Eukaryota; kingdom Viridiplantae; phylum Streptophyta; class Magnoliopsida; order Fabales; family Fabaceae; genus Lathyrus; species Lathyrus sativus. The sequence continues at coordinate 630,553,998 of OZ012735.1, read as the reverse complement.
TCCAATAAATATGGTGACAACCAAATCAACAATACCAATTTGGGCTTTGAACAATGCTAGTGACCACTGGACTTCCTGAGGAATGCTAGTAATGACTAGACTTCATGGGGAGATATTGGTAACAACCAACATTCCAATAACAATTGGGTTTCAATCAAAGTCAGTGACTGCTGGACTTCTTGGGGAAATGTTGATAACAAACAACATTCAGAGAATATAATAGAGTTGGATGAGATTTGCCAATTACAATTGGACTTTAAACAACGCCAATAACCACTTTCTTGGGGATTGGTGACGACCAAACCAATGATACCAATAACGATTGGAGTTTGATAATGTCAGTAACTACTGGACTTCAATAGGGGATAGAAATAACAATTTCAAATGGCGCCAATAACCACTAGACTTCAAGGGGATTAGTGACAACCAAAACAGTGATATCGATAACAATCGGATTTTAAGCAACGCCAGTAACTATTGGGATTTCAACAGAGTTGGTTAACAAATGGGACATCGACTGGGGGGATAGATTCAGGTAGACACTAGATCTTAAGGACAAGCTGCAACATTAGTAACGACTAAAGTTTGGTAACTACCAATTTAGCAGTATCAGTTAGGGGTCAACGGACGACCTATTGCTAGTCATAGCTAGACTTCCCAGAGGAATCTGGTGACGACCAGACAAGCAAAATCAATAGGGAAGTTGGTGACAACTAGACTTCCTGGGGATTCTAGAGAGAAATAAAACCTTCCCTGGGGATTAGACCAAAAACAGAGAATTTCCTTATAGTGAAGAGTTCAAACGGGATCTTCAGGAAACCACTGGAGGTGTAGGTGATAAACTAAAACATCCTAAGATGCACTAGAAATGCTGGTAACAACCAAACGTCCTGAGATTTACTAGGGATACTGGTAACTACCAGCCATTCTGAGACGAACGATGCCAATAACCATTGGAATTTTAAAAGGGTATGGCAACAACCAAAACCGAGATGCTAATAACAATTGGACTTTAAATAACGTCAGTCAAAACATTACTGGACTTACTGGGGATAAGGTGATAACCTTAATCCACAACATCAGGAATGATTAGATTTTTGCACAAAACACCAGTCAAAACCTTACTGGACTTCATATGGGAATAACCATCAAACGGAGATGCCAATATCAATTAGACTTTTAAACAACACCAGTCAAAACAATACTGGGCTTCAGGGGATTGTTAGTAACGACTAGACTTCCAAGGGGATATGGTGACAACCAAACAACGATATCAATAATCATTAGATTTAAACAATGCCAGTAACTACTAGACTTTTTGGGGATATAAGTATTTATCACAATAATACCTGAGCCAGATAACCTGACAAAGTTAAGGTAACAACCAAAGGGTAAGCCCGTGACAACAGGTCTGAAGCAAAGGGGTTTAGTAACGACCAAAGGATCTCAAGACAATATCCAGTAACTACTAGGGAAGAAACACCCGAAATATTCTTGACAAAGAAAACCACTCATCCGGATCACAAAGGCTACATCCAGAACAGACCAAAACAAGAGATATGCTAAAAATTGCATATGTTAATGGTATGATACAAATGTAATGCCGAACAACACGTAGGGGAAAGCAACGAAAGATAGATAACGATCTATCACAGGGGAAACAAAGAATCACACTGAATCCCGACACTAGAGAATGGTCTTAATCCTCTGGCGATTCTGCTGGGGAAACGATCCTTGTTCTTGCAAGCTTGTTGGAGAGAGGTCATAACTTTAATACAGTTGACAAAAATAACTAATTAGAGATATCGACACTTTGTAGCGCAGCGGCTTGGGGAAGGAAATCCCTATCGATCTCATATTCTTGAAATGACGGTATCAAGGTTTCAACCGTTCTTTTAAAACTTTCAGCACAAAGGTTAACAAGAGTGAATGAAAAGGGAGACACAAATATTTTTATCATGGTTCACTGTTAACAAAGTTACTCCAATCCACCTGTCAAGGTGATTTCACCTTCAAAAAGGACTTAATCCAATAATCTAGAAAGATTACAACAAGTTCGTCTAAGTGTTTAGAAAAACACCTTAGCCCTCTTAAGTCTACAAACTAACACTTAGTCACTTGAGGAAAATGATATCAAAGAAGATACAAAGAAAGTGTTTACAAAATTGCTTCTATAAAGCAGATGAAACAAACATTTAAGAAAAATGTATTACACAAATATGAGCAACAACTCTTTGTGTTTTTGTGAGATTTCTAGACTTAGCGTATTTCACTTTCAATATTGATCGTTGTGCTTCTTCTTCTTTGACAATGAGGTAGATACTTCTTTATATAGCTGAATGTTTGAACATTGAAGGGTACAAGCGTAAATCTTGATGCCAGCTGTTGCAACGGTAATAACAAGACCGTGAAAGATAATAGTGGTAAAGTCTCACCATATTCCATATTGCAGTACTAACATGAAATCAGTTTATACCAAAATGGGAATGAACTTTAGTACGAATTCTTTCATCACATGTTTCTGTCTTTGACCTTATCTTCTAATCAACTTTATCTGATGTGAAGTGATGATGAGTCTAGAAGAAGAACGAATGAGTGAAATTAGAGTCTTCGGAGTCTTCAAAAGCCTTTAGAAATAATGTCTTAGAGTCTTCAGAACTTGTTCAACAGAACCTTGTCTTTAGAGTCATCAGAGCTTAGTATCAGAGTCGGAAGCGAACCTTTTCTTAGAAGCGCATAACTTTCTTTTTCTTCAGAGACATTCAACATTCATTAGAACTGTTGATGTTTCTTTAAAGACGAACAAAGTAAATTCTTGAGGCGTGCCAGAAGGATTCTGATGAAACTTCACGAGATTTATTCAAAATCAATTTAAAATTGACTGCACACTTCAGAAAAATTCATTAGAGTATATAACTGTTACATATAAAATATATGCATTGTTATCATAAAAAATCAGAGATTATATACAGAACCAAAATCTTATTCTAATAATTTTCTCTCTATCTCTATTAACTCTAAATTGACCATCTCCATTTAAATAAATGAGACAAATAGACTAATTATATTTAAACATTTCTACACATAAGAATGAAGCTCAAGCCTAACACTATCCTCTAAAAAAAGGTGTCCCCAAAAAAGAATATTCTAGAGACAAAAATCCTACATACCTTACAATAAAGTCACAATGAAGACTCCAAATTCAAGTAGACATTATTTTAACTCAAAATACTTTTTACTTTTAATTATCACTGACTTAGACTTCAAAATATCTTAATTTATTGGACCTTGGTTCACCACCTTATTAATTAACCTTATTATTCTCCTAAAAACATATTTTGATCGACAATTTTAATATTAAATAAATCTTTTAATTTTTATTATATGTTGTGCATTTTAAATTTTAGTTTTCCATTCTAAATTATACTTTTAGATTCAGTGTATCTAAGCTTATGTTCTAACTCTTTTCATTATTGAAGTTAAACTTAAAATAAATTCTTCTTTCTCTCAATAGGTCTTTTAGAGGTCATTTGACTATTTACTTAAATATACCCTTTTTCCAAGCCACTTAAGTGGGAATACCTTCATTATCAAAAGAATACAAAATTATTTATTTATTACAATATTTTAAAATACCAACACTTTGTTTTTATTTGGCACGAAACATGGGAAAACATAATAAAATTGTCATAAAAGGACCCTCAAAAGAATTGAGAACAACATTAACATTATAATACAATAAATTGGTGGGTCCTTCAAAAATTTTACCAAACCACAATCCAAAATAGAATTAAATAATCATACAAAATAAAAGAATAATTAAGTTAGAAGGTTGGCTTGTCATTTTGTGCTTGTCTTTGATTTGTTGAAGATTGAATCAACTGTTTATGAGCATCATCAAAGTGTGAAAATGGAATAATATCCAAAAAAATAAATAATATAATATTTTAGAAAGCTACTAATTCTGTAGTCTCTTCTGATCCTTAATTATGTCATTAATTCACATAAAAAGTATACTATAAATATTAGATGGTAAAGTAAAGAATTTTATCCATACTTTAGCTTGACTTGAACACTAACATCTTCCTTGAAGGTTGTTCATGAGAAGCATAAATAACATTATTTATTTTTTCATAAATTTGATATCATCACTATAAAGTTATCTTGGTTTTCATTAGAGGGATAGTTAAAGGAGGCAAAAGCTTTGGGAACATACAACTTCTTGGAGTAAGAAAATTTGCACAAATTGTGAGTTAGCAAAACTTGAAACTTCTTTAAGACCTTTTAGCTTCTATAATTGTTTGAAAGAATAGCTTATTTAAAAAGGGTTTTGTTTGATTTTTCAAAATTTGAAACTTCATCAGTGATTTCATGCATATTTAAGTTAGACGATTCTGATTTTATATTTGTTAAAAAAAATTCGAGATATCAGTTATTTGATTTTAATTCAACGATATTATGTCTATGATATATGTTTGGCCCCACTAATATTTAATCTATTATTAATTATTTAAAAATTTTTATTTTTTTCTTAAAATTAGTGTTGTCACCACTAATTATAATTTGTAGATGTTAAACTATCTTAATATTTTTTTTTCTAATATACTATAGTATAATTAACTTAATGATAGTGATATGTCAAACAAAACTTAATGATAATTATGCCATCATATTTTATTATTAACAATGTGAATGCGAGAAATCTTAGACGATAAAAAAATGATTTGATTTTAATCTAACGATTTTAAATTATTATCTTAGTGAATGCGTTGATTGCGATAAATTCAATTTCATATTTCCATGCATGTGAAAAGAGTATAATCAAGAATATTATACTATAATAATGAATAATGTCTCATATTTAATTGTGACTTACTATGCTGAAACTTGTTACAGATGGAAGAAAGAACTGAGATGGATAATAATAGTAAGGTTGATGAATTGATGCCTGGTTTTCGATTTCATCCCACAGATGAAGAACTTGTTGCTTTTTATCTCAGAAGAAAAGTTCAACAAAAATCACTTCCTATTGAACTTATTAAGCAAGTTGATATTTACAAATATGATCCATGGGATCTTCCAAGTAAGAACTTTTATTCACTCACCCTTTTCTTTTTCTATATTTCTCTTTTTTTTTAATTATTTTTTTATTTTTACATAAAACCCATTTTTCTTTTTCTAATGTTCTAAAGAATCAACATAAAAAGTTTAAAACTTAAGGTTATGTTTTATAAAAAAATATATATATTTTTTAATTTTATTTATTTATTATAATGATTGAATTACCATATTCTTAGTTCCTATTAAATAGATATATTTCTTATTTAGATCCTTACTAAAAATATTTTTATGAAAGTAGGGCGCACCCTATTTTTGTAAAAATTAAGGGGAAAAAGTAGATAATTTTTTATAAGGGTTAATTGATAAATTTTTTGATTTTGTAAAAATTATAAATATATTAAAATTTTAATATATTTTAATAATATGGATGATTTATATGATTGAGAAGATAAAATGATGATTAGGATACAAATAATTTACATAATAATTTGATTTTTTTTATATAAATTATCGATTTATACTATCCTCATGACATTGAACTCTAAACAAATATTTTATACTAATTTAACTTAAAATAACTTGAAAATTCTGAAAATTATAAAAAATATTGGACGCGTTTTAAAAAATTGTAACAGAAAATGTTGAATAAATTATACAATAAATTCTATATATTGGTTGTGACAAAAATATTGACTTATTTTATATTTTATTTTTGGGTACAAAAAGAGCTTGCAAGTAGTGGTGAGAAAGAATGGTATTTTTATTGTCCAAGGGACAGAAAATACAGAAACAGTTCAAGGCCTAATAGGGTTACAAGGGCTGGATTTTGGAAGGCCACAGGAACTGATAGACCTATTTATTCATCTGATGGAAAATGCATTGGTTTGAAGAAATCACTTGTTTTCTATAAAGGTAGAGCTGCCAAAGGGACCAAAACTGATTGGATGATGCATGAGTTTAGGTTACCTTCCATTTCAGATTCATCAACCTCTCCTCCCAAAAAATTCTCTGACAAAAGTTTCTCTCCAAATGTAAGTACTTTAGTACTAATTTCATACTATTAGTGTTATTTTTATTTGGCTTAGTCGATAAAATAGTAATAATTACTAGAAACTTACGTATATTAGTTATGTGGTTCTAGTTTACATACAACTAGTCGCGCAAACACTACATTCAAATTTTGGTTAATTTTATACTAAATTAAGTGTTTTATGAATTTTTAGGATTCATGGGCAATTTGTAGGATTTTCAAGAAAACAAATTCTCTATCAATGGTGCAAAAAGCATTATCTCATCCTTGGATCTCTCAATTGCCAGGAAGCATGGTATCTGAATTACTCACGCAAACTACAAACATCAATCAATTTTATTCACAAAATATTATCTCGTCTCCAACAGCAGAGCAAGGAACATCGACCACAACAAACTTACAAATGTAAGTAAAACAATATATTTTGTTTATATATATAGATCAGGTACATCGTTTATTTAATAAATTAAAAAAAAATTATAATAATGATGAGAAAATATAAATTTTTTGTATTTGTCGCTAATTATCGACATTTAATTTTGCAGCAACGAACATGAGCTACAACAAGTCACCAACACCAACAACAATTTCTCAGATTCCGATTTTCCAACATACAAACCTATCAACAACAATAACACAATTCCGAAATCCTCCCAAATTTCTCTTCCTAATGGAGACATTGTTGATAACCTAATGTTCTACAATCTTGAAGCCAATGGTTCAACAAAGTGCACAATTGATAATGATTGTACAATTCTTTCAAACACAAACTATATTGGTTTTGAAGACACAAATAATCAATATAATGGATTCTCAATAAGTCTACCTCAAGATATGCAACAACCAAACATTCAAGATCAAATGCAGCTTAATGATCAATGGGAAAATCTAGGAAGAACAATTGAATTTCCCTTCAATTTGTCTCCAAATTTTGATGCTTCGAGGACTAATGTTACATGGGACATACCACCTTGTACTAGTGAAATTTCCACAACTTATGTCACTAGTAAATGTTACACTTAGGATATGTTTGGATCTATGTATCAAATTAATTAGGAGTGGTTAATTATCAATTTTTAACAATTAGTATATTTACCAATAAAATCATTACCATTTTAATTGGTTGTGATTTTACTTGTAAATGTACATGTTTTATTGTTTGCTTATATGTATAATAGGGTATTACATTGTATAAGATAAGGTCATGTATAGAGAAAAATAGATTTTAAAAAAAATAGAGTTTTTGTATATATAATCTTTAAATTTTCATGTAATATTTTAACATTGTAGTAGCTTATATTTTTTTTACAAGGATATATACTATTTTTTAAAATTATTTTTTTTGCTTATATATATATATATATATATATATATATATATATATATATATATATATATATATATATATATATATATATATATATATATATATATATATATATATATATATATATATATATATATATATATATATATATATATATATATATATATATATATATATATATATATATATATATATATATATATATATTATTTTACTTCTCTCGCTAAAATCCTAATGACTTAGGAATACAAGAAAGCTTGGAAGAGATAGTTTAGATTTTATTTTTTCAATTTTATCAAAATTCTTGAGTTTAAATCTATCCCTAATAATGTAATAACATTAAAACTCTTTAAATAAATAAATAATATATTTTAATTAACAAAATAGAAATTTCTTGTAATCTTGATGTTTGGAACATATAGCTGTAAAGGTTGGAAAAAGTTAAAACAAAGCACAACATGATTTCTGTTGAAAGACTATAGACTTATATTTTGGATGCAACTAATAAAGTTAATAACAAATTAATTAAATTAAATTAAGGTTAGCTTTCATGGTTTTGGATAAGCAATACTATTAGCTATAGCACATAATTAAATAGAAGATGGAAATTTGTTACGTGTAAGAATGAATTTATCGTCGCAGACAAATGAGACATTTTGTTCACTTTCACATTATAGATTGTGTAAAATGGAAATCTAATTTTTTTGGGCTCTAGCATGAAATTCAGAGACTATAGTCTAAATTCATTTGCATGTGGCGACGTGAAAATTTAATACAATATTTCATCAATCCGAAAAGGCAAAGATGAAAGGATGTTACGTAGAAATTTTCATTCTGTGTATGAACAAACTAATAATGCATGTCACATATGAAATTACGATAAAACTAAATATTAACTCAAATGCTAATAAAAACAAATCCATTTAATTATATATATATATATATATATATATATATATATATATATATATATATATATATATATATATATATATATATATATATATATATATATATATATATATATATATATATATATATATATATATATATATATATATATATATATATATATATATATATATATATATATATATATATATATATATATATATATATATATATATATATATATATATATAAGAGAGAATTTAAGTTTTTATTCTTAGAAATAATCAATAAAAAGAGAGAAAAATTTAAATTTATTTAAAATTTAATTTATTTTTTAATTAAAATTATAAAATAATTGTGATAATAGAGAAGAGAAAATATTTTTTATTTTATTTTTTAATTAATAAAAAAATTGTGATTCATCGTTTGTAAAGTCAAATGTTATGTTTCAATCTAAATTTTTTCTATATGTGTATGAGAAAACACATTAATTATAAACACATTCAACTTAGCTAAATATATTGTTGCTTGGCTATATTTATTTATTTTAGAAATTTTACAAAAGTAATTTGTTTTTAATTTCTACAAAGGTTATTTAAGTGTCTTTTTTATTAAGGTTATAAAATATTTAATTTTCTTTTTAATATTTAGTCTCTTTGAGAAATGTTATTTTATTTTTAATACTCTCATTTAACATTTACTATTTTATTATGAAATTCATATTTAAATTGAAAGACTCATATGTATTTTATATTTAAAGTGAGAGACTGATATGTATTTTATCGGCCGATAAAAGAGTAAGTGTTTGAGAATAAGACAGTGAGTGTTTGAGAGAGTATTAAAATAGAGTGTTTCTAGCACTCATTCAATTTAAAGAGCGTTAATCCATAAGTCACAATTTTTAATTATACTATTCCTAGTCAATTAATGAACTCAACATTTAAAATATGTCAGATAAATAGTCTTAGGGTTAGTAGTCACTACTTATAAAAATCAAATCGAATGCCCTACAAACAATATATAATAAGCACAATCAATAACTGAATGATAACAAACAGTCAGAGCAATTACATCAACATTATCCGATCATATGTCCTAATCAAATAAAAACATGTTCTGAAGGGAAATTAAGACACAATAACATATCAATACACAACGGATATAAAATTCCTCACACTTGTAGGAATCTTGAGGATCAACAACAAATATAAGACGACAAATCGAACAAATAAAGACACAAAAGAACACTAAAAATTTTAATATGGAAAACCCCTCAATATGAAAGTAAAAACCACGAGTCATCCAGACCAAAGAATAACTCCACTATAATAAATTAAGGGTACAAGGGAGTCTTAAAGTGATTCACAAACTAGTGCTAACAATCGTAAATCACAAAGCAAACTAGCTTACAAATAAGAATAAAAAAAGCATAAACATTTCCAAAATTTGCAGCTTCAGTGCGAAGCTGATAACTCTCACCTCAGACGTTGTATTAAATTCTGATCGATCAAAAGTTAGATACGGGTGTTATGAAAATGTCCTCCAAATTTGAGCATGGTTCGACGGTTAACGAATCAAGGATCTTCGATTTAGTGAGTCTGGTTGTAGAAAAAGAGAATGAGTTTTTCTCCTCTTTTCTCTCTTTCGAATACTTATTTTTTTTATCTCTCTCAACCCTAATTTTATCCATTCCACTAAAATAAGTTAGAAAATTGGGCTAATCATATTTGAGTCTTTATCCACATAGGAGGGTGTAGCACCCCAAAATTTGCTTGGCCTTTTTCTTGGTCGGCTTTTGTTTCTTTGCATTTTACATTTTTTGCATCCTTGCATTTGCATAGCATTTGTTCTCGAGGCAGGGGATCAATATTTCCGTGGCTCAGGTTTCATGTCCGTGCAAGCAACTGAGCAGCAAGCATCAAGAGCTTCGGCATTTATTTTGTCCAGCGGTCGGGCGACCGATTTTATTTTGCAGGTTAATTTCAGATCATGATCAGCACTCAGGCTCATGCCAAGCATTTTCACGGTGATAATGTTCAAAAATGAGGTTCAGCAGCTAGACGGAGCTCCAGTAGTTGAAACAGGGCAAATGGACAGATTTCCCACCAAAAGGCGCCAGAATTCAAAATTTGAAGGTGTTAATCGGTTAACCTATATGGTTAATCGATTAACCAAAGGGAAATTTTCCCAGATTCAAAGTTACAGAGGTGTTAACCGATTAACGCATATGGTTAATCGGTTAACCATAGCAGATTTTTCCCTGTACGTGATTTTACAAGCCGAATGCACTTGGGGTCCAATTTTGATCACCTTGGAATTCAAATTTTCACTTGGGAAGGATCTAGAATATCTTTAAATTTCAGATTTCCCTCCAAACTCCTATTCCACATTCCAAGCCTTGATTTCCAATCCAAATTCCAATCCTTGCTTTGGATCCTAAACCTAAGTCATATTTAAGTGATCCATTCCAAACCAAACCACCAATCTCTCATAATTCCATTCATTTTTCAGAATTGATCAGATTTGTCTCAAATTCTCTCAACTTCTCCATTTCCAAAACTCACACTCAAAGCTCTTTTTCATTGGAATTCTTGATTCTTCATTGGAATCAATGGATTCTTGAGCATAAACCTCTTTCCATCACTATCATTGAATCAATTCTCATCTTCAATTTTCGTGCAAGCATGGATCTGAATCTGGAGTTGGATCTAGAAGTGATTATTTGAAGCTTTTTGACTCAAATTTGGTGGATCTTCATTCATACAACAACAATTATTGTGGATCCTGAAATTTTCCAAATTTCTAGCATTTGATCTACTCAAAGTCAGTTGATCAACATTCACCGAAGCAAATCTCCGCTTCGAAGGTTGGAATTCTCGATCTGATTTAACTTTTCGAGCTTATCATGTTAATCTTCATATTCGATTGAATTTTGTTGATTTTGATCCGTTCGATTTGAGATATGAATGTGCAATTGTGTATCCATGTTGTTGGATCTCTGTTTTCTGTTGTCAATTTCGTGCTTAATTGATAAGTTGATCTGTTGGAATCTTGGATAAGCTGTTTTTGTGCTGGAAGTGATTTTCTGCTGCTGTTTTTAGCTTCTGGTGCAGTGTTAATCGGTTAACCTATATGGTTAACCGGTTAACCAATTCAAATTTTCAAAAAAAATTCAAACGTTAACAGTGTTAATCGGTTAACGCATATGGTTAACCGATTAACCTGTTCAAAACTTCAGATTTTTTCAAACTTTTTAAGGTGTTAACCAATTAACCCCAGGGGTTAACCGATTAACACTGCGCCAGAATGCCATATTTGTTGTTTTACTTGCATGTTCGCATACCGTTTCGATTCGAATCATCATAGATCAGTGTGATGCATTAGAATTAAATTGTTTTGGTTGTGGTTGATTAATCATGATGTTGTTGATATGTGTGATCATTTTCCAATTGTTTGCATGCTCGAGTATGTGGTTCGATTTGATCATTCGTTTTCATGTTCATTTGCTTTCATCTCTTATTTTTCTCCACATGCTTGCATCATTCTTGCATCGCTGTTGAGGCCGAGACGCGCTTGTGGTGGCTGCTGCCCCACACACCTTTCCTTCCTCCCACCATTCTAAGTGTGCATTTTCATATTTGCATTTTTTCTACTTGTGATTGATCCTTCCTTTGTTCTTCTTGTGCTTTGTTGCCATGATCCCCATAGGATTCCTAGTCCCTTCGTTTAGGATGGGAGTAGGAGAGACATTAGGTGCTCAATCCAAGTATGCTAACTTAGGGTAGATGTTCCCCCTTTTTTATCCGAACTTTAGGATCACTTTGCATGACAACGTTAGGGCCGAGTTTCCCTTGGACCTTCCGTGCGTCTCTCTTCTCATATCAAAACCATGCTAACTCATCTAATAAAGGCGATAAACATTGCGCGCTACGAGCCTTAAGCTACGTGAGGAATGATGAGTGAGGGGTCTCGTCTCGCTTATCTAGAATGTTTAGTATACGTCCCGTTTGGGGGCGATATACGACGCATTCGCCTTCATGTCATAGTCTTTAGTGCAACGTGAATCACAAACCGAATTAATTCACTTCACTAAAAAACACAAAACAAAATTCAAACCTTTTTCCTTCGGGATTAATCGGAACTTTTTCAAAAAAGAGTGTTGTTAAGCTTCGTTTCTACCGTAAACAGGCCTAGTCCCTAGCTGCTGGAACAGATGTTTAAACTTACTCGATTAAAACACTTAATCAACTCGTGGTTTCGTGTAGCCTGAACTACGTTTGCTCTGATCTTTCATACCATATGAAAGTACGTAGGCACAAGACGCGATGTCTTGACGAGAAACCTTCTCCCCCTTCTCTCCCGTAGTTGCCCGAACTACGTTGACTCTGATCTTTCATACCAAATGAAAGTACGTAGGCACAGAGCTGTGATTCCCTGTCGAGTCTCTTTTCTTTTCTCTTTGTCCGCAAGCCTGTAGCGTAGATAGTTAAACACACCCTTAGATAGACAACAAGCGTGGATCCCGTCGAGTACGACGGACGTGAGGGGTGCTAATACCTTCCCCTTGCGTAACTGGCTTCTGAATCCAGGACTTGGTTGCGATGACCTCGTCTTTTCCCTTTCGTCAGGTTTTTCCGATCGTTTCATTTCCCTCTCTTTGGGATAAATAACGAAAGGTGGTGACTCTTCTGTTTTCCTCCGGGTGTTTTTCGCAGTTGCGATAGAGGGGATCCCAAGCCCAAAAAACTCCCCCTCACAACTAAGTGGAGGAAATCTCTAAACCGACGATATCACAACAAGCTTCAAATTTGCCTCTTGGTAATGCTTTAGTTAACATATCAGAACCATTATCATCTGTACGAACTTTAGCTAACTCCAACAACTTAGCATCCAAAACATTATATATCCAATGATATCTCATATCAATGTGTTTGGACCTATTATGAACAGTCAGATTCTTACCAAGATGAATAGCGCTTTGACTATCAACAAATAACACATATTTGTCTTGAACACAACCAAGCTCCTACAATTTTTTTTCCAATCATAGTAACTCTTTGCATGCTTCAGTAATTGAAATGAACTCATCCTCTGTAGTAGACAGTGGTACACACTTTTGTAATCTGGACTGCCAAGCCATAACTCCCCTTTCAAATTTAATCATGTAATCCGAAGTGGACTTTCTGGAATCAATGCCTTCAGCCATATCAAAGTCAGAGTACCCTCACTAGAGTATGGTTATCTCCTCCAAAATAAAGCCTCGTAGAAGTAGTACCATGAAGATACCTTAAAATCCATTTTACAGCATTCCAATGCTATCTACCTGGATTTGACAAAAATCTACTAACTATACCAATAACATGTGCTATATCTGGTCTTGTGCACATCATTGCATACATCAAACTACCCACGACAGATGCATAAGGAGCACATTTCATATCTAACACTTCATTTTCACTTGAGGGACTTTGATTAGAACTCAACTTGAAATGAGTAGCGCGATGAGTGCTTACCGCCTTAGAACTTTCTATTTTGAATCTTTGTAGCACTCTTTCGATATAATGTTCTTGTGACATCAAAGCTTCTTCTCTTTTCTGTCGCACATGATTCTAATGCCAAGAATATATTTGGTTGCTCTCATGTCTTTCATGGAAAATGACTCTCCCAATTGCTTCTTTAATCGGTTAATGTTAGAAATAATTTTCCCTACAATAAGCATATCATCAACATAACAAGATAGTGAAGTCATCGTTAAATTTTTTCTAACAAAGACACAATGATCTGAAGTAGTCTTCTAGTATCCTTGATCACACATAACAGACTCAAACTTTTTGTACCACCTCCTTAGAGCTTGCTTCAATCCATATAAACTCTTTTTCAATCTACACACATAACAGACTCAAACTTCGGTTCTGAACTCTGCTTGGTTTTCTTAAGTTCAGGATTGAGCAGTTTAGTTTCTACAGATATCTGACTCGAGGGAATGAACGAAAGATAATGGAGCAGGTTCAAGCCGAATTGCAGGAATTCAGAACTCGCATGTCCTAGTTCATGGAGTTGATGCAGAATGTTGCCAGTGGACATGAGCATCTGAGAACTCTAGTTCAACCTCTCCTTGACGCTCCCCAAGCCAATAACAATGGAATTGTTGGTGTCGTCCCTCCAGTTGGAGGATTTGTTCCACAGGGTATTCCTGCTGTTGTCATACCTCCGAGCGGAGGTGCTGCGAATGGGAATGGTAGTATTGCTGGTGGAGGTATGGGCGTTGTGCACCGGGATGCTGGCCCTCAGTGGGAAGATCACCAGAGTGATATCTTTTCCACGAAGGATATGGAAGGCGGCTTGCCAACTGAAGCTGACCGAAGGTTTAAACTGATTGAGGAAAAGATGAAGTCTTTCGAGAATCAGAACTCGCTGGGCCTTGACATGTTAGATCTTGGTCTAGTTCCTAGGGTCAGGATTCCTTCCAAGTTCAAGGTACCAGATTTTGAAAAGTACAAAGGGACATCCTGTCCTAGAGTACACATACGAGCATATTTCTGGAAGATGTCTGCTTACTCTGAGGATGAAAAGCTGTTGATGCATTGCTTCCAGGACAGTCTGACTGGAGCATCTTTGGAATGGTATATGGGGCTTGAGAGGACCCATATTAGTAGCTGGAGAGAATTGGCTGAAGCTTCCGTGCGTCACTATCAGTATAATAGTGATCTGGCCCCGAATAGGATACAATTGCAGAGTCTGTCACAGAAGAGTACTGAGAGCTTCAAGGAGTACGCCCAGAGATGGCGAGATCTAGCTGCTAGAGTGCAACCTCCCATGGTGGAGAGAGAGCTGACCGACATGTTCATGGCCACACTTCCTGGAGTGTATTATGAGAAGCTGATAGGATGCATGTTTACAAGTTTTTCAGATCTGGTGACAGCAGGAGAAAGGGTCGAAAGCGGTATCAAGCTGGGGAAGATTCAAGTTGTTCCTGGTTCTTCTAAAGATACAAAGAAGTCTCATGTTGGGAAAGAAGGAGAAACTAATTATGTGTATGCTCCAACTGCGGCTCAACAGTCAGCTCGTCGCCAACAACCTCGTGCTCCTCGGCAGCAAAACAACCGGCGCCAGAATCAGAATATGCCGCGCAACAATCTGGAAAGAAGGAATGCTCCTCTTCATCCAGTGCCTATGCCACACAGTGATATTCTTCTACAGTTGATTCAGAACTCTTTGGTGGAGCCTAAGGCTCTCAAACCGTTGCCAGAGCCATACCCTCCTGGGTATGATCCCAACGCTCGATGTGAGTATCATGCAGGATCTATGGGGCACGCAACTGACGACTGCAAAGCCTTTCAATCCAAAGTGCAACAGTTGATTGACAAATAGTACATTTCCTTTCCCGAAGGAGATTTGGTTGTGCACGTCGACCTCTCATCTGATTGAATTTGAAAACTTCAAGGGTCGCATCTCCCTAGTCAGTGGTCCAGATCTGAAAGCCCGGTTCTCCGAAGCTGGCAATCTCTTTTTTATCATGTCATTTCTTTGCATTTGTAGTTTCTTTCCTGTTAGAATGCAAATCTCATTTGTAAAACTGTATTGTTTTCAATTGATATTGACAATGAAATGAATATGCATATTTTGATTAAATCCATTTGTGTTTACTTATGTTTTTAATTGTTGTTAGCGCTTGTTTAAGTGGATTCCGGGGAGGATGACGAAGTTGAAAGATGCGCAAGCTTCCGATTGTATGCTTTTGAATAAAACCTGCTGATGATGTACAGGCATTGTTTCAAATTCCTAAACACCGGAGATATAAGGATGATAATTCCTTGTCAACCCCTTTGAGCCTAGTAGTAGGAGTTTCTTTCTGAAAACAAAAAACCCTCAATCTTAACTCGGGGCAGGAGAGGTGTCAGCTAATTTGACCGAGCGTCCAAATTGCAAAAGGAGTGTTCTCGTTCGAGGATCAATCACACCTGTATAGGTTGTGCCTAAAGACCACAGTGGTTATCCATTACCGACCAAGGAGTGAAACAGTCACAATCCCTTCAACAAGTCAGACAAGCCGGTGTCACACGATTTGTTCAAAAAAGAAAGAAAGAAAAGAATCAAAAGAAGAAGCCTGCTAAGTCGAATCTTAGAAACAAGCGACTTAGGAAAAATTAGGGCATCTCGTTGGACGTTGAAATCAAAAGAAGCTCAAAAGAGCCAGTCCAGGCAAAAGTTAGGGAAAATCAAAAGAGGAAAAGCGAAAAGGATTACAAAAGAAAAATCCTCTTCCCATAAGCCTATGCCTAGTTTATTCCCAAAAGAAAAATCCTCTTCCCAAAAGAGGAAAAGCGAAAAGGATTACAAAATAAAAATCAAAACTAGGCATAGAGCGCGAATCTCTGTAGTTATCTCTATGCCTAGTTTATTCACCAATTCAGTTTGCTTCTTAGATGAAAAAGTGGCTTCACGCCTCTCGCTTCTGAGCTAAATAATCTCTTTTTCCAATTCCTCGTTTGCCTTACGCAACTCCTCTTTCTCGGAACATAGCTGATTATATTTCTGAATATCAACAGTAGTCGGCTCCTCAATCATCAAAGTATATAAAGGATTACAAGGTGGAAATGGCATCAACAACCTCTCAGCTCTCTCCTAAATCCAAGTCACATAAGAATCATAAGCTCTACTATTGCTCTTACCCAAAGAAACCTTCCCTTTCCGATGAATCTTGCTCCAAGATTTCTCAACTCTAGTCAGAATCTCGCCTTCAAGCAAACCAGTGAAATACAGGGATTCCCGTATCTCCTCTTCCCTTGGGGGTTCCCTCAAAGCATATCTAAACTGCCTCACTGCAAGAGCTGGATTATAGTTAATACCGCCCCTTCTTCCAATTAACGGAACATTGGGAAAATCCCCACAACTAAAAACAATATTTGTGCCCAAGAGATTTTGGTCAAACCATACAATGTTCTCCGATCTCAAACCCATAAGCCTTTCTGGCCACTTAACAGTGCTTGCAAGGTCAACAAAAGGCCCATTCTTCGGCATATGAGAAATAAACCATCTGTACAGCAGCGGAGTGTAACAGGAAACAGTCTTGCCTCGCCTGTTTTCATTCTTATAGTGAATCGAATGATAAACGTCACCTAAGAGAGTTGGCACAGGGTTCTTAGTGGCGAAGATATAGCAAGCATTTAAATCAACAAAATCAGGCAGATTAGGGAACAAAACTATCCCATGGATGCACAAGGTTAGAATGGCATTAAAGACCAACCAACATCCGTCTTTAGCGTATTGCTGAGCTTTACCCACCAAGAATGGGGTAAAAAACCAGGAGTCCCAACTTTCCATACCAGATTACCTTCCAATTCAGAAACGTCAAGATGCAGAGCATCAGCTAACTTGGTTAATTCAGGTTCTTTTTCAGAATGCACGAAAGGCGCTTCTCTCACCACAGGAATTCCTACAAATTGAACAAACTCCTTCAAGGTTGGAAGCAAAACATAGTCCGGGAACAAAAAGCAGCGCAACTGAGGATCATAGAATTGTAGCAGTGCATAGATGCCATCTAACTCGAACTTGGAAGCCTTACTGACGAAACTCAGGATCTTCCCATGTTCTCTCCTGAAATCCTCCATCACACCACGGTTAGCCATAGAGATTAGCTTAAGCAGAGGCCCTATCTCAGGAGTCGGGAACTTATATAGCACACTTTTCTTCAGATCAGGCTCCATAATGACAGCGGATCTGATGACTAGAATCAAGGAGAAAATATACACTTGCAACATAAATACATGTCAATGTTAATATGCAAATGAAAATACAAATGCCATAGGGGATCAAGATTGTTGTGCTGCTGACTGAGATGAAACAGCGCTTCGCTCTAGCGAGAAAATACTACAACACTGATATACGGACCCACTGTATCAAGGATCAAAAGTTCACACTGACGAGAAAACCGGGTAGGTTGAAGGTAAAAGTTCCCTACATAACCCTCCCCACTCACAGGTATGAACCTATCTCTGACAAGGTCTGACATCCTATGCGGTCATCAGTGTCACAGACTTTCGAGAAACGATGATACATTCACCATTTCTGGTTTGGCATCATAGTCTAACGAAGCGGCCTCACTTAGCTGACTCCCAAATGATCGGTCTCCAGAGTCGAAAATTTCCTGATCCAACACCCCCTCCCGACTAATGTACAGGATAGGATGTCTTCACAGAAAACCTGGTCTGAACGCGAATTTCGTGGGGACTAATGCATGCTAAAACATACAAGTTCGTCACTAGTATCCGCTCTAATGCTATGTGTGAAGGTGAGAAAATACTTAGAAGGGGGGGTTGAATAAGTATATAGAAAAAACTTATGGCAATAAAAACTCAAGGATTTTTATCTTGGTTCATTGAACTCAACTACTCCAGTCCACCCTATCAAGAGTGATTTGCCTTTCTCAACAAGGACTTAATCCACTATTAATCAACTGATTACAATAGCAAGCACTAAGAACAACTGTTCTTAGTCTTCTTAAGAACTACTGATCCCAACTAGATCTTCTTAAGGACTTTTACAATCAAATGTAAGAATAAAACAAGTGTTTAAATGCTTCTAATTAAGCTATATCACAACTGTGATTTTACACTTAAGTTTAAGAACAGTGAAATAAATTCAGCAAAGAGTATAGATTGTATGAGGGCTTGTAATGAATTTCTTTCAAAGATTTCGTCAACTGAAGAAGAGTGATGGAGTCTTGCTTTTATAAGCACAGAGGTCCAAGTAGTTTTCACGTTGAAGGCTGTGTATTGAAAAGGGTTGTAGCCTTTTTGTCTTTACATCACATGACATTTCCTAGAAGTAGAATGTACAGATAAATCCTTTTTGTCTGTGTTCTTGTGTCTAGCATAAATAAGGAAAGAGTCGTTTGGCTAAACCAACGGACATAACTTTGAATTCTTCTTCAACAAGTTTCAGCAAATATCATCAGAGTCTTGAGTGGTCAGAGTCTTCTGATGTTCATCAGAGTTTGCTGAATTAGAGCATTGCAGCAAGTGTGCTTTCAGCGTGTAATAGTTCAGAGCAGAGTTTAAAATCAGATCCTCAGTACTGGCAGCGTAGTACTTATCAGAGTCTTCTGAATAACTGTGCTTGAAACTCTTCATACAAAAGTCTTCAATGCTTCAGATGCTTATGTAGCTTCTGCTTCAGATCCTTCTGTAGCTTCTGCTTCAGATCCTTCTGTAGGCAGTATTCAGAATCTTCTAAGAGATGCTTCTGATGCTTCAGCGCCTTGCATAATTTCACGTTCAGATCTAATTTGCTTTTAGAATAATATTCACTTTAATATCTGCAGCAAACATACTTAAACAAATTTTAGAATATATAATTCTTTAATACAAAATTTCATAAGAGTTATCATCAAAACATAGAGATATAATTAAGAACCAATCTGTGTTCTAACAATGTGTACACTCAAGACTGGGTTTTTGGCTTATCTCACAGTGGAACATTTCCATCCAACAGTACAACAATAATGATATATAACAATG
Source organism: Lathyrus sativus (assembly GCA_963859935.3). Taxonomy (NCBI): domain Eukaryota; kingdom Viridiplantae; phylum Streptophyta; class Magnoliopsida; order Fabales; family Fabaceae; genus Lathyrus; species Lathyrus sativus. The sequence goes on along the minus strand of OZ012735.1, from coordinate 630,534,170 downwards.
CTGGAAAGGAAAATGCAAATGCAATACTGTACAAATGTAACACATATGCACACCCAAAGATAAACATACAAGCATTAGGATTGACTCGCATAGGGGATGAGAGAGTCCCCAGCAAAGTCGCCAGCTGTCGCATCACTGTGAAGAGGGGCCGACAAAGACAGAAGAGTCATCACCGTTCCTTATTTATCCCAAAGAGAGGGAAAGGAAACAATCAGAAAAACCTACGAAAAGGGGAAAAGACAGGTCATCGCAACCAAATCTTGGGTTCGGGAGTCGGTTACGCAAGGGGAAGGTATGAGAACCCCTTACGTCCGTCGTACTCGACGGGATCCACACTTGTTATCTATCTAAAGGATGTTAATATATCTAAGCTACAGGCCATAGAGACAAAAGAAAAAGAAAAGAGACTCGATAGAGCATCACCGCTCTATGCCTACGTACTCCCTCGTGCAATGGGAAAGTCAGAGTCAACGTAGTTTGGGAAACAATGGGTGAAGATGGGGGAAGGTTGCTCATTAAGATATCGTCATCTTGTGCCTACGTATCCTTGTCTGGTACGTGAAATCAGAGCAAACGTAGTTCGGGCTGACGCGACCACAGATTGGTTCAAGTGTTTTAACCAAGTAGGGTTAAACCTTAGTTCTAGCAGTTAGGTGTATTGCTGCTTGACCATTGGAGACTTAGGCGTTACCTGTTTGCGGTAGAACCAAGAGTTAACAACACTCTTTTTATGAAAATGATTTTCAATTAATCCCGAAGGATAAAAAGGTTTGATGTTTGTTTTAGAGTCTTTCATGAAGAAGAAGTGAATTGAATTGTGTTTGTAATTCATGTTGCACTAAAGACTATGACTTAGGAACGAATGCGTCGCATATCGTCCAAAGGACATACGCTAAACACTCTAGACATTTGAGAGGAGGCCCCCAAACATAATTTCCCAAGTACTTAAGGCTCGTAGCGTATAACACTTATTATTCTTTATTAGATGTTTTGAAGAAGTTTTGAGATGAGAAGAGAGAAAACACAACTAAGGGGAAACTAACTCAACCCTAATGTTATCATGCAATGTGCTCCTATGATTGAGATTAAGAGGGGAAAATCTACCCTAATGTTAGCATGCTTTAATTGAACACTTAATGTCTCTCCTACTCCCCAAAGGGACTAAGAATCCTAAGGGATCATGGCAAAGGAACCAAGAAGGCACAAGATAAATCAATCACAAATGAAAAGGAATAAAAAGATGCAAACATGAAATGAAACACAAAGAGAAGAGAGAGGAAAAAAAGTGTGGGGCAGCAACCACCACAAGCACATCTCAACCTCTAGAAAACAAACAAAGAGATGCAAAGCAAAAGAGAATGCAAGCAACATAATTTAAACAAGTCCAAGCAAAAGTGAGATGAAATGGGAGAAGCGAGCTCCTACGACCATCGACCATCAATCACCAAAGAAAAGTGGGAGGAAAAAGTGTGGGACAGCAACCACCACAAGCACATCTCAACCAAATAATTCTTCAAACTCAAGCAAAACAAATGAACACCCATCACTTTGAACAACATCCATAAAACTATGCATTCAAGTGGAAATCGAACAATGCGTGTCGAAGAAATCATGATTAAACAATCAAGAACAGAAACACAATATCCAAAACATCTCACTCATAATGCATCATACTGATCCATGAGAATTCGAAGTGAAATGACACCCAAACAACCTTGAAAAACAACAAAACAGGCATGCTGGCATAATGTGAATCGGTTAACACCAGGGGTTAACCGATTAACCAGTTGAAAATGTTTGAAAATTTGAATATTCGCACTGGTTAATCGATTAACCAGTTTGCATTGCATCTGGTAAATCAATTAACACTGTACCAGAAGCAGAAAACAACAACTCAAAAGCACTTTTCAACAATTAATCACTTCTCCAATAATCCAGATGATGACATAATCAATTATGCACGAAATTAAACCAGAAAACAGTGATCCAACAGCACGTAAACACATTCAAACATCAAGATCACAAATCACATGGATCAAAATTAATCAAATTAATCAAATATGAAGATTCACATGATGATTATGCAAATGAGCTCAAAAACAGAATCAGATCTAGAATTTCCAACCTACAAAGCGGAGATTTGCTTTGAATGTTGATTTACTTCAAATGAACATATCCAAGCAAGAAACCCAGAGATTCTTCAAGATCCAAGTGTGTTCTTGTTGTAACAATGAAGATCGACCAAAATTAAGCCAAAATAATCCAAATAAGCTCCTATAGATCAACTTCCAAATTCAGATCCATAATAGCACGAAATTTGAATGGAGAATTGGAGATGATAAGGATGAAGGATGAAGGTTTTAACTCTAGAATTCAATGATTCCAATGGAGAATCAAAGAATTCAAGGTGAGAAGAGCTTTTAGTGAAGTTTGGGAGATGGAGAAGTTCAGAGCAAAATTCAAGAGTGTATGAAGTCTGAAAAATGAAATGGAATTATTAGGATTGTGTGTGTGAGGTTTGGAGCAAATCATTTAAATATGCTCATGGTTAGGATCCAAGTGTGGTTTGGAGTGTGGTTATGAAAATTGGAATGGGTAGGGATGGGAAATTGGAGGGAATTTTAATTAATTTGAAAACTAATCAAAATTCAAAGTGGTTCTAAATCCTTCCTTTGGTGTGAAATCAAATTCTCAAGTGATCAAAATGGACCCCAAAGTGACCTCTATTGAAAACTCACGTGTAGAGCTGAAATTGCCTTGGTTAATCGGTTAACCATATGGGTTAATCGATTAACACCTCCAAAATTTCAAATTTGACCTGATTTTGACTTGGTTAATCGGTTAACACCTTAAAAATTTGAATTTTTGCGCCTTTTGGAGGGAAATCTGCACATTTGCCCGTTTTCACTCGTTCTGAGCTCTGTTCAGCTTCTGAAACTTGCTCTTGAATACTACAACCATGAGAATGCTTGAGATAGCCTGAATGCTGCCTCTTTATCTGAAAACATTCTGCAACATAAATAAAATCGACCGCTTGATCGTTGGGTAAAATAAATACTGGAGCCGATGCTCGCTGTTTGGTCTCTCGCACCAAAGAAAACCCTGAGCCACACGAAAACCTTGATCCTCTGGCTCAAGAACAAATGTTATGACATGCAAAAAATGCGAAAATGCAAAGAAACATAAGCCAAGTACAAGAAATGGTTGGTCAAATTTTGGGGTACAACAGGTCTCCCTGGTGGTCGAGTGAGGGGTCGTCCTGTAAGGCTGGAGCACGCTGTGTAGCTCTTCGGCCCACCTATTTTTGACTTCGCCTAGTCTTCGTTTTAGGCCTCGCAAGATCACTTTGTTCGCGTCTTCGGCCTGCCTGTTTGTCTGCGGGTGTTCGACAAACGTGAAATGTTGCTTTGTGTCAAGCTTAGTGACGAAGTCCTAGAAATGTTTGTCGGTGAAGTGCGTCCCGTTGTCGGTGACGATCGCTAGGGGTACCCTGAACCGGGAGAGTATGTTCCTTTTGTAAAAGTGGAGTATGTTATGTGCCGTGATTTTGTAGAAGCAAAAGTTTCCCACAGACGACACCACTAATCTTATTGGACCAGAATGAGATCAACAACCAGCAACATGTCGTGAGCTCCTAGTTCACCGATGGCGGTGAAGAGGAGGTGATGTACCTACAAGGTACTCCGATGCCAAAGTAAGAAATAGATAAAAAGAGAGCAAGTACAAAAAGTGTAGAGGATAGAACACCTGACTATCTAGTGAAAGAGTGTATTTATAATGTGCCCCCAACGCTGGGCCAACGATTATTCGCACTAGGTTGGATCATTAGGCCCAATACGCATAAATTCCAGGATCTATGTGGCGTAGGGAAGACCAGCACGTGTTCTTCATCCTGGTCCAACTACCCCATGAACTTCAGGAGGTGGAGGACCTGTTCTTTCAGACGCGGATAGTTAGCTGATGACTTGTCCCCGCGTGGGGAGCACGTGGAGACCGTGGCAGAAACATGTGAGAGCTCCCTGTGTTGAGTGATGAATTGAGCCTTCATTAGACCCTCTTCGACGAGGAGTTGGGTTGGGTCGTGCCCGACGGTGGGTCAGCTTCTGGCCCAGTCCAGAACAGTTACCGTTATTAATTAAAAATTAATTAATTTACAACACATCAATAATTAATTAATAAATCTTAATTAGTTTACAGTATACATCAATAGTTGAATTAATTAATATTGAATGATATTTAATATTTTTCACCATTTCGAACACCAAAAAATGATGGACCATCCAAGCCTAAGTTTGGCCTGAATCAAACCGAACTGAGTTGAGTCAGCCACACAGATGTCAACGGCGGAGGGCGCTTGTGTGTGGTGGTTCATAGTGGCACGTCCCCACCCTTTCACAAAATTGAGTACCCCTTGGGCACGCCCTAAATGACCAACCTTCCATATATAAATACTACTAAAGCGTGGTATCTCTCCAACGTAGAACTTTAATGAACTTTTTAAAATTCACCTCTACACATACTAACTCTTACTTGCGTTTATTTATTGCTAACTTAATTCCCACAATCCTTTCAAATTCCCATTAGACCTTTAACAACTCCCAATTGAATTTAAAAATTTGATTTTATAAGTAATGTCAAGCATTTCTAAGATTGTGCATGAACAAATGTGTCTACAAATTGAACCTTTGTATAGCAAGTAGGATTCTGATTCAAAAAAAGTGACACAAATGTCTTGAACTCTATCTCAAACATCAAACCCGCACACAACCTTTAATAAGGTATATTTTGAAAGCATGTGAATTAATAATCATGCACGTGTATCCCAGTTTAGTGAAAGCTTTAGGAATTCTTCCTCGAGATTTCATTGAAATCGGTCCAAGTTCCACAATCACACAAGTGAGTCTATCAAGAGTACTCCTGTAACTAGGTACTCCCTCATACAAAGTATAAATCCCATTTATTGTCAACTTAATACCAACAATCCTTTCCAATTCCCCCTCAACCTTTCATTTTCAACAATTACTAACTCCTAGAAATATGGAGAGGAAGGACTCATTCTCCCTTGGATCATGGAGGATACAATTTTCCTCCTTGCTTGGACACACCACCTCTCATATTTGTTTAATTAGTGGGTTTGTTTAGTAAGTGGATAGTGGAGTCAGTTCGTGTGGCCTAGTAAGGTGATATGTATGTCCGCTTCAAAGCGATCTTTATTGACGCTTCGACACAACATATGAACCGTTTCGGACGCTCGACCACTATTAATGTGTTGGACTTTGCTGCTTATTAATGACTTATCCCTTATAAGGCCCAATAAAGATATACTGATACATATTGTTATAATAAAAAACTCCACTATTAAAAATTATTATTACTCAGACTATTTTTAATTTAACAAAAAAATATACCATAAATCTTTAATCTAAACAAGTTTGACTCTACCGTAAATTATAAATAAAAAAATAGAATAATCAATACACGTAAGAGGTGCTCAGATTGTAAATTTAACTTTGAAGAATGCTTATACATACTCTTAAAATAACGAATATTTTAAAAATATTAAATCTAAAAAAATTTTACTCATAGGAATCCTATTGTTGGTGCAAAGATAGAATAAATGATGAAAATAGGGAAATATTCTATTAAAGAGAATGACGGCAGAAGAAACAGGATTAAGAGTTACAATGATTGTCACCCTATTTATAGGCTAAAACTAGGGTTACTAGAATAAGATAAAATACTAAAATACCCTCTAACAAACTTATGGGCTTAAGAAAATAATATAATAAAATATGAATTATTACTAATACCATCCCTTAATTCATATTCCATCAAAACTTGTAACACCAATTCCATCCCTTAATCTGAGAAATTGATCAGTCTTGATAGCTTTCGTCAGAACATCTGCCAACTGCTTCTGAGTGCTGCAGTGTACAACTTCTAACACTCCACTCTGAACTTGATGTCTCAGAAAATGATACTTGGTCTCAATATGCTTGCTTCTCCCATGCAGCACTGGGTTTCTGGCAAGGTTGATTGCAGACTTGTTGTCAATCATCAACTTCAGAGGTTTGTCTACCTTAATCTTCAGATCCTGCAACAGATTCAGAATCCACACAGCTTGGCATGCAGTAACAGCACCTGCAATGTATTCAGCTTCACAGGTTGACAACGCCACAACAGGTTGCTTCTTGGAACACCAAGAAATGGGACCTCCCAGAAATTTGAACAAGTACCCAGATGTACTTCTTCTGTCAACTCTGTCTCCACACCAATCAGAGTCTGAATAACTCAGAAGTTCTGACTCATTATTTCCTCCAGAGGGAAATAACACTCCATACTTCAGAGTTCCTTTGATATACCTCAGAATCCTGACAGCAACTTGGTAATGGGACCACTTAGGTTTACTCATGAACCTACTAACCATCCCAACTGAGTAGCAAATATCAGGTCTGGTATTGCACAGATACCTCAGAGAACCAACCAATTGTTTGAAGGTTGTAGCATCCACATCCTTTCCTTCAGAGTCTGAATCCAGTTTCTGATTTGTATCAGAAGGTGTGACAGCCATCTTACAATTCTTCAGATCAAATCTCTTCAGAAGTTCTAATTCATACTTGAGCTGATGCAAAATGATACCTTTCTCAGAATATCTGAACTCCATCCCTAGAAAGTATGTCATTTTGCCTAGATCAGTCATTTCAAATTCATTCATTAGAACCTTCTTGAACTTGGCTATCTCCTGTTCAGAACTTCCAGTCAATAGTATATCATCAACATATAAACATACCAGAGTCATATTGCCTTCAGAAGTATGCTGAACATAGACACCGTACTCCATCTCACATTTCTGAAAGCCTTGCTTCTTGAAAAATGAATCAATCTTCTGATTCCAAGCTCTGGGCGCTTGTTTCAATCCATATAGAGCTTTGTATAATCTGTACACCGTCCCTTCCTGATTCTTTTTCACAAATCCAGGAGGTTGTGACACGTAAACTTCTTCTTCTAATGGACCATTCAGAAATGCAGATTTTACATCTAAATGCATCAGAGGCCAATTCCTGTTAGCAGCTATTGCAATCACCATTCTGATTGTTTCATGTCTTGCTACAGGTGCAAACACTTCAGAATAATCCAGCCCAGGTTTCTGTAGAAATCCTCTGGCTACCAACCTTGCTTTATGTTTGCCAATTGAGCCATCTGGCTTTAACTTCTGCTTGAAAACCCATCTGACGCTGATGGCTTTCTTGTCTTTTGGAAGTTCTGTCAGCTTCTAAGTCTTGTTTCTCTCTATAGCATCAAGTTCTTCTTTCATGGCCTTCAGCCAGAGCTTCTGCTTAAGAGCCTCCTCTGTACTTATAGGTTCAGAGTCTACTAACATGGCACACTGAATAACTTCTCCTTCAGAGTCTACTTCAGTGTCTTGCAGCATGTCAAATTCTGCAAATCTTCTGGGAACGCTTCTGATTCTTTGTGGTCTCTGAACTTGTTCAGAGTCTTGAGCTTCAGATGATTGACTTTCTCCAGAGCTTTGGCCATCTTCAGCGTCTGAATTTCCACCAGAATCTGGATTACCATCAGATTCTGGATCATCAGAGTCACCTTCATCTTCTGAGTCTTCTCCAGAGTCAGAATCACTATCAGAGTCAGAATCAACGTCAGAGTTTACTTCAACTTCAGAAATTCTTAACTCTGACCTTTCTTCAGAAGTTCTAACATCAGAATCAGATTGAGACTTATCCCAATTCCAAACTTCTGATTCCTTCACAATCACATCTCTGCTGAATTCAATTTTATTGGTTTCTGGACAATAGAGCTTGTATGCACCTGTACTGTGGTACCCTATCAGAATCATCACCTTGCTTCTATCATCCAGTTTCTGTCTTCTGGCTTCTGGAACATGTTTATAGCAAACAGAACCAAACACCTTCAGATGACTAACACTTTGCTTGTCTCCAGTCCACTTCTACATAGGAACTATTTCCTTCAACTTCTTCGTAGGACATCTGTTGAGTACATACGTTGCAGTGGCAACAGCTTCTCCCCAGAGCTTCTGAGGAAGCTTCTTCTCCTTTAGCATGCTTCTCACCATATCAAGCAAAGTACGGTTTCTTCTTTCAGCAAGACCATTGTGTTGAGGGGTATAAGGAGCAGTAACCTCATGCTCAATTCCATTCTCCTCACAGAACTTCTGGAACTCTTTGGAGTTATACTCACCTCCACCATCAGTTCTAAGAATCTTCAACTTCTGACCACTCTGATTCTCAGCCTTCATTCTGAACTTCTTGAATTCATCAAACACCTCGTGTTTGAACTTAATAAGGGATACCCATGTCATTCTTGTGAATTCATCAACAAACAACACAAAGTATTTGTTCCCTCCAATTGATGCTACTGGAAATGGACCACACACATCAGAGTGTACAACTCCCAAGGCATGTTTTGCTCTTGGAGCAACTTCTGATGCAAATGGCAATCTTGGTTGTTTTCCTTCCATGCAAACTTTGCATGACTTTTCAGGCTTCTTAATTGCAGGAATTCCATGTACCAATTTCTTTGAATTCAGATGTTGTAAGCTTCTGAAATTCAAATGACCAAATCTTCTGTGCCACAGCTCACTCTCCTTCTCAGTACTTGTTGCACTAAGACACTCTGAGTCTGCAGTTCTGACATTCACCTTGAATGTTCTATTCCTTCCCTGTTCTGACTCCATAATCAACTTCTGATTACAATCATACAGCTTCAGAAGATTGTCCTTCATGGTAACTGAGAAACCTTTCTCAATTAATTGTCCCACACTCATCAGATTGCTTCTGATGCCAGGTACATACCACACATTCTGAATCAATGCTATTTTCCCATTGTTCAGAGTCACTCTGACATTTCCCATACCTTCTGCATTAAGATATTTGTCATCAGCACATCTGATCTTTGTTCTCTTTTCAGAGTCAAAGTCAACCAGCCATTTCTTGTGTTCCAGTAAGATGATTTGAACAGCCAGTGTCCATATACCACCAGTCTGTCAGATCATCAGATTCAGAGGCCATCAATAGCACAGATTCGTCATCAGAACTTCTGGCTATATTTGCTTCTTCTGATTTCTTCTCCTTGTTTGACCAACAATCTCTAGCAAAGTGACCAAACTTCTTACAACAGTAACATTGGATCTTCTTCTTGTCATACTTCTCTTTTCCCTTCTGAGCATTCTTTTGTCTATCAGAGGTTGAGGTTTCTGACTTCTGACCACCATCAGATCTTCTCTTGGCTTCTGACTGCTTCTGATACCTCCTATCAGAAATTGCTTTCAGAGCCTGCTGCTCTACTTCCCTTTCAGAAGTTCTCTCAGTCAAACGCAACTCTTGCGCTTCTAAACTGCTCTGCAGCTCTTCAATTCTCATTGTGCTCAGATCTTTGGAATGTTCTATTGCTACCACAATGTAATCAAATTGAGGAGTAAGGGATCTCAACACTTTCTCTATGATTGTTTCTTCAGAAAGAGTTTCTCCACATGCCTTCATCTCATTAGTGATCAGAATCACTCTGGAGATGTATTCAGAAACTTTCTCATTATTCTTCATGTTGAGATTCTCATATTGCTTTCTCAAGGACTGAAGCTTCACCTTCTTCACTGATGCGTCACCACCATAACATCTCACCAGAGTGTCCCATGCAGCCTTTGCTACTGTAGAGTCTGCAATCTTCTCAAACACGTTTACATCCACACATTGATGAATGAAGAACAATGCTTTCTGATCCTTCTTCCTTACTTCCTTCTGCGCGTTTTTCTGTTCATCGGTTGCATCTGCTGCTACTGGAACATAACCATCAGTGACAAGATCTAGAACATCTTGAGCACCAAATAGTACACGCATTTGGATCATCCAACGATTCCAGTTTTTGCCATCAAATACTGGAAGTTTGGTGTTCATGTTGCCGTTTCCGTTCATCTTCTACTTTGCACAATACACTCAGATTTCTCACACAGTGTTTCCCAACCCACAGAATAAAATTCTGATCAGATTTTGTTCAAGATTCAACACGAATCTAAGAATCAAAATCAAACACACAAGACCTCACGTTCACTCGTGTTTCCCGTGTTTCCCAATGAATCAGAACCGGAGCTCTAGATACCAATTGTTGGTGCAAAGATAGAATAAATGATGAAAATAGGGAAATATTCTATTAAAGAGAATGACGGCAGAAGAAACAGGATTAAGAGTTACAATGATTGTCACCCTATTTATAGGCTAAAACTAGGGTTACTAGAATAAGATAAAATACTAAAATACCCTCTAACAAACTTATGGGCTTAAGAAAATAATATAATAAAATATGAATTATTACTAATAGTTAGACACTAAATTAATGGTATGTGTTTAAATAAATATATAAATCAAAATGATGGTAAATAATTACAACATAAAAAATAAAGGAGTAAGTGGTAGGTGGAAAAATGAGATATCCATCATGCTTAGATCGGCCTTATTTAAGTTCAGGTATACCGTTTTTTAATGAGTTGACGTATAATTTTTTTTTAGAATTTTTTGATTTACTATTTTATTTACAAGATTTTTAATCCTTATAAAAAAAAGTCGATAAAAATCATTTTTTTAACAACACATAATAAAATTTCAACCAATCTTAAGAATGAAAAACAAACACTCTAAAATCAAAATAATTATTTGGTTTAACCATGCTTTGGCAATAATATTACAATAACAAAACAAAAAATCACAAACACAACCTAATTAAAGACATTCAGAAAAACAAATATGTAAAACAAACTAGCACAATGTAAACAAAAACAACCAATAACCAACATAAAATAGACCCATTACAAGAAAAACAAAATAAAATAGATTTAATTACAAGAACAAAAAACTTATAAAAAAATAGGATACGCAAAACACATTAACTACTATTTCATTACTTCTCACTTTTGTAATTCATATATTATAAATTATTGATTTTCATGATTGCGAGTTCCATCCAGTGTCATTCTAAAACATGAAAACAAGTTTTTCAATTTTTTTTATAGACCAACTTCATTCAACAAGGATACTAGGGGTATCCCAATTCAAAGACATAAAAATGATCTTCATCTACAATCAAACAAACCCAACTACATGGAGTCTAAAGGAAATTTGCACCATTCATAATAATTATAATGGATGCCAAAGTTTGACCTAGATGCTAGCCACCATCAAGAAAAAAACTCTACTTTATATACAATAAGATCAATGTCCCCTACTTCATTGCCAAATAATATTTGATTCCTAGACAACCATATATTCCAACATATCACTATCCACAAGCCACATGAAGAGTTTGTAGAACATTTCCCTCTGAATCTTTCCATCCATTTCAACAAGTGACTACAACAATGATTTTCAGCAAACCACTCTATGTCAATCCAATCAAACACTTTCCTCTAAATCTGCAGAATTTTTGGGCATGACAGAAAAATGTGATCACAGCTTTCCATAGGCCCGAAGCAAAATACGCAAACTGTGTCATGTTGGTTCCAAATAATTCCATGCACCAACAGATTTTGACATGTTGACAGCTTCACTTTTGAAGGTAGTACTTCTTTTCACATGATATTTAACGCCTTCTTCGAAAGACTAGGAAAAATTCCACCCACCACAACCAGCATCAATCTCGCATAAAACGATTTTACCGTATAATAATTGTCCTCCCCATAAAGGCATAAGACTCCATCAGAAATGTCTTTGTTTGGCCAAAATACCTGCAAAATATTGAGCAGTACTTCATTGTGCTCACTCACCAAGGTCTGTTGTTGCTGTGAATTCGGGCAAGAAATTTGCCACATCCACCGCGTCTCGCACCACAATCCCATCTCTTTGACTGTTTTCTCTTAGCAACCAGAAGCCTCACACAGCCTTGGGAACAATTCTTGCAATGCAGGATGACCAAGCCATTTTACGCACCAAAACGAAGTACAAGCACCTGTTGAAAATAAAATTAAACTTGATTTGGGCCTAAAAATATTATTTGGACTTTTGGGCTTAGTTGTTTTGGACTTAAGTAATTTTAATTAATGTTTCTAGAATACTCTTGTAATGTTTGGAGTGTCTAGATATTTCTTAGAGTTGTAATACTTTCTAGAGTACTCTTGGAATTTCTAGAGTTGAGAACTCTCTAGAATTAGTGTGTCTAGAGTTCTCCTTAGAGTACTATAAATAGAGATGTAATTCTACACTTTTGTATCAAGCAAAATACAAAGTTCTCTCTTCCATAAATAATTCTTCCACCTATCAAGTTTTTCTTTAAGCCTCTAATATTCCCACACATTTTTTCTTAAACACAAAAGGTCTTGTTTCCAACAAAGTGGCATCAGAGCTTGAAGGTCCTCAAAAGATGGCGAATGGAGGTTTCCCTTTTCAAATTCCGATACTCACAAAGAACAACTATGACAATTGGAGTATCAAGATGAAGGCGCTACTAGGAGCTCAAGATGTGTGGGATATTGTTGAGAAAGGCTTCAAGGAGCAAGATGAAGCCTCCTTAAGCCAAGGTGTAAAGGATACATTAAAGGAGTCAAGAAAGAGAGACAAGAAAGCTCTCTTCCTCATTTATCAATCGGTGGATGAAGATACATTTGAGAAGATCTCCAATGCAACGACGGCGAAAGAAGCATGGGACAAGCTTCAAACTTGCAACAAAGGAGTGGAACAGGTGAAAAAGATTCGTCTTCAAACTCTTAGAGGTGAGTTTGAACGTTTATTTATGGAAGAGTCTGAGTCAATTTCTGATTATTTTTCTCGAGTATTGTTCGTAGTCAATCAACTTAAAAGAAATGGTGAAGATGTTGATGAGGTGAAAGTCATGGAGAAAATACTTCGCACTTTAAATCCAAGTTTTGACTTCATTGTTACCAACATTGAAGAAAATAAGGATTTAAACACCATGACTATTGAACAACTTATGGGTTCCTTACAAGCATACGAAGAAAAACAAAAAAAAAATCAAACAAAAGGAAAATATGGAGCAACTACTACAACTCAATGCAAAAGAAGCAAACTATGCAAATTACAACAGTCAAAGAGGACGAGGTCGTGGCCAAGGTCGTGGACGTGGCCGTGGACGAGGACATGAAGGAGAAAGAAGAGGTAGTTACAACAACTACTCCAACAACTTCAACAATGGAGAAAGAAGTTGGAATCCACAAGCAACAAGAGGTCGTGGAAATGGAAATTCATGGTCAAGATGCAACAAGCTACAAATCAAGTGTTTCAATTGCAACAAAATTGGTCACTATGCATCTGAGTGTAAATTCTCAAAGAAGGTGGTGGAGAGAGCTATTTTTGTAGAAGAAAAAGGTGGAGAAGAAGAAACTTTGCTGCTCGCGTGCCAAAACCAATTTGAAGAGAAAAGAAACAAGTGGTACCTCGACACCGGCGCAAGCAACCACATGTGCGGCGATCGAAGCATGTTCATAGAGATCAATGAAGCGACAACTGGAAATGTCTCATTTGGAGATGACTCAAAGATACCGGTCAAAGGCAAAGGTAAAATTCTCATACGCTTAAAGAATGGGAGTCATCAATTCATATCCAACGTCTACTATGTTCCTAACATGAAAAATAATATTTTGAGCTTGGGACAATTATTGGAGAAAGGATATGACATCCACTTGAAAGAACATAGTCTTTTCTTAAGAGATTGTGAGCATAAATTGATCGCTAAGGTGCCTATGTCAAAGAATAGAATGTTCCTCTTGAACATTCAAAATGATGTGGCAAAGTGTCTCAAGGCTTGCTATACCGACTCTTCATGGCTATGGCATCTACGATTTGGACACCTCAACTTCGGTAGTCTAGAATGTTTGTCAAAGAAGGAGATGGTGAGAGGCTTGCCTAGTATAAACCACCCAGACCAACTATGTGAAGGATGTCTAATTGGGAAGCAATTCCGGAAAAGCTTTCCAAAGGAATCAACATCAAGAGCGACAAAACCACTAGAGCTCATACACACTGATGTCTGTGGACCAATCAATCCAAACTCTTTTGGTAAGAATAAATATTTTCTCCTCTTTATTGATGATTATTCTAGAAAAACGTGGGTTTATTTCTTGAAGGAGAAATCAGAAGTGTTTGAAAACTTTAAGAAGTTCAAAGCCCTTGTGGAGAAAGAAAGTGGTCTTTCTATTAAGGCTATGAGATCTGATCGAGGAGGAGAGTTTACTTCAAATGAGTTCAACAAATATTGTGAAGAGCATGGAATCCGCCGCTTACTAACAGTGCCAAGATCGCCACAACAAAATGGAGTAGTGGAGAGAAAGAACCGGACCATACTTAATATGGTGCGAAGCATGCTTAAGAGTAAGAAGATGCCAAAAAAGTTTTGGGCCGAAGCAGTGGCATGTGCGGTTTACTTGACAAACCGTTCTCCAACAAGAAGTGTGCATGAGAAGACACCACAAGAAGCATGGAGTGGAAGGAAGCCAGGTATCTCTCACCTCAAAGTGTTTGGAAGCATTGCATATACCCACGTTCCAGATGAAAGGAGAACAAAGCTCGATGATAAAAGTGAGAAGTATGTATTTGTGGGTTACGACTCAAGCTCCAAAGGGTACAAGCTCTATAATCCAAATAGCGGAAAGATTGTCATAAGTCGTGACGTGGAGTTCGAAGAAGAAAATTGTTGGGATTGGAGTGTTCAAGAAGACAGGTATGATTTTCTTCCTTATTTTGAAGAAGAAGAAGATGAAATGGAACAACCAATGATAGATGAACATATTACACCACCTACCTCACCGACACCAAGGTTAGATGAAACAAGCTCAAGTGAGAGGACACCACGATTAAGGAGCATTGAAGAGCTTTATGAGGTAACCGAAAACCAAAATGACATTAACCTCTTTTGTCTTTTTGGTGATTGCGAACCTCTAAGCTATCAAGAAGCTGTTGAAAATGTAAAGTGGAGAGACGCCATGGATGAAGAAATAAAGTCAATCACGAAGAATGATACGTGGGAACTTACTACACTTCCACGAGGACACAAAGCAATCGGAGTAAGATGGGTGTACAAGGCGAAGAAGAATGCAAAAGGAGACGTGGAGAGATACAAAGCAAGACTGGTGGCAAAAGGCTATAGTCAAAGACAAGGAATTGACTTGCTCGTCTTGAAACTATTAGACTGATCATTTCTTTGGCAGCCCAGAATGAATGGAAGATCTATCAAATGGATGTGAAGTCGGCCTTCTTGAATGGTTTTCTCGAAGAAGAAGTTTATATTGAGCAACCACAAGGATATGAAGTAAAAGGGCAAGAAGAAAAAGTCCTCAAGTTGAAAAAGGCGTTGTACGGACTCAAGCAAGCACCGAGAGCTTGGAATGTTCGAATTGACAAGTACTTTCGAGACAAGAACTTCATCAAGTGTCCATATGAGCATGCACTCTATATTAAAGCGCAAAGTGGAAATATTTTGATCGTGTGCTTATATGTTGATGACTTGATCTTCACTGGGAACAATCTAAGCATGTTCGAAGAGTTCAAGAAAGACATGTCAAATGAATTTGAGATGACAGATATAGGGCTCATGGCATATTATCTTGGCATTGAAGTAAAGCAAGAAGACAAAGGAATTTTTATCACCCAAGAAGGCTATGCAAAAGAAGTCCTTAAAAAGTTCAAGATGGATGATGCTAATCCGGTTGGCACCCCGATGGAATGTGGCAGCAAGTTGAGTAAGCATGAAAATGGAGAGATTGTGGATCCAACTCTTTACAAAAGTTTGGTTGGAAGTCTGCGTTACTTGACAAGTACAAGGCCGGATATTCTCTATGCTGTAGGAGTTGTAAGTCGTTACATGGAAGCTCCAACAACAACTCACTTCAAGGCGGCAAAGAGAATCCTTCGATATATCAAAGGTACAACAAACTTTGGCTTACACTATTACTCTTCTAACAATTATGAAATTGTTGGCTATAGTGATAGCGATTGGAGTGGAGACGTGGACGATAGAAAGAGCACTACTGGTTTTGTATTCTTTATGGGAGATACTGCTTTCACTTGGATGTCAAAGAAACAACCTATCGTCACACTGTCAACTTGTGAAGCTGAATATGTCGCCGCTACATCATGTGTTTGCCATGCAGTTTGGCTAAGGAACTTGTTGAAAGAGTTAAAAATGCCACAAGAAGATCCTATGGAAATATGTGTTGACAATAAATCAGCACTCGCTTTGGCAAAGAATCCTGTATTTCATGAAAGAAGTAAACACATCGACACCCGTTACCACTTTATAAGAGAATGCATCGAGAAGAAGGATGTGAGGTTGAAGTATGTGATGTCTCGAGATCAAGCTGCCGACATTTTCACCAAGCCACTAAAGTTGGAAACTTTCATAAAGCTAAGGAGTATGCTTGGAGTCACAAATCAAGTTTAAGGGGGGATGTTGAAAATAAAATTAAACTTGATTTGGGCCTAAAAATATTATTTGGACTTTTGGGCTTAGTTGTTTTGGACTTAAGTAATTTTAATTAATGTTTCTAGAATACTCTTGTAATGTTTGGAGTGTCTAGATATTTCTTAGAGTTGTAATACTTTCTAGAGTACTCTTGGAATTTCTAGAGTTGAGAACTCTCTAGAATTAGTGTGTCTAGAGTTCTCCTTAGAGTACTATAAATAGAGATGTAATTCTACACTTTTGTATCAAGCAAAATACAAAGTTCTCTCTTCCATAAATAATTCTTCCACCTATCAAGTTTTTCTTTAAGCCTCTAATATTCCCACACATTTTTTCTTAAACACAAAAGGTCTTGTTTCCAACAGCACCATCCCCAAGTCTTATTGAAACCATATCCTCGAAATGGACTTCGTTAGCAGTATTACCGCGCTTCATCAGGTCTTTCCACCACAAGGAATGATGAGAGCTTGAACAATTCACTCTCCTGAACAAAATATTCCTCCCATAATTATCGTATCTGGCTTCTAGCTGTCCTACCCAAATGGAACTATTATCCGTAATAAAATGCCACAACCATTTCAACATTAGTGCCTTGTTGAACAGCCTGGGGTCTTTCAAACCAATTCCACCATCCTCCTTTGGTTTGCACAATGCTTCTCAGCTAACCCAATGAATTCCACGCTTATCGTTCGAACCAAACCAAAGGAACTTGTTCTAAATTGAAGTTAAAACCTGCAAAACCTTGGATGGAGCTTTGAAGAATCAGAGGTGGTGAATGGAAAGACTAGTGAGCATCGAGTTAATTAAAGTAACTCTTCCCTCTATTGAAAGAAACCTTTAGATGTATAGTCTTTGGGACTGCTGCAAAACTAATAATTAATGGAGATGAAAATAGAAAAATAATTTTTCTTGATAAACTTTCAAAACCTATGTTTCCACACTAAGTTTAAGGAACAATTCGCCCCACTAATCTTGGTATATTGCATGCAAACGGGTTTACCTGCAAATTTTCTACCGGATACTTTGGAATTCTTAAAGAGAATTGCACAATCTCTCTAAGCGCTCATATTTGATAGTATTTTACAAAAGAATAATTGTTTTACTTGCTCTCATGCATTAGAGAAGAAAAAGATAATTTAGATTGAGAAAATAGTTTGAGACAGATTGTAATTTTTGTTTTGTGTGTTTCATAATGTCAAGAAACATTCAATTTATAACGATGCTTCATTATGTTTGGGAACAGATGTATCCCTTAAAATATTGTATTGCATCATTTTACGTTACACCGAACAGTAACAATGCTTTGCTAAAAATTAGCAATGCTTATAAGTTGCAACTGTTTTTAGTTAAATGCTAACCAATGACATAACATACTATACCAATAATATTCAGCATTTTATATTATTATTTCAAATAATACGATCATTTTATTTAATATTATTTTGAAAATCTTCTTACACTCAATAGCCGTCCTCCAAAAAGAGTCCCGCAATGATTGCCCCCACATAGACCCTAAGAAATTTAAACGGCGTAAAACCAATTTTAAAAGCGAGAAAATGTTTAGCAACTCGCATGTAAAAAGATTCGACCCCAATTCCATACAAATAACTCTTGCTAGAATTTATTTTCAAACTAATGACCAACTCGAAGCGCCTCAAATAATAAAATCTTATAATTTTTTGAATTTATTGGATTCTATTCCATCTCATACCATAAAAAAAAGTTACAGAGTTGTTATGAGTCTCCCTAAATGTTATAAAGCTGAAAGGCAATTTGCATGTTATATTTGAACAAATGTTACCATCTATTGTTTATGTTGTTCTTCGGATCTGAAAATTAAAGTTTAGCACAAGGAAATTATCTTCGGATCTGAAAATTAAAGTTTAGCACAAGGAAATTATCGGGACGAGTCGCGTACTAGGTCGCTTTCTTTAAGACGTTTCGCCGTACTGCCAAATTATGCAAAGCAGTCGAATTTACGACGACGCCTCCAGGATAAAACATCCCGCGAATGAAAATAACCAGTCAAGAAAAGAGAGTTTTTGAGATGAAGAGAAATGAGAAAGAGAAGAGGGAAATCAAAATTCGTGTGAATTTGTGAAATCCGATGTACCCACTTCTGAATTTCTACCTGTATTTATAGGCAGCAAACTGCACCTGAGTGGGGAGAAATTCGTGGGGAGTGGAAAAAATGGTGGGAGACTGAGAAATTCGAATTCATCTAGACCGGACCGGACGGACGGCGGCGCGCGTGTCTTGTTGGTCATGGGTGTGTCCTCACTCCTTTCACAAAATTGAGCGCCCTTTAGGGCCCAACCCAATAGACAAAGTTGGAATATATAAACACTACTAATATTTCCATTCCCTTCAATGTGGGACTAAAATGAATCTTTTCAAATTCACTTCTATATTAGTTCTCACTTGTGTTCATTTATTGCTCATTAATTGTCAACAAATATTTCCAATTCCCACTATAATTAATTAAAGTTCCACCATTAATTAATTAAAGTTCCAACAGTTTATATGGTTAAAGTTGTTAATGTAATGAAATATAAAGTTCTTTACTTACAGTGTTTTGTGTTGCAAGTTTTGATTCATAATCTTTCTATCAATTTTATGTTTTAAGTAAAATCCTCTTTCAGATGGAACACCTCTCTTATTCATTTTTCACTAATTTTTTCACTAATTTTCACTGCAGCTGGAGAAATGATTTACAAGTTTGGACTTCATTCACTCCCCCAATGCCACTGGTATGAAGCTCTGAGCTTTATATTGGAATGGCTTCTCAATTTCTTAAATCTCAAATACTTGCCTCAAATTCATGATTAAGATAAATAATTAACAAAATCTAGAATATGCAATGAAAAAATGCAACCCCGCATGATATGATAACATTTATTTCAGTCTCTTAATGCACCATATATTACACTGTATACTAGAATAGCAAATACACACATTGTAGCCATAATCAAGTTAGTCACTTATCATTGTTTTTCCTCACTTTCCAGGAGCAAAGTTTGTGGCATATGCCCAAGCATTGTTATTAACCGGGTCAGCCAAGTGGTCAGCAAGATTTTCTATAGGCCCCTTTCCTGTTACTATTGCTTGAACGAAGAATCCAAACATTGAGAACATCGCTAACCTACCATTCTTCAGTTCTTTCACCTTCAACTCCGCAAATGCTTCTGGATCTTCCGCAAGGCCTAATGGGTCAAAGCTACCACCCGGGTACAGTGGGTCAACCACCTCACCAAGAGGTCCACCAGCAATGCGGTAACCTTCAACAGCTCCCATTAAGATAACCTGAGTTGCCCATATCGCAAGAATGCTCTGTGCATGGACAAGGCTTGGGTTACCCAAGTAGTCAAGTCCACCCTCACTGAAGATTTGTGATCCTGCCTTGAACCACACTGCCTCCCCGAATTTGACACCGTTGCGAGCCAAGAGCTCCGGGAAGACACACCCTAAGGCTCCCAGCATAGCCCATCTGCTATGGATGACCTCTAGTTCGCGGTTTTTGGAAAAGGTCTCTGGATCAGCTGAAAGTCCAGCAGTGTCCCAACCGTAATCTCCGGGAAACTCACCGGTGAGGTATGATGGAGCTTCGCCGGAGAATGGACCCAAGTATTTGACACGATCCGGTCCATACCATGGACTACCAGAAGAAACCTTCTTTGTGACTGTTTTTCTCATTGTAACTCTTCCCACCCCAAAGTCCTGATTGGATGGAGAAAGTTTGATTGCCTTCCCAACCAATGATGAAGAAGAGAGAGACATTGTGGAAGCGGCCATTATAGTATTTTAGTGCCTACTGTGTTAAGAAATGTTGAGAATGGTTATTGAATGTGATGAGTTATGAGTGTTATTTATATGTTATTTCAACTGTGAAAAATTGAAGGTCCATATCTTATGAAATCTATGCCTATGTTTCTATTGGCCTGTATCATATTTCATTTGCTTCTCCAACCACATATCTTTTAGAAATTATTTTCTTTTATATCCGCATAATGTGATAATAATATCATAAAATACTTTCCATCCAATAAGAATTTCTCAGCTATGATTTCTGGATAGGACAATCAATATTATACAATTTCACGTGTTGCAGAAGAGGGACCACTGTGCATGTTGGTCCCATTTCAAGTTAATTTGTGGTGTGTTGCTGCTTCACTTCACATAGAGAAAACATATTTCTCTGTCTGTTCATTGAATAAAACATATTCATATTTAATTTTAAGTCATTTTATAATAGCATAAGGACGTTGAAAGCTAACCATTTAATCTATGCTCTCAGTTTTAGGTAACTAATCAAATATTTATGGTGTGGAATAGTTGTTGTACTTGTCATTTGAAAAGGGTATACAGATTTTGTTAGATACAGACATTAATGTAAAATAAAATGAAAGAAGATATCCACAAGTCTAAACTTGACCACTAATGCATGAAATGGTGGAGTATTGGATACCTTGGTGAATATAACAGCTACTTAAGATTTGGAGGCAATAGAAAATAATCTAGTGAGCCATTCTTGCACTATTAATATGACATTGTGGCAGTCAATGTTCAAATCTTTGGTTCTCTCGTAGAAGATAGAATTGACCATTACGTGTATAGGCCTTTGACTTGAGCTATTAAAATGAGATATTTATATGGACAGGTCTACCAGACTTGAAAAATTATAAAATTTTAGTCTTAAAATTAGAATCTATATTTTCTAAGTTTTTTTTAACTCGACTTAAAAAAATCTGTTATTTATTAGGGTTAGTCCGTATGGGTCATGGGTAGTCTCTAGGATCCACATAATTATAAATTTTTAAATATATATTAATACTTATATTGTCTTACTACAAAATAATATATTAATTTCTCTCGTCTCACTAAAATTTATTTTTATTTTATTTAATATTTCTCTTCAAAATCTTATGCATTAATATAATCAACACTCTTTTTTTCGTATTCTATTAGTTTCTCTTATGTTAAATATTTGAGTATTATTTTAAACAATTTAGATATGTGTTGTATTTAAAAACACATTATAGTATTTATAAAAGATAATATAGTAATAAAAAATATACTATGTTTAAAATAATATAATTTTTAATTTCATTTATAATAAATATTATGAGTTTTTTATTTTAATTTTTTATTTAAAAAAAATCTTGTTTAGGGTCGGGTAGCCCGGAGTCCATATAGGACCCGACTCAGGTAGTAACTTTCGAGTCCATATTACAACAAGGTTTTTTTAACGCTAACCTTAAAAAACCTGAGGCTCGCAAGAACCGACGCGTTTAGAGCCGGATAGCTCATTTTGACAGCTCCAACTTTGACTATCACAATAGCTTACAAGTTGTCTAATGCAATTTTGACCAAGATCTTTCATGAAAAATGTTATCCACTACAATTCCATGGTAGCTGCAGCAAAAGCCATGTATATATTCAATTTCAGCTGAAGAACAAGACACAATGCTTTACTTTCTAGATTTCTAGGAAATTAGAGAATGATCAAGAAAGAAACAATAACCTTAAATGGATCTGCGAGTGTCTAAGCATCCTCGCCAATCTGCACCACTGAATCTCTACAATTGAAGAGTTGATTTTCTTGAAAAGAGCAAACCACAAACTGACTCAATTGTTGTGTGGCATGAGCAATGTCTAGTTTGGTTGTGGTTAGATAGATTAATATACCAACCAATCTTCTATAGGCATCGATATTCTCATAAGAAAGGTTATCATCACTAATTAACTTTAGTGCAAGATCAAGTGGTATGTTAGCTGGCTTTGAATTGCTTGTGCCTGAAAGTAACTCAAGACAATATTTTCTTTGGCAGATGGAAATATCTCTTGAAGATTGAGCAACTGTCAAACCTAAGAAGAATTTCAAGTCTTCTAGGTTCTTGATGCAAAATGTTGAGTGAAGGTTTTGTCTTCTTGAGTGATTCAAATTCTTATAATTCATGATCTGTCAATAGTATGTCACCCACATACACTAATAGTGCCAAGAATATAGTGTTAGTTGACTTTATACACCTTAACAACAACAATTCAACATCACTACGCTCCTCCTCAATAGGAATTTTTTCCTGTTCCAACTCTTCTCTGGAGATTTTGGTACTTCGACCAACATCATCAATTTTCTTAAAAGTCATTTCTACTTTATTGAAAACCACATCTCGACTTGTGATACACCTTATGTGATCTGGCTTTAGGCACCACAACCTATAAGCTTTGACTCATTCAGGGTATCCAAGGAACATACATCTCAGAGCTCTAGATTCGATCTTGTCTTGCCTAATGTGACCATAGGATAAACAACCAAATACTCTAAGTCTGTCAAGATTAGGGGTATGTCCCAACCAGACTTCTTCAAGTGTGTTCATTCCCAAGGCAGTCGAGGGACAACTTGTGAAGACATGACTTCTCAAACGATTTTAATGACGATACACTCTACAACATACAAGGGTGGATAAAAGAATCTCAAAGAAGTCAATTTTTGAAGAGCTTTAATTTCACATCAATATGTTAAGACTTGGTAAAGAATGAAGATAAAGTTCTATACAAACAAAGGCACATCATTTAGCTTCTATAGAGCTTGTACAAGTGTTCAACTTCATCTCTCATTCTTGCATATCATATTGGAATTGTTTTAAATCATTACAATGCATTTTTTTGCCTCTGTTTCAAAGTATTTTTGCAAAATCTGTTAAGAGTAAATGATTACCATTTCCTAGTAATCGATTACCATGTGATAACTTTCAAATTTTTTAAAACGTTGAGGCTGGTAACCGATTACCCACATATGGTAACTGATTACCACTGGCACAATGAGCTAGAAAATTGCATCTGTTGACAGAATTTTGTTTTCTCATTTCTTCTTGAACCATGGCAACTCTTGGTCATTTGCACTCTTTTAAAAAAGGTGTTTAGAGGCATTTATATACCTCATAATTTCAGACTTTGAGATTAACCTTCTTGCAAAAATTCAAATTTTATTTTCATTCCTCTATCATTGAACACTTGTATTTGATATATAAGAATTGATATCTCAAGAAGAAGATCAGTTGATAACATGAAATCGTATATATATTTTGATGCATAATTCAACTAAAGTTTAACCGTTTTCGATCCGATTTCGGGTTATTTCCGTGTTATTTGTCTGATGTTTTGCAGGTATTCAACGATCACGTCTAAATAAGGCAACATGAAGAAAAGAAGCAATCTCAGATGAAATATGGACGAAAAAGGAGTGAAAACACAATGAAAAGCGCAGGAAGCTGTTTTTGCTGATGTGACGACCGTCACAGCTTCATGACGACCGTCACACGGGTGACGACCGTCACACCTTGTGACGATCGTCATGCAGGCAAAAACGCCCCACTTCAATTACACGTTAAAGAATCAGTTCCAATTCCCACAGAGTGGACCACTACTCCCTAAATTATCTGCCTCAAAGTCCATCATCTTCAATGATAACCGTTGGGATTCCATTTTCTATAAATAGGGAAGCAGGGGACTTCAGAAAGGGTGCTGCATTCATACAACGAAGTGTTGCCAAATTTATTTTCTAGAGCATATTTTCCAGTTTTATATTTTTATTTGTTTCTCTTTACCTTTCCTGTTTTCCATTTTCATTCTTCTGTAATTTCTACTTTCATTGTACGATCGAATTGGCATAGAGATCAGAATCCTGCCAACATCTGTGGAGGATCTGCCCAAAGGCCAATTGGAATATTTACAGGTTTCTCATTTCAATCGATTCCAGTTTTATTATAATGCAAATCATTATTTATTATTTTTATTTATGTTTTATCTTTCCCAAATCCATGTTTAGCTAAATTTAAGTAATCGATATGTGGTAATAATTCGAATGGGATTAGATAAACAACTGGTTGAAAAACTTTCTTTTCAAAAGTAACTTATGGTCTGAGTGTTTAAAATTGATTTACTGAATAAACTTCGTCGCGAAAGCGAGAACTTATTTAAAAGTAGTTTTGCCATGAAAGTGGGAAATTAATTAAGATACGAACCAACAAGCGAAAGCTACGGTAAGGTCAGATAGTAAACACTAGTCATTCATTTTAATAACAGCGAAAGCACTTTAAAATGAATTAGAACTTAGAGATTTCCAAAAAGTAATTTTAACCCTGAACGGGATATGAAAGTGTACGTTTGGCCCTTAGGATTGTGATTAGCGTCAATAACCATTGTGAGGCGAGAGTCTTCAAATCACCATTTTCTGCTTAAATAAACTTTGAAAATTATTTCATACACCAATAACTTATCAAATCCCTGAAGAACACAATTACTACGTATCGATTCAATCAATTATAATCTAAGTAGCATTCTTAGTTCCCTTTTAGTGACAATCTTATTCCCTTAAACATATTCTACCTAGCTAAACATAGTAACTCCCGAGAACACTAGTTTGATTACGAGTCCCTGAGGGATCGATATCTATTATTACTACGCGATAGACTGTGCACTTGCAGTTAGGTTGTATTAGACATAGAAAGTCGCGATCAAGTTTTTGGCGCCGTTGTCGGGGACCCGTTTAGTCAATAGTGTAACCTTCTGTTACGCCGTATAGACTAGGTTAACAATTTTCATTTTTCCTTTACTAGTTTTGTCGATTGTATGCCAAGAAATCGCCCGCAAGGCGATATCGTAAAACCTTCAGTCGCAGAACTAGAACGCTTCTTACATTTAAGAAGTAGAATCATTGAGTACCAACTCAAACAACTCAAACATAACACTCCCGAACCTCTCACTCCCATTCCCAAATCAGAAGAAGAACCAGAGATGGCTGAAGGACCTCCAAACAAACCGCTGAAGGCATACGCTACACCATCTCAGATGGAGCCTAGAAGTAGCATTGCTGCCCCAGCTATTACCCGAAATGATTTTGAGCTAAAACCATCATTGCTGTCGGCTGTACAACAAAACCAATTCTCAGGAAACGCAACTGAGGATCCGAACGAACATCTAACGAAGTTTGTACAATATGCAGACACAGTGAAAGCAAATGGAGTAACTCCAGATGCGATAAGACTTCGTCTTTTCCCATTCTCTCTTAGAGATAGAGCGTGGACATGGTTACAATCGTTACCATCCAACTCCGTTACGACGTGGGAGCAATTGAAGAACGTCTTCTTAGCGAGATATTTTCCGCCAAGCAAAACTGCTATGCTTAGAGCTCAAATCAACGAATTTCGACAGAAAGATACTGAATATCTTTACGAAGCATGGGAACGATTCAAAGATATGATGAGAACATGTCCTCACCACGGTCTAGAAGACTGGGTGACAATCCATACTTTCTATAATGGGCTTCTATACAATACTAGATTGACAATAGACGCTGCCGCGGGCGGTGCACTTATGGATAAGCCATACGATGAAGCCTATCAATTAATAGAAAACATGTCACAAAACCATTGCCAGTGGGGAGGTGAACGCACTCCAACTGAGAAAACCACAGCGAAAGGTGGGATGTACGAGATCAGCAGCCTTGAAAAGTTCAACGCTAAAGTAGATGCTCTAGCACAGAAGATCGATAGTCTGACCGTTAACCCCACTGCAACTGTCGCTGCAGTAACTCTAAATTGCGAGTTATGCGGAAACACCACTCATAATGCACCCGAATGCCCATTGCTAGCCGGAATCCCACCAGACCAGGTAAATTATGCTCAAGGAAATCCTTACGCAAATACCTACAACCCAGGTTGGCGAAATCATCCAAACTTTTCTTACAAAAGCGAAAATGCATTGCAAATGCCTACTGCTCCGCCAGGATACCAGAAACCAGCTGCTCAAAATGCACCTAGGAAATCGAACCTCGGGTTGATGATGGAAAAGTTCATAGCTACTCAAGCTCAAACAAACAAAGAATTCCTGAATCAAAACATATGCACTAGCGAGCAAATTAAACAGTTGACACGAAAAGTAGACGCTTTAGCCACCCACAACAAAATGTTAGAAACTCAGATATCACAAGTGGCTCAATAGCAAGCCTCTGCTGCCGCACCTGCTGGCACATTTCCTGGACAACCCGAACAGAATCCAAAAGGCCAAGCAAATGCTGTGATACTAAGAAGTGGAAAAGAACTGGACGAACCGATCGATCCGAGGACCGAAAACTCAGCCATGCAACAAAAACCAACTGAACAAGCAGAGAAGGAATCCGAGTTAGAGAAGAAGGAAGACAACGAGAAGGAGGATACCGCAAGTGAAAAAACTCAAGCACCTCCAGCGCCATATAAACCACCTATCCCTTATCCGCAAAGATTAATAAACTCCAAAACTTCAGGACAGTTTAAGAAATTTGTAGAGCTCCTTAAACAACTGAATATTACTATTCCTTTTACGGAAGCGATAACTCAAATGCCGTCATACGCTAAATTTCTCAAAGAAATCCTGTCGAATAAGAGAAAGATCGAGGATAATGAAACAGTTACACTTACTGCAGAGTGTAGCGCTATTATTCAAAACCGCATGCCTCCTAAATTAAAAGACCCAGGTAGTTTCTCCATACCCTGCGTCATAGGAAAGTTCGTAATAGACAAAGCTCTATGCGATTTAGGAGCCAGTATCAGTATTATGCCCTTATCTATATGCAAAAAGCTGAATATGGGAGACCTCAGACCAACCAAAATGTCCGTACAATTAGCTGACAGATCAGTAAAATACCCAGTCGGAATACTGGAAAACGTTCCAGTACGCATAGGACAATTCTACATTCCAACCGACTTCATAATCATGGACATAAAAGAGGACACTGTAACCCCAATTATCCTAAGAAGACTGTTCCTAGCTACAGCCGGAGCGATTATAGATGTGAAGAAAGGAAGGCTAACATTCGAAGTAGGAGAAGAAAAGATAGAGTTCATTCTCACCAAGTTCTTACAAGCACCAGCAATAGACGACACCTGCTATTTAGTGGACGAAATTGACGAATGCATAAGAGAACTTGAATATGAAGAGACCATGTATTCAGAAATAATAAAGATTCAAATACCCGATATTTCTGAAGACGATAATTGGCGTAAACCGTATAAACACGACAGCCTAAGCGAAAGCTTAGCACTGACCCCAAACCATATGCCAGGTCCGAAGAACCCATCTTTAGAACTTAAAACACTACCCAAAAACCTTAGATATGAATTTCTAGACGATGAACTAAAAAGACCAGTGATAGTCAACGCCGACTTAGGACAACCAGAAACCGAAAAGCTATTAGAAGTCCTAAAGAAGTATCCCACCGCGTTAGGCTATAACATAAGCGATCTAAAAGGTATAAGCCCTTCGATCTGTATGCATCGAATTACAATAGAGGAAGACTCTAAAACCTCTCGAGAGCATCAGAGGAGACTGAACCCCATCCTGAGCACTGTAGTCAGAGATGAAGTAAGGAAATTGCTAGATGCAGGAATCATCTATCCGATCTCTGATAGTGAATGGGTCAGCCCAGTTCATGTCGTACCGAAGAAAGGAGGAGTCACAGTAGTTAAAAACGAAAAAGGCGAATCAATAACAAAAAGAGTCGTGACTAGAAGCAGGATGTGTATTGATTATAGGAAGCTTAACAAGGCTACACGCAAAGATCACTTCCCGTTACCCTTCATAGACCAAATGTTGGAAAGATTAGCTAAACATTCATATTTCTGCTATCTAGATGGTTACTCAGGATTCTTCCAAATTCCCATCCATCCTGATGACCAAGAAAAGACTACATTCACCTGTCCTTATGGTACTTTTGCTTACCGCCGAATGCCATTCGGACTCTGTAATGCTCCAGCAACCTTCCAAAGATGCATGATGGCAATCTTCGCAGATTTCATAGACAACATCATGGAAGTATTTATGGACGATTTCTCGGTATGTGGACAAAGTTTCGAAGGATGCTTACAAAACTTAGAAATGGTATTAGAACGTTGTGTAAAAGTAAACCTCGTCCTAAATTGGGAGAAATGTCATTTCATGGTCCGACAAGGAATAGTTCTAGGACACGTCATATCAGATAGAGGAATCGAGGTAAACAAAGCTAAAATAGAGATTATAAAAGATCTCCAACCTCCAAAATCCGTACGAGAAATACGGAGTTTTCTAGGACATGCCGGTTTCTACAGAAGATTTATAAAAGATTTCTCGAAAATCACAAAACCTCTGACCGGCCTGTTAATGAAAGATGTTGAGTTCGTCTTCGACGACGACTGTTTAAAAGCATTCGAAACTTTGAAATCAGCCCTTATCACCGCACCGATCATGCAACCACCCGATTGGCAACTACCGTTCGAAATCATGTGCGATGTGAGTGATTACGCCGTAGGCGCAGTTCTAGGACAAAGGAAGGACAAGAAACTTCATGCTATCTACTATGCCAGTAGAACCTTAGATCCTGCCCAAATGAACTACGCTACCACAGAAAAGGAACTTCTAGCAGTTATATTTGCGCTTGACAAATTCCGTTCTTACCTAGTAGGAGCAAAAATTATCATATACATAGACCATGCTGCCATAAGATACCTAATAAGCAAAAAGGATGCCAAACCAAGACTATTGAGATGGATCTTGTTATTACAAGAGTTTGACTTAGAAATCAAAGATAAGAAAGGAACCGAGAACGTTTTTGCAGATCACTTATCCCAAATAGAAGGCATCAGACATGAACCAGTACCGATAAATGACGATTCCCCGTACGAACGTCTGATAGCCAAATTAGAAAGTGACACACCCAACTCAATCTCGGAAGATCCAGAATTCGAAAAAGCCGTAGAAGCCGTCTATGCCCAAGTCACATTACCTTGGTATGCTGACATCGTTAATTACCTCGCTGCAGGCGTGCTTCCACCGGATCTTACTTATCAACAAAAGAAGAAATTCTTCCACGATCTGAAACACTATTATTAGGACGAACCTCTACTCTTTAAGAGAGGGGCCGACAACATATATCGTCGCTGTGTCCCAGAAGAAGAAATAGAAAATATTATTTCCCAATGCCACTCAGCACCATACGGTGGTCATGCTAGTACATCCAAGACGTGCGCTAAGATTCTCCAAGCCGGCTTATTCTGGCCTAATCTCTGGAAGGACGTTCACATTGCCGTGCAAAAGTGCGATCGATGCCAACGAACTGGCAACATCTCACGACACGATGAAATGCCTCAGAAAGGAATCTTAGAGGTAGAAATCTTCGACGTCTGGGGAATAGATTTCATGGGACCATTTCCACCTTCTTTTGGTAATAAATACATATTCGTCGCTGTCGATTACGTGTCTAAATGGATAGAAGCCATAGCTGCTCCAACGAACGACGCACGAGTAGTAATCAAACTCTTCAAAAACACAATCTTTCCTAGATTCGGTGTACCCAGACTCGTCATTAGTGACGGCGGATCTCACTTCATATCACGAATATTCGATAAACTTCTCTCTAGATATGGAGTCCGACACCGAGTAACTACACCTTATCATCCGCAAACTAGCGGACAAGTAGAGGTCTCGAACAGAGAAATAAAACAGATCTTGGAAAAGACTGTCGCTACCTCAAGGAAAGATTGGTCGTCAAAGCTACAAGAAGCTTTATGGGCTTATAGGACCGCATTTAAGACACCAATAGGTACTACCCCCTATAAATTGGTTTACGGTAAATCCTGCCATCTCCCTGTAGAATTAGAGCATAAGGCCTTCTGGGCCATTAAGACACTCAACTTCAACTACACCGAAGCAGGAGAAAAGCGAATCTTGAACTTACACGAGTTGGAAGAACTTCGATTAGACGCTTACGAAAATGCCCGTATCTACAAAGAACGAACTAAAAAGTGGCATGATAAACGTTCAATCAGGAAACAATTCAGTGTGGGAGACATCGTATTGCTCTTTAATTCAAGATTAAAACTCTTCCCTGGTAAACTAAAATCTAGGTGGTCTGGACCTTATGAAGTGACTAAAGTACTTCAGAGTGGAGCTGTTGAAATTACCGATAAGATGAATGCACCGTTTATCGTAAACGGGCAACGTCTAAAACATTATAATAAGAACGACAACAGTCCTCAAGTCAGCAATATAACATTGCTTGAGCTTCCAGCTCAGACACCCGAATAGCTTCTCACCAAGCTATCGTCAGGCTTTAGACGTTAAATACAGCGCTTACTGGGAGGCAACCCAATTTCCCTCGTTATCGTATTTCATTTTTTTCTTTAAAATTTTACTTTGAAAATCCAACAAAAATTCTAAACTTATGATTACTACTACTTTCCACTTTCGTTTGTTTTCATATTTTTATCTTTGTTCTATTTTTCTTTTTTGTCTTTTGTTTCCACCGCTTTTCGTTTCTAAAAATCCTGACTTCAATTTCTTGTTTTAAACTTTTCAGGATTTTTAAAAGCCTTCAAAACATTCCTTCTGTTTTCTCCGAATTACCTGCGAGTATGGCGGAATACGACTTCACAAAGGTTCACTTTCGAGGACTAGCTCAAAAGGCAAGATTTGCAGCATTGACCGAAAGAGAATTCGCCTTAACGCTGTATTATGATAAGGCTACTATGGATAAACTAGGGATCACAGATAGCATTCAATACCTGTTCAATCAACTGGGTTGAGAGAACACTGCTCTAAAAACACGTTTTGCTACCTATAAGGATCTTACCTATGAATTCCTTAGTTCTTTCAGATACATACCCAACTATGGCTTTGGATCCAACACAGAGCTGATTACCTTCCGATTGTTTAGAATGGACCAAACCCATAGCCGGATGTCACTATCTAACCTCCTAGGATTCCCTAGCGGACCGCATGTGTTCATCAGTGCAGAAGATGACGATATTGATTTTCAACTCGATCAATTCTGGGGTAGAATCACAGGCGACTATCACCCTGAACCAGACAGAATGTATAATGATGACATTCATAACCCAACCTTCAGATACTTCCATAAGATACTAGCTCACACCTTATTTGGAAAAGAAGAAAATATTACTGCAGTATCTAAAGAGGAGTTATTCATCATGTTCTATGCTTCTCAGGGACGGACAGTAAATGCAGTGCCTTTCATGATGAGATCTTTCAAACGCCTCACGCTGGAACCTCAGACACCTATTCTTATAGGAGGCCTAGTAACAATGATTGCCCACGAGCTTGGCCTTAGATTCCACTTAAATGCCAGCACTCGTTTTGGCACCATCCGACCCATGAACATACAATTATGCTTTAACAGGCGTATTTTAGGAACTATGGGACCTGGACCGTATGAGTACCTTATTAACGAAAAACCAGTACAGCTATTCACACTGCCTGGTCATCTGATGACAAGTATCCACAACAAGAACAACTGGCTCTATGAACTGGATGAGCCTATGGGACCTCCTTCACCACAGTCAACACCACAGAACTATATGTATGACAGTGACCACATCTCTGAGGCACACGACTATATGTACTATGAGGATGCTGTATCTGAAGCTGAAGTAGACCCTATGACTCCTCCGCACTACAACACTTATCCTGAGCCTATCCCTGCGGAGACCACCGACAAAATGGATACCGTTTTACTCAGATTGGACGACGTTGATGCAGCTCTGACTAATGTAAAAGCTGACATCGCAAGCATGCACATCGAACTGGTAGGCTTCATGGATTTAGTCTGCGACCAACTCGACTACTATTCACGGAAATTCGATGAGTTGAAGACACGAAAAGATTAGTTACTAGTTCTTAGCAGTAGTTTCAGTTTAGTTTAATCTAGTTTAGTTTCATTTAATCATTTGGATTTTTTGCATTGTTAGTTTTCTTTATGTACTACATACAATCATTTCAATTTTCTGTTATTTCAATTCTAGTTTTTATGCAACTATTCTATTTTCGCATTATCCGTTGTTTGTTGGCTATTTAATTACATTGTAGTATCATTACTAAGCCTTAAAGTCACTACGAGTACGCCCTCATAGCAAAATTCTGCGTTCTGCACATTTTGCTGCTGTGACGACCGTCACAGACCCTGACGAGCGTCACGCTGGTGACGACCGTCACACCTACGTGACGACTGTCACGCAGTCAAAAACTGATATCTGATAAAACAGGATTCGTGTTCTCTTCCACTTCCCCCATTACCACTTCCAATCATCCCAACTTCTACCCCACTACAAATTTTTGCCCTCCCCATATTGAACCATCTATTTCAACTTCAATCTCAACCTCCAAACCACACTTCTGTCAGTTCTTCCCACTCTGCAGAAAAACCCCAATCTTCAGAAACCTCTCCATCTTCCAACAATGGCAAGGAATGCAGAAACCCCAGATATCAGCAACATTACCTTCAGTGAAGGAGACTTAGGCGAACGACAACGAGCAAACTACATCGCATTTCATCAGAGGTCGCTCCAGCTGACTCATTATCCACACCTTCCATCGCTTACGGAGCTCGGACTCCTTGAAGGCGTGACATGGATGCTTCAGAGAGCAGGCATCTGGCACCTCTGCACCAACCCACATCCAACTTACGAACAACTTACTCTTGAGTTCTTGAGTTTGTTCACTTACGTCACAAGCAGCGGCGAACTTAACCAGCACTCAGGTGCCGCATGCTTCCGAATGTTTGGAACCAACTATCAGGTGAACCAAAATCAGATTGCCAGCATTCTACAGCTACCTCGCGGCGACAACGCTCACCGCCGCATCACCGATCAGTTCCAGCACGAAGCTTTCGCGTTGTGGTATCAGTTGACCGGCATCAATGCCGATGGTTGGGACTCCCTGCACGCCACTCATATCCATAACCCAACCATCCGGTACTTTTACAGAGCGTTGAGCAACACTATTTTCGCCAGAGACAGCAACCACAAAGTGAACTCGAAAGAGCTCTTCTTTCTTCATTGCGTCTTCAACAATGAGCCTGTCAACGCTGCTCCGTTTCTGCTGGCTCATATTCAGGCCAACTGCAACCGTGGCTCGAAACCATTCTACTTTGGCGGGATTGTCACTGCTATTGCACTTGGGCTGAACCTTGGCGACCGCCTCCAGCACCTCCAGTCCATCCCCTCGGTGTTCCTTGACACCGACCACTGCAGAGCCTCTCATCTTATCCGCTCCAGAGCTGACAGCAAATACCATCCGGTAGTGCGTGGCAAGACCGTCTGAAGCATCATCCTTCCGTCCCACACCCGCACACACCCAGAGGATCGTACCAACTGGTTGTTAGACCTCACTGCCCCTCCTGCTGCCACTGCTCCTACTCAGGACCACACTCACGGTTCCGACGATGAAATCCAAGCTGAGTTGGACAGGTCCGAGCAGCCAGAGGCATCGCAGCCTCCTCCTCCCGTCAGTTCATCCTCTCGCCGCCGCCGCCATCATCCCATGCCAGACTACACAAAAGAGGACCTCCGCCGCTCCCTAGACCAGCAGGCACAAATACTCGCGATGCTGCAGCAGCAGAATCAGCGAGCTGACCAGTTCGAGGCTTGGCACCAGACTCAAATGCAACAACTTCACACCGGCCAAGCTACTATCACTGAGAGCCTGGAGAATCTGACCTTGCAGGTCGAAGGACTCCGAGACACCGTCTACCACACCGGAGCTATGAGTTATGAGGACAGAGTAGCCCTTGCCAGAGCCAGAGGACGCCAGCGCGGACGTGACAGAGGCCGTGACTAGATTTCCATTTTTTTCCCTTCATTGTTTACTATATTGCAGTTATTTGTATTTTCATTTTCAGTTATATCTCCCTCTCGCATGCTTCAAGAATCAGTGAGGACACTGATCGAGATAGTGTGGGAGCGGAGCCTTTATTTCCATTCCACTGTACTCTGAATTTCCTTTATTCCCTTTATTTCCATTTCACTGCACTTTGAATTTTCGTAATTTCTATTTTAACACTTTCTATTTTTAGCAAATAAAGCTCATCTATATATTTTTCCCGTTACGCAAACAATCCCCACATTATTCAACGTAAACAAAAACTTTCATTCGTTCCTCAAAAGCAAAAGCACCACGAGAATGCACCTGAGTTCAAAACAAGTTTTGAAACTCCGAGGAAACGACAGTTCTAACAAAACCAGTATCGTCCAGACACCTTAGATCTCTAGTTTATGTGAGTCGGTTTCACTACCTACGTGTACCAAAGTCTCAAGTGTCTACGCAAACTCAACCCCAAGTAGTTTATACTAGCAGTCAGCACCATCCTAAAACACCTCTAAGCGAGCGACCGATGCAAATAAGTGTATGATCTCCAAAAAGATGAAAAATCATGAAAAGAGAGCTAAAAAGCCCAAAAATATAAGACACGTTTCCTTCTAAATTAGATGCTCCTCACCCAAGCATTTAGCCCAACGGCACGAAAAACTCATTGAAAAAATCAATGACATAAGCTTATGATCAATGAAGAAGATCAAAAACAGAAATGAGATCATACTCACTAACAGGTCGACTTGCCATGAAAGTGTATGGACAACGGGCTTAATGTGATTGCGCTAGAACAAACAGGGTGAACTTGCCGCGAGAACCTTGACGCCAAGCTACAGTAGCATGACTGGGACCGATTTGCATAAAAAGGAGACCTCTGAAGACTTGTAGTCTAGTGTCGTCATGATACTCGTCTTGTTCCTACCAAGAATCCCGGTTTTTCCCAACTCTGCGAACGAAGAAGCTGCCTCGTGTTTGCCGACTTTTTCATGTTTTACTTGAGGACAAGCAAAGATTCAAGCTTAGGGGAGTTTGATAACACGAAATCGTATATATATTTTGATGCATAATTCAACTAAAGTTTAACCGTTTTCGATCCGATTTCGGGTTATTTCCGTGTTATTTGTCTGATGTTTTGCAGGTATTCAACGATCACGTCTAAATAAGGCAACATGAAGAAAAGAAGCAATCTTAGATGAAATATGGACGAAAAAGGAGTGAAAACACAATGAAAAGCGCAGGAAGCTGTTTTTGCTGATGTGACGACCGTCACAGCTTCATGACGACCGTCACACGGGTGACGACCGTCACACGGGTGACGACCGTCACACCTTGTGACGACCGTCATGCAGGCAAAAACGCCCCACTTCAATTACACGTTAAAGAATCAGTTCCAATTCCCACAGAGTGGACCACTACTCCCTAAATTATCTGCCTCAAAGTCCATCATCTTCAATGATAACCGTTGGGATTCCATTTTCTATAAATAGGGAAGCAGGGGACTTCAGAAAGGGTGCTGCATTCATACAACGAAGTGCTGCCAAATTTATTTTCCAGAGCATATTTTCCAGTTTTATATTTTTATTTGTTTCTCTTTACCTTTCCTGTATTCCATTTTCATTCTTCTGTAATTTCTACTTTCATTGTACGATCGAATTGGCATAGAGATCAGAATCCTGCCAACATCTGTGGAGGATCTGCCCAAAGGCCAATTGGAATATTTACAGGTTTCTCATTTCAATCGATTCCAGTTTTATTATAATGCAAATCATTATTTATTATTTTTATTTATGTTTTATCTTTCCCAAATCCATGTTTAGCTAAATTTAAGTAATCGATATGTGGTAATAATTCGAATGGGATTCGATAAACAACTGGTTGAAAAACTTTCTTTTCAAAAGTAACTTATGGTCTGAGTGTTTAAAATTGATTTACTGAATAAACTTCGTCGCGAAAGCGAGAACTTATTTAAAAGTAGTTTTGCCACGAAAGTGGGAAATTAATTAAGATACGAACCAACAAGCGAAAGTTGCGGTAAGGTCAGATAGTAAACACTAGTCATTCGTTTTAATAACAGCGAAAGCACTTTAAAATGAATTAGAACTTAGAGATTTCCAAAAAGTAATTTTAACCCCGAACGGGATACGAAAGTGTACGTTTGGCCCTTAGGATTGTGATTAGCGTCAATAACCATTGTAAGGCGAGAGTCTTCAAATCACCATTTTCTGCTTAAATAAACTTTGAAAATTATTTCATACACCAGTAACTTATCAAATCCCTGAAGAACACAATTACTACGTATCGATTCAATCAATTATAATCTAAGTAGCATTCTTAGTTCCCTTTTAGTGACAATCTTATTCCCTTAAACATATTCTACCTAGCTAAACATAGTAACTCCTGAGAACACTAGTTTGATTACGAGTCCCTGAGGGATCGATATCTATTATTACTACGCGATAGACTGTGCACTTGCAGTTAGGTTGTATTAGACATAGAAAGTCGCGATCAAGTTTTTGG
Source organism: Lathyrus sativus (assembly GCA_963859935.3). Taxonomy (NCBI): domain Eukaryota; kingdom Viridiplantae; phylum Streptophyta; class Magnoliopsida; order Fabales; family Fabaceae; genus Lathyrus; species Lathyrus sativus. The sequence continues at coordinate 630,497,546 of OZ012735.1, read as the reverse complement.
CACCGTTGCCGGGGACCCGTTTAGTCAATAGTGTAACCTTCTGTTTCGCCGTATAGACTAGGTTAAGAATTTTCATTTTTCCTTTACTAGTTCTGTCGATTGTATGCCAAGAAATCGCCCGCAAGGCGATATCGTAAAACCTTCAGTCGCAGAACTAGAACGCTTCTTACATTTAAGAAGTAGAATCATTGAGTACCAACTCAAACAACTCAAACATAACACTCCCGAACCTCTCACTCTCATTCCCAAATCAGAAGAAGAACCAGAGATGGCTGAAGGACCTCCAAACAAACCGCTGAAGGCATACGCTACACCATCTCAGATGGAGCCTAGAAGTAGCATTGCTGCCCCAGCTATTACCCGAAATGATTTTGAGCTGAAACCATCATTGCTGTCGGCTGTACAACAAAACCAATTCTCAGGAAACGCAACTGAGGATCCGAACGAACATCTAACGAAGTTTGTACAATATGCAGACACAGTGAAAGCAAATGGAGTAACTCCAGATGCGATAAGACTTCGTCTTTTCCCATTCTCTCTTAGAGACAGAGCGTGGACATGGTTACAATCGTTACCATCCAACTCCGTTACGACGTGGGAGCAATTGAAGAACGTCTTCTTAGCGAGATATTTTCCGCCAAGCAAAACTGCTATGCTTAGAGCTCAAATCAACGGATTTCGACAGAAAGATACTGAATATCTTTACGAAGCATGGGAACGATTCAAAGATATGATGAGAACATGTCCTCACCATGGTCTAGAAGACTGGGTGACAATCCATACTTTCTATAATGGGCTTCTATACAATACTAGATTGACAATAGACGCTGCCGCGGGCGGTGCACTTATGGATAAGCCATACGATGAAGCCTATAAATTAATAGAAAACATGTCACAAAACCATTGCCAATGGGGAGGTGAACGCACTCCAACTGAGAAAACCACAGCGAAAGGTGGGATGTACGAGATCAGCAGCCTTGAAAAGTTCAACGCTAAAGTAGATGCTCTAGCACAGAAGATCGATAGTCTGACCGTTAACCCCACTGCAACTGTCGCTGCAGTAACTCCAAATTGCGAGTTATGCGGAAGCACCGCTCATAATGCACCCGAATGCCCATTGCTAGCCGGAATCCCACCAGACCAGGTAAATTATGCTCAAGGAAATCCTTACGCAAATACCTACAACCCAGGTTGGCGAAATCATCCAAACTTTTCTTACAAAAGCGAAAATGCATTGCAAATGCCTACTGCTCCGCCAGGATACCAGAAACCAGCTGCTCAGAATGCACCTAGGAAATCGAACCTCGGGTTGATGATGGAAAAGTTCATAGCTACTCAAGCTCAAACAAACAAAGAATTCCTGAATCAAAACATACACACTAGCGAGAAAATTAAACAGTTGACAGGAAAAGTAGACGCTTTAGCCACCCACAACAAAATGTTAGAAACTCAGATATCACAAGTGGCTCAATAGCAAGCCTCTGCTGCCGCACCTGCTGGCACATTTCCTGGACAACCCGAACAGAATCCAAAAGGCCAAGCAAATGCTGTGATACTAAGAAGTGGAAAAGAACTGGACGAACCGATCGATCCGAGGACCGAAAACTCAGCCATGCAACAAAAACCAACTGAACAAGCAGAGAAGGAATCCGAGTTAGAGAAGAAGGAAGACAACGAGAAGGAGGATACCGCAAGTGAAAAAACTCAAGCACCTCCAGCGCCATATAAACCACCTATCCCTTATCCGCAAAGATTAATAAACTCCAAAACTTCAGGACAGTTTAAGAAATTTGTAGAGCTCCTTAAACAACTGAATATTACTATTCCTTTTACGGAAGCGATAACTCAAATGCCGTCATACGCTAAATTTCTCAAAGAAATCCTGTCGAATAAGAGAAAGATCGAGGATAATGAAACAGTTACACTTACTGCAGACTGTAGCGCTATTATTCAAAACCGCATGCCTCCTAAATTAAAAGACCCAGGTAGTTTCTCCATACCCTGCGTCATAGGAAAGTTCGTAAAAGACAAAGCTCTATGCGATTTAGGAGCCAGTATCAGTGTTATGCCCTTATCTATATGCAAAAAGCTGAATATGGGAGACCTCAGACCAACCAAAATGTCCGTACAATTAGCTGACAGATCAGTAAAATACCCAGTCGGAATACTGGAAAACGTTCCAGTACGCATAGGACAATTCTACATTCCAACCGACTTCATAATCATGGACATAAAAGAGGACACTGTAACCCCAATTATCCTAGGAAGACCGTTCCTAGCTACAGCCGGAGCGATTATAGATGTGAAGAAAGGAAGGCTAACATTCGAAGTAGGAGAAGAAAAGATAGAGTTCATTCTCACCAAGTTCTTACAAGCACCAGCAATAGACGACACCTGCTATTTAGTGGACGAAATTGACGAATGCATAAGAGAACTTGAATATGAAGAGACCACGTATTCAGAAATAATAAAGATTCAAATACCCGATATTTCTGAAGACGATAATTGGCGTAAACCGTATAAACACGACAGCCTAAGCGAAAGCTTAGCACTGACCCCAAACCATATGCCAGGTCCGAAGAACCCATCTTTAGAACTTAAAACACTACCCAAAAACCTTAGATATGAATTTCTAGATGATGAACTAAAAAGACCAGTGATAGTCAACGCCGACTTAGGACAACCAGAAACCGAAAAGCTATTAGAAGTCCTAAAGAAGTACCCCACCGCGTTAGGCTATAACATAAGCGATCTAAAAGGTATAAGCCCTTCGATCTGTATGCATCGAATTACAATAGAGGAAGACTCTAAAACCTCTCGAGAGCATCAGAGGAGACTGAACCCCATCCTGAGCACTGTAGTCAGAGATGAAGTAAGGAAATTGCTAGATGCAGGAATCATCTATCCGATCTCTGATAGTGAATGGGTCAGCCCAGTTCATGTCGTACCGAAGAAAGGAGGAGTCACAGTAGTTAAAAACGAAAAAGGCGAATCAATAACAAAAAGAGTCGTGACTGGAAGCAGGATGTGTATTGATTATAGGAAGCTTAACAAGGCTACACGCAAAGATCACTTCCCGTTACCCTTCATAGACCAAATGTTGGAAAGATTAGCTAAACATTCATATTTCTGCTATCTAGATGGTTACTCAGGATTCTTCCAAATTCCCATCCATCCTGATGACCAAGAAAAGACTACATTCACCTGTCCTTATGGTACTTTTGCTTACCGCCGAATGCCATTCGGACTCTGTAATGCTCCAGCAACCTTCCAAAGATGCATGATGACAATCTTCGCAGATTTCATAGACAACATCATGGAAGTATTTATGGACGATTTCTCGGTATGTGGACAAAGTTTCGAAGGATGCTTACAAAACTTAGAAATGGTATTAGAACGTTGTGTAAAAGTAAACCTCGTCCTAAATTGGGAGAAATGCCATTTCATGGTCCGACAAGGAATAGTTCTAGGACACGTCATATCAGATAGAGGAATCGAGGTAAACAAAGCTAAAATAGAGATTATAAAAGATCTCCAACCTCCAAAATCCGTACGAGAAATACGGAGTTTTCTAGGACATGCCGGTTTCTACAGAAGATTTATAAAAGATTTCTCGAAAATCACAAAACCTCTGACCGACCTGTTAATGAAAGATGTTGAGTTCGTCTTTGACGACGACTGTTTAAAAGCATTCGAAACATTGAAATCAGCCCTTATCACCGCACCGATCATGCAACCACCCGATTGGGAAAGTAAAATAAGAAATCTACATCAAGACCGAAAAAAGCTTTTGAGTACCAAATTCACCCCCTCCCTCTTAGGTGCAACTCTACTAACAATTAGCATCAGAGCAGGTTATAGGTAACCTGTTCCTAAAAGATCCAGATGGCTTCCACTAGCGCGAACCTGATTTTTGAAGATGACGGTAGCAGTAATAAACTTCCTCTGTTCTTTGGAGAATATTTCGACTTCTAGAAAATTCGCATGAAAGCACATCTAGAGGCACAAGGAGAAGGCATATGGGAAACTGTTGAAACTGGCCTTCATGTACCAATTAGTGTTGTAAACGGTGTTGGTACTCCAAAGACTCAAATTGCATGGGACGATGATGATAAGAAGAGAGTTTTAAATGAAAAGAAAGCTATCAATATTTTACAAAGTGCTTTAAGTATGGGTGAGTTCTTCTGAATTTCAATGCAAATCAGCTAAGGAAATCTGGGATACTTTGGTGGAGACTCTTGAAGGAACCTCCAAGGTTAAAAGATCAAGGTGAACACACTAAGTCAAGAATATGAAATATTTTGTATGCTGCCTGGAGAATCCATTGTTGCTCTCCAGAAAAGATTCGTTCACTTGACCGATCATTTGATTGCACTAGGTAAGACATTTTCCAATGATGAGCTAAATCTGAAAGTGTTAAGATCTTTAACAAGAGATTGACAATCCAAAGTTACGGCAATATAGGAGAAGAAAAATCTCTCAACAATGACTTCTGCATCACTCTTTGGAAAGCTTCAAGAGCACGAGTTAGAACTTGGACGCCTTGAGAAACATGAACATCAAGAGAAAAAGTCTAAAGGTATTGTATTAAAGGTAGACTCGAAAGAAAGACTAGACCATGATGCTTCAGAGGAAGATGAAAATTTTATGCTTCTAGTTAAGAGACTTGGAAAAAATTTCAACAAAAATGACAAACCCTTCAACTATGCAAAAAGGAAGAAACACTTCAAGAAAAGGGAGGCTTCCACATCAAATCAAGATGTCACATGCTATGAATATGGTAAGCAAGGTTATATTAAACCGGATTGTCCAAAACTTACGAAGAAAAATGGATTCAAAGGCAAGAAGGAGACAAAGAATAAGAAGGCTTATGTTGCGTGGGAAGACAATGACATAAGTTCATCATCTGAATCAGATAGAGACGAAAGTGAAAATTTTGCATTGATGACTTCTCATCACTCCAACGAAGAAAATGATGAGGTTAGTACTTCTTTTTCACTTTATGAAAATGATGCTCAAGAGGCTATAAATGAACTCTTAAATGAATGCAAAGTTTTGTGTAAAACCATATCTTCACAAAAGAAATAAATATCATCTCTAGAAGAAAAAGGGAATACTATGGAAAAAGATGAAAAGAATGAAAAGAAAAAGGTTATTAGTGAAGAAAAACAAAACTTTGCATGTAAAAATTGTGAATCACTCTCTTTCCAAATTGTTCAACTTAAAAGAGTTCTAGAAAGATATGAAAAAGTACAAATTGGTTGAGAAGGGGTCCTTAGTCAACAAAGATTTTCAAACGATAAAAGTGGACTTGGTTATTCAAAGTTTTCTAAACCAAGTTCTAGAAAAACAATCTTTGTTAAGGCTAGTGACCAAACTTCTAAAGAGAAAGTGAGCAAGCCTAAAGTTATGCATCGTCATTATAAAAAGAAAAAGGTTGTGAAAAAGAAATCTTTCGTTCCTAGATATAATAGTAATTTTGTACCTACTTGTTTTTATTGTGGTATTATTGGCCATACACCTAATGCTTGCTATGTTAGAAACTTCAGTATAACAAGCAGGCATTATGTGTGGGTTAAGAAAGACACTAATTATGAAGGACCCAAAGCAACTTGGGTACCTAACAAGAAATAACTTGTTTTGTAGGTTTGCTTGAATACCACTTCAAATATTTGGTATCTTGATAGTGGTTGTTCGAAGCATATGACCGGTAATCTCAACAAATTTTCAAATCTAAAGCTTAAGGCCAAGGGTTATGTTACCTATGATGACAATAAAAAAAGGAAAGATTCTTGGCATAAGCAAAGTTGGAGCACCACCTTTCACATCTATTGAAGATGTTCTTTATGTCGAAGGACTAAAGCATAACTTACTTAGCATAAGCCAACTATGTGACAAAGGATTCAAAATCAAGTTCACAAAAGATGAATGCTTGATAGAAGACGAAGTCACTAATGAGGTAAAGCTAAAAGGTAACAGGATCAATAATATATTCATGATTTCTCTTGACAATTTTTCTTTAAAGGTTAAATGTCTCATGGCGAACAATAATAATTCCTAGTTATGACATAAGAGATTTGCTCATATACACATGGAACATTTAAACAAGTTGGTTAAACATGATCTAGTTGTTGGTTTGCCTAAGATAAAATTCATCAAGGATAAGTTGTGTGACGCGTGTCAAAAAGGGAAACAGACCAAATCAACTTTCAAGTCAAAGAATGTGGTGTCCACTACAAGGCCACTACAATTGTTACATATGGACTTATTTGGCCCATCAAGAACAAAGAGCTTCGGAGGTAGTGTTTATGCTTTGGTTATTATTGATGATTTTTCTAGATTTTGTTAGACTTACTTTTTAGTGCAGAAAAGTGATGTCTTTAAAGCATTCAAGAAGTTTGCAAAACAAATTCAAAATGAGAAGTCTTTAGCAATTGCCTCCATAAGAAGCGACCATGGTGGAGAATTCCAAAATGCTTCTTTTGAAGAATTTTGCGAAGAATATGGAATCTCTCACAACTTCTCAGCACCAAGGACTCCTCAACAATATGGTGTTGTAGAAAGGAACAATAGATCATTGGTGGAACTTGCAAGGACAATGTTTAGCGATTCGAATCTTCCAAAATATTTTTGGGCAAATGTGGTTAGTATGACATGCTTTGTAAGTAATAGAGTAAATATTAGACTTATTCTTAAAAAGACTTCCTATGAGCTTTTCAAAGGGAGAAAATTAAGCATTGCTTACTGTCGCTACGCGAAAAATGGCGATAAAACCTTTAGGGAAAGAACATGGTCATCGCAACCAAGTTTCGGGTTCGGAAGTCGGTTATGTGAGGGGAAGGTATTAGCGCCCCCTCACATCCATCGTACTCGATGGGAACCTTCTAGGTTGTTTAGCTAAAATGGGTGTTTTAATCTAAAAGTCCACTTGCTAAATAGAAGGAAGTGTTCATCAACAATGGATGCAAGTGAATCTGATGCCATTTGGAATGGCTTCATAAACAGATTCAATACTGTAGCATCAAATCTGAAGAACATATGTTTTGATGATGCGAAGCTCAGATTTGCTGAAACTGCTAAAAGTATGCTCTGGACTGTTAGAAGATCTGCATCATTGCTTCTTAAAGATGCTCCTTCATCATCAGAAGAGCATACTGAATCTGCATCTGAAGACAACCCTCTTGCTATGACTCTGGTAGAACATCCCTCTAGATTTGTTGCTCCTAACTCCAGATCCCCTATGGAAATTGACTCTGCTCATGCTTCAGAATCTGTCCCACCTTCTTCATTTGAGATCAAGAAAGAATATCCAGATCTTGAAGATAAGATTGCAGTTCTGGAAGCTGGTCAATCAGAGATTAAGTCTTGGATGACTAAGCAAGATAAGAAGTCTGAAGACATGGCTCAGTGGATGTCCAAACAAGATCAGAAGAATGAAACCATGGCTAAGTGGATGTCAAAACAAGAACAGTCCTCTTCTGAGATCACGGATCTGTTGAAGATGATTTTGTCAAAACAATCTCAGTTTATTTTTTTCTGATGTTTGCATCTAATGTTTGCACATGTACTTGAATATTTTCTGATGTTTGCACTTTTTGCTCTGAATGAATGAATGTTTCAAAGTTTTCTTCACATGATTTATCTCATTTGTTTTTCCTTTTATTTGTCTTTTCAAAGTTCTTACTTTTTGCTTATGACAAAAAAGGGGGAGAAAATAGATCTGAACTGTTTAATTAAACTTTACCAGAATGAAACTTCAGACATATCAATTTTATCTAACATAATATCTGAGTATTTCAGAACATTTGATAAGTATACTCTGTAAAAGAAACTCTGAGACTCCCAGATTATATATAAGTTATCAGACTCTGACTCTGAAATATGCAAGAGACTCTGACTCTCAAATGTTTAAGACAATCAAGCTCTAACTCTGAAAAATACTCAAGACAAAAAGGGAAGTTTCTATTCCTTATTAATATTCAATTCAGGGGGAGATTCATCATCTCATGGGGAGTTATAATTATTCTCTTTACAATTAAACAAAATTTCTGATGTTTTTGTCATCATCAAAAAGGGGGAGATTGTTAGAACACAGATTGGTTCTTAATAATATCTATATGTTTTGATGATAACTATTATGAAATTTTGTAATTAAGAATTATATACTCTAAAATTTGCTTAAGAATGTTTGCTGCAGATATCAAAGTAAATATCACTCCAGAAGCAAATCAGAATTGAACATAAGAAATATGCAAGGCTCTGAAGCATCAGATGCACCCATTAGAAGATTCTGAACGCTGCCATCAGAAGATCCTGAAGCAGAAGCTCCAGAAGGATCTGAAGCAGAAGCTCGAATCTGAAGCAAGTCAGAAGCATCTGAACCAATGAAGAATTTTGTATGAAGACTTTTTCAAGCATAGTTACTTTAGAAGACTCTGAGAGTACTAACGCTGCCAGTACTGAGGATCTGACCCAAAACTCTGCTCTGAACTTATACACGCTAAAAGCACACTTGCTGCAAAGACTCTGATTCAGCAAAACTCTAATCAACATCAGAAGGCTCTGATCAAATTAAAATCTGATGATTCTTGCTGAAAACTGTTGAAGAAGAATTCAAAGATTATGTATGTTGGAATATCCAAACGACTCTTTCCTCATTTATGCTAGACACAAGAACACAGACAAAAAGGATTTCTCTGTGCTTTCTTCTTCTAGGAAAGGTCACTTGATGTGAAGACAAAAAGGCTCAGACCTTTTTGGTACACACTTCTCAATGTGAAATACTCTTGGATCACTGTGCCTATAAAAGCAAGTATCCACTCATCTTCTTCAGGGGACGTATCACTTGAAAAGAATTCTTTATCTAAAGCTCTCATACAATTCATATATTCTTTCTAGAATTAATTTCTTTTTTCTTAATATTAAGTGAAAAATCACAGTTGTGATAAAGCTTTAATAGAAGCATTTTAACACTTGTATTTGTTATTACATTTGATTGTAAGAAAACCTTAAGAAGATCCAGTTAGGATCAGTAGTTCTTGAGAAGACTTTGAACAGTTGTTCTTAGTGCTTACTATTGTAATCAGTTGATTAAATAGTGGATTAAGTCCTTGATTGAGAAAGGCAAATCACTCTAGAAAAGGTGTATTGGAGTAGTTGAGTTCAACGAACCAGGATAAAAATAACTGAGTTTTTATTTATAAGTTTTTATCTTCATACTTATTCAATCCCCTTCTAAGTATTTTCTCACCTTCAGTTGGTATCAGAGCTCCGGTTCTGTGTGTGCTACCAGTTCACAGTGACAGAAAAGATCCAGTGAGAAAAACTTTGATATATATATTTGGTTGTTACTATGACTGATAATTCAATATCTAACATTAACAACAAATATGAAGAAAGGGACAGAATCAACACTAAATCCCCTATGTTTGATGGGGAGAAATTTGATTATTGGAAAGACAGGATTGAAAGTTTTTTCCTTGGTTATGATGCTGATTTATGGGATTTGGTCATAGATGGATATGTTCATCCCATTGATGGGAATGGCAAGAAAGTAGATAGAAAATCTATGACAGAAGCCCAAAAGAAGGAATTTAGAAATCACCACAAGGCTAGAACAATATTGTTAAATGCAATATATCACACTGAGTATGAAAAGATTACAAATAGAGAAACTGCATTTGACATGTTTGAGTCCTTAAAGATGACTCGTGAGGGAAACTCTCAAGTCAAGGAAACAAAGGCTCTGGCTCTAATCCAGAAGTATGAAGCTTTCAAGATGGAAGAAGCTGAATCTGTTGAAGCTATGTTCTCTAGATTTCAAATACTTACCGCTGGACTAAAGGTTCTGGATAAAGGATACTCTACTGCTAATCATGTGAAAAAGATCATCAGAAGCTTACCTACCAGATGGACACCTATGGTGACTGCGCTGAAAATGGCTAAAGATCTGAACAAGATTTCCTTGGAGGAACTAATCAGTTCACTGAGGAGTCATGAAATTGAACTTGAGGAAGATGAACCTCAAAAGAAAGGTAAATCAATTGCATTAAAATCTAATAAATCTGCTAAAGCATTGCAGGTAATAGAGGAAAGCTCTGAAGAATCCTCATCTGAAGATGAAGATGAACTATCCATACTGTCCAGAAGGATAAACAAACTCTGGAAGCATAAAGGAAAGAAGTTCAGAAACTTCAGGAAGCTTGACCAAAGAAAAGAATCTTCTGGACACAGAAGATCTGGCAAAAAGGAGGTTGGCTGCTACGAATGTAAAGAACCTGGACATTACAAAAATGAATGTCCAAAGTTGTTGATAGAAAAGCCTAAAAGAAAATCTGATAAGAAGAAGAAGGTTCTAATGGCAACCTGGGATGATTCAGATACATCTGAATCTGAATCTGAGTCAGAAGAGGAATGTGCCAACGTAGCATTGATGGCAGACATAGAAGATCAGGAGGAAGAAATTTCAAGTTCTGAATCTGACTCTGAATCTGACTCTGACGCTGAAGAGGTAATGGCTAAACTCACTAAAGATGAACTTATCAAAGTGTTATCAGAAGTTCTGAAGAGCTATAATAATATTAAGCTCAAATACAATAAGCGTCAAAGAAATCTTGTATCTGAGAATAATATTCTCAAATCAGAAGTAGCTGAGCTAAATGAAAAGAACTTAAGATTGAAAAATGATTATGAATTAGCTCAACAAGACTCTGATTCTGAAACTGAGTCTGAATGCAAAAATATTTTGGAAAAATATGATTACAGCTTTCAGAAGTTTCTTGCTAAAAGCATAGACAGAAGCAAAATGGCTTCTATGATCTATGGAGTTAGCAGAAATAACAGAAAAGGAATTGGATATAAATCTTCTTCTGAAAAGGATTTAAATCCAAAACCTGTTGATAAAATTATCATCAAGAAGACTCCTTTATATTCCCATTTTAAATTTGGTCACTTGAATGATATTGAACACACTCGTTCTGAAAAGAACATTCATGTGTTTAAATCTAAGGCTAGTCAGAATAAACCTCATGTTGAAAAACAGAAGTTTAGGCAAACCTTCAGAACAACTAACCCAAAAGGACCCAAGAAGATCTGGGTACCTAAAAGTAAAATAATTCTTGTTGCAGATGTTCTTAGCAGCAAAGTCAGGACGCCAATCATGGTACCTGGACTCTGGATGCTCGCGACACATGACAGGAGAAAGGTCTATGTTCCAAAGTCTGGAGCTTAGATTTGGAGGTGATGTGAAATTTGGAGGGAATCATAAGGGCAAGATCATTGGATATGACACTATTAGAAATGGTAAACTTTCCTCTATTACTAATGTTTTACTTGTAGAAGGGTTAAAGCATAATCTATTGTCCATAAGTCAATTAAGTGACAATGGTTATGACATAACTTTTAATCAAAAATGTTGTAAAGCTATTAGTCAAAAGGATGGCTCAATCCTATTTATTGGAAAGAGGAAGAACAATATTTATAAAATAAATCTTTTAGAACTTAAGGTTCAGAATGTTAAATGTCTCTTGTCTGTAAATGAGGAGCAATGGGTCTGGCACAGAAGATTGGGGCATATTAATATGAGATGTATATCTCAGATTAATAAACTTAATCTTGTCAGAGGACTTCCTAATCTGAAGTTCACTTCAGAAGCTCTTTGTGAAGCATGTCAAAAAGGAAAGTTTTCAAAATCATCTTTTAAATCAAAAAATGTTGTTTCTACTTCCAGACCACTAGAATTACTTCATATTGATCTGTTTGGACCAGTGAAAACTGCATCCATCAGAGGCAAGAAGTATGGATTAGTCATTGTTGATGACTATAGTAGATGGACATGGGTAAAGTTCTTAAAACACAAGGATGAGTCACATTCTGTGTTCTTTGACTTCTGCAAACAAGTCCAGAATGAAAAAGATTTCAAAATTATAAAAGTCAGAAGTGATCATGGTGGTGAATTTAAAAATAAATATTTTGAAAAATATTTTAATGAAAATGGCATTGCTCATGATTTTTCCTGTTCTAGAACTCCACAACAAAATGGAGTTGTAGAGAGGAAAAATAGAACTCTGCAAGAAATGGCCAGAACCATGATCAATGAGACAAATCTAGCAAAGCATTTTTGGGCAGAAGCATTCAACACAGCCTGTTACATTCAGAACAGAGTGTCTGTAAGACCTCTTCTTGAGAAGACTCCCTATGAACTGTGGAAGAACAGAAAGCCCAACATTTCATATTTTCATCCTTTTGGATGTATTTGCTATATGTTAAATACTAAAGAAAATCTGAACAAGTTTGATTCTAAAGCACAGAAGTGTTTCATGCTTGGGTATTCTGAACGCTCTAAAGGCTACAGAGTATACAATACTGAGACACAGATTGTGGAAGAATCTATTCATATTAGATTTGATGATAAGCTTGGCATTAAAAAGCCAAAGCAGTCTGAAAACTCTGCAGATAGAGAAGTAGTCTTCACAGACTCTGAAAGCTCAGAGGCAGACAAACCTCAAGTGAAGGAACCAGAAGCAACGCCAGATGCAATTCCTTTAACTTCTCAGATGAACAACTTAAACATTTTTGAAGAATCAACTGTTAGAGGATCATCTTCCAGAATCAAAGCTTCTCATCCAGAGAATGTCATTATTGGAAAGAAGGATGACCCTATCAGAACAAGATCCTTTCCTCAGATCATCTGAAGCATCATTATTTGGATTGGTGTTAGTAATTGAACCAAATTCTGTAGATGAAGCTCTGCAAGACAATGATTGGATTATTGCCATGCAAGAAGAGCTAAATCAGTTCACCAGAAATGATGTGTGGGATTTAGTTCCAAGACCAAAAGGATTCAACATAATTGGAACTAAATGGGTCTTCAGAAATAAGCTTAATAAGAAAGGAGAAGTTGAAACAAATAAGGCAAGGCTTGTTGCTCAAGGGTACAGTCAACAAGAAGGTATTGATTACACTGAAACTTATGCTCTAGTGGCAAGGTTATAATCTATACGCCTTCTTATTTCATTTGCTGCACAATATAACATCACTCTATATCAGATGGATGTTAAAAGTGCCTTTCTAAATGGTATTATAAAAGAAGAAGTTTATGTTCACCAGCCTCCTGATTTTGAGAGTGAAAAATTTCCAGAACATGTTTTCAAACTAAAGAAATCTCTGTATGGTTTAAAAGAAGCTCCCAGAGCTTGGTATGAGAGATTGAGCAATTTTATTCTGGAGAAAATTTTCATCAGAGGCAAAGTGGACACAACACTCTTTTGTAAAACATTTAAGAAAGATCTTCTAATTTGTCAAATATATGTGGATGATATCATATTTGGATCTACCAATACTATGCTGGGAAAGGAGTTTGCTCAATATATGCAGGCAGAATTTGAAATGAGCATGATGGGAGAATTGAGATTCTTTCTGGGAATTCAAGTCAACCAGACTCAAGAGTGCACTTACATCCATCAGACCAAGTATGTTAAAGAACTTCTGAAGAAATTTAACATGACTGATAGTAAGCTGGCAAAGACTCTCATGCATCCAACTAGTTCACTAGGCAAGGAAGAGGTAAGTAAGAAAGTAGATCAGAAACTCTACAGAGGTATAATAGGATCTCTTCTCTACTTAACTGCTTCTAGACCTGACATTTTGTTCAGTGTATGCTTATGTGCCAGATTCCAATCAGATCCTAGAGAATCACACTTAACAGCTGTTAAGAGGATTCTAAGGTATCTGAAAGGTACTTCTAATGTGGGTTTGTGTTACAGAAAATCTGATGATTTCAAATTAGTTGGATTCTGTGATGCTGATTACGCTGGAGACAGAGTGGAAAGAAAAAATACTTCTGGAAGTTGTCAATTTCTAGGAAGAAATATAATCTCTTGGTACAACAAGAAGCAACCCACAATTGCACTATCAACTACAGAGGCAGAATATATACATGCTGCTGGATGTAGCATGCAGATGCTCTGGATGAAAAGTCAGTTAGAAGACTATCAGATATTTGAAAGTAACATTTCTATATTCTGTGATAATACTTCTGCTATATGTTTGTCTAAAAAACCCATTTTACACTCTAAGGCAAAACATATAGAAATTAAGCATCATTTCATCAGAGACTATGTTTAGAAGGGAATTATAAACTTAGCCTTTGTTGATACAGATCATCAATGGGCAGATATTTTCACAAAACCCCTTGTTGAAGATAGATTCAAATTTATTCTGAAAAATATTGGTATGGATTTGTGTCCAGAATAATATTTGTCAGAAGCAAATTTTACAGATGCAAAATGTTTAATGCTCTGAAGTATTTCATCTGTTAATTTATTCATTTTCTTAGATTATTTTACTTGTGTAAATCTGAACTAACAATGCTCAGAGGATCTGAACGTTAGTAAACATTTCATTTCTCAAGAGAATTTAGAAACACATGCAAGCAAACATGTGTCACTCTAAATCTGCAAAGATGGCGTGTACACTACTGAAGAGACGTTTGAGGTGAAATTTGAATAGTGAAAATCTTGATTTTCCCCCCAATTTGTCAGAATCAATTAATGCTTGAAATGATTTTTATTCTCTTTTATTAATTAAAATTAATTGCTACGAGTAAACGTGTTTTAATTGTCCGTTTGTATGCCTAATTGTTCTCTATAAATACCACATCTCTCACCACTTTCACACTTTTCACAATTCACGAAAGTTTATGCATTTCTGTCTTCTTTTCTCTCTTCACAAAAACCCTAAACCAAAACCTTTGTCAAAATCATCTTCAATGGCAACTTCATCTTCTACAGCTGCTCAGTTCCAATCAACCATGGCTGCAGTTACTTCTGCAAATATGGGTGTGGCTCCATATACGACACCAAAAAGGACTTTGTTAACACCTGTTGACAAACTGGAAGTTCTCTGTGAATCAATGGTGGAATTTGATTCATTAGCTGACAATGGATTTGAATTTCGTTCAATAGTTGATGCTCAAGGCTGGGTAAAATACTTTGACAGATTATTTGGACCAGTTTACCCTCATCTGGTGAAAGAATTCTGGATACATGCTTCTGTATACCCCAAATTCATTTTGTCTTCTGTTCTAGGTAAGGAGATTATAATTACAGAAGATCTGATCAGGAAACTCATAGGATATGAGGAGACTGATGGAGTATCTCATCTACCAGCTGGGCGTGTAGATATGGAAGAAGTTATGAGGAAGTCATGACTGCTGGACAGGCCTCTAACAAGTTTAAAGATCTGAAGCCTGACTACAAAATCTGGGCAAAGATTTTCATGGGATGCATTCATCACAAAAAGTCTACAAATTCTCCAGACTATGTGAACAATGAACAACTCTACTTCATGTACTGTTTAAGTCAGAGCACTAAGGTAGATCTTCCTTACATTCTGTTCATGCACTTATGGAATCACATTAATGCTTCAAGAGAATCTGTAAAAGATAAGGGTCAGAAGATCAGAACATGGATTCCCTTTGGAAGGTTAATCTCAGATATTCTGACAGAAAATGGACTGGTAACTGCTCTGTATGCTGCTGGAGTCATAGATGAACTTGAATCTATTGTTGGGAAACCTCTGAATACCAAGAGTCTTCAGAGACTAAAAATTGTAGAGGAACTCACATCAGCACCCAAGAAGCTGAACATCTCTGAACTCAGTCAGAAGCGAATTCCAGTTGAGAACTACCCACTGTTCTGTGCTGAAGAACCAAGGGACATAATTTTAAGGTATATTGATTCTTGTAAGGTAGATGGAACCCCAGTTCCTGCAGATATTTTGAAAAGAGCAAGGGAACCAATGCCTGATGGAGGAAATGAGAACACAAGGAAGAGAGGTCAATTAGAAGCAGAAGATGTGAATGTTCAGAAGAAGCCCAAAGTTGCTGACAAGTCTCAGAAGCTGATTAAGAGGAAAGCATCTGGAGACGCTCCCTCTGTTCCCACAAAGCGTATCAAAATTAAAGGTACCAAATCTTTTGTATCTTCTTTCAATAATACTGTTTTAAATGATTCAACATTTAAGTCTATTCCAAAACCACCTCCTACTCAGAAACAATCTGTTCCTGCTCCATCTCATATCTCTGTTCCATCCCCACAAAAATCATCTGATCTTGTTTCCAACACACATGTAAAACCTTCTACTAATCAATCATCTGCACCAACACCAATAATAACAACACCAGAAAATCAAACTCCACCACCTCCAACAAAACAATCTGAACAACAACAACAACAACCAGAGAAACAACCACAACCAGAAAAACCAACAAAACAATCTGAACAACAACAACAACCAGAGAAACAACCACAACCAGAAAAACCAACAGAACAATCTGAACAACAACAACAAAAATCACAACCAGAAAAACAATCTGAACAACATCAATCACAACCAGAAAAACCATCATCAAACACATCTGAACCTATTGGATCTGCACAAGTGACTTTTGAACCTATAAAAGTTACATCTGATCCTGTTACATCTGATCCACCTACATCTAAACCACCTACATCTGAACCACCCACAACAGAACTACCTACATCAAAACCACCTACATCTGCACCTCCTTCACAACTTCCTGAGAACCCATCAGAATCAACCAACCCATCTGAAACCCATATCCTTGAGACAGAGGTTCTAAACATTACACCTCTCAAAATTATTTTTGAAGTGTCCTCCATGTCTTACACTCCAACCACATGCTCAAATTCATCAAAATCTGATATACACCCAGATTTTCTGATATCTCCCTCTCACAGAAATTCTGAAGTTAACCAACCAGAACCACCTATTTCTTCTGGAATCCTCATTCCCAATCCTATCCCAACACCTAAACCATCTTCTGAAATTCTTATTCCCAATCCTAACCCAACACCTAAGCCATCCTCTGAAATTCTCATTCCCAATCCTATCCCAACATCTAAGCCAAGAACATCTGAGTGTGTACCCTCTGCTTCGTGTAAACTGTTTTCATCTCACAAACTTCCCTCTGGTTACAAATTAAAAAATTTCTACACCAGAATTAAACCATCTGACACAATCACTCCTTTTAAACCCAAACTAACCATCACTCTACCATCTGTTCTTCAACAGTATATCAAAAATCTACCAGCAGTAAGTTCATAAGATGTAAAACTATACTCTGCTAAATCTGTTAAATCTGCTACACCTGCCAAATCTGCATTCAAACCTTACTCTGATAAACCACTTGATGTTGTTTCCCATGCATCAACTGCAAAACCATGTCTGTTGAATGCTCTAAACAGATCAAAACCTGACAAATCATCTGATCTTCCATTCATACCATACTACCCTCCTCCTCTGATCACCATTCATAAATCCATCTTTCCACCTTCTCCCCAACCCAGGCCAATCACATTGGAAACTCTTCTACACCCAAGACCTAGACTAAATGCTAATCATTTATTTACAAGTTTTTTGCAAGAAATACAGATGTATTTAGGTTCTGTACAGAGGAAGTGTTCATCAACAATGGATGCAAGTGAATCTGATGCCATTTGGAATGGCTTCATAAACAGATTCAATATTGTAGCATCAAATCTGAAGAACCTATGTTCTGATGATGCAAAGCTCAGATTTGCTGAAACTGCTAGAAGTCTGCTCTGGACTGTTAGAAGATCTGCACCATTGCTTCTAAAAGATGCTCCTTCATCATCAGAAGAGCATACTGAATCTGCATCTGAAGACAACCCTCTTGCTATGACTCTGGTAGAACATCCCTCTAGATCTGCTGCTCCTAACCCCAGATCCCCTATGGAAATTGACTCTGCTCATGCTTCAGAATCTGTCCCACCATCTTCATCTGAGATCAAGAAAGAGTATCCAGATCTTGAAGATAAGATTGCAGTTCTGGAAGCTGGTCAATCAGAGATTAAGTCTTGGATGGCTAAGCAAGATAAGAAGTCTGAAGACATGGCTCAGTGGATGTCCAAACAAGATCAGAAGAATGAAACCATGGCTAAGTGGATGTCAAAACAAGAACAGTCCTCTTCTGAGATCACGGATCTGTTGAAGATGATTTTGTCAAAACAATCTTAGTTTATTTTTTTTCTGATGTTTGCATCTAATGTTTGCACATGTACTTGAATATTTTATGATGTTTGCACTTTTTGCTCTGAATGAATGAATGTTTCAAAGTTTTCTCCACATGATTTATCTCATTTGTTTTTCCTTTTATTTGTCTTTTCAAAGTTCTTACTTTTTGCTTATGACAAAAAAGGGGGAGAAAATAGATCTGAACTGTTTAATTAAACTTTACCAGAATGAAACTTCAGACATATCAATTTTATCTAACATAATATCTGAGTATTTCAGAACATTTGATAAGTATACTCTGTAAAAGAAACTCTGAGACTCCCAGATTATATATAAGTTATCAGACTCTGACTCTGAAATATGCAAGAGACTCTGACTCTCAAATGTTTAAGACAATCAAGCTCTAACTCTGAAAAATACTCAAGACAAAAAGGGAAGTTTCTATTCCTTATTAATATTTAATTCAGGGGGAGATTCATCATCTCAGGGGGAGTTATAATTATTCTCTTTACAATTAAACAAAATTTCTGATGTTTTTGTCATCATCAAAAAGGGGGAGATTGTTAGAACACAGATTGATTCTTAATAATATCTCTATGTTTTGATGATAACTATTATGAAATTTTGTAATTAAGAATTATATACTCTAAAATTTTCTTAAGAATGTTTGCTGCAGATATCAAAGTAAATATCACTCCAGAAGCAAATCAGAACTGAACATAAGAAATATGCAAGGCTCTGAAGCATCAGATGCACCCATTAGAAGATTCTGAACGCTGCCATTAGAAGATCCTGAAGCAGAAGCTCCAGAAGGATCTGAAGCAGAAGCTCCAGAAGAATCTGAAGCAAGTCAGAAGCATCTGAACCAATGAAGAATTTTGTATGGAGACTTTTTCAAGCATAGTTACCTTAGAAGACTCTGAGAGTACTAACGCTGCCAGTACTGAGGATCTGACCCAAAACTCTGCTCTGAACTTATACACGCTAAAAGCACACTTGCTGCAAAGACTCTGATTCAGCAAAACTCTGATCAACATCAGAATGCTCTGATCAAATTAAAATCTGATGATTCTTGCTGAAAACTGTTGAAGAAGAATTCAAAGATTATGTCCGTTGGAATATCCAAACGACTCTTTCCTCATTTATGCTAGACCCAAGAACACAAACAAAAAGGATTTATCTGTGCTTTCTTCTTCTAGGAAAGGTCACTTGATGTGAAGACAAAAAGGCTCAGACCTTTTTGGTACACACTTCTCAACGTGAAATACTCTTGGATCACTGTGCCTATAAAAGCAAGTCTCCACTCATCTTCTTCAGGGGACGTATCACTTGAAAAGAATTCTTTATCTAAAGCTCTCATACAATTCATATATTCTTTCTAGAATTAATTTCTTTGTTCTTAATATCAAGTGAAAAATCACAGTTGTGATAAAGCTTTAATAGAAGCATTTTAACACTTGTATTTGTTATTACATTTGATTGTAAGAAAACCTTAAGAAGATCCAGTTAGGATCAGTAGTTCTTGAGAAGACTTTGAACAGTTGTTCTTAGTGCTTACTATTGTAATCAGTTGATTAAATAGTGGATTAAATCATTGATTGAGAAAGGCAAATCATTCTAGAAAGGGTGGACTGGAGTAGTTGAGTTCAACGAACCAGGATAAAAATAACTGAGTTTTTATTAATAAGTTTTTATCTTCATACTTATTCAACCTCCCTTCTAAGTATTTTCTCACCTTCAAAAATTACTAATTAAAATATAAATCCTAAGTTAATAAATAAATTCCTAAAAAATATTCTAAATCTAAAATAATAACTAAAAACCTAAAAATATTCTAAAATCCTAAAATATTTCTAATAATTATTTCTAAATCTAAATAATAACTAATTTCTAAAAATATTCTAAAATCTAAAAATAAAAACTAAAATCCTAATAATTAACTCTAATCTAAATAAAAACTAATTTCTAAAAATATTCTAAAATTTGTAAATAAAAACTAAAATCCTAATAATTAACTCTAATCTAAATAATAACTAATTTCTAAAAATATTTTAAAATCCTAATAATTAACTCTAATCTAAATAATAACTAATTTCGAAAAATATTCTAAATTTTTTTTATCTAAAACTGAAATTAACTAAATCTAACATTTTAATACTAATCCTAAAATAAAAAGATAAAATAAAATAAAAAAATTAATTATTCTAAATTTAAAATAGTAAACTAATTAAATAATTCTAAAAACTAACTAAAACTAAAATTAATTCTAGAAAAAATACTAATTCTAAAAGTGCTAATTCTAGAAAAATACTAATTCTAAAAATGCTAATTCTAAAAAAATACTAATTCTAAAATCATAAACTATTTCTAAAAATATAAACTAATCTAAATACGAATTCTAGAAAAAATACTAATTTTAAAATCATAAACTATTTCTAAAAATATAAACTAATATTATCCTAAATATAATCCTAAGATAATATTTAATCAAAATGAATAAATAAATAAAACAAAATTCATGAAAAACAGTAAGAAAGAAAAGAAAAGGCTCAAAAGGGGCTTTCCACCATGACACACGGGTCGGTTCGGGCCCTATAACACGGTCAGCATTAACAAAATTCTGCTAATGGGGCTTTCCTTTTGACTAATAGCTTTACAACATTTTTGATTAAAAGTTATGTCATAACCATTGTCACTTAATTGACTTATGGACAATAGATTATGCTTTAACCCTTCTACAAGTAAAACATTAGTAATAGAGGAAAGTTTACCATTTCTAATAGTGTCATATCCAATGATCTTGCCCTTATGATTCCCTCCAAATTTCACATCACCTCCAAATCTAAGCTCTAGACTTTGGAACATAGACCTTTCTCCTGTCATGTGTCGCGAGCATCCAGAGTCCAGGTACCATGATTGGCGTCCTGACTTTGCTGCTAAGAACATCTGCAACAGGAATTATTTTACTTTTAGGTTCATCAATTGCTACATGTTCATTAGGAAAGAACCGCTACATGTTCATTAGGAAAGAAAAAGAAAAAAGAAAAACACACTCAAAGGAAGGACACAGGTATCGTGAAAGCACCATTAGCAGAAAATCACGGTAAACTCTGGTTCCTCCAACCGATCGTTCTCTTCCATCGCCTCATCTCTCGATCTCGCGAAATCTCTCCTCTCACGGTCGAGTTCTTCTCCTTTTTTTATTCTCACGATTTCAACCTCAAACTTCTCTCTACCAGACTCGGAAATTCGATGCAAAGGAAATAGAGAAACTAGTCGGGACCGCGTTCACGATGTCAATGGCTATATCACACGATCATAAACAAGCATAAATCAATCAGAAACAAGATTAATGTATCAGAAAGTTACCTGCGGACGGGGGTGAGTCAAACTCGTGTTGTTTTTCTGGTATGCGACTCTTGTTTCAAAACCTTCCTTTTGTTTTTTTCTTGGATTTGCTTTGCCAAAATAGTGAAAAGTGTCTGTGGTAGTTTGCTGTTGTTGCTGAATTTTTTTGTCTGTTTGTGTTTTGGACCTTGTGGTCCTATGGTTCTCATTTGACAAAATTTTCTGAATAGTTTTTGTGGTGCCTTAAATTGAAATTGATATGGATGGATGTATGGTTTTGTTTTGTGACAACATGGTTTTGTTTTGAATGAATTGAATCTATGGTTATGGGATTTAAAATGGTTATGTAATGTGGTGTGATTTTTGAAATTGTTGGAATGCAATGTAATTTGGACTAGTGCAAATGCTGAATTTTGTTATGATGTTACAATGGTGAATTTTTGAAATGTAAACAATGATGCTATGCTGAATTTTGGTGAATTTTGTAGGTTTTTGAGTGCAGAATATTTGGTGAATTTTGTAGGTTTATGAGTGTATAATTTTTGTTGAATTTTATAGGTTTTAAATGAGCATGTAGTATGGCTAATTGAGGCATGAAAGTACTGTGGTGAATGTGATCATGGAGACGAATCATGAGTGGGTTAAAGGTCGAAGGACAAGCTTAGACTTTATTGTAAAATTAGAAACCTTGTGACAAAAAATCTTGTGTAATAATTTTCTAATTCCAAAACTTTTGTTATAAACTTTGACTCTTGAAAAAGTCTTGAAACTTGAATTGTGAAATGGTATGTGTTGCGGTGAAATTTGGATGTCAAGCTATTGATTAACTTGAATCTTAATTCATTTACAACCGGTCTTTGATTTATCCGAAGGAAAGGTTAAAGAAAGGAAAAACCTAAAAGGGAGAGATCTAAGGTTCGGGGGTTGGTTAAATTTAGGGAAGGTATTAGCACCCTAAACTTCCGTAGTACTCTACGGGAACCTTTTGTTTATTTTTTTTTATTTATTTCATTAATTATTTTGCTTTAAAGTATATACAAAGGATTGAAAATTAAAAAAGACCTAGGGGTTAATTCTAAGTTTACTCGGCAAGACATCGCATCTTGTGCCTACATATCCTTACGGGAATGGAATCAGAGTAACTGTAGTTCCCCTCAAAAGGGAGGTTAGAAACGTCTTGACTGTGGCCAAGGTTTCAATGGGGAATAAACGTATCTTAGGGACACGCTTACGCGGAGTGTAGAAACTCCAATATCTACGTTGTAAATTGTTAAGTGAATTAGGGTTAGGTTAGGGATTCCGCGGCGGGAAACCTTAAAACAGAGTACGGCGACTCTTTTGGCCTAACACTAGGATAAAAGCAATTTTGCCAACGGCGGGACACCTAGGCTAAACAGGGTTTGATCCATTAAAGGGGTAAGGCTATTGACTCGGCGGCCAAAAGGCTGGACCTAATCCTTTGGAAGGATAAAACTGTAAAAAAATGTGAAAATATGACAAATCATTATATGTAGGAATAATTAAGGTCTTACTAAAAAAAAAGGTTTTAATAATAAATAAAAAAAGGGTTTTGATTTAAAAAAAAAGGTTTTGATAAAAAAGGGTTTTGATATTAAAATCTACGGACCTAAACACACATGGAGATTAACATGGCAAAGTATGCACATAAACATGAAAAAGCAAAAGGTTTAATAATTTAACGGACCTAAACACATTAATATGGCAAAATATGCATATAAACATGAAAAGGCAAAAGGTTTAGTAATTTAACCTACGAAGCGGAGGTTTGCTTCGGTAAATGTGAAAAATGTTTGAATAAGGGAACACTGGAGAGCTCCAATCCTTCTGACGAGTTGTGGGAACGAGCGCCTTTCTTCTCTGGGGTCTCCTTTGTTTCTCCCTTTCTCTCTCCTCTTTTCTGAAGAAAACCTTCTGACCCCCTTTTCAACAAGGCAACACATGTATATATAGGGAACAAATTAGGGTTAACATCAAATTGTCAATAATGTCCCTAAAGCCCATTTTAAAGCCCAAACTAAATAATTAGTTAAGAAAAAATAAAATTTAAATAATTAAAAATAATTAAAATAAACTTAAAATAAAAACTAATAATCCTATTGATTCCTAAAATCAAAAATATTATAAAAAGAACAAAATTTTTTCTAATATTTTTTATTTTATGATTTTTTGGATATTTTTATGAATAATTTAGAAAAAAGTGAAAAAAAATAATATTTAAAAAAATGATTTAATTAAAATACGAAAATAATAATTAAATAATAATAAAAAACTATTTTTGTTATTTTTTAATGAAAGATAGAAAAATTTAGAGTAAAAATAATAAAAAACAAAAAGTGACAAAGGTGAGATTCGAACTCTCAACCTCTCACACTCACAACTCCTTACACATGTCCTCTTGCCAATTATGCCATTTTTACTTTTTTTAGAAAAAAAATGCATGCCATATGATATTTACCTGCAAAAAGTCAAACGACTACACAAATTTGTTAGTAATTGATTAAATGCAATAAAAATGCAATGAAATGCGACGACAAATCTTAGGGCAAAATTTGGGGTATTACAGTTGCCCCTATTTAAATAACTTCACCGGGTGATTTGAGCAACGGAGACTCGAGAAATCGTGGTGGAGGGATTTAAATACAGATAACCGAAAATTTTGCCTTTAGACGCAGTGCTATGCAATGATATGGACAAAACAAAACGAACTATAATGCTAAATATGATATGAATCTGATATGATGCGTATGATGAAAATGACAAATGCACGGATACAGACGAAACAACGTCACAGGGGACGGCCCATCGAGGAATTGCACTAGGGAAGAAGACATGTCATATCTGGAAGAATGTCGGGTAGACACGACACAGAATTGTTGATAGGTGCCAAGTAAATTAGAAATTGTCCGCAAGGTAAAACGCGGGTAAAACACGAGCTCAGGAGAAAAACGCAAATGGGGATAAAACACCCATGATGCCAAGTAAATAAATTTTGCCCACAAGGTAAGACGCGAGTAAAACACGACCTCAGGGAGAAAAAAAAGTAAATGGGGGTAAAACACCATGATGTTAGGTAAACCCAGGAATATCTGGTAAACGGGGAATAAAACACCCGGGATAAAGGTACATGAGGGATAAAACACCCAAGGATAGAAGGTAAGTGGGGAGTAAAGCACCCAAGATAGAAATGTAAATGGGGAGTAAAGCACCCAAGATAGAAATGTAAATGGGGAGTAAAACACCCAAGATAAAAATGTAAATGGGGAGTAAAGCACCCAAGATAAAAATGTAAATGGGGAGTAAAGCACCCAAGATAGAAATGTAAATGGGGAATAAAGCACCCAAGATAGAAAGGTAAATGGGGAATAAAGCACCCAAGATAGAGAGGTAAATGGGGAATAAAGCACCCAAGATGTGCACATGTATAGGAATTATGCTATGACATATGATCAAATGCAAATGCAGACGTCAACGACAAGACTCGACTCTTTCTGTGAGATGACAAAACTGGAGGACTGATTCCTCAACACGGAGATCACTGTCATTCTGTTAAACTGTATCAAGTTGATAGTCACTGTAGGAATGATGAATAACTGCTTAGGGATTATGCAAGTAAACTGCCCCAGGTCAAATGAACTGATAATTGCTTCAGCTATCTAATTCATGGAATCGACTGTTTTGCTGTATCCTCGGAGGGCTTGCCCCAGTCTGGGTCTTGAACAATTCTCTGGATAAACCAAATCTGAGAAGATATTGCCTTGAACAAATCTTGAACTAATTCTTTGACAGGATGTAAAAGGAACTTGCCCCTGATAAGATCACTTGACCAAGTTTCTCATTGTTTGAAAATTCCTTAGAGGAAAGCCAGTTTGCAAACAAAAATATTCATACAAACATGGTAATGCAAAGTTCATGCGATTTTTGAAAAATTATTTTTGAATGATGGAAAATACATGAGTCGTTAGTCAGAACAAGGCGGTTCAAGACACTCAAAGTTTAAAATAAAAGTGTATTGCCAAAATAAATGATTCGGAAGGATCTTTTGGAGTCAGGTTACGCAACCTTGCTGTAGTATACTTTCAAAATAACCTTGCTTCAATTAGGTCTTTTGAGGGTTGTAATGTGGCCTGGTTCACGGTTTATGAAACAAAAGATAAAGGCTCAAAATTTATTTGTACCAACCCAATCTACGTGATGATCTTCAGTCCTATGCTCAGTTAACTCATACTATGCATTCAGGTTCCCATAAGTTAGGGATTTCATTGATCGTAGCAATGATGACTCAGAAGTCAAACGGACCTATGAAAAGGCAGCCACTACTCCCCTATAACATTTGATTGTTTTGACATTGAGGATTTTCAAGATAAGGATTTAAAAATCTCTTTGTATTATCCCTAAATTTTGCCTGAACTGTTTATTTTAGAGTTTACAGTCAGCGGGATGCCCCAGTTTTGCCTAAGTCTCCTTCATAGGTTTTGACTTAGCGGGCTTCTTTTACTTTTTTTATATTATTTTTTTGTGTGAAGGAAAGTGACTGTTTGATTTTAATGATTACGGTGAACCATCATCGACCTTTTGATTAGAAAACATCTTCGACCCTTACTTGACGTGTGCGAAGGAAAATTTGTTAATGAAAGGTGTATCGTATGAACACATAACCAAGTTAACTGAGAACTACCCATCCCAAGGTTAAAATTGTGGGTTTTTTGTAACGAAAGAAACTCCAACTTCTAGGCCCAAAGGGGGTGACGAGGGATTAACTTCCTTATTTCTCCAGTGTTTGGGAATTGAAACAATGCCTTACATCGTCAACAAGGTTTGATTGAAAGCATACTGACAGCAATTATGGGTATAACGTTTTCATCATCCTCCCTCCGATCTTAGCATATCAAAATTTTGGACAAGAAGTAAACATTTGAAAAATAAAGCATAAAGATGCAAATAAATGGACGGAAATGAATTGAATCAAAAGTCGCAATGCTTATTTCATTAATGAAAGTACAAACATAATTAAAAGCAAACAACTTAAACAAAATAAGGAAAGTGCAAACAACGAGAAACAAAAGGCCTAGTGACAAAACTTCATTTCTGATGTACTGGCAAGGGATTTTTCTGAACATCCGGATGACTGTCTGTAAAATCAAGTATTCCAGTTCTAACCAATTCACATACTCTAGCCTTCAATGCAAAACAATGCTCCAAGTCATGGCCTGGGGCACCCTCATGGGAAGCACAATGAAGATCAACCCTAAATCCAGCCGGAGGATTAAGAGGAGGTGGTAAAGCCTTTGTAATAATCAGTCCTTGCCAGACTAAGTCAGGATATAGCTCTGTGTAAGTCATGAGAATAGGATCAAAGTGACTCCTGTTCCGTTTCTGGTCTGATATCTGTGTCGAGGAATCAGCTTGATGACTCAAAGGTACACTAGAAGACGATAGGACCAAGAAGTAGAAACTGGGGGACAAATGCAATGCAAAAATGTGATGCTGATGCCATGTAATGGTCCCAAGAATTTCGGCGGTCGATTGCAAATATTCCCTTTTAGGAAAGTCAAAAAGAACTTTTTTTTTTACTCTAAAATGTAGGACCTTTTTGAATTTGCAAAGGACCGTTGAATTCCTTGAAACTAGAAATGATATGATGCTTTATGGATGCAAAGCACAAACTCACACAAGCAAACAAAGGTCCTAATTTTAGAGGAACAATGAATGGAGTCAAGGTCTACCCTTCCCAAAGTGGTGTGGACTATAGGTTAATTGTACCTGTAGGACAAGGTTCAAAAAAAGTGCCCAAAGTCATCAGCCCATCTTTCGGATATTATCAACTTCTCGACTGACTCAAGAGTCGATAATATTCTCAAGAGAACCTCTTTTGAGTGTAGTATCGCGTAGCAACCATTGTAGGACTACTCCCACATAGTTCCCGCACTACATCCTATATAAGGCCAAGATGGTGTAAAGGTACTACGGTTCTCAGTATCACAGGCTCCAATCGATAATGGTAAAAGTTTTCACGATTACACTCGATCAACCGAACCATTTTCGAAAGTGTCTCAACTGAGCGGTGATTCTCGAGTCAACTTAGTCGGGACTTACTCCCTATAAGCCTCGTCGAATATATCAGCCATCCTATCATAAGGTCGCTCAAGTCCGGGTGTAGGACTTATCTCACAACACAGTAACTCCAAGTAAGGTACCCTAATATATACATACAAGTGAGCAAAATATATAATAAAACAAATATATAAAGAAAAATAAACAAAATAGGGATAACCCTCAATAGTTAGGACTCCCCAGTGAAGTCGCCATTTTCTGTTGCAGTGAAATTTGGATGTCAAGCTATTGATTAACTTGAATCTTAATTCATTTACAACCGGTCTTTGATTTATCCGAAGGAAAGGTTAAAGAAAGGAAAAACCTAAAAGGGAGAGATCTAAGGTTCGGGGGTTGGTTAAATTTAGGGAAGGTATTAGCACCCTAAACTTCCGTAGTACTCTATGGGAACCTTTTGTTTATTTTTTTTATTTATTTCATTAATTATTTTGCTTTAAAGTATATACAAAGGATTGAAAATTAAAAAAGACCTAGGGGTTAATTCTAAGTTTACTCGGCAAGACATCGCATCTTGTGCCTACATATACTTACGGGAATGGAATCAGAGTAATTGTAGTTCCCCTCAAAAGGGAGGTTAGAAACGTCTTGACTGTGGCCAAGGTTTCAATGGGGAATAAACGTATCTTAGGGACACGCTTACGCGGAGTGTAGAAACTCCAATATCTACGTTGTAAATTGTTAAGTGAATTAGGGTTAGGTTAGGGATTCCGCGGCGGGAAACCTTAAAACAGAGTACGGCGACTCTTTTGGCCTAACACTAGGATAAAAGCAATTTTGCCCACGGCGGGACACCTAGGCTAAACAGGGTTTGATCCATTAAAGGGGTAAGGCTATTGACTCGGCGGCCAAAAGGCTGGACCTAATCCTTCGGAAGGATAAAACTGTAAAAAAATGTGAAAATATGACAAATCATTATATGTAGGAATAATTAAGGTACAAAAATAAGAAAAGTAATAAAGGCAGAGGGTATAAGAAACAAAGAAACATTTCTGAAAACATGAAAAATATGAAAATATGTAATGACACTTAGAATGAAGTGAGGGAGGAAAATAGTGTGGGGCTGTGGCCACCACAAGCACATCTCAACCTCGAGCATGCACATGAAATGTCAAAAGAAAGAAAAGTAATAAAAGGGTACATAAAATGACACGACAAACATCAAACATCAGGAGTTCCTTACGAAAATGTTTTAATTTTTTAATATTTTAATTATAAAAAAAAAAGTTTTAATTTTTCAATAAAAAATATTTAAATTAAAATTATAAAAAAAATTAAGTTTAAATTATAAAAAAAAAGTTTTTGGGGGAAAAGTCTTTTCAGTTTTTTTTAGAACAAAAAAGGCTTTTCATCCAAAAAAAGGCTTTTCAGTTTTTTTTGGAAAAATGCTTTTCAGTTTTTTTGGGAAAAGGTTTTTGGGAACAAAAAGGTTTTTTTTTTCTTCTTGGGAACAAAAAGGCTTTTCAGTTTTTAAAAAAAGGTCTTACTAAAAAAAGGTTTTAATAATAAATAAAAAAAAGAGTTTTGATTTTAAAAAAAAGGTTTTGATAAAAAAGGGTTTTGATATTAAAATCTACGGACCTAAACACACATGGAGATTAACATGGCAAAATATGCACATAAACATGAAAAAGCAAAAGGTTTAATAATTTAACGGACCTAAACACATTAACATGGCAAAATATGCATATAAACATGAAAAGGCAAAAGGTTTAGTAATTTAACCTACGAAGCGGAGGTTTGCTTCGGTAAATGTGAAAAAGGTTTGAATAAGGGAACACTGGAGAGCTCCAATCCTTCTGACGAGTTGTGGGAACGAGCGCCTTTCTTCTCTGGGGATCTCCTTTGTTTCTCCCTTTCTCTCTCCTCTTTTCTGAAGAAAACCTTCTGACCCCCTTTTCAACAAGGCAACACATGTATATATAGGGAACAAATTAGGGTTAACATCAAATTGTCAATAATGTCCCTAAAGCCCATTTTAAAGCCCAAACTAAATAATTAGTTAAGAAAAAATAAAATTTAAATAATTAAAAATAATTAAAATAAACTTAAAATAAAAACTAATAATCCTATTGATTCCTAAAATCAAAAATATTATAAAAAGAACAAAATTTTTTCTAATATTTTTTATTTTATGATTTTTTGGATATTTTTATGAATAATTTAGAAAAAAGTGAAAAAAAATAATATTTAAAAAAATGATTTCATTAAAATACGAAAATAATAATTAAATAATAATAAAAAACTATTTTTGTTATTTTTTAATGAAAGATAGAAAAATTTAGAGTAAAAATAATAAAAAACAAAAAGTGACAAAGGTGAGATTTGAACTCTCAACCTCTCACACTCACAACTCCTTACACATGTCCTCTTGCCAATTATGCCATTTTTACTTTTTTAGAAAAAAAATGCATGCCATATGATATTTACCTGCAAAAAGTCAAACGACTACACAAATTTGTTAGTAATTGATTAAATGCAATAAAAATGCAATGAAATGCGACGACAAATCTTAGGGCAAAATTTGGGGTATTACAGTATGTAAAGTCTTGAAACTTGAATTGTGAAATGGTTACAAATTGGAACCTTAGGAATGGTTTGACATGTAATTATGTACTCTAAATGGTCATAGCAAGTGTTTCTTGAATCAAAACTTTGAATGGGAAAATTGAATATTAAATTTGACAATCTTGTAGCGTCATATTCAGATTGAAAACCTTGGATCGTAGATTGATCTAGAAATGATTATCCTTAATCAATGATTTTTCATGTCAATTCTTGAATCTTTTTGCCACTTTTGAAGATGGTTTGACAACAAGATTAATTTCAACCACTTGAAACATTTCTTGAAAAGAAACTTGTAAGTTGGTCCAAAATTTCTCGAGTCATGACTTAAAATCAAACTTGAAACCAAATTCTCATGCCTTTAAGCTCCAAGTAAGCCACTTTTATCCAAAGAATCCATACTAAAACTCTACTTTCAAACCCCAAGTCAACTTGTATTTAGCAATGAACCTAAACTGATTGACCTTTATCAAGCTCAACCACAAAGGGTGAGAAACCCTGATCTCCATGCTTAGGCGCTATGATGAAGAAAACAGTCTGAGATGCTGACAATCAACAAAAAACTTGGCTCTTCAGTCTCTACTAGCACCCTGATGAAACCTCTAACAAACCATGAGCAATTGAGATAACATTAATATCTTGAATCCAATGAATCTCCAATTTCACACCTTGATTTCATGAAAACACTATAGCTCTTTCCTTGAATAATCCTTGAAGACGAATGGTAAGGCTTGAAGTACAGAAAGATCCATGACCATAAAAACCCTAAAATGATCTTCAATTGATGAATCTTAACGAGATCAATCCGGATGAATAATAAAACTCTAGTCCAAAATTTATGGAAAAACTTCAGGGAATCCAAATTCTAAATGTCAAGAACCTTTACAAATCAAGGATGGAAATCTAGCTCTCCATAGCCACTAAATCGATCTCGAACACTTATTCATAAGCAAAGACCCTTCCTCGATATTCCATTGCGAATCCACATGCTTGGCATGCACCATGGTAATATATGATAAGATGAACGTATGAGTGAAAAGCTCTCGGGTGAAAATGAGGGTATGACACTTACTTTCACATATTCGGATGCAAGTGCTTTGTCTTGAACAATGACAAAGACAATCTCGGTAAGTTTGATGAGAAATCTGAGGAAGGCATATTTCTTGGCTACTCTCTCTCTCTAGTAAGGTTTATAGAATTTATAATAAAAGAACTTTAACTATTGAAGAATCAATACATGTTAAATTTGATGAATCTAACCCCTCAAATGAGGAAATTATTTTATGTGATGATGATGATGATAGTGTAGATGTTACTAAAGAAGGTACTTCTCAATCAAATGATCAGCCTAAGCATCAAGAAGAACCGATTCAACAAAAGTCAAAAGATGATAATCTACCTAAGCAATGGACAACACATAGAGCTCGCCCGATTGATAAAGTAATTTGTGATTTGAATCAAGGCGTTACAACTAGACTCAACCTCAAGGATGCATGCTTGAATATGGCGTCCGTATCTCAAATTGAACCTTCCAAAGTTGATGAAGCCTTAGGAGACGACCAATTGATCATTGCTATGCAAGAAGAGTTAAACATATTCGAAAGGAATCAAGTTTAGGAACTTGTTCCTAGGCCAAGTAATAAACACATCATATGTACCATATGGGTATTTAAAAACAAACTTGATGAGAATGGGATAATTATTTGAAACAAGGCAAGATTGGTGGCCCAAGGATATAATCAAGAAGAAGTAATTGGTTTCGAAGAAACTTTCGCTCCGGTTGCAAGGTAGAAGGTATTCGTTTATTACTTGCTTATGCGTGTTCATTGAATTTTCATTTGTACCAGATGGACGTCAAGAGCGCTTTCCTGAGCGGCTACATCAATGAAGAAGTTTATGTCAAACAACCCCTTGGCTTTGAAGACTTCAAGAATCCATGACATGTCTTTAAGTTGAGAAAAGCTCTTTATGGCTTAAAGCAGGCACCAAGGGCATGGTATGATCGTCTAAGCAATTTTCTATGCGAAAAGGGATTTGAAAAAGGTAAAGTAGATAAGACATTGTTCATCAAGCGAATTAAGGACAACACTTTATTAGTTCAAGTCTATGTTGACGACATCATATTTGGATCAACCAAGAAAGATCTTTGTGAGGAATTCTCGTTGACGATGCAAGTAGAGTTCGAGATGTCTATGATGGGAAAGATGGATTACTTTCTTGGCTAACAAATAAAGCAGTTGAAGGATGACATCTTCATCAACCATGCCAAGTATTGCAAAGAGTTGTTGAAGAAATTTGACATGGATGGTTGTAAAGCAATGTTTACTCCAAAGGGATCCGGAACTTACTTTCTCTATTGTATTTGAAGGCAAGTCGTCCTGACATAATGTTTAGTGTGTGTTTATGTGCTTGGTTTCAAGCAAATCCAGAGGAATCGCATCTCACTACTGTAAAGAGGATCATGAAGTATCTCAAAGGAACAACCAATGTTAGACTATGGTATCCAAAAGGTAGTATCTGTAACTTAGTAGGTTATTCTGACTCGGATTATGTAGGTTGTAAAACAGATCGTAAAAGCACGAGTGGAACATATCACATTCTAGGTAATGCATTGGTTTCTTGGTTCTGTAAGAAGCAAGCATGTGTTTCTTTTAGCACGGATGAAGCAGAATACATTGCGGCAGGAAGTTGTTGTGCAAAAATTCTTTGGCTCAAACAACAGCTACATGATTATGGACTGAATCTCGGATGTGTTCCTCTAAGGTGTGATAATACAAGCACGATAAACATTACAAAGAACCCTGTCATGCACTCAAGGAAAAAACACATTAATATTTAACATCATTTCCTACGAGATCGCGTTCTCCAAAAAGACGTTGAAGTTACTTTCATGGATACACATAACCAACTGGCATACATCTTCAGAAAACCACTTCCAAAAGAAGCCTTTTACAAGATTCAGAGGGAACTTGGAATTTTAGATGAAGGTGATGTATAAATCTTCAATAATAATTCATTATTTTTCTAAAAATAATGCCATGGTATACTTATATTATATACTTTATTATTTTCTATATGATCAAAGTTGAGAATTTTCACAAACTATATTCTTACATGAGGTAATGACCAATTTTATAACATGTTTGATCTTTCCATATGTGCATTATGTCTTATAATAACATGTTAAAATATCTCTTTATGGAAAACTCATGTTGTTTAAGAGATATGAAGTTGTTGTTTTTTGGCTTATGGTAACCGATTACTCATTCTTGGTAACCGATTACCACTGTTGCATTTTCTCTTCTGTTTGTTGTTTTTGGTATGGTAACCGATTACCCATACCTGGTAATCGGTTACTACTGTTTCGTTTTCACTTCTGGTTATTGTTTTTGTTATGGTAACCGATTACCCATACCTGGTGTCGCTTGCGCGAAAATAAGGTGCCGGCATGACAGAAGAGTCGCCACCTTTCGTTATTTATCCCTCAGAGCGGGAAAGGAAACGATCGGAAAAACCTGACGAAAAAGGGTAAGACAAGGTCATCGCAACCATTGTCTGGGTTCGGGAGTCGGTTACGCAAGGGGAAGGTATTAGCACCCCTCACGTCCGTCGTACTCGACGGGATCCTCGCTTGTTTGTTTACTTGGACGGGTTGGTTATAATCTATCTACCTATCAAGGCTGGCTGAAAAAGAAAAGAAAAATGACTCGGCAAAGCGTCGCACTTTATGCCTACGTATTCCCGTCTGGACCGAGAAATCAGAGTCAACGTAGTTCGGCTAACTACGGGTGAAGGTGGGGAAGGTTGCTCGCTAGGATGTCGCATCCTATGCCTACGTACTTTCATCTGGTATGAAAGATCAGAGCAAACGTAGTTCGGGTAACTACGGGTTATCTCCTAAAAGAAGTGTTTTTTTATTGTGTTTGCAATCTCAACCGCACAAGAGACTATGACCTGAGAGTGAATGCGTCGCATGTCACCCAAAGGGTACCATGCTAAACATCCATCCTCAGATGGCTTAAGGCTCGTAGCGTACGAGAGAAATCATTCATGATTACTGTATCTTAAACTGCTTCGAGATGAGAAGAGAACAGGCCCAACTAGGAGGGAAACTATCAAGTCCTACTGTTATCATGCCATGGATTCATCCTATGGTTGAGGTTTGAACAGGGAACTCCTAGATGTTGTCATGCATAGGTTTCAACCTAAAAGTCTATCATCAAATCCTCATCAGAGGAAATGAGAGTCCTAAGGGATCATATCAATGATACACCAAAACAGACAAAAGCATCAGCTTTAATAGTAAAATGCATGCAATGCAAGTGAGGGAGGAAATGTGTGTGGGGCTTCAGCCTCCACAAGCTCGTCTCAACCTCAAGCCAGTCATGAAACAACAGTAATCATACTGAAAATAAACAACATGCTATCAAGCAATGAACAGATAAAGGAAATGAAGTGCCATCAGGCAAACAAAACACATGCTTGAGAAAGAAAGGATCTACTCTCTAATCCTAACCCTAACACAGAATCTGAATCAAATCTAAGCAAAGCCCTAAAGCAAAACCTAACCAAAAGAAATCAATCCCAGCCTTCAAGCTTCAGAACAAGCTTACCAAAGACAGGGAGCTAAGTAGGCAGACTCATAGTGTCTTCCTCAGGAAAGCACCAGGAGGTGTATACTCAGGAATCATATCCTACGTGGCTCAACCACTGTGATCAGTTTACATTCCTCCTCAGGAGAAATTAAACTCACAAGCAGGCTCCAACATCACTGGATATTTAGGAAATCCTATCTGAACTAGTGGAACTAAGTGAATAGACCCATAGGACCTTCCTCAGGAAAGTACTAGGAGGCTTCCACTTAGGAGTTGTACCCTATGTGGCTCAACAACATGTGATCAGTTTACATTCCTCCTCAGGAGAAATTAAACTCACAAGTTGGCTCCAACATCATTGGATACTTAGGAAAGCCTAGACAAACTAAGGGAACTAAGTGAATAGACCCATAGGACCTTCCTCAGGAAAGTACTAGGAGGCTTTCACTTAGGAGTTGTATCCCATGTGGCTCAACAACATGTGATCAGTTTACATTCCTCCTCAGGAGAAATTAAACTCACAAGTTGGCTCCAACATCATTGGATACTTAAGAAAGAGGTGAGAAGAAAGAATGAAAGTCATTCATAGTGCCTTCCTCAGGAAAGTACCATGAACTTCCTTCAAACTTCAGGATCTCAAACCTCACAGGCAGGGAATAAGCCAAGCTCTGGGTCTCTGAGTCTTGATCTACAATCTTCTCTTCATGATGCTCTCCATCAAGGTCTTCAAGGCAACACAAGCCCCTCAACAAATTCCTCACAATGAACCCCAAAGATGAACAGATACCCACAGGGGAGACAAAATCAACAGGCAACTTCAGAAAATACCTAAAAATACTAAACCAAGGGGGAGAAATCTATCAATTATTCACAAGGGACCTACAACATCTACCCATAACATCCACATGGGCCTCTACCCAAAAATCAAGACAAAACTATCTAAAGAAAATGAATTTCCTCACCTATGCACAACCTAAACCCTAATTAGGATACCCTAATGCTACCCTAATTAAACTAATCAAAATTTAATCTAAAAATCAAGAATTAAATCCTATGGGGAACTATGGTTCAATATCTAATTACACAAAAAAGAGTGGATAAAAAACCCTAAGGGAAGGTCCTAAAACAATTCCTACAAAATCATGACATAAAACTAAACATTATAAAAGCTATTAAAAAGAAAATTATTCTAAAAATATAAAATGAAAATAAAATGGAATTTTATTGTTTTATTAATTTTCTAGACAGAAATGCTAACATGATGCAAAAACAAGCAATTAAAAATATTAATTTTCCTAATTAATATGAATTTTTTAATATGCAAGAAAAATAAAAGAAATAAAAATAACATGAAATGGGAGAGGGGTGTAATCAGTAGGTGGGTTAAGTGTTATACGCACATGGGCTCAGTTAGGGGGGTGCGCATAGCGCTTGGGGTTAAGCCCATTAACATTTCAGAATTAATTAAATAAATCAATGGAAAAAAAATAAACCAGCGGTGCGAATAGAAGAGGTGTGTAGTTCATTTCGCGAATTGGGCCGTGATGGGGGTGGGGAAATGAAAACGCAAGTTAAGCCCATATGTTCACATTAAGTGAAACGCAGCACTTCATGTGCTTGTGAATTCCCTCCGCTTTTCAATTCAAACACAGCCACACGATTGAAGTCTTGGTCCACATTTTCATCCTCATCCGACGGACGCGGCTTCGTCTTCTTCATGAAACATTTCTAGGGTTTACAAACTTCCATGGCCATGCACCATACGTGAATACTTCTCTCCCAACGGTTCTCTCTCATTACTCAACGAAATCACACGATTCAAACACCAAAGTCACTCCAAATCTTCCCCCCTACACGACTATACCATTGGATCGTATTGAAACTCCCTCTACCATGAAAACCGCGCGCAACAAGCTCTTGCATCCATGGAAATGGTCTGAAATATTTCATCAAGATTCTCACTCAAACTTACATCAAACTAAACTACACTCCACGGTGATGATTCTGAACTATAAACCTAAGCTTCTAACGCCCTAATCATGGAGTTCTATGCCAATCAAGATTCGAGCACCTGCACTAAGTTGTCTCTAAACAGCACCAAAGTCATCTAAACTAACCTCCTAACATCCTAGATCAAGATTATGCTAATGAATCTACACGAATCTACTTAAATTAAGCAAGTGGAAGCAAAATGCACCTTGAGCAAAATGTGATGGATGATGAGGAATCTCTTGGATCTTGATCTTGTGAGGCTTGGATCTTGCTCTCCTTTTGCTCTAGATGATTCTGTATGCACGAGTTTGTTGAATTTCCTCTTGAATCTTGCTCTTCAAATCAATTTGCACTTTGGTGTATTCTTGATGAAGCACACGAAATTGATCACTTTGCACCACAAACTTCACCAACCTTCTATCTCAGCATACTCTTCTCAATATATAGAATGATTTAGAAAGCCCTAGAATCATCTAGAACAATCTAATGAGAACTTGAATTTATCATGTCATGACATATGGATTCATCTCATATCATGTACTCTTCCTTGCTACAGCCCCTCAATCCCATTTGAAAATCTCCTCATATGAGTTTTTGGAAGGGTTGGAGTGCTTAACCAGCTTGTATGTTCACTTCCCTTGAGTTTCACCTTGGTGCCTCATTATGCAAGTGATAAATTTCCAAAGGAAGTCCATCTTTGGAACCTCAAATGAAAAATCTATTTAAACCAATGTTCTCAAAATGGTTTTTCCAATCAAAATGATATATTGGATGACCTATTTTGGATTTGTGGATCTCCCAAATCACTTTTCAATTTCAACTTTTCAAAGTTATAAGCCTTTTTTAGTTCATTTTTGACCAATCATGTAATCTTGTGCCATGAGCTTTTCCAACAATTTGTGACCTTCTTTCTAGACTTAAAATCACATTTTGAGCAACTTTCATGTTTTGAGTTTTTCCATTTGAGGCTTGGAAATAGGAGTTTTAGGCATTGGATAAAATGACCTATAACTGACAAATGACCAAAATACCCCTGCCTTGTTCAAACCATAAGTTGAGTTCCACAAATCCAATCAAGGACTTCTACCACTCATATTAAAGCTAAGAAGATCCTCTTCAACATTCATGTTGACCAAGAAACCATAGGAATCATCCTACTAGGGCAAAAGTTGTCTGCAAGTTGGGTGACTTTCAAGGACCCAGATTCACAC
Organism: Lathyrus sativus; assembly: GCA_963859935.3. NCBI lineage: Eukaryota > Viridiplantae > Streptophyta > Magnoliopsida > Fabales > Fabaceae > Lathyrus > Lathyrus sativus. Next base: position 630,459,649 of record OZ012735.1, on the reverse strand, counting down.
ACCTCTGCTGACCTGTAATTTGTCAAAACCATAACCTGAGCTCTGCACATCCTATCAAGGACTTCCACCACTCAAATTAAAGCTAAGAACAATCTCTACAACATTCATGTTGTGGGGAAGATGAGATATCAATCACATCTAGAGCTAAAACTGCCTGGAAGATAGGGATCAAATTAGGGTTTTTTCACTGACAATCCTAGGAAACCCTGACTTGAAACTTCTCAAACTCCTCAATCATGATGAGTTGGTCTAGGAATCATCTTTATAACATCTCTATGCATCATTCCATGATCTCATGGCCCTTGGATTAGGTCTCAACCTTCTCCAAATTTTCAGTTATCCTAGGGTTGACCCAGTCAAAACCCTAATTCTACCATTCATGGTTGAATCTTCTGAATTCTTGCATAATGACCTCTCTGGGCTTCATGATGGCTATCAAGACATCTCATAGGCTTTCTCAAAACATCCAGTTCATTCTCAAAGTCTCAGAATCATCTGAGGAGCACCCACAACTCTCAAGCTATGAAGCACACAACCCTGGTTTCAATCCACTTCCTCTGAGGATCTCTTGAACTTTCTGATGAAGGTATCCATTTTCAAACACTCAATGAATAAATAATTGTTGGTCAAATTTTGGGGTGCAACACCTGGTAACCGGTTACTACTGCTGGGTTTTTTCTAAATAATTTTCCTTAAAAACAGAATGGAAAAGGCCACTTTATATTTTTCTTACTCTTTCAAAAGCACTTATTCAGAATTTAAGTCATTTTTGACTCTTCCAAACTCATTCTCTTCACTCTTCCATCTTCTCCTCTTCTCTATTGAAGAGTGGGTCAACAATCTTCAATATCCACTAGCACATTTCTATCCTTAAATACCTCAATAAAGCTACTCTTTCTTCATCTCAATACATTTCATATGTGAAACCCTAAAAGCTTCCAACAAAAGAAATGACACCTAAAATGAAAAACAAATGGAATACGAAATTGGGAGAATCAAGTTCAGAACCCACTGAAGAAGAACAAGCTCAAACTGTCAAGGCAACAAGGTTGAACTTCAATATCCGGAATCGTCCATTAGTGCCAGTAAAATATGTGATTCTCAATTCCTTTCCTGCTCATAGCTTTGATTTTCCTGAACTTTTGAAATCTCAAGGCATAGATAAGCTTGTTAGTAATATTGGACCGGTTTACCCAGATTTGGTTAAAGAATCCTTTACTACTTATAAGTTAGGAGATGATGAAGTTGGAGATTTGACAATGAAATCTACTGTAAAAGGGGTAACAATTTCTATGACCTCGCCGCCAAACAAACATAATCTCTACTGGGGATTTAAAGAGTCTGACCTCGCCGTCAAACAAATATCCAACTTCGCCGCCGGACAAATGATGATCTTGAACATCTCTGACCTGGGGTTCACCCCTGGTAAATGGAACAAAAGGTACATTTGCGTATTTAAAACTACTCCGCTGGGAATGAGAGACTTAACCGAGCACACTCTGATCTGGGGTTCACCCTCAGAACCATAACGAACATTGGAATACTACTGCACACTGCCCGCCGTAGAACTTCAACACTAAAGACATATGAAACCCTGGCCCCTGGCCACTCCAGATCCGCTGGAAAAAATATTCAAGTATTTCCGAATATAGATGGAACCCTGGCCCCTGGCCACTCCAGATCCGCTGGAGAATCTTCAAGTATTTCTGAAGATAGATGAAACCCTGCCCGTCGGCTATTCCAGCTTCAGCTAGAAAGAACATCCTTGGCCTTCAAGGATGTAAACTTTTCCCGTCGGCAACTCTGCAGGAGGTATCTTCGACTTCAGTCTGAAGAAATGGTCCTTGGCCTTCAAGGATACATGGATATGCCTTCAGGCAATTTCGCCTCTGCTATAGAGCATCCGAGACTTCAGTCAGGGATATACTTCGGCCTTCAGTCCGAAAAATGAATCCTAGGTCATTCATGACCTTGGGGATAACCTTGCCCTTAGGCACCTTCGCTTCAGCTTGGGAAATCTATGACTTCAGTCAAAGAAATGGTATCCTGAGCCATTCATGACTCTACGGGGATTCAAACACTTTGCCTTCAGGAAAACTTCGCTTCAGCTGGAGAAACATCTTCGACTTCAGTCAGAAGAAAAACTATCCACTTGATCGCAATCAATCATCACCTCAGGACACTGACTTGGTCTTCAGACCAACACGGATCATCTTGAATACAAAATTTGGAACCTTGTCTTCAGCCACACGTTGATTCATCAACAAGGACATCTGAGCTCACAGGAACCTTCTGATATCGCCCTCAGGCGTTTACGAAGTCCATCTTCAGATTAGACATCACCATTGGAGCAGACATATCACGCTGCTAAGGGCTTCAAGAATCATCTTGAACAAACAGCTTCGTCGGGCACCTTCAAGAATCATCCTGAACTGATAACCATTCTGGATACTTCATTCTGCTGGGTGTCCCAGGAATCTTCCTGGGCAACTCTTGCTGGGACGCTATTGGGGAGCTCAAGAATCATCCTAAGCAAACAACTCGGGAAATTGCGCTGAGGTCTTAAGGATCATCTTAAGCAAACGGCTCTGCTGAGGAATTCGAGAATCATCTCGAACTGAAGATTTCGCTGGGGATCTCAAAAATCATCTTGAGCGAGCGTCCGTGGGGATTACACCGGGGTCTTACGAATCATCTCAAGAAAGCGACCTTGTTGGAGAGAATATCAGGAATCATCCTGAGCGATCGATCCTTCGGCCGAACACCTGTAAGGCAAGAATGATAATGACCTAGATCATGCTTATGATGCATATGCTTCTGCGCTATGCCCCACACGGTGGGAATGATATGCGTTTATGCTAAATGCCATGCAATCATGTACAATGCTATGCAATGCTAAATGCCATGCAGTCATGCACAATGATGTGATCCTGTCAGCAAAATAAATGCCGAAGGGGAATTCTCCTGTCAAGGAGAAAGCACTACTCAGATAGAGGAATCATCCTGCTGAGGAGAATGTGGGCACGCCAATATCAATCGGACTCTGTCTGGGGAATTGATCTTCCGGGGACTGCTGCATGGAAAACAACTTCAGCTGATTACTGCAGCGGGACGAAGCTCTACGAGAAACCAGGCTTGCTGATATCAATCGCGAGAATGAACTGCGCGGCCGTCTCGGCTACTCTTCTGGGGATAACAACTCTGTGGGAAAACAACTTCAGCTGCTCAACACTCCATTGGGGAAAAACCAATCATGATCTGATCAACTTCCAAGGACTCGGCTCTCTTGGACCTCTGCAAACTCGGCTTGAGGGAGGAGAAATCATTCTGCTTCACTGGAGAGAGTGCGACTCTGGGGAAACACAACATTAGCTGCCCCCATGCTCTACTGGGGAAAATCAATCATGATCCGATCAATGTTCAAAGATTCTGCTTTTCTACGGACTCAACCGGGGAGGGAAATCATTCTACTTCGCTGGAGAGTGCGACTCTGATGGGGGAATTCGATTCCACTGGGGAAGAAAGGATCCTCTGACCTCGGGGGAGAGCACAACTCTGCAAGGGAATACAACATCAGCTGTCCCAACACTCTACTGGGGAAGAAGGAATCATCGAACTTCAGGAGAGAGCTTGACTCTGGTGAGGAATCTCAATTCCGCTGGAGACTTTACTGGGGAAAACACGAGCTTCGACACCCGAACACTTCTATGAACTCTGCACTTGTGACCCGGTGCTGGGGAGAGACGACATCATTCTTCGGTGCTTGACTCAGCTGATGAGGTGACATTCCTTCAGGATGCGTTCGCTTGGGGAAGAGAATCACCTCTACCTGGGGAAGACATATCAATGCTCACTATTCTGATTCTGATTCTGCGGAGGAGAGATTACTGAACTCTGCTGGAGAAGGAGGACTCATCCTGCTTCGGGGATACGCACGACACATCTTCTTGCAAGGGCTATACCTGCAACAACACAAACAAACAGACAAGATACCCTCCTTAAAGGGGCCTTTCCAGGTTATTATCTCGTGACAATGTTCAGTTAGTTAATTGTTTCAACAATCAATGGGCTTAGGCCCGCAAGTTTATGTATGCGCATTTTATCAAAAAACACATCGGCGTTATCATTCGCAAACAAAACAGATAAATGCTAAACAGACAAGTAGAATTGCTGAATAATGTGCATTTTATTGATGATGAACCCCTGAATGGGCAAAAATGTTTTACAACAGAGGCAAGCTCCTGGAATGAGGAAGCCGCGCAAAAAGAAAACATAAATATACATTAGTATATACAAATGTCGGCAATCGAGGCGTAGACGAACACCATGAGTTGATCCCTCTAAGACCCACTCGACTTCGATACTTCTCTGATGCTTCAGCTTTGGAAGAGATTGATTCAGATAAACGGCCCTCAGGTCTTCCGAACCACTAAACAATGAAAGTCCATACGCGGAACGCAGTCATTTGCTTATTCAAATCCCTAACTTTTGCGTGAACCGCCCTTCCGGGTTTTCAGTTCACCGGGATACCCTTTTTTGCCGAAGCCGCCCAGTGTAGGTTTTCGACTTCGCGGGTGTACATTTTTTCAATATATCCCTAATTTTTGCCCGAACCTTTTATTCTGTTTTTGGTTCGCCGGGATGCCCCTATTTTGCCTGGACTCTTTCTTTTTTTTTTGTCCAGCGGGTCGCTTTCAAGCAAAGTATTTTTTAACTGCGTCCGCGTTCACCGGGGATGCAAAATCTTCACCATCCATCGTGGATAACAACAAAGCTCCTCCCGAGAAGACCTTGCTGACGACATACGGCCCTTCGTAATTCGGAGTCCACTTGCCCCGGTGGTCGGAGTGTGGCGGAAGAATCTTCTTCAGGACGAGATCACCCGTCTGAAAGCTTCGAGGACGCACCTTCTTATCATAAGCTTTCTTCATTCGGCTTTGGTACAGGCAACCAAATGCAATCGATGCTAACCTCTTCTCGTCCATCAGGCTGAGTTGGTTCAAACGATTCGTAATCCATTCTGCCTCATCAAGTTTCACATCAACCAAAACTCGCAAAGAGGGAATCTCCACTTCTAGCGGTAGGACAGCTTCCATACCGTACACCAAGGAGAAAGGGGTTGCCCCGGTCGACGTACGCACCGTCGTACGATAACCGTGCAAGGCAAACGGCAGCATCTCGTGCCAATCTTTATACGTCACAACCATCTTCTGAACAATCTTCTTGATGTTCTTATTGGCTGCTTCAACAGCGCCATTCATCTTCGGCCGGTAAGGAGATGAGTTGTGGTGTTCTATCTTGAAGCTCTGGCACAGCTCCTTCATCATCTTATTATTCAAATTCAAACCATTATCAGTAATGATCCGCTCGGGAATTCCATAGCGACAGATGATGTCCCTCTTTATGAACTTAGCTACCACCTGCTTGGTCACATTAGCGTACGAGGCCGCCTCCACCCATTTGGTGAAGTAGTCGATAGCTACCAGAATGAAACGATGACCATTGGATGCAGTGGGCTCGATCTTGCCTATCATGTCGATGCCCCACATGGAGAACGGCCAAGGGGAGGACATGACATTCAATGGGCACGGCGGCACATGAACTTTGTCAGCATAAATCTGGCATTTGTGACATTTCTTCGCGAATCTGAAGCAATCCGACTCCATCGTCAACCAGTAATATCCTGCTCTCAGGATCTTTCTCGTCATAGCATGCCCGCCGGCGTGCGTACCAAATGTGCCTTCATGGACTTCTTCCATGAGCATACTCGCCTCTTTCTCATCTACACATCTGAGTAGCACGAGATCGTGGTTTCTCTTATACAGCACTCCATCAGGATTGAGGTAAAAGTTTCCAGATAGCCTCCTCAGAGTCTTCTTATCCTGGGTTGACGCACCCGCAGGATACTCCTTAGTCATAAGGAAGGTCTGGATGTCGTGGAACCATGGCTTGCCGTCAGTGGCATCCTCGATTGCGAACACATATGCTGGTCTGTCAAGACGCGAAAGAACAATGCTTGGAGCTTCATTCCAAAGATTGACCTTATACATCGAAGCCAAGGTGGCTAAAGCATCAGCCATTTGATTTTCGGCCCGGGGCACATGATGAAGTTCTACTCGGTCGAAGAACGGAAGCAGCCTCCTGGCATAATTCATGTACGGCACTAGATTCGGTTGACGAGTTTCCCACTCCCCTTTAATCTGATTGATTACAAGCGCTGAGTCACCATATATGTCTAGATTCTTGATTCTCAAATCAATTGCCTCTTCTAGACCCATAATACACGCTTCATACTCGGCTTCGTTGTTGGTAACTGAAAACGTCAGTCTTGCAGTAAACGGGATGTGGGATCCGTGAGGAGTCGTGATGATAGCCCCGATACCACTTCCATAGGAATTAACCGCTCCGTCGAATATCAACTTCCACTGAGACTTCCTATCCGGCCCCTCATCGGGCAATGGCTCGTCGCAATCCTTCGCTTTGAGAAACATAATGTCCTCGTCAGGGAATTCGAACTTCATTGGCTGATAGTCTTCGATTGGCTGTTCGGCAAGGTAATCAGACAATACGCTTCCCTTAATGGCTTTCTGGGAGACGTACTGAATATCATATTCTGTTAACACCATCTGCCATCTGGCAATCCTGCCCGAAAGAGCCTGCTTTTCGAAGACGTACTTGATCGGATCCATCTTTGAAATCAGCATAGTAGTGTGGTTGAGCATATACTGTCGTAGACGTTTGGCGGCCCAAGCTAATGCACAACACGTCTTCTCCAGCATCGAGTATCGAGATTCACACTCAGTGAACTTTTTACTCAAATAATAAATGGCATGCTCTTTTCTGCCCGTCTCGTCGTGCTGACCGAGAACACACCCCATACTATTCTCCAGAACTGTCAAGTACATGATTAATGGCCGTCCAGCCACTGGGGGTATCAAGATTGGAGGTTCTTGAAGATACTGCTTTATCTTATCGAATGCCTTCTGGCAATCCTCATTCCAAGTAATCGCCTGATTTTTCTTTAACAACTTGAACATCGGTTCACAAGTGGTCGTGAGCTGAGAGATAAACCTTGCAATGTAGTTTATTCGGCCCAAGAAACCACGAACTTCTTTTTCTGTTTTCGGCGCTGGCATTTCTTGGATAGCTTTTATCTTTGCAGGATCAACTTCAATACCTCGTTCACTAACGATAAACCCCAATAACTTTCCGGACCGCACTCCGAAAGTGCACTTGTTAGGATTCAGCCTCAGCCTGAACTTCCTAAGCCTTTCAAACAGCTTCAGCAAATTGACCAGATGCTCATCCTCCGTTTGGGACTTTGCAATCATGTCATCAACATAGACCTCGATCTCATGATGAATCATATCATGAAACAAAGTTACCATTGCTCGCTGGTAAGTGGCCCCTGCGTTCTTCAGACCGAAGGGCATTACCTTGTAGCAAAACGTGCCCCAGGGGGTAATAAACGTCGTTTTCTCCATGTCCTCCGGCGCCATCTTAATCTGATTGTAACCGGAGAAGCCATCCATGAACGAAAACACGGAAAACTGGGCTGTATTGTCGACCAACACATCGATATGAGGCAACGGGAAATCATCCTTAGGGCTTGCCCTGTTCAAATCCCGATAATCGACGCACATGCGTACCTTACCGTCCTTCTTCGGTACAGGCACTATGTTGGCGACCCACGGAGGGTAAGTGGTAACGGCTAGAAATCCTGCGTCCAACTGCTTCTGGACTTCTTCTTTGATTTTTACAGCCATGTCTGGTCTCGTCCTCCTGAGCTTCTGCTTGACCGGAGGGCAATCTTCTCGCAACGGCAAGCGATGAACCACGATATCTGTGTCAAGTCCGGGCATATCCCCATATGACCAAGCAAAGACGTCACTATACTCTCGAAGCATCCCGACCAGTCTATGCTTGACATCATTCTGCAGCGCAGCCCCAACTCTGACATTCCTGATAAGCTCCTCAGAACCCAGATTTATGATCTCAATATCCTCCTCGTGAGGCAGAATAACCTTCTCCTCTTGTCTCAACAAGCGGGCCAACTCTTCCGGAAGGTCTTCATCTTCATCAATCTCATCCTCGGCTTGATAGATCGGGCAATCAAAGTCGTAGTGAGCCGTAGAGGGTCCAGAGTCGATGTCGTCTGTTACGTGGATCCTGCAATAACAAGGGTTAAGTTTAAAGCAAGAATATGCAGGTTAGCACGAACCTCGTTGCCATTTTGCTGTTTTTCGAAACAAACATAAAGCATGAATAACAGAGAACACAATATTTGATTACGAAGAAAACGCCTTTTATTTATTAACAAAATGCATACACATAATCCAACAAGGCCCTGACAGTAAAACCACTATGCCCCGGGCAGGACATAGGGTTGTACAAAGATTGTAAAAAGCAAATCATTACTCTTCACTTGTCAGCTCGATAATCTCCTTGATGGTCCAGTTGTGGAGGCGCTCGCCTGGCTTGCTCGGTTGAATCCAGGCGTCAAGATCACAATCACTGTCCCCGCTGTCCTCCGACGCAGCGTTGATACTCTCGAAGATTACTCCTCCCTTGGTGAATAGGATCGGCCCTTTCCCACGAGACGAGCTACCAGAAGAAGATGAAGCTTCAGCTCCAGGAGAATACCCCAATCCAAACTTATCCTGTTTGAATGGTATATCCAAGACATGCCCCCAGCCTGGGGTGGAACCAGCTTCGACAACAGCCCGAGCTTCCTTGAACGAGGAGAGGTTCACCTCTTGCTTCTCTGCAACAACGGGAGCTACCTCCTTCACCCTGACGGTTTCAAACGCCTGGCAAAGAGTCTCATGGATCTCACCATCCATTTCGACATATTTGAAGGACGACAGGTGGCTTACCATGATGTCCTCCTCTCCACAGACTGTCACTATGCTGCCCCCAACAGCATATTTAAGCTTCTGATGCAGCGTGGACGTCACGGCACCAGCAGAATGGATCCACGGCCGACCTAAGAGGCAACTATAGGCGGGCATGATATCCATGATATAGAACACCGCATTGAACGTCTCTGGTCCAACTTGAATTGGCAGGGTCAATTCTCCGAAGACGTGGCGCTTGGTTCCGTCAAAGGCCTTCACGACTAGATCACTGGGCGTGCACAGCAGTCCCCGGGTATCCAACTTCATCAGTGCCTTCTTCGGAAGCACGTTAAGCGAGGAACCCGTATCTACTAGGACATGTGACATAATCGTGCCTCTGCACTCTATCGAGACGTGCAAGGCATTGTTGTGATCTCTTCCCTTGGGCGTCAGCTCCAGATCTGTAAAACCCAGCCCATTACCAGCATTGACATGGGCTACTACTTCCTCGAGTTGATTCACTGATATCTCCTGCGGCACGTATGCAGCATTCAATACTTTCAGCAACGCGTTGCGGTGCGCTTCAGAACACAACAACAGGTTAAGAATCGAGATCTTCGACGGAGTCTGGTGAAGATGATCTACAATCTTGTAGTCACTTTTCCTGATTAGTCGCATGAACTCTTCAGCATCTTTAACCAACAAGTCTTTCTCTGCCCCTGCAGGGACCTCTTCAACAGCTTTACCTTTGCCTTTATCCACAGCGTCAGCTCGGACTACCTTTTCTGCTGCAACCTCTGCCGGTGCGAATACTCTTCCGCTCCTGGTGATACCACTAACCTCAGCAAGATTCTGCGCAGTCGATCTGGACGGCTCAAGCTCTATCTTCTGACCGTTACAATAAACTTCGGCGCCATAATGCCATGGGACGGCATTAGTGCTCTCGAACGGGATCGGTCCGGCCCTGGTGATGGTGATAGTAGGCGGACGAGGCGCAGAAATAGTGATAGGGTGGCGAGGAATGGTAATGGTAGCAACTTCGTCCGCCTGCTTCAGCACGACTTCCCCTGACGCATTCTCAACGCTTCGACTGAACTGCAAAATACCCTCGGTCATCAGACTCTGGATACCTTCACTCAACTGCTCACACCCATCAGGAAGTGTAGCACATTCCATACAAAACTCTCCACATCCGGGAAAGAAGCCTTTCTTTAGCAACTTAGCTTTAACAAAACTCAACGGCGTCTTCAAATCTCTGACATCAGTCAGCAAGTCTGAATTCTCTTCAGTGATAACAGCATTTACTCCGCCCCCCCTATGATGAGGCATCGGATTCTTGGTGACGTTGGGCACGCTGTCAGAAAAGTTGATAACCTTGGCGTCAACCAAGTCCTGGACTTTGTGCTTAAAAGCTTTGCAATTCTCAACCGTATGGCCAGGTGCCCCAGAATGAAATTCACAAGTAGCGTTAGCATCATACCCCGGTGGTGGTGCCCCTGTCAAGGGAGCCAACGTCCTTTTCTGAACTAATTGGAGCTGAAGCAACGTCTGCAGAAGCTGTGCATATGACATAGGAGGAGTTTCCAAATGACGATTTGCGAGGGGACCCCGATTCTGATATCTCTTATATCCCGGATTATTCTGTTGCTGGGGCTGCTGCTGCGGCTGCGGGGGAGCAGCTGGGATGTTTATGCTAGCGATCTGAGACTGAGGGCCCTTGCCCTTTCTCCTAGCATTAGTGACGGCACTGGCATCGTCCTCTCGACGTTTGCCAGTATAGGGTTTCTTGCTAGCTCCTCCAGCTGAGGATGATTCGCCTTGAATCTTTCCGATCTTTATACCATTTTCAACATGCTCGCCCAAAGTGATGAGGGCCGAGAATGTTCCGGACATGCCACTGATCAACTTCTCATAATAGACTCCGGGAAGGGTAGCCACGAACAGTTGTACCAACTCACGCTCAACCATCGGCGGTTGAACCCGAGCAGCCAATTCACGTCACCGCTGGGCGTACTCTTTGAAGCTTTCATTGCTCCGCTGCGAGAGATTCTGAAGCTGAACTCGGTTGGGAGCCAAGTCGCTATTATATTGATAGTGGAGGACAAACGCTTCAGCGAGATCCTTCCACGTGCGCACAGCAGCGGGCTCCAAACCCATATACCATTCGAGCGATGGGCCATAAAGACTATCCTGAAAGAAGTGCATCAGCAACTTCTCATCATCAGAATAAGCGGACATCTTTCTGTAATAAGATCGGAGGTGAACACGGGGACAAGTAGTGCCCCTATACTTCTCAAAGATAGGCACCTTAAACTTGTGAGGCACTTTAAAGTCAGCAATCAACCCGAGTTTGGACATGTCAATGCCCAATGTGTTCTGATTTTCTATATCTCTCATTTTATCTTCCAGTGCCTTGAACCTGAGTCGAGCTTCAGCAGTCAATTCAGCCTCTGCACCTCTCTGAGAGAATATGTCATCCTGATGGTCCTCCAGCCACGGTTGAGGCACCACCATATTTCCTGCACCAACATTGCCGTTGACCGGCCCCACGGTAACATTGGCTCCCAAACCACCATTGACGGCGCCCGCCGCGTTAAGTCCGAGATTAGTCATGAGATTGCCGTTAGCACTACCGTTGCCCCCGGCAGCAGGAATAACGTTCTGTGGAGTATCCCCTTGAGGAGGAGTGGGCACGGCCCCGCCGTGAAGTATTCCATTGCTATCAACCCTGGAGATGAGAGGTTGAACCAAAGTACGAAGCTGGTCTTGCCCATTCGCAACTACTTGCATCAGCTCCATAAAACGATCCATCCGTTCACGAAGCTCTTGAACATCTGACTGTACCTGGTCCATGATTCTCGTTTGATTGGCGCGAGTTGAGTAGCGGTGGATGAATCTTTGATCAATCCTGGAGATCGAAAGCAGCTCAGAACCTGAGTACCTGAAAAACCTGTCAACATCAAGGGTTAGGAAAAGGCAACAGAATGTATGTCATGCAGAAATGCTTTATGCAGATGCATGCGTGAGTCTGTGTGCTTGAGAGACTATCCCCGATCCTGGCGCCTGCTGGCAATAATAAGGAGAGGAATCCAGGCCCAATCATGGAAACAGTAACCTCACGTAGCAATAGTCAGATTCGACACAACGAGGATCGAGAACTCGCACGCAACAGTCTTTCTGAGAACGGCTGCAGTAACACAATGAGAGATCTTGGATCGGGGAAACGGTACCTGTCACAGACACACGCTAATGGAATGATTATGCAAGCTAATGCAAAATGCAGGTATGCAACAATATATCCGGGTGGCTGCTGTGGAGATTCAATGTCAACAGTCGCTGATGAGAAGGAAACCCCGGTGTAAAACCACTGATCTGATCTGTTGTGAATAAACATCTGATAGGATCAAGATCAACATTCTGCTCTTGACAAGAACGAAGGTCTGATAATAAAGACCCCGGATGCAAGATCAAGGAATATCTGTTGATGAAGTCTTCAGACCCCAAATCAAAAATCTGCCCTCTCAAGAACAAACACACAGCTGCTGATGAGATCTTCAAACCCCACTCAAAATCTGCCCTATCAAGAACAAACAACAACTGCTGACGAGATCCTCAGACCTCACTCAAAAATCTGCTCCATCCAGAACAAACCTCTGATAACAATACTCTGATCGGAACCTGCTCTATCAAGAACAAACAAACACCCGATGATAAGATCCTCTGATCAAACCCTTGCTCTATCAAGAACATATCTGCAACTGAGAACCCAACATAACTGATTCGCTGTCAAGAAAACCAGGTAGTCTGGAGGTCAAAGTTTCCTGCAATATCCCGACCCCACTCACAGGTATGATGGACCTAATCCACGGACAAAGGTATGGCATCCTATGCGGTTGTCAGCGTCACAGACTTTCATGAGTGACGATACGATTCCCAGAAGGAGTGGCATCATCAAGTCATGAAGAGGCCTCTCTTAGCTGACTTCCAAATGATCGGTCCCCAGAGTCGACAATCCTCACGTCTGGACTCCCCTCAGATCCTCAGGACCGGAAAGGAGCACCTCTGCAAGAATCTCGTCTGAGCGCAGATTTTCGTAGGGAACTGTGCCTGCTCAGCAGACAGGTTCGTCTACTACTTCTCCGCAACTATATCTAGGTGTGTACTCAAGCCCAGGTCCGGCTTCTCACTCACAGTAACATCCCTCTCCCACAGCAGCACAGATAATCATATCAAACTGGAAATAAAATGCGGGAAATAAAATGCGGGAAGTAAAAATGCGGGAAGTAAAAATGCGATAAATAAACGCAACCCAACAAGCAGACACACCAACGATAGGATTGACTCTCATAGGGAACCGGAGAACCAGAGATTCTGGGATGGTTATCCCCAGCAGAGTCGCCAGCTGTCGCTTGCGCGAAAATAAGGTGCCGGCATGACAGAAGAGTCGCCACCTTTCGTTATTTATCCCTCAGAGCGGGAAAGGAAACGATCGGAAAAACCTGACGAAAAAGGGTAAGACAAGGTCATCGCAACCATTGTCTGGGTTCGGGAGTCGGTTACGCAAGGGGAAGGTATTAGCACCCCTCACGTCCGTCGTACTCGACGGGATCCTCGCTTGTTTGTTTACTTGGACGGGTTGGTTATAATCTATCTACCTATCAAGGCTGGCTGAAAAAGAAAAGAAAAATGACTCGGCAAAGCGTCGCACTTTATGCCTACGTATTCCCGTCTGGACCGAGAAATCAGAGTCAACGTAGTTCGGCTAACTACGGGTGAAGGTGGGGAAGGTTGCTCGCTAGGATGTCGCATCCTATGCCTACGTACTTTCATCTGGTATGAAAGATCAGAGCAAACGTAGTTCGGGTAACTACGGGTTATCTCCTAAAAGAAGTGTTTTTTTATTGTGTTTGCAATCTCAACCGCACAAGAGACTATGACCTGAGAGTGAATGCGTCGCATGTCACCCAAAGGGTACCATGCTAAACATCCATCCTCAGATGGCTTAAGGCTCGTAGCGTACGAGAGAAATCATTCATGATTACTGTATCTTAAACTGCTTCGAGATGAGAAGAGAACAGGCCCAACTAGGAGGGAGACTATCAAGTCCTACTGTTATCATGCCATGGATTCATCCTATGGTTGAGGTTTGAACAGGGAACTCCTAGATGTTGTCATGCATAGGTTTCAACCTAAAAGTCTATCATCAAATCCTCATCAGAGGAAATGAGAGTCCTAAGGGATCATATCAATGATACACCAAAACAGACAAAAGCATCAGCTTTAACAGTAAAATGCATGCAATGCAAGTGAGGGAGGAAATGTGTGTGGGGCTTCAGCCTCCACAAGCTCGTCTCAACCTCAAGCCAGTCATGAAACAACAGTAATCATACTGAAAATAAACAACATGCTATCAAGCAATGAACAGATAAAGGAAATGAAGTGCCATCAGGCAAACAAAACACATGCTTGAGAAAGAAAGGATCTACTCTCTAATCCTAACCCTAACACAGAATCTGAATCAAATCTAAGCAAAGCCCTAAAGCAAAACCTAACCAAAAGAAATCAATCCCAGCCTTCAAGCTTCAGAACAAGCTTACCAAAGACAGGGAGCTAAGTAGGCAGACTCATAGTGTCTTCCTCAGGAAAGCACCAGGAGGTGTATACTCAGGAATCATATCCTACGTGGCTCAACCACTGTGATCAGTTTACATTCCTCCTCAGGAGAAATTAAACTCACAAGCAGGCTCCAACATCACTGGATATTTAGGAAATCCTATCTGAACTAGTGGAACTAAGTGAATAGACCCATAGGACCTTCCTCAGGAAAGTACTAGGAGGCTTCCACTTAGGAGTTGTACCCTATGTGGCTCAACAACATGTGATCAGTTTACATTCCTCCTCAGGAGAAATTAAACTCACAAGTTGGCTCCAACATCATTGGATACTTAGGAAAGCCTAGACAAACTAAGGGAACTAAGTGAATAGACCCATAGGACCTTCCTCAGGAAAGTACTAGGAGGCTTTCACTTAGGAGTTGTATCCCATGTGGCTCAACAACATGTGATCAGTTTACTTTCCTCCTCAGGAGAAATTAAACTCACAAGTTGGCTCCAACATCATTGGATACTTAAGAAAGAGGTGAGAAGAAAGAATGAAAGTCATTCATAGTGCCTTCCTCAGGAAAGTACCATGAACTTCCTTCAAACTTCAGGATCTCAAACCTCACAGGCAGGGAATAAGCCAAGCTCTGGGTCTCTGAGTCTTGATCTACAATCTTCTCTTCATGATGCTCTCCATCAAGGTCTTCAAGGCAACACAAGCCCCTCAACAAATTCCTCACAATGAACCCCAAAGATGAACAGATACCCACAGGGGAGACAAAATCAACAGGCAACTTCAGAAAATACCTAAAAATACTAAACCAAGGGGGAGAAATCTATCAATTATTCACAAGGGACCTACAACATCTACCCATAACATCCACATGGGCCTCTACCCAAAAATCAAGACAAAACTATCTAAAGAAAATGAATTTCCTCACCTATGCACAACCTAAACCCTAATTAGGATACCCTAATGCTACCCTAATTAAACTAATCAAAATTTAATCTAAAAATCAAGAATTAAATCCTATGGGGAACTATGGTTCAATATCTAATTACACAAAAAAGAGTGGATAAAAAACCCTAAGGGAAGGTCCTAAAACAATTCCTACAAAATCATGACATAAAACTAAACATTATAAAAGCTATTAAAAAGAAAATTATTCTAAAAATATAAAATGAAAATAAAATGGAATTTTATTGTTTTATTAATTTTCTAGACAGAAATGCTAACATGATGCAAAAACAAGCAATTAAAAATATTAATTTTCCTAATTAATATGAATTTTTTAATATGCAAGAAAAATAAAAGAAATAAAAATAACATGAAATGGGAGAGGGGTGTAATCAGTAGGTGGGTTAAGTGTTATACGCACATGGGCTCAGTTAGGGGGGTGCGCATAGCGCTTGGGGTTAAGCCCATTAACATTTCAGAATTAATTAAATAAATCAATGAAAAAAAAATAAACCAGCGGTGCGAATAGAAGAGGTGTGTAGTTCATTTCGCGAATTGGGCCGTGATGGGGGTGGGGAAATGAAAACGCAAGTTAAGCCCATATGTTCACATTAAGTGAAACGCAGCACTTCATGTGCTTGTGAATTCCCTCCGCTTTTCAATTCAAACACAGCCACACGATTGAAGTCTTGGTCCACATTTTCATCCTCATCCGACGGACGCGGCTTCGTCTTCTTCATGAAACATTTCTAGGGTTTACAAACTTCCATGGCCATGCACCATACGTGAATACTTCTCTCCCAACGGTTCTCTCTCATTACTCAACGAAATCACACGATTCAAACACCAAAGTCACTCCAAATCTTCCCCCCTACACGACTATACCATTGGATCGTATTGAAACTCCCTCTACCATGAAAACCGCGCGCAACAAGCTCTTGCATCCATGGAAATGGTCTGAAATTTTTCATCAAGATTCTCACTCAAACTTACATCAAACTAAACTACACTCCACGGTGATGATTCTGAACTATAAACCTAAGCTTCTAACGCCCTAATCATGGAGTTCTATGCCAATCAAGATTCGAGCACCTGCACTAAGTTGTCTCTAAACAGCACCAAAGTCATCTAAACTAACCTCCTAACATCCTAGATCAAGATTATGCTAATGAATCTACACGAATCTACTTAAATTAAGCAAGTGGAAGCAAAATGCACCTTGAGCAAAATGTGATGGATGATGAGGAATCTCTTGGATCTTGATCTTGTGAGGCTTGGATCTTGCTCTCCTTTTGCTCTAGATGATTCTGTATGCACGAGTTTGTTGAATTTCCTCTTGAATCTTGCTCTTCAAATCAATTTGCACTTTGGTGTATTCTTGATGAAGCACACGAAATTGATCACTTTTCACCACAAACTTCACCAACCTTCTATCTCAGCATACTCTTCTCAATATATAGAATGATTTAGAAAGCCCTAGAATCATCTAGAACAATCTAATGAGAACTTGAATTTATCATGTCATGACATATGGATTCATCTCATATCATGTACTCTTCCTTGCTACAGCCCCTCAATCCCATTTGAAAATCTCCTCATATGAGTTTTTGGAAGGGTTGGAGTGCTTAACCAGCTTGTATGTTCACTTCCCTTGAGTTTCACCTTGGTGCCTCATTATGCAAGTGATAAATTTCCAAAGGAAGTCCATCTTTGGAGCCTCAAATGAAAAATCTATTTAAACCAATGTTCTCAAAATGGTTTTTCCAATCAAAATGATATATTGGATGACCTATTTTGGATTTGTGGATCTCCCAAATCACTTTTCAATTTCAACTTTTCAAAGTTATAAGCCTTTTTTAGTTCATTTTTGACCAATCATGTAATCTTGTGCCATGAGCTTTTCCAACAATTTGTGACCTTCTTTCTAGACTTAAAATCACATTTTGAGCAACTTTCATGTTTTGAGTTTTTCCATTTGAGGCTTGGAAATAGGAGTTTTAGGCATTGGATAAAATGACCTATAACTGACAAATGACCAAAATACCCCTGCCTTGTTCAAACCATAAGTTGAGTTCCACAAATCCAATCAAGGACTTCTACCACTCATATTAAAGCTAAGAAGATCCTCTTCAACATTAATGTTGACCAAGAAACCATAGGAATCATCCTACTAGGGCAAAAGTTGTCTGCAAGTTGGGTGACTTTCAAGGACCCAGATTCACACACCTCTGCTGACCTGTAATTTGTCAAAACCATAACCTGAGCTCTGCACATCCTATCAAGGACTTCCACCACTCAAATTAAAGCTAAGAACAAGCTCTACAACATTCATGTTGTGGGGAAGATGATATATCAATCACATCTAGAGCTAAAACTGCCTGGAAGATAGGGATCAAATTAGGGTTTTTTCACTGACAATCCTAGGAAACCCTGACTTGAAACTTCTCAAACTCCTCAATCATGATGAGTTGGTCTAGGAATCATCTTTATAACATCTCTATGCATCATTCCATGATCTCATGGCCCTTGGATTAGGTCTCAACCTTCTCCAAATTTTCAGTTATCCTAGGGTTGACCCAGTCAAAACCCCAATTCTACCATTCATGGTTGAATCTTCTGAATTCTTGCATAATGACCTCTCTGGGCTTCATGATGGCTATCAAGACATCTCATAGGCTTTCTCAAAACATCCAGTTCATTCTCAAAGTCTCAGAATCATCTGAGGAGCACCCACAACTCTCAAGCTATGAAGCACACAACCCTGGTTTCAATCCACTTCCTCTGAGGATCTCTTGAACTTTCTGATGAAGGTATCCATTTTCAAACACTCAATGAATAAATAATTGTTGGTCAAATTTTGGGGTGCAACACCTGGTAACCGGTTACTACTGCTGGGTTTTTTCTAAATAATTTTCCTTAAAAACAGAATGGAAAAGGCCACTTTATATTTTTCTTACTCTTTCAAAAGCACTTATTCAGAATTTAAGTCATTTTTGACTCTTCCAAACTCATTCTCTTCACTCTTCCATCTTCTCCTCTTCTCTATTGAAGAGTGGGTCAACAATCTTCAATATCCACTAGCACATTTCTATCCTTAAATACCTCAATAAAGCTACTCTTTCTTCATCTCAATACATTTCATATGTGAAACCCTAAAAGCTTCCAACAAAAGAAATGACACCTAAAATGAAAAACAAATGGAATACGAAATTGGGAGAATCAAGTTCAGAACCCACTGAAGAAGAACAAGCTCAAACTGTCAAGGCAACAAGGTTGAACTTCAATATCCGGAATCGTCCATTAGTGCCAGTAAAATATGTGATTCTCAATTCCTTTCCTGCTCATAGCTTTGATTTTCCTGAACTTTTGAAATCTCAAGGCATAGATAAGCTTGTTAGTAATATTGGACCGGTTTACCCAGATTTGGTTAAAGAATCCTTTACTACTTATAAGTTAGGAGATGATGAAGTTGGAGATTTGACAATGAAATCTAATGTAAAAGGGGTAACAATTTCTATGAACTTAGAAGAGTTAGGCCAATGCTTAGGAATCCTTTATGAAGGAGAAAATATCAGATATGGCATTCAATTAGAAGCTGACCCTTGAAAAAACTTTTCTAGCATGAGTTATTGTATTCAAATTTCCAGAATAACTCAAAAAAAGTTTTTAAGCAGACAAAATCCTGAAACCTCTAGGGTCTTTAAGCTGGCCAAAAATCTTACTGTGAGTGACAACATGTTGCATTTCATTCTTGCTTATATACTTGTTCCAAAGCACTCCAATCATTCTCATGTGAGTGATATAGAGGTTCAGCTCTTGTTTGCTATTAAGAAGAATTTGCAGGTCAACTGGGCATATGTGTTCATGCACCATATGCGTCATATCAAGTCTCTTGCTGGAGGACTTCCCTATAGGCGAATCATTTCCATAATTCTAGAGGCAAGCTCTATTCGTCTTCAAAGGGAACCACATACCATGATGACCACAAGAGTGAATGAAATCAATGTCACCACATCTACAAAAAACACTGGTATTGTGCAAAATTATGACAAACGGTTTGTCTACAAGGATGTTACATCTTCTTCTATTGCTGCTCCTATTCCTAAAGAAGGCTACACAAATGAGGTTATCTACAAAAAGATAGTAGCTCTTGAAAACAAGGTTGATCTTAATGCAAGGGAACACAGGAAAGATATGGCCTACATGCGTAAAATGTTTAAATAACTGGCTATACAGTAACTCCAAGCTCTCAGGAAAGAAGAAGAAGAAGAAGAAGAAGAAGAAGAAGATAATATGTATGAAAGTGACTGAATAATGATTTCTATTTTTTATGTTTTTGTCTTATGTTTTTATGTTGTAACTCATACAATATGTTCAGTTTCGTTCATTATGTTTTGTTTTGTATTCATGACATGGTATGTTTTACTTTATGTTACTTTGTTTATTCGTTTGTCCACATGTGTGTTTCTTGTTGAAAAAATTTTCCCATCCTTTTTGTTGTTGACAAAGGGGGAGAAGAATCTCATGTGTTTGTATACTGTTTTTTTTCTGCTCTTCTAACAAATTTTGCAGAAAATTTCAAGACTCTCTTAAACCATAGATTAAGGGGGAGTATCATCAGAGGGGGAGCACTTGAGCACTTGTTAGAAAAGTCGCAAAAACTTTCAAAGAAGATGTTGTCATCATTAGAAAAGGGGAGACTGTGAAGACATGACTTCTCAAATGATTTTGACGATGACACACTCTACAACATACAAGGATGGATAAAAGAATCTCAAAGAAATCATGTTTTGAAGAACTCCAATTTCACATCAATATGTCAAGACTTGGTAAAGAATGAAGACAAAGTTCTACACAAATGAAGGTACATCATTCAACTTCTATATAGCTTGTATAAGTGTTCAACTTCATCTCTCATTCTTGCATATCATATTGAAATTGTTTTAAATTATTACAATGCATTTTTTGCCTCTGTTTCAAAGTACTTTACAAAATCTGTTCAGAGTAACCGGTTACCATTTCCTAGAAATCAATTAACCTGTGATAAATTTCAAAAATTTTAAAACGTTGAGGCTGGTAACTGATTACCCACATATGGTAACCGATTACCACTAGTGCACTGAGCTAGAAAATTGCATTTGTTGGCAAAATTTTGTTTTCTCATTTCTTCTTGAACCATGGCAACTCTTGGTCATTTGCACTCTTTTGAAAAGGTGTTTAGAGGCATTTATATACCTCATAATCTCAGACTTTGAGATTAACCTTGCAAAAATTCAAAATTTATTTTCATCTCTCAAATTCCAAATTTTCACAAGTGTCAAACATTCTTCATTTTCAAGAGTGAAACTATTGTACTTCAAATTTCATTATTTCATCATAGTTTCATTCCTCTATCCTTGAACACTTGTATTTGATATATAAGAGTTGATATCTCAAAAAGAAGATCAGTCGCAAGATTGATATTTGAAGACTGCTGCAACTTACTTAAATCAGAATTTATTTGCTCTTTGATTACATCTTATTTTTCCAGGATTGTTGAAAATAAGTTTGTAAGGTTGTAACCTTGTTGTTCAGGATTGTTGGAAGTAAGAGGTCCATTTTGAGACTATTGTTCTCATTGGACTTAGTGAAAAATCCAAGAGGATTGTTCTTGGTGTTTGATTGGTTAGAGTTTGTATAAGAAAGACTAGGTAGAAGTCTTGCCTTAGGATCTAACAATATTGAAAAATATCCTTTGTATTGAAAGGGGACTAGAGTACTCTCGGGATGTGGGGGGAACCAGGATACATCGTCGTGTCTCTTCACTTTCCACTTTTACTGCATTCAACACTTAGTAACTTTTAGGAAAGTAAAACAAGAAATCTACATCAAGACCAGAAAAAGATTTTGAGTACCCAATTCACCCACCCCCCCCCCCTCTTAGGTGCAACTCTACTAACACAACTATTTATCAGGTATGTTGCAGTCACATCACCTTCTGCCTAAAAGACATTCTTTGATTCCGCACTAACCAACATGCATCTAACCCTTTCTAGAATGCTTCAATTACCCTTTCAGCCAAACCATTTTATTGGGGAGTACACGTAGTAGTTCTGTGCCTTGCAATACCAGATGCATTACAATAGTTGTCGAAAGCCTCATTGCAAAATTCAAGACCATTATCGGTCCTCAACCTCTTGACCTTCTTTCTAGTTTGGTTTTTGATTAGAGTCTTCCAACTTTCAAAATTTTCAAAATTTTTGTTCTTAGTCTTCTAAATGAATACCCATAACTTTCTGGAATAATCATTCACTATGGATAGGAAATATTTTGCACCTGAGTGTGAAGGATTCCTTGCAGGCCTCCAAAGATCAACATGAAAGTAATCAAGGGATCCATGTGTTCTTTGTTTACCTTTGTTAAACTTCACCCTACAGGATTTACCAAATACACAAGGTTCATAAAACTCCAGTTTTTCAACATTGTCACCAAATAGCAGAATTTGTTTCGACAATTCGAACATGCCTCTTTCATTTACATGGTCAAGTCTCTTGTGCCATAACTCAGTCGTCAACACAGGTTTTGTGGATGGCACATCTATTGAACCACTAATAACCTCAGTCTAAAGGGTATGCAAGCTTTTTTTTTTATTTTACGCCTCTCAAGACTTTCTTTAACCCTTTCATTATCCTTATGATACTTTGTTCTCCTTTGAACACATATCCTTTCATGTCGAACTCACTAAAAGAAATCAAATTCCTCTTAAGATCAAGTACATGTTTGACATCATTCAATAGCCTTATTGACTCATCATGGAGGTTAAATCTCACAGATTTAATACCTACAATTTTGTAAGCTTTATTATTTCTTAGCAGTACTTATCCACCATCTTGATCACATAATTCCTCAAACACATCTTTGTTTGGAGTCATGTGCCAAGTACACCCTGAATCCATAATAACTCCTTGCTAGAGTCACTTCTTGAAACCTCCAAGACATCAAACGAGTCATAATCATTTTGCACAATGGAGGCATTACCATTATCCTTTTCACCATGATTATTCAGTCGATCAGGGCACACATTTCCTTTATGACCCTCCTTCTTACAATGATAACACCTAATTGCAGGAGTATTTCCACCATAAGAATTCTATAGAACTTTACTCTTCTTCTTCTCAAATCTACCATCTTTCTTCTATAATTTTCCCTTAACAGACAAAACTTCACCAATAGAAGATGGTTTATGCTCACTTTTTTCATTCAGGTCCTTAGAGTACAAGGTTGATTGAACTTCTTCAAAGGTTAACAAATCTCTTCCATAAAAAAGTGTTTCTTTGAAGTGAGCATGGGACTTAGGTAAAGCACGCAACAACAACAACAATAACAACAATGCTTGATCTTTATAATCAATCTTGAACTCGATATTTTCAAGATCAAGAATGAACAAGTTAAACATATTCAGTTGCTCAGCCAAGACTTTGTCTTCACTCATCTTGAATGAATATAGAGCTTGCTTCAGATAGAAGGGATTGACCAACAATTTTTTCATATACAAACCCTCAAATTTCCACCATACACCCATTGCCATCTTCTCCTTTGAGACCTGCCGGATAACCTTATCACTATGGCTCGATATGATGGCACTATGGGTTTTCTTGATAATCATCGTCTTCTCCTTATCTGTTAGGGTAGCATCCATCTTCTCTGATCCTTTCAACGCTTATAACAAACCTTGTTAAACCAGTAGATCTTGCATCTTCAAGCACCATAAACCAAAATCATTCACACCGATGAATTTCTCAATCTCATACTTTGTTGACGACATCTTCTCCTCCACGCTCACTGCACCAGTTTGTTATGAATTGATGTTGTCAAGAACAAATAAAAATATGAGAAAGAATGAGTTTCTTGAACAAACACAATAAACTGTATTATGTTTTATGAAAGAGAGAGAAGAAGGAAGAAGAAGAACTAGAATTGGTTGAAATTGCTTAACTATTCACTTATTCAATAAGGGTTAAAAGATTACAAGTGAATAACAACAATTAACTTCTCTCTCAACAACCAGAGAGGACTAGTCTATCTATATACTACTAAGTTAACTTGGGCTTACAAGCAAGGTACAATTCGACATGCTAACAATCCTAGCATTTCGACTACTGCATGCTTAAGCATACTTTGATTATAGCATACATGATCATCATGTGAACAGACTTCGACTACATGTTAAATCTATGTCGAACCATGAAGCTATCTCCTTCGAGACTAGAGTTCGATCCAAAATACCATAGTTTCTTGTATTGCAAACCATTGAACTATTATCCTTGCAATTTCCAACCAAATCCTCCACAATCTCTTGTGACTTCCTCTCCTTCTTCTACTGTTAATTTCCACAAACCTTGGAACATTTACAATCTCAGACATACACCTCTTCTCACTAGGATACAATGTTGTAAAAGGAATTTTCATCCTCATCAGAAGAAAATATTTCACTATGTTCAATTTGTTCGAAATATTAATTCCTAAACAACCACTCATAATATAACTCAGAGTTTTCACATTGAAATCAATACCTACTAGAAAGCCAAAACTGTTAGGGGAGATTTTCACTAGGGAGCATTGAACATTGTGGAACTTTTCTTTCTAGAGCAATACCTTTGTGAGAGACACACCACATGTTCACCCAAAACCTTAAGGTTATAGATGTATGGATTCTTCCACTTATAAATGCTCAAGTCTTGACATTTCTAGGCAATGTGAGACTATTACACATACTACTCACATTTGTTATACTTAACAAAAACAACTTACCACATAAGTAGGATAACCTAATTTTTATTTCATCATAATACCACAATCTCTCTATATTTAGGTACCCTAAATCCTTTAAACCACTCAACACTTCTAAATAACTCCTGAAGTCATGGTCACATTGTCAAACACACTCTAACCCGTTGTAACCTAATTTCTTAAACTTAGTAAACTCACCCGTAATGCACAATACACTAAAACCTCTCATCCATGATCTATTCAAGCTAAAAAAGGTAGAAAAAATCAGTGAGAAAGGTGCATAAACAAAAAAATTTATATTTTTAATAAGTTTAGAATGAGTATACATACCTTTTGAAGAATGAAGACGAATAATAGAGGTGAGTATTCTTTGCTCTTCAAGTGCATTCATCTTCATCTTCGTCTCCTCTTTGTGTTCTGGAAAACTAAGGTTTGTAATTGTTTTCGTTTTCTCTTCTTCTCCTCTTTGTTTTTCAACTTTGTTTATCAAATGAAATGAAACAATGCTTTGGGGTTCACAAATGTTTTATTACAAAAACTAATAAATTCAAAATATTTTAAAAAAATCAAATAACACAATATCACTTATACTACTACAAATGCAAAAGTTAATATTTTTTTAAACATATAATATAAATGATTAAGTTGGTTGATAGAACTGTTCTTAAAAAATTAATATTTATTAAATAAAAGATTAATATGAAATTGACTTAAGCCTTAGTAGTATGTAAAAAAAATTAAAAGTGTTGGTGATTTACTTTCCATTGTCCATTGGAAAGCCAAAATACATTTGTTATAATGAATTAAAAAATAAATGGATGTATCAATATATAGTTGACTAATTATTTAAATATTTGTAGTTAAATAAAGTCTAATGATTAATTAACTATAAATACTCATATACTGTACATGGTTTTTATTTAACAAAAGATATATAATAAAGTCAGTTTATCTTGACTAATATATTTATTTTATTATTTTTATTTTTATTTTACGAGACATATGTCACAAAACAATGAAGCAAAACTACGGATATCCAACTCTATTTGGGCACATGATGAGAAATAAATTGAAATTGTTTGATTAGTTAGCCAAAAGAGAGAGCATGGTTTAGATGGCAAGCTTTCAACATCTTGTGTGCTTATTTTGCATTGCTTCCCAAAATAATCTATAAAATGGCTTGTTCATATGATGCAACACACACCACAAATCCACTTGAAATGGGACCATTGTGCACTGTGGTCCCTCTTCTGCAACACATGAACTTAAACATTATTGATTTTCCTATCCAGAAATCATAACTGGGAAACTCTTATTGGATGGAACAAGTAGTTTATGATACTATCATATATTATGGATATTTCGTATGGTTGAAAGAAAAAAAAATAGCTTCTAAAGAATGTGTGGTTGGAGAAACAAATGAAATGCTACAACCTACAAGCCAATAGAAACTAAGACATAGATTTCATAAGATATGTACCATTCATTTTTATCATCGAAAAATACATATAAATAACACTTATAACTGATCACATTCAATAACCATCCTCAACATTTTCAATAAAAATATTCATTTGTTAACTCAGTAGCCACTAAAATACTACAATGGCAGCTTCAACAATGTCTCTGTCTTCTTCATCATTGGTTGGGAAGGCAATCAAGCTTTCCCCATCCAGTCAGGACTTTGGTGTGGGAAGAGTCACAATGAGAAAGACAGCCACAAAGAAGGTTTCTTCTGGTAGTCCAGAGCTTCATACCAGTGAATTGTTGGCGGAGTGAATGAATTCCAAACTTGTAAATCATTTCGGCAGCACTTATTAGATTGGAAAAAGAAAAGAGAAAATGTTGTAATGGAGAGATAGCAGGGACAACTGATAGTCGAATAAGAGGGATGCAATCTAAAACTGATGCTTGATTGAACTGGAAAAACGGTGGCGATAACATGTGAACAGAAAGATGCTAATGAGAACGAGAGCCCGATTTTTCTTTTGGTAAGCCACCAAATTATTTATACGCACCCTAAAAACTACACAGGCTGCTTCTACAAAGCTTACAACAAATCTAGAAATAGAGTCATTTAACATAAATTTCTATGAACATAATTTGTTTTTGAAGATGCTTCTTCATAGTGACCTATATGGCTTTTCATTATTCTCTCTATTCTCATATTAGACATATTATAACAATATCATAGTGACATTACTTGGTAGAAGAAATTCAAGTGGTAAGCGTTATTGTGAAAATGCTACGACTTTTAAGAGTTACGTGACATTACTTGATAGAAGAAAACTTGGATCAATATTAAAATATTTATTTTAAACTGAATATATGCAACGTACCCGAAGCCTTTTTTTTATATAACACTACCAAAAGTAATGCATTGCTAAGACAGATGTGTTCACCAGAGTTTTAGCCACAATTTTGTACCATGTGATAAATGGTATGTGCATTCTTCATGATTGTCTTGCAAAAGATCATAAGGTAGAATGTGTGGCTTAGAATAATAGTCTTGCCAACTAAGATGCAAGTTAACTTGTCCTAGTCCACAAGATGACCTAATTTTCTACTAAGGGCTTGATCAACAATGCAAAAGAGCAAAGCAGATAGAAGCTCTCCTTACCTTAATCCTCTTGAACAAGTAAAGAAACTACAATTCACTATTACGAAAAACATATACAACAACGATTAAAAAAGGAATATCATCACGCGTGACCCACCTTTGTGAAGTAGCGTGTGGTTGTAAGTTCGTTATATACCACTACAGGCGTGTGACCATTGTGATATACTAGGTAGCGCTCTACTTATAACCACGATTGTTGGTTGCAACCGTTGTTACATAGTCTCAAGTTCATGGGTTCGAATCTCAGCAGTTGCGTGAAAAATTATATTAGACGCATTGTCTATCACCACGGTCCTTTGCATAAACTATTGTGAAATATTTATTAATTTTTTTGAATTTGTTTATATTATTGCATTACCAAGCCATTATATTTTTGCACCTGTATTCTAAACCTGATTTTATACATATATATTACAAAGGTAAATAGAATTAACATCAAAAGCCAAAAAAATTATTTACTTCATCAAATCCAAACAATATTATTTACAAATTAAATTCATGTTTGCGGACTCGTAAGCACATTGAAGATATACGCTCAACGTTTACGAATGTCTACAAAGTCGTCGTAGGGCAATGGTGTAACATCGTTAAATGTCTACATAAAAAAGTGCAAAAATATAAATGTCACACATATATGATAATCATAGCCAACTTAAACAATAATATTCTAAACAATTCATTACATATATAATATGTACCTGATCCCATGAATCAACAATGCCAACGAAGGCAATGTTTAACATGTTGTTCATTAAATAATACCCTCACTAGTATCTCTTTAGTTGTCTCCTCGTCTACAAATTTAAACATTAATTTCATGAACGTTATAGTCACACATGCATGTAACAATATATAGAAATGAATGTCACAAGTAATCTGGCCACTTACATTAGGCGAGATAAATTTGGGTTTTTTTCTATTATTGTGTAAGATATTATGTTGTTGCACAATATTGTACATTGAAAATAATTTAAACATATTACACGTTAAACCAATTACAAAGTCAAAGAAAATATTACTAAAATATTTCATATAAACATAAACTTACCTATTAATAATATGCTTCATTTTAGGCTCAAGTGGTTGATGTAAAGAACACAATATCGTTACTGTATCCATCCTAAGTGATATGATGATCAATTTCTAATGATCACTAAATAAATAAGTACCAACACGTACCCTAATGTAGTCACGCATGAGCCATGACTTAAAGCTCAAGACCAGACTTAGACTCCCTAATGTAGTCACCCGTGAATCATGACTTAAAGCTCTTCCAACACGTACAAGCAAGAGTTACCCACCTTTTTTTAACTAATCATCATCCGTAAACTCAAAAGTCAACTACATTTGAATCAATAAGAATGTATTATAAATTATAGAAATTCATATCGAATAGATGAAAATTAAAATTAGTACCTGAACGTCTGTCCATATGCTATTTTGACAGCCTTTGGCACTTGTTTTCAATCATCTATCAATATACTGACTTTACTACATCCAAGGAAAGCAACATAACTCTTAAAAAGCAAAGAGTATTCACCATTAACTACTCTGTAATATGCATCAAACACGGTCGACAATTTGTTACCAGATTTGCGGACTTTTGTTAATTTGGTAAGCATTGTGGCACCTCTTTGTGATCTTTTATTTCTGTCTTGAGTATCATTTGTACGAGTTTCACTTGTCATAGTTTCGTCACCACTAGATGAAGAATACGAAGAAGACGACATCTATGTGTCATACCCTAAATTTGTCCTACCCTTTTGTAGATTTTTTCGCATTTTATTGTTTCACGTCGTTTAGACACGTGTCCACCCGCAATTGGGCGTTTTCCAAATTTTATCCATTTCTGTCCAATTAAAGTGTGACACGTGGTGTAGGAGTTTTTTTTTGTGACTATTATTTCTTTTTTAATTTCCTAATCTTTTTCTTTTAAAAAAATATATTCCTAAATAATAATAAATATTTTGTATATATTTGTCAATTTTTATTTAATTAACTTTTTTTAACATTTATTTGTTGTTATTATATTTGTTAATATCTATTTAGTAATTATTGTTAATAGTTATATATTATTTAATCACATCCATGTTAATTTATATTAATTGTTTATTGTTTTAATAATTAATTAATTTGAAAAAAATAATAAAAAGAAAAAGGAAATAACAAAGAAGGGTTTGGACATGGAGAAAGGGCGGTAGGCCCATGGTTGTTTCGGTAGCCCGTTAGGGTTTACTGCTCTTTGTATTAAAGGAAGGGGAAGACTGAAAGGGGGGGAGATACTGTTCACGGCTCCCAAATTAACCCTAAAAAGAAGATTCCACCGTTCGTTATCTCCAATTGAACCCAAAATCGCGGCCGCCGCTATCCTCCCAAACTTCTTCTCCCACCAAATTCGCCATCTCAACCTCAAAACTAGTTGAATTCGCCGTACCAAACTTCACCGAGTCATTCTCTTCATCGCCACTTCCTTTTCTCTTCCACCCTCAGCGCCTCACTCGCGGCCTTGTAAAGTCCCTTAACGGTGACATACCTCGTAGACAATAGCAACTTCATCAGCTCGTGGCTTGCCGTCCGTAGCGAGCAATTTGTTCGACTCAGTAACGTGGGTCGATGTGCGTCAAGTTCATGGTTCTTGTGGTGTTACTTTGGAGATATCATGATGTACGAGGGCACTGCAAGGTATATGTCAAGATTTCATAGTTAACCCTTTTGATTTTGTTTCGATATTACATCTGAAGTCATTGTCTCTTTTTATGTATGTAATGATAAGTTGCTATGTTGATTGGTCTCGGTTTTTTTAGGAGTATTGTTGTTTTAGTAATATATGAATTCAATGTTTGAGAGGATTTTGGTGAAGTGCTGACCTGAGACTGATGTGTGGAGGATTGGATTTTGGCCACCGCGATGAGCACAGCTCAAATCACGGTTCAAAGCGTTTTCTGCTACGCTATGTATGATTTATATGTTTGATATCTGGTTCATGCTTTTTTCGGCATCATTGTTGATTCTAAAGAGGGGTAGTCTTAATCTGTGACAACACTCGTGAATCGATATCACTTTTTTGAATTTTCATATGCTACTGCTTTTGTGTATTTGGAAAGCGTAAACATTGTCAGGAATTGAAGTTGTTGGTCATATTGATGCATATTGAATTGCTACTGCCTGATCTGGTTACTTGCTCTGCCATTGTCTCAAAATTGTGATGGTCTGCCAATTGTTAATTAATGCAGGTTTTTGAATGCCGAAATCATAGCATAATAGAATTGATTTGCCTTTAGAATTCGACGTTGGGATAATAACTTGGCCAAAGTATTTGCTTGTGTGCATCACTGCTGAAATTTATAGCTTTGTGAATATCGTGTTGATTTTGATTTCTTTATTTTCGGCTTGACATTACTTCTAATACGACTCTGTTTGGTTGGTTTTGGACTCCTAAAATGTGTTCTCCTAGTCTGTTTGGATATTGTTAGTTTCTATGCAGGGTTTAAGCGTGATTCATGCGCGCAATTGGATCAATACGAAGCATGTCTATTTGACGAAACGGTAACAGTATCGATACAGATCATAGCAGTTGGAACTGGCAGCATTTTAATTATGCAGCAGAAAGTCGAGTAGCTGCAACACGACTTCGCAAAGCAACATCATTGACAACAAGATGAAGGGCAGGGCATCGATTACGCTGCTGCAGACTTGGGGTTTTCATTGATCTAGTTCACACAAAGCTCCGTATCCAAAACCGGCTCTTCGTATCCTTTGGTTCGATAGTATTCGGCGCCCGATTAGGCTTGACGGCTATTAAAGATTCGATGTAGTTATCTTTGTTTTTAGACATTTTTGGGGTTTTTTCTACTGTTGCTCTAAAAAACTTTGCCGAATATCCGACGTGACGTCGTTAATATTCGAGCTTTTCTATTAAAAATTTATACTAGACATATCCTATCTTTATTCTTGTATGTTCCTATGTTCTGTTACAATATTCAAAACAACAATAATAACATCCTAATTCAATGGCTGTTGTTGTTATCATGTATGTCGTTTGCAGCGTTTTAGTTCGAATGTGTGCTGATAGCGTAACACAATACTCCGGGTAGAATGGCTTTATGTCAAAGTGACTTTGTGGTTTAAGCTCTGTCGACAAATTCCGTGGCTTTACGGTTTTGTTATTTGGATTGCCTTGTAGTTCTGTCAACAGATTTGTCGTTGTTGTCTGTTAGTTTCTTTGGCTTGCATTTAAAATTGAAAGTTGATTTAGCTCATAGCACTTCATGAAAACTTAAGGTTACTAATGTGCTGCTGAGAGGCTGGAAATCATGCGGCTAGTATTCGAAGAATCAAAGCATTTATGGTGTTGTACTCTATCCTTGCCAATGTGGGGCATGGGTGTGAAGTGGATTGGGTTGCCCAATTTTGGAAGCACTTAATATTTCTATATGGTTGATATATTATATTCAATTTAGTTTATTATTTTCCTTCACATTCAATAATAATGTATCCCAACTCCCTCAAATGTAATAATATTATAGTTTTTTTTTTCTTTTCTTATGCTTTAACACCTCAAAAACATTTTTAAGAAATAAAATTCTCGATTAATCGAGTCACTTTCACCCATGTAAGTCGAGTGCTTTCAAGGCCTCGCCATCGACCTTTGATCACCATACACAACAATTTAAAGCTTAATCCTGGGCTTCCTTACAGTGATACCTATTTGATCAGTTACTTCTAATTGGTCACTTAGAAGACTAGCCCACTTTGCTAGTGTACACGCTTAAAATTCAATTTCGAACTTTGACTCAGTTCGAATACTTTTTCAAAGCGAATTAAATCTTTGAAATCTAGCATTTCTTGGATTTTTGGATGATCATTAGCGAGGTGTACACCTTAAATAATGTATTATTCAACTTTTCGTTTTAATACACTATTTTGAACAAAGGAATATTATAGGAATCAAGCATTCTGTGTGATATTCCTATCGTTCATTCAAATATTCTCCAAATGAAAAAGGTGTCGTCGAGATCCAGCATTTCGGTAATACCCCAATTAATTGGTTGTGAGGCCCGCGTCTCATTTATCAAATAATTGTCATTTCTCTCATTTTCAAATCCAATCTCACATCTCGTACTTCAAACTATTTTCATACCTCATTTCACTTCAAATCTTTTTCAAACATTTTCTCGATCAAACTTCGAAAGAAGGAGGTTCTTGGAGTCTAGCATTCCTTGAATTTTCGAGTGAATAATTCTCGAGGCACGCCCTTTGAGTTATTATTCATTCAATCTTTCGACTTTTTCAAATATCTTTTTTCGATTCAAACTTCGAAAGAAGGAGATTCTTGGAGTCTAGCATTCCTTGAATTTTCGAGTGAATAGCTCTCGAGGCACGCCCTTTGGGTTGTTATTCACTCAATCTTTCGACTTTTTCAAAATCAAACACTTTCCAGTATTCTCCTGAGTCGATTGCTCGTCCGCATTCGCAACCCATTTCATTCATAATTCCTCGTGGTCTCGATATTAGGAGCACCCTCAGGGACTAATATTGTTTCTCACAATCCTAACCCTTGACACGTCGTCAAGCCGATTCCATCTTCAATCAAATCTTCGACACGTCGTCGAACTATTTTAAAACAACTTCCTTTTTACCTCACATTCTATTTTCGATTCAATCTTTTCACAATCATTTTTTAAACTACGAAAGAGGGATATTCTTAGAATCTAGCATTCTTTGAGTATTCGAACGAGTAACTCTTGGGCGCGCCCCCGAGTTGTTATTAGTTCATTCTTTCGTTTTCAAAATATCCAACTCTTATCTTCAACTTATTCAACTCAATTTCCGAAAGAACTGAGTTCCTGGGGTCTCGCATTCCTTGAATTCTTGAATGACAAGCTCTTGAGGCACGCCCTTAGGTTGTTTGTCAGTCACTCTTTCGTCTCCCAACTCAACGTCAAACCAATTCAAACCTCATCTTTTCGTGGTTGTCACCACGAACTACGGACGCTCTGATTCTTTATTCATTCTTGAATATAAGATACGTAGGCACAAGATTGCGATGATCTTGGCGAGCACACTTCTATCCATCTTCCGTCTCCCCCCATCCTTTTCCCGTAGTCGAACTACGACGCTCTGATTTCTCATTCCCGTCCGAATGAGCATACGTAGGCACAAGGGCCCCAATCCTTGGCGAGCACTCTATCTTCTAACCGCCCATCTCTTCCTTGCGTCTTTAAACCTTTTAAAACCTACCAATTCTACCTTTACTAGCGAGAAGAAAACCAGTAAACCTAGACAACACTCCCCACATTTACCTTAAGAGGTTCCCGTCGAGTACGACGGACGTGAGGGGTGCTATTACCTTCCCCTCACGTAACCGACTCCCGAACCCGGAACTTGGTTGCGACAGCCCTGTTCCTATCCTTTCGTTTTTAAGAGGTTTTCTCGATATTTTCCTCTCCCGTTTATTCGGGAAAAATAAAGTTCGGTGGCGACTCTGTCGAACCGCATTTCCGCGCCTTTTGCGCGAGGGTCGTTTTCTCCGAAATGTCTCTGTGATTTTTTCGAGGTGCGACAGGTGGCGACTCTGCTGGGGACGCATTGCCCCATGCAAAGAGAGAGTCGAGCCTATCTTTTGGTTTGTGAGGAGTGTTTGTTTTTTATTTGTTTTCTTTTTATATTTGTTCTCTTGTAGAGTTTATTTGTGCTTGTTATCTGGGCCTTTCGGTTCTTGGGACGACGTCATGAGTAAAGCTCTACACCCGAGCTTTGGTAAAAGCAGAGGGAACACATAGTTTAGAATTGGTAGTCGAGTAGTGTTAGTCTCCAAGGACTCGCTCCTTGTGGGCCTAGCATGAAAGCTCCTCCAGAGGAGACCTATTCGTAGATCTTGTTGTAACACAGCTAGCCTGTTGCACGACTTGATTAATGAAGGGTCCGTGATTCTGGGAACCTTTTGTTAGCACCAGTTCCGATATTGATGGTCGTGTAGTGTTAGTCTCCAAGGACTCGCTCCTTGTGTGCCTAGCACGAGGACCCCGCTCAGGAGAGACCTTATCGTCATTATCGTCGTAATGCAGCCAGCCTGTTGCGTGACGCTAATACGAATAGTGTCCGTGATCCTGGGAACCAAACATAGAAACCATCCCGTGAGTGGGATTATGGGTAGAGTGTTTAGACCTTCCCGTATAAGTTGTACCTGTCAATTTTCTTTGAGCAGGAATTATGGTTACTTATCTGTTACAGTTACCAGCTTCAGGAGTTGTTTGATTGTGATCTTGGGATCCTGGATCTTGTATCTTGCATTGCATCTTGCATATCATTTGCATTGCATTTCATATGTTGTGCATTTTGCATTTCCAGTCCTCCAACAGAATCTTATGTCTCCGTTCCTTCTTCTCCAGTAAATCAAGCTGATTCCTCGACACCGGTACGCAACTAGAGCCAATACCAGACGAGTGATGGAGCAGATTCAACAGGAGCAAGTCGCCTTCAGGGAAGAGTTGGATTCCATGAAAGGAAAGATCGACCAGATCCTCGAAGCCATCCTCATAGCCAGGAGAGAGGAAGAACAGCGTGAAGCCGCCGCTGTCGTCAACCACAATGGACAAGGGTCTACTGCCATCCCTTTGGTTCAAATTCCAAGTTCTCATGGGATGCCGCTGAACTTCAACAACACAGTCGAAGGAAATACTTCTCAGCCAATCCCAGCGCCTGGAGTTACCGTTGGAGTTATCCCGCACGCCCAGCCTACTGCTGTGCAGATCCCAGTTCCTCATGTCGAAGATACTCTGATGGATCAGTATGACGACGTTCAGAACTATCATGCTGCTATTCCCATCGCCAGTCCTGTTGCCGCTCAGGATTCCGAAGCCATGAAGATGTTCCGAGATCTAGCCGAGAAACTCCGCGCCATGGAGGGGCATAACTCAAATTCTTTCAGTGCTCTGGAGTTGTGCTTGGTGCCTGATGTAGTCATTCCTCCAAAGTTCAAGGTGCCCGAATTTTCAAAGTACAAGGGTCTCAGTTGCCCAAACATCCATCTGAAGATGTACTGTCGTAAGATGGCTGCCTATGCCAGAGACGAGAAGCTCATGATCCATTGCTTCCAGGACAGCTTTTCTGGGGCATCACTCGAATGGTATATGCAGCTGGAGCGTAATAGTGTACGCACTTGGGCCGAGCTAGCTGATGCATTCGTCAAGCAGTACAAATACAACACCGATCTTGCTCCAAATCGTACTCAGCTTCAGAGTATGACTCAGAAGGATAATGAATCTTTCAAGGAGTACGCGCAACGATGGAGAGAGCTAGCCGCAAGGGTGCATCCACCTCTTGTTGACCGAGAATTGATTGACATCTTCATGGGCACTTTGCAAGGCCAGTACTACGAAAAGCTGATCGGTAGCGTCTCCGCTGGATTCTCTGACTTGGTGATCATCGGTGAGAGAATTGAAGAAGGGCTGAAGAGTGGGAAGATCCCAGGAGGTTCTAACAGCCAGGCTAATGCCAAGAGGCCTTTTAATGGATATAAGAAGAAGGAGGGCGAAACAAATGCCATCTTTGTGCAGAAAGGGCGAGCTTCTCAACAAGCTCCTCCTATGCCTTATCAAGTTCCCTACTATCAGTATCCATATGTTGCTGCTGCGCAATATGCTCCAATGCCTTATCAGCCAGCTGTTCATGCAGCGCAAGCTCAGATGCCAAGGCAACAGGCTCCTCAGCAACAAGCCTACAACCGACAAGGATATCAGTATCCTCCTCAGCAACAGCAGATGCAAGCAACTCAGCAACGACAAGGTGCTCGCCCACAACGTCCGCAGAGAACATGGAGGCCAGATAGAGTCTTTGATCGTCTACCAATGCCATATGCCAAAATCTTTGCCCAGTTGATGGAGAAGAAAGTTGTTGTTCCGAGAGACTTAGCTCCTCCAACTGTCCTTCCTGCCGATTACGACGCAAATGCTCATTGTGAGTTTCATAAGGGCGCTCCAGGTCACACCATTGAGGACTGCAGGGCTTTCAAGCACATAATTCAAGACATGATCGACCGGGATGCTATCAACTTCAATGGGAAGTCTCCAAACATCATCAACAACCCGATGCCACCAGTCAACTAGTGCCAACAATCAATTCCAGTCAAGTTCATTCCCCGAAGAAGGCAGTCGTGTTGCCATTTCATTATTCGCAGCTTCTTATGTTTTGTCTTTGTTTATTTAAGTATTGTATGCTCTGAACAATTGCCATTCGTATTCGGTTTTCATTAATGTATCGTTTATGCATGTTTTGAATTAGTTATGTCGTATTCACTCTCTTTTTTTCATTTACCACCGACACATTTATTCACTCCACTCTACTCACTGTTGCTTAGCATGATTTGAGGGAGGATGATGAAAACAAGATACCCATAATTGCAAACTGTATGCTTTCATACTGAATCTCGTCAATGATGTACAGGCATTGTTTCAATTCCCCAAATACCGGAGATATAAGGAGTTAATCCCTAGTAAACCACTTCGAGCCTAGAAGTAGCAGTTTCCTTCGGATATTCAAACCTTTACACTCAACCTGGGGCAGGGTAGTGTTCAGTTAATCCAATTCCACACTCGAATCAACAAGCAAAATCCAGAAGACGGTCGTTCATCAATGACCCATGCTATGGCAGTCACAACAAAATCCAGAAAAAATCAAAAGCCTGCTAAGTCAGACACCTTAGAGGGGACTTAGGCAAAATCAAGGCAATCCCGATGGATCTGACAAACGAAGTCAATCCATGCAAAAGTTAGGGATCAAAACAAAAGCAAAAGAGGACCCCGAAACCCTCAACAAAAACAAAGGAGGATTCAGTGGCCACCCAAGTCAAAGGGACACTGGCATCCATCAAAAAAACCAAAATAAGGTGACTGCCACGTCAAGCCAACCTTGAACCATCAAGTCTACACCGTCCATACAAGTGTAGGATTAACTGAGCGTAGGACTGGAGATCATTAAGAAGAAGGGGTGGGTACAAATCATACTTTGAGCCTAATAACCTTGTTTCATAACCGTGAACCAGACCACGTTACAACCCTCGAAAGACCTAATTGAGGCGAGTTTTCTTCTGAAAGCATGCTATTGCGAGGTTGCGTAACCTGACTCCTCACATGATCTCTAATCATCAACATTGGTATCATTTCTCTTGATACATTTTTTCGCACCAATCCAACAGCACAACGTCTGGGCTAGCAGTCCATTCGTTTCACACTTTCACGACACCTCAATAAAAGACACTTTTTCAAACTTGCATCGAACTTTGCATTAATTATTACCATTTGTGAATGTACAATTATATCTGCAAATCAGTGCTAGGTATTCAAAGACACTCCAGCGAGGGGCAATCGAGGAGAAACTTGACTTTCAGTGGCGTACACGTGGCAAGATAATTTCAGAACCCACGGGCTGGGGCAAATCACTCAACAGCTCGAGCAAGGGCAGGTTATTCGAGTTCAGCTTCCATATGTCAGAACTGGTTAATCTGGGACAGGCCACTACCACGTTCAGACTGGGGCAAGACCAAGTTACCTTAACCAACAAGCAGAGTTGCAATCTTCTCTGAAGGAAATTGACAACAAATCACTAAGTACCCAGACTTGGGGCATCCAGAGCATCATCTTCTGCTCCGATCGTGACGTCTTCAACAAGCTGCGTGTCGAGGAAATCAATCCCTCCCACCACCCGAAGTCCAATCCGCATTGGCAACTACCCAAAGTCCACCACGTGGGCGTCGCCCTGCATTTCCAATTGCTCATCTGCAATCATATGCATCATGTGCATCGCATTCGATCTCATAAATATCTTGCATCATATGCATACCCCAATCATACCATGCTTCCCCAGCTCTTGCATCTCCGCTCGTCAGCATTTGCATTTGCACGTCCACTCATATGGAATGTCATTTATCATCCAGCATTCATATATGCAAGTCAAGGTCCAGGATCAATCTCGAAGATTTCCAAGACCATCAATCGCCCAGTCAGGGGCATCTTCCGCAAGATGGTGGGTTTGTCCCACGATTTTCAAGAGCTTCAAAGCAATCACCAGCCCAGGCAGGGGCAATCTTCCGCAATTGGGTGTTTCTCCCAAAAATTCAAAGACATTCAAAGCAAGATTCAGCCCAGTCAGGGGCGTCTTCTTCAATACCACGGGCGTCTCCCGTAAAGAATTTCAACCTCGTGGTTGATCAAATATGCAAATCAACATTCAGCCTAATCAGGGGCATACCATTCAAGACCGTGGGCATTCTCCACGAAGCTGTTCAACCTTTTGTTGAGCAAATCCAAGAAGTTCAAAGCAAGATCCAACCCGAGCAGGGGCATCTTCAGCAAAACCGTGGGCGTTCCTCACGAAGTTGTTCGGCCTTTGTTAAGTAAGACAAGGCATCAAGACAAATTCAGCCCAGTCAGGGGCATCCTTTTCGGAATTCATGGGCGTAACCATGAAATCATTTCAGCAAATTATGATTTCCAAGCAAAGACGGTGGGCGTACCCCGTCAACTCATTTCAAATTCAATCTTCCTCTCAGGGGTTCCCCAATGAGTTGTACCCAGCAAGAGTGACCGTTGTCAATTGCCTTACTATCATCCTTTTGGTGATAGTCGAACTTCGTCAGTTCAACCTAGCCTGCATCCTTTTGGTGTTGGTAAACTTCAAATCTGTGTTGGTCTATCATCCTTTTGGTGATAACGACCTGTGTGTTGTGTTTCGCTCTACCATCCTTTTGGTGGTAGGTCTGGTACTTCGTCGGTATCAGATTGTGCGATATTTTATTTGTGTTTTCGCTCTACCATCCTTTTGGTGGTAGGTCTGATACTTCGTCGGTATCAGATTGCGCGATGTTTTATTTGTGTTTTCGCTCTACCATCCTTTTGGTGGTAGGTCTGGTACTTCGTCGGTATCAGATTGTGCGATGTTTCTTTTGTGTTTTTGCTCTACCATCCTTTTGGTGGTAGGTCTGGTACTTCGTCGGTATCAGATTGCGCGATGCTTTCTTTTGTGTTTTCGCTCTACCATCCTTTTGGTGGTAGGTCTAGTACTTCGTCGGTATCAGATTGTGTGATGTTTCTTTTGTGTTTTCGCTCTACCATCCTTTTGGTGGTAGGTCTGGTACTTCGTCGGTATCAGATTGCGCGATGCTTTCTTTTGTGTTTTCGCTCTACCATCCTTTTGGTGGTAGGTCTGGTACTTCGTCGGTATCAGATTGCGCGATGCTTTCTTTTGTGTTTTCGCTCTACCATCCTTTTGGTGGTAGGTATGATACTTCGTCGGTATCAGATTGCGCAATGTTTTGTTGGTGTTTTTGCTCTATCATCCTTTTGGTGATAGGTCTGATACTTCGTCGGTATCAGATTGCGCAATGTTTTGTTGGTGTTTTCGCTCTACCATCCTTTTGGTAGTAGGTCTGGTACTTCGTCGGTATCAGATTGCGCGATTTTTTTTATGTTTTTGCTCTATCATCCTTTTGGTGGTAGGTCTGACATTTCGTCGATGTCAGATTGTGCGATGTGTTTCGTATTTCGCTCCGTCATCCTTTTGGTGGGGGGTTTATCATGGTCATTAATGATAGATTGTGCGATTTGCTTTGTGTTTCGCTCCATCATCCTTTAGGTGTTGGGTCTATCATGGTCATTAATGATAGATTGCGCGATATATCGTTTATGTTTCGCTCCATCATCCTCTTGGTGTTGGGTCTATCATGGTCATTAATGATAGATTGTGCGATATTGTCTGGCGTGTGTCTCGCTCCGTCATCCTTTTGGTGGAGGGTCTATCATGGTCGTTAATGATAGATTGTGCGATGCGTTTATTTGTGTTTCGCTCAGTCATCTTTCGGTGGGGGGGTCTGTCATAGTC
Organism: Lathyrus sativus; assembly: GCA_963859935.3. Taxonomy (NCBI): domain Eukaryota; kingdom Viridiplantae; phylum Streptophyta; class Magnoliopsida; order Fabales; family Fabaceae; genus Lathyrus; species Lathyrus sativus. Next base: position 630,419,989 of record OZ012735.1, on the reverse strand, counting down.
ATTAATGTCAGATTGTGCGATTGTGTTGCTCTATCATCCTTTTAATGGTAGTAGCTGTGTGTGTTTCATACCATCATCCTTTTGGTGATGGCGACCTTTTTCCAGTTGCTTACAGTTTGCTCAGAGGCTTACATCATCCAGCATTTTCAATTATCAATCACCTCTCTTTCATCCAGACAAATTCAGGGTCTTTTTATATCTAATAGACTTCTACCTCAGGGATGTGAACGCCAATGCAATTCATCCTCCTAGGTTTAAGCCTATTAGATAGGGGCATCTGTCATACCCTAAATTTGTCCTACCCTTTTGTAGATTTTTTCGCATTTTATTGTTTCACGTCGTTTAGACACGTGTCCACCCGCAATTGGGCGTTTTCCAAATTTTATCCATTTCTGTCCAATTAAAGTGTGACACGTGGTGTAGGAGTTTTTTTTTGTGACTATTATTTCTTTTTTAATTTCCTAATCTTTTTCTTTTAAAAAAATATATTCCTAAATAATAATAAATATTTTGTATATATTTGTCAATTTTTATTTAATTAACTTTTTTTAACATTTATTTGTTGTTATTATATTTGTTAATATCTATTTAGTAATTATTGTTAATAGTTATATATTATTTAATCACATCCATGTTAATTTATATTAATTGTTTATTGTTTTAATAATTAATTAATTTGAAAAAAATAATAAAAAGAAAAAGGAAATAACGAAGAAGGGTTTGGACATGGAGAAAGGGCGGTAGGCCCATGGTTGTTTCGGTAGCCCGTTAGGGTTTACTGCTCTTTGTATTAAAGGAAGGGGAAGACTGAAAGGGGGGGAGATACTGTTCACGGCTCCCAAATTAACCCTAAAAAGAAGATTCCACCGTTCGTTATCTCCAATTGAACCTAAAATCGCGGTCGCCGCTATCCTCCCAAACTTCTTCTCCCACCAAATTCGCCATCTCAACCTCAAAACTAGTTGAATTCGCCGTACCAAACTTCACCGAGTCATTCTCTTCATCGCCACTTCCTTTTCTCTTCCACCCTCAGCGCCTCACTCGCGGCCTTGTAAAGTCCCTTAACAGTGACATACCTCGTAGACAATAGCAACTTCATCAGCTCGTGGCTTGCCGTCCGTAGAGAGCAATTTGTTCGACTCAGTAACGTGGGTCGATGTGCGTCAAGTTCATGGTTCTTGTGGTGTTACTTTGGAGATATCATGATGTACGAGGGCACTGCAAGGTATATGTCAAGATTTCATAGTTAACCCTTTTGATTTTGTTTCGATATTACATCTGAAGTCATTGTCTCTTTTTATGTATGTAATGATAAGTTGCTATGTTGATTGGTCTCGGTTTTTTTAGGAGTATTGTTGTTTTAGTAATATATGAATTCAATGTTTGAGAGGATTTTGGTGAAGTGCTGACCTGAGACTGATGTGTGGAGGATTGGATTTTGGCCACCGCGATGAGCACAGCTCAAATCACGGTTCAAAGCGTTTTCTGCTACGCTATGTATGATTTATATGTTTGATATCTGGTTCATGCTTTTTTCGGCATCATTGTTGATTCTAAAGAGGGGTAGTCTTAATCTGTGACAACACTCGTGAATCGATATCACTTTTTTGAATTTTCATATGCTACTGCTTTTGTGTATTTGGAAAGCGTAAACATTGTCAGGAATTGAAGTTGTTGGTCATATTGATGCATATTGAATTGCTACTGCCTGATCTGGTTACTTGCTCTGCCATTGTCTCAAAATTGTGATGGTCTGCCAATTGTTAATTAATGCAGGTTTTTGAATGCCGAAATCATAGCATAATAGAATTGATTTGCCTTTAGAATTCGACGTTGGGATAATAACTTGGACAAAGTATTTGCTTGTGTGCATCACTGCTGAAATTTATAGCTTTGTGAATATCGTGTTGATTTTGATTTCTTTATTTTCGGCTTGACATTACTTCTAATACGACTCTGTTTGGTTGGTTTTGGACTCCTAAAATGTGTTCTCCTAGTCTGTTTGGATATTGTTAGTTTCTATGCAGGGTTTAAGCGTGATTCATGCGCGCAATTGGATCAATACGAAGCATGTCTATTTGACGAAACGGTAACAGTATCGATACAGATCATAGCAGTTGGAACTGGCAGCATTTTAATTATGCAGCAGAAAGTCGAGTAGCTGCAACACGACTTCGCAAAGCAACATCATTGACAACAAGATGAAGGGCATCGATTACGCTGCTGCAGACTTGGGGTTTTCATTGATCTAGTTCACACAAAGCTCCGTATCCAAAACCGGCTCTTCGTATCCTTTGGTTCGATAGTATTCGGCGCCCGATTAGGCTTGACGGCTATTAAAGATTCGATGTAGTTATCTTTGTTTTTAGACATTTTTGGGGTTTTTTCTACTGTTGCTCTAAAAAACTTTGCCGAATATCCGACGTAACGTCGTTAATATTCGAGCTTTTCTATTAAAAATTTATACTAGACATATCCTATCTTTATTCTTGTATGTTCCTATGTTCTGTTACAATATTCAAAACAACAATAATAACATCCTAATTCAATGGCTGTTGTTGTTATCATGTATGTCGTCTGCAGCGTTTTAGTTCGAATGTGTGCTGATAGCGTAACACAATACTCCGGGTAGAATGGCTTTATGTCAAAGTGACTTTGTGGTTTAAGCTCTGTCGACAAATTCCGTGGCTTTACGGTTTTGTTATTTGGATTGCCTTGTAGTTCTGTCAACAGATTTGTTGTTGTTGTCTGTTAGTTTCTTTGGCTTGCATTTAAAATTGAAAGTTGATTTAGCTCATAGCACTTCATGAAAACTTAAGGTTACTAATGTGCTGCTGAGAGGCTGGAAATCATGCGGCTAGTATTCGAAGAATCAAAGCATTTATGGTGTTGTACTCTATCCTTGCCAATGTGGGGCATGGGTGTGAAGTGGATTGGGTTGCCCAATTTTGGAAGCACTTAATATTTCTATATGGTTGATATATTATATTCAATTTAGTTTATTATTTTCCTTCACATTCAATAATAATGTATCCCAACTCCCTCAAATGTAATAATATTATAGTTTTTTTTTTCTTTTCTTATGCTTTAACACCTCAAAAACATTTTTAAGAAATAAAATTCTCGATTAATCGAGTCACTTTCACCCATGTAAGTCGAGTGCTTTCAAGGCCTCGCCATCGACCTTTGATCACCATACACAACAATTTAAAGCTTAATCCTGGGCTTCCTTACAGTGATACCTATTTGATCAGTTACTTCTAATTGGTCACTTAGAAGACTAGCCCACTTTGCTAGTGTACACGCTTAAAATTCAATTTCGAACTTTGACTCAGTTCGAATACTTTTTCAAAGCGAATTAAATCTTTGAAATCTAGCATTTCTTGGATTTTTGGATGATCATTAGCGAGGTGTACACCTTAAATAATGTATTATTCAACTTTTCGTTTTAATACACTATTTTGAACAAAGGAATATTATAGGAATCAAGCATTCTGTGTGATATTCCTATCGTTCATTCAAATATTCTCCAAATGAAAAAGGTGTCGTCGAGATCCAGCATTTCGGTAATACCCCAATTAATTGGTTGTGAGGCCCGCGTCTCATTTATCAAATAATTGTCATTTCTCTCATTTTCAAATCCAATCTCACATCTCGTACTTCAAACTATTTTCATACCTCATTTCACTTCAAATCTTTTTCAAACATTTTCTCGATCAAACTTCGAAAGAAGGAGGTTCTTGGAGTCTAGCATTCCTTGAATTTTCGAGTGAATAATTCTCGAGGCACGCCCTTTGAGTTATTATTCATTCAATCTTTCGACTTTTTCAAATATCTTTTTTCGATTCAAACTTCGAAAGAAGGAGATTCTTGGAGTCTAGCATTCCTTGAATTTTCGAGTGAATAGCTCTCGAGGCACGCCCTTTGGGTTGTTATTCACTCAATCTTTCGACTTTTTCAAAATCAAACACTTTCCAGTATTCTCCTGAGTCGATTGCTCGTCCGCATTCGCAACCCATTTCATTCATAATTCCTCGTGGTCTCGATATTAGGAGCACCCTCAGGGACTAATATTGTTTCTCACAATCCTAACCCTTGACACGTCGTCAAGCCGGTTCCATCTTCAATCAAATCTTCGACACGTCGTCGAACTATTTTAAAACAACTTCCTTTTTACCTCACATTCTATTTTCGATTCAATCTTTTCACAATCATTTTTTAAACTACGAAAGAGGGATATTCTTAGAATCTAGCATTCTTTGAGTATTCGAACGAGTAACTCTTGGGCGCGCCCCCGAGTTGTTATTAGTTCATTCTTTCGTTTTCAAAATATCCAACTCTTATCTTCAACTTATTCAACTCAATTTCCGAAAGAACTGAGTTCCTGGGGTCTCGCATTCCTTGAATTCTTGAATGACAAGCTCTTGAGGCACGCCCTTAGGTTGTTTGTCAGTCACTCTTTCGTCTCCCAACTCAACGTCAAACCAATTCAAACCTCATCTTTTCGTGGTTGTCACCACGAACTACGGACGCTCTGATTCTTTATTCATTCTTGAATATAAGATACGTAGGCACAAGATTGCGATGATCTTGGCGAGCACACTTCTATCCATCTTCCGTCTCCCCCCATCCTTTTCCCGTAGTCGAACTACGACGCTCTGATTTCTCATTCCCGTCCGAATGAGCATACGTAGGCACAAGGGCCCCAATCCTTGGCGAGCACTCTATCTTCTAACCGCCCATCTCTTCCTTGCGTCTTTAAACCTTTTAAAACCTACCAATTCTACCTTTACTAGCGAGAAGAAAACCAGTAAACCTAGACAACACTCCCCACATTTACCTTAAGAGGTTCCCGTCGAGTACGACGGACGTGAGGGGTGCTATTACCTTCCCCTCACGTAACCGACTCCCGAACCCGGAACTTGGTTGCGACAGCCCTGTTCCTATCCTTTCGTTTTTAAGAGGTTTTCTCGATATTTTCCTCTCCCGTTTATTCGGGAAAAATAAAGTTCGGTGGCGACTCTGTCGAACCGCATTTCCGCGCCTTTTGCGCGAGGGTCGTTTTCTCCGAAATATCTCCGTGATTTTTTCGAGGTGCGACACTATGTTCAAAAACAACAACAACAACAACAACAACAAACTCTTTTATCTTTTATTTCCACATATAACCATGAATAGAAATATGTTATCATACACATTCAGCAGCAAAAACAACAACATCAACAAAAGATTAATCAAATACTATCACATACACATTCAACAAAAACAACAACGACCACAACAAAAGATTAATCAAGTGTTATCATACACATTCAACATCAACCATAAAAACAACATCAACAACAACATCAATAACAATGGAACCTCAACAACAGCAATGGTAAGCATTGTGGCGCCCCTTTGTGATCTTTTACTTTCGTATAGAGTATCGTTTGTACGAGTTTCAGTTTTCATAGTTTCTTCACCACTAGATGAAGAATACGACAAAGACGGCATCTATGTTCAAAAACAACAACAACAACAAACTCTATCATCTATTATTTCCACATATAACCATGAATAGAAATATGTTATCATATACATTCAACAACAACAACATCAACAAAAGGTTAATCAAATGTTATCACACACACGTTCAACAACAACCATAAAAATAACATGAACAACAACATCAACAACAATGAAAAATGAAGTTTATTGTAGATGCATGTGAAAAAAATTTACGTACCGTAAATGTGATGACTAAGTAAAGGTGAATATTTGGGTTGAAACAGATAGTGTTGTTGTTGTATTCCTCATTAACGACGATGGTGTTAGTGTTGACGTTGGTGTGTTGTCTTCCTCCTAACGATGACTACGAGTTGAAAATGAACAATGAATAGAAAAAGATGAACTAGTGAAATTGATGAACTGATGAAAAACGATGAACGATGATGATGAACGATGAACGTTAAGGTTGATATGGTGTTTCGTTTATCAGCACTGAACATTAAGGTTGAAATGGTGTTTCGTATCGTACCGTTATTCAGTGCAAAGAATGGCTATTGAAGAGACAAACTAGTTAACTGTTATAAAAAAATGAATGAAAGGTACCACCACGGTTAACAACCGGAACTGTGGTGATATATTATTTACTTAATTAAATTTCATAAAGAAGCGCCAGTATATTACAATTTAAAAATATTTAAAACAAAATGAAAAAATATGTCACAACGGTTCAGCTACGCAACCGTGGGAATATATTATTTGCTTAATTAAATTTCATAAAGAAGCGCCAGTATATTACAATTTAAAATATTTAAAACAAAATGAAAAATATGTCACAACGGTTCAGCTACGCAACCATAGTGGTATCACATTTATTTACAAAATTTAAAACAAAATAATAAATATGTCAAAGCGGTTGTTTAAACAACCGTGGTGGTATCACGTTTATTTTTAATTTAAAATTAAATAAAAGTACAAAGGCGCGACTGAATGTTAAAGAAATAATACATTTGATGGTGCTGAGATTCGAACTCATGAAAAGGTGATTATATGACCACAGTCGTATTTTTCAACTTTGGATATATCATATCAAAATTTTAATAAGTAAATAAAAGAAAATATTCACGCGTTAAGTAATAGATGCCATCACAGTCTATCCTAACACCGTGATAACTTTAACGTTGTTTTATATACATTTTGTAGTAGTGATTATTATTAGAAGTAATTCATATTTAGTTGTACTATTACTTAGTCTCTAAGTTTGTTAGAGGGTATTTTAGTATTTTATCTTATTCTAGTAACCCTAGTTTTAGCTTATAAATAGGGTTGCAATCATTGTAATAGAAAAGTGAGTTGTGTAGCCGTCATTCTCTTTAAATAGAATATTTCCTCTGTTCATCATTTATTCACCTTTGCACCAACAATTGGTATCTAGAGCTCCAGTTCGGATTCATTGGGAAACACGGGAAACACGAGTGAACGTGAGGCCTTGTGTGTTTGATTTTGTTTCTTAGATTCGTGTTGAATCTTGAACAAAATCTGATCAGAATTTTAATTCTGTGGGTTGGGAAACACTGTGTGAGAAATCTGAGTATACTGTGCAAGGTAGAAGATGAACGGAAACGGCAACATGAACACCAAACTTCCAGTATTTGACGGTAAAAACTGGAATCGTTGGATGATCCAAATGCGTGTACTGTTCGGTGCTCAAGATGTTCTAGATCTTGTCACTGATGATTATGTTCCGGTAGCAGCAGATGCGACGGATGAATAGAAAAACGCGCAGAAGGAAGTAAGGAAGAAGGATCGGAAAGCATTGTTCTTCATTCATCAATGTGTGGATGTAAATGTGTTTGAGAAGATTGCAGATTCAACGACAGCAAAGGCTGCGTGGGACACACTGGTGAGATGTTATGGTGGTGACGCATCAGTGAAGAAGGTGAAGCTTCAGTCCTTGAGAAAGCAATATGAGAATCTCAACATGAAGAATAATGAGAAAGTCTTTGAATACATCTCCAGAATGATTCTGATCACTAATGAGATGAAGGCGTGTGGAGAAACTCTTTCTGAAGAAGAAATCATGGAGAAAGTATTGAGATCCCTTACCTCTCAATTTGATTACATTGTGATAGCAATAGAACATTCCAAAGATCTGAGCACCATGAGAATTGAAGAGCTGCAGAGCAGTCTAGAAGCGCAAGAGTTGCGTCTGACTGAGAGAACTTCTGAAAAAGAAGTAGAGCAGCAAGCTCTGAAAGTAACTTCTGATAGGAGGTATCAGAAGCAGTTAGAAGCCAGGAGAAGATCTGATGGTGTTCAGAAGTCAGAAAGCTCAACCTCTGATAGACAAAAGAATGTTCAGAAGGGAAAAGAGAAGTATGACAAGAAGAAAATCCAATGTTACTGTTGTAAGAAGTTTGGTCACTTTGCTAGAGATTGTTGGTCAAACAAGGAGAGAAAATCAGAAGAAGCAAATATAGCCAGAAGTTCTGATGATGAATCTGTGCTATTGATGGCCTATGAATCTGATGATATGGATCTGATAGACTGGTGGTATATGGACACTGGCTGTTCAAATCATCTTACTGGAAACAAGAAATGGCTGGTTGACTTTGACTCTGAAAAGAGAACAAAGATCAGATGTGCTGATGACAAATATCTTAACGCAGAAGGTATGGGAAATGTCAGAGTGATTCTGAACAATGGGAAAACAGCATTGATTCAGAACATGTGGTATGTACCTGGCATCAGAAGCAATCTGATGAGTGTGGGACAACTAATTGAGAAAGGTTTTTCAGTTACCATGAAGGACAATCTTTTGAAGTTGTATGACTGCAATCAGAAGTTGATTATGGAGTCAGAACAGGGAAGGAATAGAACATTCAAGGTGAATGTCAGAACTGCAGACTCAGAATGTCTTAGTGCAACAAGTGCTGAGAAAGAGAGTGAGCTGTGGCACAGAAGATTTGGTCATTTGAATTTCAGAAGCTTAAAACATCTGAATTCAAAGAAGTTGGTACATGGAATTCCTGCAATTAAGAAGCCTAAAAAGTCATGCAAAGTTTGCATGGAAGGAAAACAACCACGATTGCCATTTGTGTTAGAAGTTGCTCCAAGAGCAAAACATGCCTTGGGAGTTGTACATTCTGATGTGTGTGGTCCATTTCCAGTAGCATCGATTGGAGGGAATAAATACTTCGTGTTGTTTGTTGATGAATTCATAAGAATGACATGGGTATATCTTATTAAGTTTAAACACGAGGTGTTTGATGAATTCAAGAAGTTCAGAATGAAGGCTGAGAATCAGAGTGGTCAGAAGTTGAAGATTCTTAGAACTGACGGTGGAGGTGAGTATAACTCCAAAGAGTTCCAGAAGTTCTATGAGGAGAATGGAATTGAGCATGAGGTTACTGCTCCTTATACCCCTCAACACAATGGTTTTGCTGAAAGAAGAAACCGCATTTTGCTTGATATGGTGAGAAGCATGCTAAAGGAGAAGAAGCTTCCTCAGAAGCTCTGGGGAGAAGTTGTTGCCACTGCAATGTATGTACTCAACCGATGTCCTACGAAGAAGTTGAAGGAAATAGTTCCAATACAGAAGTGGACTGGAGATAAGCAAAGTGTTAGTCATCTAAAGGTGTTTGGTTCTATTTTCTATAAACATGTTCCAGAAGCTAGAAGACAGAAGCTGGATGATAGAAGCAAAGTGATGATTCTGATAGGGTACCACAGTACAGGTGCATACAAGCTCTATTGTCCAGAAACCAATAAAATTGAATTCAATAGAGATGTGATTGTGAAGGAATCAGATGTTTGGAATTGGGATAAGTCTCAATCTGATTCTGGTGTTAGAACTTCTGAAGAAAGGCCAGAGTTAAGAATTTCTGAAGTTGGAGTAAACTCTGACGTTGACTCTGACTCTGCTAGTGATTCAGACTCTGGAGAAGACTCAGAAGTTGAAGGTGACTCTGATGATCCAGACTCTGATGATCCAGACTCTGATGGCAATCCAGATTCTGATGGCAATTCAGACTCTGGAAATATGCCAGACTCTAAAGATGGTCAAAGCTCTGGAGGAAGTCAATCATCTGAAGCTAGAAACTCTGAAGCTCAAGACTCTGAACAAGTTCAGAGACCACAAAGAATAAGAAACGTCCCCAGAAGATATGCAGAATTTGACATGCTGCAAGACACTGAAGTAGACTCTAAAGGAGAAGTTATTCAGTGTGCCATGATAGTAGAGTTTGAACCCATAAGTACAGAAGAGGCTCTTAAGCAGAAGCTCTGGCTGAAGGCCACGAAAGAAGAACTTGATGCTATAGAGAGAAACAAGACTTGGAAGCTGACTGAACTTCCAAAAGACAAGAAAGCCATCAGTGTCAGATGGGTTTTCAAGCAGAATTTAAAGCCAGATGGTTCAATTGGCAAACATAAAGCAAGGTTGGTAGCCAGAGGATTTCTACAGAAACCTGGGATGGATTATTCTGAAGTGTTTGCACCTGTAGCAAGACATGAAACAATCAGAAGGGTGATTGCAATAGCTGCTAACAGGAATTGGCCTCTGATGCATTTAGATGTAAAATCTGCATTTCTGAACGGTCCATTAGAAGAAGAAGTTTACGTGTCACAACCTCCTGGATTTGTGAAAAAGAATCAGGAAGGGATGGTGTACAGATTATACAAAGCTTTATATGGATTGAAACAAGCGCCCAGAGCTTGGAATCAGAAGATTGATTCATTTTTCAAGAAGCAAGGCTTTCAGAAATGTGAGATGGAGTACAGTGTTTATGTTCAGCATACTTATGAAGGCAATATGACTCTAGTGTGTTTATATGTTGATGATATACTGCTGACTGGAAGTTCTGAACAAGAGATAGCCAAGTTCAAGAAAGTTCTAATGAATGAATTCGAAATGACTGATCTAGGAAAAATGACATACTTTCTAGGGATAGAGTTCAGATATTCTGAGAAAGATATCATTTTGCATCAACTCAAGTATGAATTAGAACTTCTGAAGAGATTTGAACTAAAGAATTGTAAGATTGTTGTCACACCTTATGATACAAATCAGAAACTAGATTCTGACTCTGATGGAAAGGATGTGGACGCTACAACCTTCAAACAGTTGGTTAGTTCTCTAAGGTATGTGTGCAATACCAGACCTGATATTTGTTATTCTGTTGGGATGGTTAGTAGGTTCATGAGTAAACCTAAGTGGTCCCATTCCAAGCTGCTGTCAGGATTCTGAGGTATATCAAGGGAACACTGAAGTATGGAGTGTTATTTCCTTCTGGAAGAAAGAATGAGTCATAACTTCAGAGTTATTCAGATTCTGATTGGTGTGGAGACAGAGTTGACAGAAGAAGTACCTCTGGGTACTTGTTCAAATTTCTGGGAGGTCCCATTTCTTGGTGTTCCAAGAAGCAACCTGTTGTGGCGTTATCAACCTGTGAAGTTGAATACATTGCAGGTGTTGTTACTGCATGCCAAGCTGTGTGGATTCTGAATCTGTTGCAGGATCTGAAGATTAAAATAAACAAACCTCTGAAGCTGATGATTGACAACAAGTCTGCAATCAATCTTGCCAGAAATCCAGTGTTGCATGGGAGAAGCAAGCATATTGAGACCAAGTATCATTTTCTGAGACATCAAGTTCAGAGTGGAGTGTTAGAAGTTGTACACTGCAGCACTCAGAAACGGTTGGCAGATGCTCTGACGAAAGCTATCAAGACTGATCAATTTCTCAAACTAAGGGATGGAATTGGTGTTACAAGTTTTGATGGAATATGAATTAAGGGATGGTATTAGAAGTAATTTATATTTAGTTGTACTATTACTTAGTCCCTAAGTTTGTTAGAGGATATTTTAGTATTTTATCTTATTCTAGTAACCCTAGTTTTACCTTATAAATAAGGTTGCAATCATTGTAATAGAAAAGTGAGTTGTGTAGCCGTCATTCTCTTTAAATAGAATATTTCCTCTGTTTATCATTTATTCATTTTTGCACCAACAATTTTCTCATTAACGATGACATATACTTTAGCTTAATGAGGAATAGTTAAGATCCAATTGCAAAATTATTAATCAAAACCAACATTAGAAGAACTCTAATGAGAAAATATCAATCAAGATTATCAAAGGCTTTCTTGATGTCAATCTTCAAAGTTATTCTCTTCAAAATGTTTTTTTGCCCAACAAGTAAATAGCCCCTAATGTAATTCTAATGCATTCATAGAAGTGTATTTCTCTATTAATTTCTATTTAGTTTTATGGGATGATTTTAGGGGGAAATTAGCTAACCTATGTACAATAATCTATCTTAGGAATTAGATCACTGTTTGTTTAGATTTCAGTCACATTAATAGAATTAATTAAGGTTATGCAAAATTCAGTTTTGATCAAAAATTTATGACAATGATTCGAGTACTTCAGTTTTTAGTAATTATTATCATTTTATCTATATATTAAAACAAAAAGAAATATTTAGAAGAAAATGTTCCAAAATCTAGCTGACTCAAAGTTTTAGAAAGTTCTCCCTTGATAATTGCTTATTGTATTGTTAGTAATTTATTTTGAATTATTTTCCTTCACCATCACTTTCTCTATGTCGTTCTGCTTCTAATAAGACATTTTATCATTTCTATATGAATTGAATATTTTCTAATCATGTAAATTAGATATGATTTAAATATTATTAAAATTCATTATAAATTTTCAGTTAATAAAGGAAAATAACTTGATTATATTTGGTTTGCACACAGTGTTAATATTTTTTGGTATGCTTTTTATTAATATATTATGGACCCGTTTGTTATATTGTTAAAAATATGTAGTTTTAAAAAAAATTATAAATAAAATTAAATAGGCGTTATTTTTAAATTCATTTTATTAATTAAAAGACAAAGTTTGACACTCAATAACATAAATATATTTTATTTAAAATTAAAATATATTCAAAATTACATAAATTTTAAAAAATACATATCTCAAAATGAATTTTATTTATTTATTAAAAAATTTAATATTAAAAAAGTTATAGCAAAAGTATGTTTTATACGAAAAATTATTTAAACTAAATTTTTATTTCAATTTTATTTTAAAAAATTGCATATATAAATAATTTTGTTTATAATGAAATGGAACCGATAACAAAATAATTGGACCTATTAATGGTACAGCCCAAACCCAATAATTTTTAATGAAATCACGAATGCGATGACATCCAACTAGAAAATATGAAAACCAAAGAGAATTTCTTTCACAAACACATGTTCAATAAGCTGCTTAAATTTGATTTATATGCTTCTTATAGCATCTTCAATGGAGAAAATTTAGGATAATTTAAATGAGTTTTAGGACTTGTTTGAAAGGGTTTTAATTTTTAGTTTTAAAAAACTATTCTATAAATTAATTTTAAAAAAGAGTTTTGAAGAAAATAAAATAAAATAGAATATGTTTGGTAATTTAAGTTTTAAATAATATTAAAATTTTATCATTAATAAAAATTGTAGCACTTTTTTTTTTCTTCCTAATTTCCAAAACCAAAAACCAAGCCAAAAAACCTCCAAAATCTATTTTAATTTTTTAGTTTTTAAAACTCTCAAATAGAAAATAATTTTCAAAAATAAATTTGAAAAACTAAACTATCAAACAAGTTTTGTAATTTTCAAATTTAAAAAATTAAAAATCAGTTATACAAAACCGAATCAAACAAGTTTTGTTTATTTTTTAACCATTAGAGTGTGATGATATGTTAACATTGATCTCTTAAATTTAAGGGATGATGTTTGCTGAAGCAATCTTAAAAATGGAGAACTTAATATTAAATATTATTATTTTTGAATAAATTCAATTAAAAAGTGGTTATTAAAATGTAGTACAGTCGTACAGATAAATTAATATAAATTGGCGGAGTCAAATATAAATTTCTTATTTAGAATTACCATGGAAGCAAAAGTAATTAAAATTACTTAAAATACAATGCGACAATTTAGGCAACAAAATATAACACAACTTAACTTAAATATTTTAAGTAAGGTTTATACTAGCCTATTTTATTTATTTTTTTGGAATTAAATCATTCATTTCTTTTAATAGTACATTTTTAAGAACTCGTATTGGATTTGACAATTTTACTCGGTTATAAATATTTTTTAAAATATATTTTACTAAATTTGTTTGAAGTTGTAGACAAACTCAATTATCATAGGAGACTTTCTCTTTGTAGAATTGTTGCAAGATTTCATTAAGGTCTGTTATATATTTCACTTATTGAGGTGTCATTTTGTCCACATTGTCATAACAGTAATCAAAACCAAAGAGCGGATGTGATTATCCTCTACAAAGCTCAATGGTGAATCATAAGGACAAACAAGTAGCTATTGTGGCAGTAGTCGCGAGAAACCTCCAACCTCGCCTCATCGTCGCATGAGTAGCCATGAGAGTAACTCTAGAACCCCCAAGATGGGTTGACTGCTTCATCATCATCCAAGGGAGAATCGACCTCACCATTATTCAAAGGTTCCACCCCACGATGCAGAGTTCATAAGGTACTTATGGAAAACCAAAAAGATGACTTGCTCTATGATCTTCTACTCTTCGTCCAAAGGTAAACATAGGCCATCGAACAACATAAAGAGAATTCCATATGAGTCGAGACAGTCGACAACCACCTCTTGAAAGAGTTGGTGATACCTCCAAGAGAAAAATAATAGGTAACACCACTAGACAATAAAGGTATTTACTATCACACGAAGATCGACAAACACGCCACAAACGTTCTTCCTTCCTTAAATCCAACATTTATAGACATGCCCGGTACAAACATAGATCTTCACCATCAAAAGGTATTCTCCTTCAAGATCCATTTGAAACCATTAACGCCATAACATAATGCACGGAGGCTCAACTTCTCCACTATGACCTAAGGGACATCGTCTGACGATTGCTCCCTCTCACGCCACTAGCGTCACTCCACCATCATAGAAAGATACTAGGTCGAAGAAGATACTTCAAGGAGGAGCGTTTCACTACGTGGATCAATTGTTATCCATGATCTAAATATCACCATAAATCTTTAGGGATGGGAACATACAGTAGGGAAATACACCCTGGCGACCACCTCAAATCCTACATAATATTCTTAGTTTTCGAGAACCAAGAGGTTCAGCTAAGTAAAAATCTTAGGTATAAGGGTGAAGAATGAGGAAATGGTGTGGTTCAAAGGCCTTAAACCTGAATTCATCAACTTCTTGTGTTAATTATGAAAATGTTTCACGACCATTTCACCCCTTCGAAGAGGAACCATAAATCAGTGGAAGTCTGAGAGATAAGGAAGGATAAGGAAGAACCATTGAGAAGCTACATTAAGAGGTTTAACAAGAAGGCGTACTAGAAAAGGTTGCAAATGTATTTGTTGATTCAGGGACTCTAAAAGGGTACGAAGTTTGGAGAAAACCTGGGGGATTAAAGAGCCCAAAAACATCAAATATTTTTTTCAGTCGACCAAAAATGTACATCTAGAATGAGGAAATGTTAGAGGTGAGCAAAACAATTTACAATGGAAAAGCGAGGGTCGATAGAGAAAAATAAAAGGAAGTGCGACCTCCCGACGTACCCAATGATGAACATTCTCTGAGGGTGTCGGAAAAATCTAACCGACTAAAATTTACCGTTTGCTTATTTTACAGGTTCGAAGGAGATAGTCGGAAAACCGGGAGTCGGAGGACTTTAGGATTTTTTAGGAATTTTTATGTAAAATGTAATTATAAAATTATTTATTTGTTTTTGATATAAAATGTAAATTGATTTTAGTTATAAATAATAATGAAAAATTAATAAAAAAATGTATGTTTTTATTATATTTTTACTTAAAATGAAATGAACCATAAATAAATAAGAAGATGAAATAAGATCAATTCAAAAAACAAAAATAAAATTATTAAAAAAATGAAAATGAGGGTAATATTTAAAATTATTAAAACATGAAGTGGAAACAAGATTTGGAAGAAAACAAAATTATTTTAAAAAATGCAATGATAATAAAAATTGAAACGAAATAAAATTGATTTAAAATGAAATGCAAATGACATTAAGAAGTGAAATTAAAATTGATTAAAAAGTGAAAATAGAATGAAATACTATTGATTTAAAATGACATGAAAATGAAATAAAATTCTACACGTTTTTTATTAATTTCTAGTTCATCCAATTTATCCGACTAACCCCGTCTCCGACATAACTCCCGATTAAATCTTTCGGCAATTCAAAGGAAACCTTATCCGACTAAATCCCAACCGTCTGATTAAACTCAAATTATCATATCCTCCAGCTAACTTCAATCCACTAACTTGAATCGATTTAATTTTGAACATCTCAAATCCTCCACAATCAAACCAATCCAACTACACCTTGGCCCTGACTCCCATCAACAATATCCCACGGCTCAAATATCCTGACTACAGCTCAAAATTCGTAAGTTGACAGTCGACCGCAAACAAATTACCATTTTACCCTTCATGAACTAAAGAGCGCGCCACATGATATTTTCCTGCCAAAACCAACCAACTACACAAACTTGTTAGTGACTGGTTAAATGCAATGGAATGCAAGATGAACCGACAAATCTTAGGGCAAAATTTGGGGTATTACAGTTGCCCCTATTTAAGTAGCTTCACAACCGACTTTGATTTATCCGAAGGAAAAGGTCAAAAGAAGGAAAACCTTTTTTTTTTGCATCGTAAACAATGCGGGGAGAGACCTAGGTAACGGGTTGTTTAAGCTTAGGGAAGGTACTAGTACCCTAAACTTCTGTAGTACTCTACATGAACCTTTTGTTTATTTTTGTTATTTTTGCTTTATTATTTGCTTGAAGTATATACTGAGCTAAGGGTTAGAAAGTCACAGAAAGACCTAAGGGTTAGTCCTAAGTTTACTCGGCAAGATTCGCATCTTGTGCCTACGTATCCAAGGTAGGGGATGGAATCAGAGTAATCGTAGTTCCCCTCGAAAGGGAGGTTAGAAACTTCTTGACTGTGGTCAAGGTTTCCATGGGGAATAAACGTTTCTTAGGGAAGCGCTTACGTGGAGTCTTGAGACTCTTATTTCTACATTGAAATTGTTAATTAAATTAGGGTTGAAATTTGGGATTCCACGGCGGGAAACCCTAAAACAGACCACGGCGACTCTTTGACCTAATGTTAGGGTAAAGGGCATTTTGGTCCACGGCGGGACACATAGGCTATTAGGGTTTGAACCATTCAAAGGTTAAGGCTATTGACTCGGCGGTTAAACTGTTAGACCTAATCCTTCGGAAGGACGCTAACAGTAAATGATGCAAATGACGAAGAGTTATCATATGGCAGAGTTAAAGTACGAAAATAAGGAAAGCAGTAAAGCAAAAAGCATCGCGATGATCACTCGCGTAAATTACAAATCCCAAAAATGCAAGAATAAATAACTGCGACAATGGCCTCGCATGACTACAATTGAAAATTGAAGACAAGAACAGTAATTGCGACGATGGCCTCGCATGATTACAATTGAAACAATGACAATACAAACAAAGGGATGATTAATAAGTTGAAACAGTCAAAGAACAATGAGAGTTAGGCAGAAATTGAAATGGCTAAATCAAGAGTCCTATTTTTGAATTTTTATTTAAAGGAAAAGTTACTTTTTGCATCTACAAGGAAAAAATATTTTACTTTTAATATTTTTACTTAAAAAAATTTGTTTTAATTAAATTAAAGAAAAAAATGTTTTAATTTTGAGTTTTTATTTAATGAAAAAAATCTGTTTTATTTTTGTTGGAATTAAAAAATATTTTAGTTTAACATGCTAAAAAAGATTTTAATTTTAATGTTTTAAAAAATGTTTCACCCTTTTTTTTTAGTAAAATGTTCTTAATTTGGAAAAGGGGTTTAAAGTTTTAAAAAAAAAATTATTTTGGCATCAAATTCAATAAAACTCTTAATTAAAACTAATACATTAGAATTAAGTTTTATTGAATTTGATGCCAAACTCTTAATTAAAACTAATACATTAGAATTAAGTTTTATTTAAAAATGATTTTTTAGTTTAAGAATGATTTTTTTTTAGTTTTAAAATATTTTGAGTTTTTGTTTTAGATTTATTAACACAGAGTGATTAGTTAGTAAAACAAAAAAGTTTATAGTAATTACCGTTAACATTAAACCCTAAACTAATCCAAAATAATAAAATCAAATCTAAATAATAAAAATAGAAAAGAAAGATAAAGAAATAAAATTACAAAACAATAAAAAGGTAAAGGGGTTCTCGTGAGGGTTTTACAGCTTTCATTTACTTTGGGTTTTTTTAAACCCTTTATCTTCTTCTTCTTTCTCACAAGCGTCGCTGGCGACCATGCTTGCACTTCTGAAGCTTTTCGCTCCGTTTCCGCTTGCATGTCGGTATTTCTTCTTCCTCCCTTTCCACCTGAAAAACCATGAAAAACAGAAGAAAGTGGTGAAATCCTTACCCTTTTCGATGGCCGTGTCGTGACGGACGACGATGATGCTGACCACTAAGCCTCCGCCGTTGGGATTTTCTGATCGCCGGTAGAGCTTGGCCAGTGTTGAAAATTCAAAATTTCCGCCGCCGCCTCCGAGCTTGATCGATGATGATGATGAAGATGAAGAAGACAATCCTCTCTCTGAGTACGGTCGCGGTAGACGTCTCCGGTGACGTTTGGGGTTTTTCGGAAAAAACTTCTTCCTCTTCTTCTTCGCAGGTGGTGATGATGATGAGCTTTTAGCTCCTCTAAACCTCCGTTCTGGCACCGTCTGGATTTGCCTTTTTAGGTTTTTGATCCCCCTCTTTTTGGAATCTCTTGATGGTTTTTATATGTTGATTTGTGGGTTGGATCCGTTTTCGGTTTTATTGATGATTTGTGTGATGATTGTTGACTCGTTTTGGAAATTTTTCGGGAGATTCATACGACCTTCATGATGGGTTTGTTGCATGCGTTTTGACGGAACTTCGAACCTGTTTGTTTTGATTTGGTTGTAAGTTTGTTACGATTTGTTAGCTTGTTTGATCCGTTGGATTTTTGGAAACTCTGGAAAGAGGTTAGGGCCTTGTTTGGCAAATCCAGCTTTTTTTTAATAAGTGCTTTTTCAATAAGCACTTTTCGATAATCACTTTTTTGGAAGGGCTTTTTTATCTCTCTTTCTCTCTCGAATTCCTCGAAATAAGAACAGATGTTGCCTGGATTTACCTGAAGGTGAGAAAATACTTAGAAGGGGGGTTGAATAAGTATGAAGAAAAACTTAGTAATAAAAACTCAAGGATTTTTATCCTGGTTTGTTGAACTCAACTACTCTAGTCCACCCTTATCACGAGTGATTTGCCTTTCTCAAACAAGGACTTAATCCACTATTAAATCAACTGATTACAATAGTAAGCACTAAGAACAACTGTTCAAAGTTTTCTTAAAAACTACTGATTCTAACTGAATCTTCTTAAGGTTTTTTTACAATGAAATGTAAGAATAATACAAGTGTTTCAAATGCTTCTAATAAAGCTTTATCACAACTGTGATTTTTCACTTAAGATTAAGAACAATGAAATAAATTCAGCTAATGAATATGAATAGTATGAGAGCTTGTAATGAATTTTCTCAAGTGTTTCGTCAACTGAAGAAGATGAATGGAGTCTTGCTTTTATAGGCACAGAGGTCCAAGAAGTCTTTCACGTTAAGAACAGTGTACCAAAAAGGTCTGATCCTTTTTGTCTTCACATCACATGACCTTTCATAGAAGTAGAATGCACAGATAAATCCTTTTTGTCTGTGTTCTTGTATCTAGCATAAATAAGGAAAGAGTCGTTTGGTCATTCCAACGGACATAACTTTGAATTCTTCTTCAACAAGTTTCAGCAAGAAATATCAGAGTCTGGATAGATCAGAGCCTTCTGATATTCATCAGAGTTTGCTGAATCAGAGTCTTTGCAGCATGTGTGCTTTCAGCGTGTACATGTTCAGAGCAGAGTTTTGAATCAGATCCTCAGTACTGGCAGCGTTAGTACTATCAGAGTCTTCTGAAGTAACTGTGCTTGAAACTCTTCATACAGAATTGCTCATTACTTCAAATACTTCTGGCTTCTGCTTTAGATTCTTCTGTAGCTTCTGCTTCAGATTTTTCTGGAGGCAGTGTTCAGAATCTTCTAAGAGATGCTTCTGACGCTTCAGAGTCTTGCATATTTCTTATGTTCAGATCTAATTTGCTTCTAGAGTAATATTCACTTTAAATATCTGCAGCAATCATTCTAAAACAAATTTTAGAGTATATAATTCTTTAATACAAAATTTCATAAGAGTTATCATCAAAACATAGAGATATAATTAAGAACCAATCTGTGTTCTAAAAATCTCCCCCTTTTTGATGATAACAAAAACAAAAGAAATTTTGTTCAATTGAAAATATAATTATAACTCCCCCTGAGATGATGAATCTCCCCCTGAATTGAATACTTAGAAGAAATAGAAACTTCCCTTTTTGCATGAGTATTCTTTTCAAGATTAGAGTCTGATTGTTCCAAAATTATTAAATCTTGACTTGGATGAGTGTTTCAGAATCAGAGCCTGATAGGTTAAATCTGGGGATCTCAGAGTTACTTTTAAATAATTTGTCAGATATTTCAAATATTCCGAAAAGCTAAGAATTCACGTTAGTTAAGATTGATATGTCTGAAGTTCATTTAAGTAGAGTTTATTTGAATAGTCAGATCCATTTTCTCCCCCTTTTTTGTCATAATCAAAAAGTAAAAAAAAACTTAAAAGACAAATAAAATGAAATACAGAAAAGATAAATCATGTGGAGAAAACACAGAGTCATTCATGCATTCAGATAACAAACAACAAAAAGAAAATCATGTTCATACACCAGATGATAGAAAAACAGAACAGCAAACAAAAAACAAGTGCAGAACAAGAATGCAAAAACATGAAAAAGACAACTAGGGTTGGCGAGAAGCAATCAGGGTTAGAAGATCAGTAATCTTTGCAGTAGATTCTTCTTGCTTAGCCATCCAAGTCTTTATCTCTTCAGTAGTTTGTTCCTGTTTTATCATCCAAGATCTGATTTCTTTAACTTCATGAACAACATCTGGAATCTCAGTCTTCATTTCAGATGCAGAAGGTGCAGAAGCAGATGCATCAACCTCCATGGCAGATGCAGGAGTGTCTTCTATCATTTCAGCATCTTTAGCAGGAGCATCTTCCAGAAGAAGCACTGGGGTTGTGAGAATGCTCAACAGAGTTTGTCTGACCATTTCAGCAAACTTTGCCTTTGCATCATCAGCACAAAGTGTTCTGAGATCAGATGTAGCAGAGTTGAACTTTGAGATGAATCTGTCCATAGAAGCTTCAGACTCAGCAGGATTCATACTAGCCATGCACTCTTTCTCTACAGAAGCAATCTCTTGACGCATTTCCTTCTTGAAATCCTTAAACAACATAGAAACATTTGTTCTTGGTTTAGGGTTCAGAAAGTCTTCTATGGAGACTTGTTGTGATGGTTCAGGAGGTGAGTGAGCAGATGATGTTTGTTTAGATTGAGGTTGTATGGATGGTGGTTGTTCAGATGGTTGTGGTAGAAAATCTGTGAAGTTGAGAAAATCTGTGAAGTTGAATTTTGAGTGAAGAGGGTGTTCAGAAGTAGGTAGGTCAGATGGTAGTGGTTTAAAAGGATCAGTAATACGTAAGCTAGTTGGTGAGGGGACATCAGAGTCATCAGAACCAGATGATTCAGTTGAATGATATGAAGTAGAAGATAAGACATACATGGTTGTAATGGGTTGCACATCCATAATGTCTTCAGATTGATTTTGTGGTTCAGAAGATGGTTGTTGTTGTGGTTCAGATTGATGAGGAGTTTGTTGAGGTTCAGATGATGGAATTGTTGATTCTTGTGGATTTTGTGTGGGTTCTACAGTTTTGGTTATTTGTGGTTCAGATGGGGAAATTTCTAGTTGAGATATTGATTGTTGTTTTGGTTGTTGTTCTTCTGGTTGGTTTTCATGTTGTTGTTCTGGTTGTTGTGGAGTAGATATAACTGGTGGTGTTTGGAGTTGTTCTATTGTTTGAGAAGGTAGTGATTCAGATGAGGGAATGTCAGATGATGGTTGTGGTGCAGATGTTGTTTAAGTGAATACTGGAGGTGAAAGAGAAATAGGTTGAATGGGAACAGAGTCATTTGGAGACAGTGATTCAGAAAACTTTTGTACAGCAGGTGAATTAGATGCATTTGGTTTGGATGGTTGTTTAGAGGATTTATATGGATCAGATGATTTAGTTGGTTTAGAATATTGAGATGGAGCAAGAATAGTTTGATTTTGAGTGGGAGGAGGTTTGGGAACAGAACAAAATGTTGATTCATTCATAACAATCTTAGAAAACGAAGATACAGAAGATTTAGTACCCTTAGTCTTTATGCGCTTGATAGGATCAAAGAGAACTTCTCCAGAATCTTTTCTCTTGATCTGCTTCTATGGCTTGTCATCAACTTTTGGCTTCTTCTAAGCAACAACTTCTTCTGCCTCTGATTGATTTCTCTTTCTCATGGTCTCAGTATACACATCTGGCATTGGTTCTCTGGCACGAATCATAATATCTACTAGAATAGGTGTTCCATCTGCTTTGCATGCATCAATGTACCTAACAATGATGTCCCTTGGTTCTTCAGCACCAAACAGTGGAAAATCTTCAATTGGAATTCTCTTCTAACTAACTTCAGAGATATTCAGCTTCTTAGGTGCAGCTGTGAGTTCATCTACAATCTTTAGCCTCTGAATACTTTTTGCATTCAATGGTTTACCAAAAATTGTTTCTAACTCACTTTTAACTCCATCCTCATACAGAGCAGTTACCAGACCATTCTCTGTCATAATGTCTGAAATCAATCTTCCAAAGGGAATCCATGTCCTGATCTTCTGTCCCTTATCCTTTACAGATTCTCTTGAAGCATTTATATGGTTCCACATATGCCTTGGTACTCTGACTTAAACAATACATGAAGTAGAGTTATTCATTGTTCACATAATCTGGAGAATTGGTAGATTTTCTTTGATGGATGCAACCCAGAAAAATCTTTGCCCAGATTTTGTAGTCAGACTTCAGATCCTTAAATTTGTTAGAGGCCTGTCCAGATGTGATGACTTCCTCATAAACTTCTTCCATGTCCACACGCCCAGATGGCAGATGACATACTCCATCAGTCTCCTCATACCCTATGAGTTTTCTGATGAGATCTTCAGTTATTATGATCTCCTTTCCCAGAATAGAAGATAAAATGAATTTTGGATAAAAAGAAGCATGTATCCAGAATTCCTTCACCAGATGAAGGTAAACTGGTCCAAATGATCTGTCAAAATATTTATCCCAGCCTTGTGCATCAATTATTGAACGAAATTCAAACCCATTTTCAGCTAACGAATCAAATTCCACCATTGATTCACAGAGAACTTCAAGTTTGTCAACAGGAGTTAACAATGTCCTTTTAGGTACAGTGAATGGAGTCACACCCATATTTGCAGAAGTAACTGCAGCCATAGTTGATTGGAATTGAGCTGCTGTAGAAGATGAGGTTGCCATTGAAGAAGATGAAGATGATTTGGACGAAGGTTTAGGGTTTTTGTGAAGAGCAAAGAGAAGGCAGAAATGCATAAAATTGTTTGTGAAGTGAAAAAAAATGTGAATTTGGTGTGAAATGTGGTATTTATAGAGAAGACAATTAGGGCAATCAGACAGACACAAATAGCACGTTCTCACATAGCAATGAATGACAATTAATGAAAAGAATAAAAATCATTTCAAGGCATTAATTGATTCTGACAAATTGGGGGGAAAACCAAGAATTTCAACTATTCAAACAATACCTCAAACGTCTCTTCAGTTGTGTACACGCCATCTTTTCAGATTCAGAGTGACACGTGTTTGATTGCATGTGCTTCTGAATTCTCTTAAGAAATGGAATGTTAGCCAATGCTCAGATCCTCTAAGATTGGTTAGTTCAGATATACACAGATAATAATGAATCAATAAATCAAATAATTGACAAGAAAAATACTTCAGAGTTTTAAGCATTTTGCATCTGAGAAGTTTGCTTCTGATTAATATCATTCTGGACAAAAATCCATACCAATATTTTTCAGAATAAACTTGAACCTATCTTCAGCAAGGGGTTTTGTGAAAATATCTGCCCATTGATGATCTGTATCAACAAAGGCTAGGTTTATAGTACCCTTCTGAACATAGTCTCTAATGAAGTGATGTTTAATTTCTATATGTTTTGCCTTAGAGTGTAAAATGGGATTTTTAGACAAACATATAGCAGAAGTATTATCACAGTAAATAGAAACATTACTCTCAAAGATCTAATAGTCTTCTAGCTGACTTTTCATCCAGAGCATCTGCGTGCTACATCCAGCAGCAGCAATATATTCTGCCTCTGTAGTTGATAGTGCAATTGTGGGTTGCTTCTTGCTGTACCAAGAGATAATATTTCTTCCTAGAAATTGACAACTTCCAGAAGTACTTTTTCTTTCCACTCTGTCTCCAGCGTAGTCAGCATCACAGAATCCAACTAATTTGAAATCGTCAGATCTTCTGTAACACAAACCCACATTAGAAGTACCTTTCAGATACCTTAGAATCCTCTTAACAGCTGTTAAGTGTGATTCTCTTGGATTTGATTGAAATCTTTCACACAAGCATACACTGAATAAAATATCAGGTCTATAAGCAGTTAAATAGAGAAGAGATCCTATCATACCTCTGTAGAGTTTCTGATCTACTTTCTTACTTACCTCTTCCTTACCAAGTGTACTTGTTGGATGCATAGGAGTCTTTGCCATCTTACTATCAGTCATGTTAAACTTCTTCAGAAGCTCTTTAACATATTTGGTATGATGAATGTACGTGCAATCTGGAGTTTGGTTGACTTGAATTCCCAAAAAGAATCTCAATTCTCCCATCATGCTCATCTCAAATTTTGCCTGCATACATTGAGCAAACTCCTTTCCCAGCATAACATTGGTAGATCCAAATATAATATCATCTACATATATTTGGCAAATTAAAAGATCTTTCTTAAATGTTTTACAAAAGAGTGTTGTGTCCACTTTGCCTCTGATGAAAATTTTCTCCAGAAGAAAATTGCATAATCTCTCATACCAAGCTCTGGGAGCTTGTTTTAAACCATAAAGAGATTTCTTTAGTTTAAAAACATGTTCTGGAAAATTTTCACTTTCAAAACCAGGAGGTTGGTGAACATAAACTTCTTCCTCTATAATACCATTTAGAAAGGCACTCTTAACATCCATCTGATATAGAGTGATGTTATTCTATGCAGCAAAAGAAATGAGTAAACGAATAGACTCTAACCTGGCTACAGGAGCATAAGTCTCTGTATAATCAATTCCTTCTTGCTGGCTATAACCTTGAGCAACAAGCCTTGCTTTGTTTCTTTCAACTTCTCCTTTCTCATTCAACTTATTTCTGAAGACCCATTTAGTTCCAATTATGTTGAACCCTTTTGGTCTTGAAACCAAATCCCACACATCATTTCTTGTGAACTGATTGAGCTCTTCTTGCATGACAATAATCCAATCATTGTCTAGCAGAGCTTCATCCACAGAAGTTGGTTCGATAACTGACACCAGCCCAAATAATGATGCTTCAGATGATCTGAGAAATGATCTTGTTCTAATGGGGTCATCCTTCTTTCCAATGATCACATCCTCTGGATGAGAGGCCTTAATTCTGGATGATGATCCTCTAACATTTGATTCTTTAGAAATGTTTAAGTTGTTCATCTGAGAAACCAAAGGAATTGCATTTGGCGTTGCTTCGGGTTTCTTCACTTGAGCTTTGTCTGCCTCTGAGCCTTCAGAGTCTGTGAGAATTACTTCTCTATCTACAAAACTTTCAAACTGCTTTGGCTTTTCAATGCCAAGCTTATCATCAAATCTAACATGTATAGATTCCTCCACAATCAGTGTTTCAGTATTGTATACTCTGTAGCCTTTAGAGCGTTCAGAATACCCAAGCATGAAACACTTCTGTGCTTTAAAATCAAACTTGTTAAGATTCTCTTTAGTGTTCAACATGTAGCAAATACATCCAAAAGGATGAAAATATGAAATGTTGGGCTTTCTGTTCCTCCACAATTCACAGGGAGTCTTTTCCAGAAGAGGTCTTACAGACACTCTGTTCTGAATGTAACAAGCTGTGTTTATTGCTTCTGCCCAAAAGTGCTTTGCCATTAGTCTCATTGATCATGGTTCTGGCCATTTCTTGCAGAGTTCTATTTTTCCTATCTACTACTCCATTTTGTTGTGGAGTTCTAGGACAGGAAAAATCATGAGCAATGCCATTTTCATTAAAATATTTTTCAAAAAAATTGTTTTCAAATTCACCACCATGATCACTTCTGACATTAATAATTTTGAAATCTTTTTCATTCTGGACTTGTTTGCAGAAGTCAAAGAACACAGAATGTGACTCATCCTTGTGTTTTAAGAATTTTACCCATGTCCATCTGTTGTAGTCATCAAAAATGACTAATCCATACTTCTTGCCTCTGATGGATGCAGTTTTCACTGGTCCAAACAGATCAATGTGAAGTAATTCTAATGATCTTGAGGTTGAAACAACATTCTTAGATTTAAAAGAAGATTTTGAAATTTTCCCTTTTTGACATGCTTCACAAAGAGCATCTGAGTTGAACTTCAACTTAGGAAGTTCTCTGACCAGATTGAGTTTATTAATCTGAGATATACGTCTCATATTAATATTCTCCAATCTTCTGTGCCAAACCCATTGCTCATCATTAACAGACAAGAGGCATTTAACATTTTGAACTTTAAGTTCTGAAAGATTTATTTTGTAAATGTTGTTCTTCCTCTTTCCATTAAATAGGATTGATCCATCCTTCTGACTAACAGTTTTGCAACATTGTTGATTAAAGATTATATCATAACCATTGTCACTTAATTGACTTATGGACAATAGATTATGCTTTAATCCTTCTACAAGAAGAACATTAGATATAGAGGGAAGGTTACCATTACCAATAGTTCCAAAGCCAATGCTCTTTCCCTTCTGATTCCCTCAAAACTTCACTTCTCCTCCAGATTTAAGCTCCAGGCTTTGGAACATAAACCTTTCTCCCGTCATGTGACGTGAGCAGCCAGAGTCCAGGTACCATGACTGGCGTCTTGATTTTTCTGCTAAAAACATCTGCAACATAGATAATCTTATCCTTAGGTACCCAGATCTTTTTGGGTCCCTTTTGGTTAGTTGCCTTGAAAGTTGGTCTAAACTTCTGCCTTTTTATAATAGTTTTGTTATGACTTACTTTTGGCTTAAACACATGAACGTTCTGATCAGAACGTGTGTGTTTAATGTCATTCAGGTGACCAAACTTGAAATGAGAGTACAAGGGAGTTTTCTTAATAACAAGTTTATCAACAGGTATTGGATTTAAATCCTTTCCAGAGGAAGATTCATATCCAATTCCTTTCCTGTTATTTCTGCTAACCCCATAGATCATAGAAGCCATCTTGCTTCTGTCTATGCTTTTAGCAAGAAATTTCTGAAAGCTAAAGTCATATTCTTCTAAAATGTTTTTGCATTTAGACTTACTTTCAGATTCATAGTTTTGTTGAGCTATCTCAAAATTGGCTTTTATTTTTAGATTATTTTCTTTTAGCTCAGCAATTTCTGATTTTAACAGATTATTCTCAGAGCCAAGATTGCACTTAAGCTTCTTGCATTTGAGCTTAATCTGATTATAATTTTTTAGGACTTCTGATAAGACTTTAATAAGCTCTTCCCTAGTGAGATCAGAAAGTACCTCTTCTGAGTCAGATTCAGAATCAGACTCAGATCCAGATGATTTTTCATTCTGAACTTCAATGCCTGCCATCAGAGCCATATTGGCGCATTCATCTTCAGATTCTGATGAGGATCCAGATTCATCAGAGTCATCCCATGTAGCCATTAGAACTTTCTTCTTGTGCTCAGGCTTTCTTCTGGACTTTTCTTTCTGAAGCTTTGGACACTCATTCTTATAGTGGCCAGGTTGTTTGCATTCAAAACAAACAACTTCCTTCTTTCCAGATCTTTTTGGTCCAGAGGACTCCTTGTGCTGATCTGGCCTTTTGAAGTTCTTGAACTTCCTCTGCTTGTGCTTCCAGAGTCTGTTGATTCTTCTGGACAGTAAGGATAATTCATCTTCTTCAGAAGAAGAAGATTCTTCAGAGCTTTCTTCTAACACCTGCAGAGCTTTCACAGATTTGTTAGATTTTAAGGCAATTGACTTACCTTTCTTTTGAGGCTCATCTTCCTCAAGTTGAATTTCATGGCTCCTTAGTGAGCTGATTAGCTCCTCCAGAGTGATCTTGTTCAGATCCTTGGCAAGCTTCAGAGCAGTGACCATAGGTCTCCATCTAATAGGCAAACTCTTGATGATCTTCTTCACATGATCAGCAGTTGAGTAGCCTTTATCCAGAACTTTTAGACCAGCTGTGAGGATCTGGAATCTAGAGAACATAGTTTCTATAGACTCAGATTCTTCCATCTTGAACGCTTCATACTTCTGTATTAACGCCAGAGCCTTGGTCTATTTCACTTGAAGGTTTCCTTCATGGGTCATCTTCAAAGACTCAAACATGTCAAATGCAGTTTCTCTATTTGTGATCTTTTCATACTCAGTGTGAGATATTGCATTTAACAAGATTGTTCTAGCCTTGTGGTGATTTCTAAACTCCTTCTTTTGGGCTTCAGTCATAGATTTTCTGTCTACTTTCCTTCCGTTCCCATCAGTGGGATGAACATACCCATCTATGAACAAATCCCACAAATCAGCATCATAACCAAGGAAGAAACTTTCAATGATGTCCTTCCAATAATCAAATTTCTCCCCATCAAGCATAGGGGGTTTAGTGTTGATTCTGTCCCTTTCTTCATATCTGTTGTTATTGTTAGATGTTGAATTTTCAGCCATAATAACAACCAAATATATATCAAAGTTTTTCTCACTGGATCTTTTCTGTCACTGTGAAGTGGTAGCACACACAGAACCGGAGCTCTGATGCCAACTGAAGGTGAGAAAATACTTAGAAGGGGGTTGAATAAGTATGAAGAAAAACTTAGTAATAAAAACTCAAGGATTTTTATCCTGGTTCGTTGAACTCAACTACTCCAGTCCACCTTTATCAAGATTGATTTGCCTTTCTCAAACAAGGACTTAATCCATTATTAAATCAACTGATTACAATAGTAAGCACTAAGAACAATTGTTCAAAGTCTTCTTAAGAACTAATGATTCTAACTGAATCTTCTTAAGTTTCTTTTACAATGAAATGTAAGAATAATACAAGTGTTTGAAATGCTTCTAATAAAGCTTTATCACAACTGTGATTTTTCACTTAAGATTAAGAACAATGAAATAAATTCAGCTAATGAATATGAATAGTATGAGAGCTTGTAATGAATTTTCTCAAGTGTTTCGTCAACTGAAGGAGATGAATGGAGTCTTGCTTTTATAGGCACAGAGGTCCAAGAAGTCTTTCACTTTGAGAACAGTGAACCAAAAAGGTCTGAGCCTTTTTGTCTTCACATCACATGACCTTTCCTAGAAGTAGAATGCACAGATAAATCCTTTTTGTTTGTGTTCTTGTGTCTAGCATAAATAAGGAAATAGTCGTTTGGTCATTCCAACAGACATAACTTTGAATTCTTCTTCAACAAGTTTCAGCAAGAAATATCAGAGTCTGGATAGATCAGAGCCTTCTGATATTCATCAGAGTTTGTTGAATCAGAGTCTTTGCAGCATGTGTGCTTTCAACGTGTAAATGTTCAGAGCAGAGTTTTGAATTAGATCCTCAGTACTGGCAGCGTTAGTACTATCAGAGTCTTCTGAAGTAACTGTGCTTGAAACTCTTCATACAGAATTGCTCATTGCTTCAGATGCTTCTGGCTTCTGCTTCAGATTCTTCTGTAGCTTCTGCTTCAGATTCTTCTATAGCTTCTGTTTCAGATTCTTCTGTAGGCAGTGTTCAGAATCTTCTAAGAGATGCTTCTGACGCTTCAGAGCCTTGCATATTTCTTATGTTCAGATCTAATTTGCTTCTAGAGTAATATTCACTTTAAATATCTGCAGCAATCATTCTAAAACAAATTTTAGAGTATATAATTCTTTAATACAAAATTTCATAAGAGTTATCATCAAAACATAGAGATATAATTAAGAACCAATCTGTGTTCTAACATTACCGAGGTTGAGAAATAAAGTCGGGAGTCAATTTCGGAGCAATCTTTTACCCTCCCGACACGCCCGATGATGAGAATGCTCTAAGGGTGTCGGATAAAAGTTCTAACCGATAAAAAAATGTTGTTTGTTCATTTTGCAGGTTCGACGAAATAATCGAAAGCTTGAAGATCGGAGACTCGAAAAATAGAAGGAAATCGGAAAGAGCTTTAGGATTTTTTTAGGAAAAATATATTTTTATTATTTTTTTGTAATTTTCATTTATTTTGGACATTGTAAATGTAAATTAAAATTACTATAATAAAGTTATCCCTTTTTTACATATTATCATGAAATAACATTATAAAAATGAAATACGATTACTATTATTATTTTGTTGATAAAAAATGAAAAAAAAACTCAATATTAAAAAAATGAAATAAAAATCAGTTTAACAATGAGAATAAAAATTTAAGAATGAAATAAAATTTGATGCAAATGAAATGAAAACAAAAATTAAAAAAATGAAATTGATTTAAAAAAATGAAAGGAAATTGATTTTAAAAAATGAAATCTAATTGATTTAAAAATGAAATTACTTTAAAAATGCAATTAGATCGATTTAAAAATAAACTGAAATTGAAAGGAATGAAATAAAAATAAAAATTTACAAAAATGAAATAAAAATTATTTTTATTATTTTTGATTTTAAAATGAGATGAAAATACCACTAAAATTCGATTTTCTCCTATTAATTCAAAATTCATCCAATTTATCCGATTGATCTCGTCTCCGATACGAACTTCCGATTAAATCCCAATTGTCTGATTAAACTCAAATGATCATATTCTCCGGCTAACTTCAATCCACTAACTTAAGTCGATTTAAATTTTGAACAGCTCAAATCCTCCACAATCAAACCAATCCAACTACACCTCGGTCCCGACTCACAACAACAATATCCAACGGCTCAAATCTCCTGACTACAGCTCAAAGTTCATAAATGGACAGCCGGCTGCAAACAAATGACCCTTTTATCCTTCATGAACTAAAGAGCGCGCCACATGATATTTTCCTGCAAAAATCAACCAACTACACAAACTTGTTAGTGACTGCTTAAGTGCAATGCAAAAATGCAATGGAATGCAAGATGCAACGACAAATCTTAGGGCAAAATTTGGGGTATTACACGACCCAAAAAGGAAAATAAAATGTCGCCCATCCAAATATAGAGACTATAAACCTATGAATACCTCTAGAGAGCATATTCTTCAAAAGTGAGCTACTATCGACTTTAGAGAGAAAGATATAAAGTTCCAAAGAAAGCCCTCGAACGATGAATATTTAGAATGATAATCACAATTTTTTAATAAATAAAATCCAAAAATGAATATTGTAAAAGACAAATACTATTTCTTTTAATAATAATTCAAATTGTTTCCAGAATATGAGTAAATATCTAGATTCACTATAAAGTGTAACGAAAAATATAATAAAGATTCACACACAAAAAAATGGCAATGATTTGAACTGTCACAATTTCACATTTGTGTCTGTTATTGTTGTGAATAGAATGCCTTGAAACAAAAGATAAACGGTTTCTTTATATTCAAGAAACACACAAGGATTAGGGTTAACAAAGAAAACAAGTAAGAAGAACAAGAAGATACAACAAGGACTGGTTATAAACTGCTATTCTTTCCTTTATCTATAAAACAAGATTACAAGTATATAAGAATCACAAATAACCTCTTTCTCTTGAATTAGGATTTTATCTTCCTATGTTTCCTTATACAAGATGAGAGACTAGCGTGTTATTTATAAGAAAAAATGCATACTAACCTAATGGGCTTTTTAACAATTACCCATAACAAGCTAACTTAAACAATTGGGCTAACAAGCAAGGCCCCATTCAACATGCTAACAAACCTAGCAATATTGACTAACGCATGTCAGAACAAACTTCGACTACAACACGCATTACTCCGATAGCATACTAGAGTTTGATCAAATATCTCAAAAATCTCTACCTTGGATCTAACTATAACATCAAGAAACTATATTTCTTCATGCAGCTTTATCAACTGCATACAGTGGAAAAACTTGCAACTGGGAAATGTCTTGGTGATCATATCAGCAGCATTATGATCTGTCAGAACCTTCAGCACTTGAACTTCTCCACGTTCGATTATCCCTCTGACGAAATGTAGCCTCACATTAATGTGCTTGTTTCGCTCATGATAGGCTGAATTCTTCGACAGGTGTATTGCACTTTGACTATCACATTTAATAGTATTAACTCGGCCTTGAATTTTCAACTCTTTTGTAAAACCTTCAAGCCACAATGCTTCCTTCACAACTTCAGTTTGGGTGATATATTCAGCTTCAGTGGTAGATAAGGCAACGACCTTCTGAAGTGTTGCTTTCCAACTGATTGTTGTCCCAAACATAGTGAACACATATCCAAAAATAGATTTTCTGGAATCCATACAACCTGCATAATCAGAGTCGACATATCCTTCAATTACTACTTTACTATCTTCACCCAAGGCTCCACCATAAATTAGGACTCTATTCAGAGACCCATTTATGTACCCTAGGATCCACTTCAATGCTTGCCAGTGATCCTTTCCAGGATTCGCCGTGTACTCGCTTACAAGACTTACTGCATATGTTATGTCGGGTCTAGTACAAACCATAACATACATCAAAGAAACCATTATATTAGCATATGGAATGCTATTCATATAATTTCTTTCGACATCAGTGTGGGATACTGATCTATACTCAGCTTGAATTAAGGGTTTGTCGGAGTCATAACAGGCTTTGAATTCGACATAACATACTTTTCGAGAATTTTCCGTAGGTATGCCTCTTGAGGTAAGCATAACTTTGACTGCTTTCTATCTCTTCGGATGTCAATCCCAATAATCCTGGACGCAGCTCCCAGATCCTTCATGTTGAACTCCTTATTGAGTTCAGCCTTCACCCTCATTACATCTTCAACATTGTTGCTTGTGATTAAAATATCATCCACATAAAGCAACAAAATAACAAATGAATTACCAGGTCGAAATCTGAAGTAAAAATAGTGGTCGAATTGACTTCTAATGAAACTAATGTGTTCTATGAACTTGCCGAATCTCCTATTCCACTGTCGAGGAGATTGTTTCAGTTCATATAATATTTTTTCAGTTTGCAAACATAATCTTCCTTCCCTTTTTCAACATACCCTTCAGGTTTCCCCATAGGGATTATTTCATCTAGATCACCATACAAGAATGCATATGTGCTTCACAACAGGAGAGAACATATCATTAAAGTCGACACCTTCTTTCTGAGTGAACCCCCTAGCGACCAATCTTGCCTTGTATCTCTTCGACGCCACTCCTTCAATCCCTTCCTTAACTTTGGAAATCCATTTCCAGTTAAATAACCTGGCTCCGGCAAGCTTCTTGATCAGTTCCTAGATGTTGTTATCATGAAGAGATTTCATCTCATCATCCATGGCCTTCAGCCATT
The DNA here is from genome assembly GCA_963859935.3 of Lathyrus sativus. NCBI lineage: Eukaryota > Viridiplantae > Streptophyta > Magnoliopsida > Fabales > Fabaceae > Lathyrus > Lathyrus sativus. Next base: position 630,386,708 of record OZ012735.1, on the reverse strand, counting down.
CAGTCTTCTTTCGACTCCTCATAACTTCCTTATAGTCTCTAGGTTTGTCTAGAACCTTACTTACAAAGATTAAGGCATAAGCTATAAAATCTGCATACCCAAGCCTCTGAGGTGGCTTGATGACTCTCCTTGACCTATATCTTGCTAGCTTGTAGTCATTATCAGTCTCCTCATCTTCGACAACATCTTCTGCGTCTTCTTCGACTTCATCTGGGATACGTAATTCAGCATCAACATGCTCCACCTCAACAAGAATCTCTCCCTGTTTCAGATATTCGTCAGCATCATCAGTTTTCTTAAAAGTCATCTCTACTTCATTGAAAACTACATCTCAACTGGTGATACACCTTCTGTGACCTAGCTCTAGGCACCATATCCTATAAGCTTTGACTCCTTCAGGGTATCCCATAAACATGTATTTTAGAGCTCTAGGTTTGGCCTTGTCTTGCCTAATATGAGCATAGGCCACACAACCAAATACTCTCAATCTATCGAGACTAGATGAATGTCCCAACCAAACTTCTTCAGGTGTCTTCGTTCCCAAGGAAGTTAAGGGACATCTATTTATCAGATAGATTGTTGTCGAAACAGCCTCCACCCAAAACACCTTCTTCAATCAAGCACTAACCAACATGCATCTAACAGTTTTATGCCTTGTAATCCCATACTCAACATAGTAACTATCAAACGCTTTGTTGCAGAACTTAACGCCATTGTCGGTTCTCAACATCTTAACCTTTCTGTCAGTTTGAGTTTCGACCAGAACCTTCCAACTTTTGAAATTCTCAAAAGTTTCATCCTTCGTTTTCTGGATGAATACCCATAGCTTTTTGGAATAGTCATCAACGATGGATAGAAAATACCTTTCACCTGAGTATGAAGGATTCCTTGCAAGCCCCCAAATATCAGCATGAATGTAATTCAGGGATCCATATGTTCTTTGTTTGCCTTTGTTAAACTTCTCCCTATAGGGTTTACCAAATACATTCACAAAACTCCAACTTTTTGAATTTGTCACCTACCAGGTTCTGCTTCCCTAATTCGACCAGGCCTCTTTCACAGACATCGCCCAATATCATGTGCCATAATTCTGTCTTTGACACAGGTTTCGTGGATGCAACATTTGTCGAACCACTTAAAACCTCAACCTCAAGGGTATACAAGCCTTGTTTCTTCAAGCCTCTCAAAACTTCCTTTGACCCCTTCATGACTCTTAGAATGCTTTTCTCTCCTTGAAAAACATATCCCTTCCTGTCGAATTCACCAAGAGAAATCAAATTTCTCTTCAAATCAGGTACATACCTGACTTCATTCAATAACCTTATTGACCCATCATAGAGCTTAAATCTCACTGATCCAATACCTGCAATTTTGCAAGATTTGTTGTTTCCCGACAGCATTGATCCACCATCTTGATCACATAGCTCCTCGAACAATTCTCTGTTTTGAGTCATGTGCCAAGTGCAACCTGAATCCATAATCAACTATTTTCTTGAGTCGCCACTTGAAACAACAAGAACATCAGATGAGTCGAAGTCATCTTGAATAATGGTTGCGTTGCCATTATCCTTACCTCCATGATCTTTCACGCATTTAGGGCACACCTTTCTTGTGTAACCCTCCTTCTTACAATATTAACATCGAATGCCATATCCATCGACCCACCATCTTGATCACATAGCTCCTTGAACAATTCTCTATTTAGAGTCATGTGCCAAGTGCAACCTGAAGCCATAATCCACTTTTTTCTTGAGTCGCCACTTGAAACCACAAGAACATCAGATGAGTCAAAGTCATCTTGAATAATGGTTGTGTTGCTATTATCCTTACCTCCATAATCTTTTAGACATTCAGGGCACACCTTTCTTGTGTAACCCTCCTTCTTACAATGATAACATTGAATACTAGATGTTTCGTCACTATAAGACTTCTGCTGACTTTTACCTTTCTTCTTGTCGAACTTACCATCCTTTCGCAAGAATTTTCCCTTAACGGTCAAAGCTTCGCCCACCGTCGAAGGTTTATGCTCCTTTCGTTTTTTCAAGTCTTTAGAATACAAGGCGGATTGAACTTCTTCAAAGCTCATACATTCCCTTCCATACAAGAGACTTCTTTGAAGTGAGCATGTGTTTTGGGCAAAGCACACAACAACAACAACAACAAGGTTTGATCTTCATTATCGATCTTCACATCAATATTTTCAAGATCAAGAATCAGCTTGTTGAACATATCGAACTGCTCAACCAACACTTTGTCTTCACTCATCTTGAATGAATACAAAGCTTGCTTTAGGTAGAGTCGATTCACCAAAGATTTAGTCATGTACAAACTTTTAAGTTTCACCCATAACCCCGATGTTGTAGTCTCCTTTGATACATGTCGAAGAACCTTATCACCAAGGCTCAACAATATTGTGTTATGGGCTTTCTCAATCATGGCCCTATTTTCTTTTGTTGTTAACGCAACGTCCATAGCTGACTCTCCCTTCAACGCTTCCAAACAACCCTGCTGAATTAGTAGGGCTTTCATCTTCAAGCGCCACAGACCGAAGTCGTTTACTCTGGTGAACTTTTCAATCTCATACTTTGTTGAAGGCATCTTCTCCGTGCTCACCGCACCAATTTGTTGTGAATAGAATGTCTTGAAACAAAATATAAACAATTTCTTTATATTCAAGAAACACACAAGGGTTATGGTTAACAAAGAAAACAAGCAATAAGAACAAGAAGAAACAAGAAGGATTGGTTATAAACTGTTATTCTTTCCTTTATCTATCAAACAAGATTACAAGTATACAAGAATAACAAATAATCTTTCTCTCTCTCTCTCTCTCTTGAATTAGGATTTTATCTTCCTATGTTTCCTTATACAAGATGAGAGACTAGCATGCTATTTATAAGGAAAAATACACACTAACATAATGAGTTTTTTTAACAATTATTCATCACAAGCTAACTTAAGGTACAAGCTAACTTAAACAATTGAGCTTATAAGTAAGACTCAATTCAACATGCTAACAAACCTAACAATATTGAATAATGCAGGTTAGAACAAACATCGACTACAACACGCATTATTCCGACATCATACTAGAGTTTGATCTAATATCTTACAGTTATAATTGTTGTAATAAACATTCAATAACAAATCATCATGTAAAATTGATAATGTTAAAACCATCACAATTATATCATTAAGACAAATTTAAAAATGTTGTAAAAAGTAAAGGTGGTAGCAAAATAAACTGGCGACATATGATTTTGCAACCGTTAGTAAACCGTTGCAACGCAAGTTAGTGACTATTCAAACCGTTATAACAACTCAAAATAAACGTTGATTTGAATAAAAGGTATATAATCATTCCATGTGAATAGATCTAGAGTTTTTTAAAACAGGACGTAAAGTGATGAAATTGTGATATTAAAATTACGATAATAATAATATTTGCAAGTTTAAGAGTAAATAACTAAAATAACGAAAGTGAAAATTAAATATAATATTTATGATCATAATTTAAATAGAAAATTTTCGAAAAGTATAAAAAAGTAGTAAAACTAATTTGTGTTATGTAACTTTCCAAACCAATAATAAATATATTATAATTTTAATATTTTAATTATACTCTATAATTAATTAATTATTTATTTAACATATTTTTTAATTTATATTAAAGTTTCACGTACACAAGTTGAATATTCTTCTTGTTTCTCTTCTTCTATTTTTCTCCTAACTCTCAATCTCTTCTTCTATTTTTCTCCTAACTCTCAATCTTTCTCTTAATCTCATACTTTTTATTATAAAATCATTTTGTTTTGAAGATAAAAAGAGAGAGTGAGATAAAGAGATAGATAAAGAGTTAAGAGATAAATGAAAAGAAAAAAGATAAGAGATGATGCAAATTCATCTCATATGATATTTATTTTAGAAGAAGGGGTCGTGTTTTATAGCATTGCGTTTTTTAATCTATATTAAATTCTAATGTCAATTTTGATGTAATTTTAAAAACCTATATAGGTTTTGTTTTTTATAAATACATATAAATGGTTGATATTTATAAATCAATATTTTTTATAAAAAAAAAGCTATAGCTTGACTCTAAATATATGTTATTCAAGTGGAAACAAACACTTCCTAATTGAAGTTTTGTTGCTTGCTGAACACACAATGTTGACTATGTCACTCTGACAAACTACAATAATATTCTTTGCCAAAAACTTATGTTTTTCAACTCAAGACGTTGATGGACCCATGCTTGTTCTTAGGTGGTATCACCTATTTCTATTAAAAATAAAGATTCATAAACATTAAAAGCATACATGCAAAAATAAAAAATGTAGATTATCTTTAATTACAACAAATTAAAGATAATATAATAGTACAAAAAATAAACTACAAAGAATTAAAAATTATATTTTGAGAATTAAAATTATATACTATAAATAATATTGATAAATAGAGAAAATTAAAATCATATTTGGAAAATTTAAATTATATACTATAAATAAAATTGAAAAACTAAATTATATTTTGAGCGATCCAAGTTCGTTGGTTGGAGAAGTTGGACTCCTCTAAAGTAATCATTTTCTATTGACAAATACTTTAAGATAGAATTTTTAAAAATATTTAAGATGTAGAATTTTAGATGATCTTGATGGGTTGGAGTGTACTATTTGTTTGGATCAAGTTGAGTCGATGGATATTTGTTTGTTCTTTGTGACTTTGTATATGTTATTTTCATATAAAAGTTTGAAGATTTCTGAATGCACTATTTATGATTTTTAGTTATTACATGAAATTACTTAAATGCCTTTACTTTTTAGAGATAGATTTTCGGATGCGCTAAATTTTAAATGAACATTGAAACATTTTAGAGATGCATCTCTGTAACAATTTAAAACATTTAATACATGTCACTCAGATTCCATTATACACTTGAAATGGATCAGATATGCATCTTCGTGAATATTCCAAAGATACATTTCAGTAATGTATTAGAAGTTGGTCTTTCATGTTATATTTTGTTTATTTATATTCAGATGAGGATATAAACTATACCATATAATCAAAAATAAAAAAAATGTACATATATAATTTCAGATGGTCCAAAAATGCCATACATAAATAAAATATTAATAAATGTCAAAAATATCATACAATTGAGTTCAATACATAAGCATAATGTCAAAATAAAATACATAATAGTACTACTAATATATACTAAGATATTACTATGCATGTCTGACTACCTCTCCACTACTTTCTCTGCCTCGTCTACCTCTTCGACCATCAATCCCCTCTGTCCTCCGGCGATGTCTCCGATACAATAATGTTCCTCGTGCCTCCGTCATGCTGGCATCTAGAACATGCCTCAAATCAGACCCATCAGGAAAGACACTTCTGTCAATGCCTGCATGGGCAATCTCCATCATACGACGACATCTATGCAAGATATTCTCAACATGATCTAGTTGTGTTTGTTCCTCCTCCAATATCTCATGATGAGTTGGTATCGGCGGATCTCTTAGAGTAGCATGCACCATGTACGGATGTTACACCTTGAAAAACCATCTGATGTACCCTTTGATGTAGCTTCAGTCACTCTCAGTTATGGTAGCTCGTGTCTTCTCTAGTACCAAATGACTCTCATAATCATCAAACATGTCATATATCTGTCTACATGTCAAGGTAGAAGGAGCTGAGACAATAGGGTGTTTGGGAATGGTTTGAGTGTAGCCAAACTGCTGCATGACACGCTCGGATAGATGAGGAGCAGTGAGACGCGATCAACAATATTTTGCCCATGGTTAAGAAACTTTTGCGGATCACACTCCTGAAAAAAAATAATAATCATTGTAAAAAATTTATCAATTAAAATTAACATTAATAATGAATCCAGCTAATGCTTCCTCTCCATCCTAGTCTGGAAGTATGGTCTGGATATAAAGGCAGAAACGAAAAATCAACTGGGCCTCCACCAAACACCTCTGACTCAGCACCCGCATCAGCCTCAACCTCCGGAGGTGGCATCGGATCAGCAACATCAGTAGGAGAAGGTGAGACTGGATCAATAGCATCAGAAGTAGGACGTAGGACTGGATTAGCAGCATCTACGGTAAGAGGTGGCACTGGTGAAACCTGATACCCGCGGGAGGATGGAGGGGGTGATGCGTCAGATGGTGAATCTTGTCTTCTATGGGAAGAAGAAGATGGGGTGACATGAGGAGAAGCACGAGCCCCAGAAGTGGATGGGTTTGCCTGACCAAACGAACCAAGAGCCTCTAGAACCTGCTAACTCTTCTCCCGCCACACTAATGCGTGCTAGCAACCCTCACGTGGCTTGGTCTATCCTGTCTATCAGTCATTATGCATGTAAGTTAAAGTAAAGCAGACCATTAGTGCAGGCAAACAACACACTAGAAAGAAAAAAAATACTACAGACAATTCCATAAATGCATCTCCAGAATCTGAAAAACTAAAACGTTGAAAAATTATGGAGATGCATCTCCAGAATTTCCTGCAACTCAAAAGTTGCGTCAATGTATCTCATGCAATCTCAAAAAATCTTGTTTTGATAATCATTTCCAGCCAACAAACATCTAATACACTATGTCTAAACCATCTTAAATATTATTTCAACTCATTTCTAACTTTAATCATTGATATCTACTCATTTACACAAAAACTCAAAAATTTATTGAAAATTCAAAAAACTTACAAGAAATTAATGTTTCAGAAGTTGTTTATGATGTTAAAGATGATGATTAAAGTCCCATTAAGCCTTAATAATTGAGTTTTGAGTTGGTTGATCGGGAAAATAGCAAGTGTACTATTTTTACCAATTGTAGTAATAAGGGAAAAGTCCCAAGTATCGATCTCGAGGACTGCGTAGTAATTAACGGGATTTTTAGGATTCAAAGGAACAAAAGATCTAATGGTTTGTTTGGTGGCAGAGTAATATAACAAGTAAATAAAGACTTATAAATCAATCTAAGAACAGCGTTAGGGGAGTGGATACGATGCGAGTAAAGACCATGTATGATTGTCCTGCTATAATAGTTATTAACCTTAATTCATCAGTTGGCCAATTTAGTTTTCTTAATTCCTTAATGAAAACCCTTTGATGAGTTTCATGTACACTAATTCCTCAGTGTCCATGAAAAGCATCAAGCAATAGTTCCGACCATAAAATATGTGATACGGGATATCCTCATTCCTAAGCAATATCGACCGTGATACTATTTTGCAAAAGTGTTAGGTTGACTTTCCAGACTAAAACCTAAGCATAATTCGAATTCTACTTTCCAATATGAATACGCATTAAAATTGATGCAAAATAAAATATATAAGGCTAATAACATAGTTCTCATAGAATAATCAAACAAAAGTCATTACATCGCAACTTAGGACCACCCCCTAACAACTTGGGGTTTAGCTGCTCGTGTTCTTAGTAAACATAAATGCAATTAGAAATGAAAAGGAGAAGATCATTACAATTCGAGTTGGATGCCTTGGATCATCAATTGCTTCCGCTTTTGATCGATCCTCTGTTCTCAAGCAGAACTCTCTCCTCAGTTGTCAATCCTAATATTAATTCAAAAGTGTCCCCTACTTTCTAAAAAGTGGCTCTTATATCTAAATTCAAATTACATTGCGAAATGTCTCAAATGCCCTTCAAAATAGGTCTGACAGCAAAAAATCAGAAAATATAACAATTTCACTCTCAGTGGCCCTGACACGGGCCGTGTTGTGCAACACGGGTGGCCGTGTCAGGCTGCTGACTCCTTCAGGCACGTTTTCTTCTACAAGGGCTGCAACACGGGCCGTGTTGCATGACACGGGCACCCGTGTTGTACGTCTGTTTCCCTTTTTCTTCTGCTTTGGTCTACCCGTGTCTGCCAACCGTGTCCTCCATGACACGGGTCGTGTTGTGCAACACGGGTACCCGTGTTGTGGCTCTGAATTCCCTTTTCCGACTTTTCTTTGCCTCCGAAAGCGGTGCGACTGTCATGCTATCCGTTCCTGCCAAAAACACACTAAAAGAAACCGAATCAAACGCACCAGCGGCAAAAGTAATACAAACTTCGAAATAAGACTTGAAGACAAACAACTACGAGTAATTCAGATAATAACAACTAAAACTTCGAAAACAGATAAAAACGGTGCGAAATTAACAACAAACAGCGTTTGAAAACACAAGTGAAATCCACCGATCAAACTCCCCCGAACTTGAACTTTTGCTTGTCCTCAAGCAAAAAGCTCGCCAAACCGAACTTAATATCTATTTCATAACGGAACCGTCCATAGAAATGTGAGTTATGGTGATGATACTCATACTTGAACTTCTCATTCCAAGTCCCACTAGGATTAATCTCAGCCTTTCCCTCAAAACAGGTAACATGCAAACACTAGACTGCGGTAAACCACAGACCTCAGTCTCCCTATGGGTAACCTCTTCGACTATGCTTTGTACTTAAGTCTTCTTTTTCGATTTTCCTCCCTTTCATTCGGACAATCACTACACGGCTTTTATGATTTTCCTCGTGTGCACAAGATTCATCAACGACATTTTTCTTTTTCTGGCACTGTTATTCTTTTTGAATGGCTTTCAGGCTCGACCGCCATTGGGCTGAATAACCGGGTGAGGGTTACCCAACTTAGAAGGATTAGTCGCCTAATTGCCCCTTTTTTGTTTGTTTGTTTTTTTTTCTGTGCCTTAGCTCAATATTTTTCGTTAACCTTGCACACACGATTCTTATTGATGAAACCTGATTATCAAAATAAACTACTCAGGGATACTTCTCAGATCAAAGCACTATGGTACAAATCTACACGTCGAACTCGTTCCTATTCGGGAAACCCAGGGTGTTTTCCTTTTACCTATCTCTCAAGATTGTTCCGATTTCATCCTCACAGTTCTTTTTTTTTTAGTATTCTATATACTTTCTCATCACCTCACTCGACCTCTTCACTAAACAGTTCCCAACCAACAATGTTATTAATTTTATTAGCTCAATGTCAGGGGGTTTTCCTGTGGACTTGCTATCATGCTTTCAAACTAAACTGAAAAACTAACACTGAAAATTAAACTAAAACAGAAACGAAAACACACAAATAACATAAACAAATAACATAAAAACACAAATAAAAATACCCCCACACTAGGATTCAACAGTGTCCTCACTGTTGGAACACCAGTAGTAGATGACTCACAGAGTTCATGGTTGCGGAGGTTGGTCGCGCAGCATCATCTGCCGCATCCATTCGTGCATTTCACCGATCAACCTGCCTTGTCGGATTTGTTCGTTTCCTTGTCTTGTATGCTCCTCGCCTTGCCTTGTCTGCTCACTTCGGAGATGACACATCTCACTCTCCATCCAATCCCATTCTTTTTTAGATAAGCTCCAAGAGCCGGAGCCGGACTCCTGATGGGGTGAAACTCGAGTAGGCGGTATAGGCACTTCGTCTACCTGATCTCCTTCATCCTCAAAGAATTCTGTACCTGTACCATCATAAAATTGGTCTTCTTCATCCTGCATTGTGCTCTCATATAGCCAGTTATTCACATTTTGAATACTAATAAAGTCAGGGGCAGGTAAAGCAAGGAGATGACTGTTTCGGCTTACCAAGGAGTAGTAATTATCAAAGACACGAATCATACCTTGGGCCGTCAGTGTGGCAAGATCTATCTTTCTCTTACCTGCAACAGTAGGTTCCTCTCTCAAGAGAGTACCGTGGCCAAAGTGATTTGCGATTTGAGTAATCATACCGCCTACACTGATTTCGTCGGAAGGTGCATTCGCAACCCTCTTCAGGTGGTCAGCTGCAAAGGCGGCCACATTAATGAGTTCTTGATTTGCCATGCCGTACATGAAGTACAACTCCCTCTGAGTTGCCACTCCTGTGCTGTCACCCCTGCCGAACAGTGTATAGGTCAATCCCTTTTGAGCGTACCTGAAACATGGGTTATAGATACACGAGGCTTTTGCCGCCTTCGCGACATAATCAGTTCTGCCTGTAATAGCCTTCCAAAAGTCCCCTGCACTAAAATCTCCCGGAGGGGCTCCGGGTCCAAAATTGGGGAGCTTCAGAATATCTCCCAATTCGGCTATGGTCAGGCTATGGTCAGTATCAAATAATCGAAACCTCAGTGTACCATAATATTCCTCCTCCACACCTATCCACCTGTGCTTCAACTGAAATTCTAAAGTACTCAAGAATTCAACAGTTATGCGCTCATAAGTCGGCGCTTCCAATTGCATAAATTCTAGCATACCCAGAGTGTGAAACATCCTATGGACTTCTACTCTCAGCCCTAGATTATCAAGCGTAGTGTTACAGATATACCTTGTGGGAGCGAGCTTACGCTTGATGATGTTGGAGTATTTCTTCTGATGATCCGGGTCTTCAAAGAGTATGCCGTGAGGATTCGCCATACGGTGTGCTCTCTTTCTGGGGCGCGAAGTTTCCGCCACTGCTTTTCCTGTGTCTCTACGAGGAGGCATTATTAATCCTGCAAAACACAAACAACACCGATAGTTCGAAAAATTTCGAAATCACTGTTAGTGAAAAACGCGACCGTAGAAATAAGCACAATGATGAGTAGAACGTTTTTTGTGAAGGGCGGAAGTGTTTCCGATGAGTGGGTGTGGTAGATAATGAAGCTTTTGTGGAGAGAAGGTTATAGAGGTTAAGGGTTTTGTGAGGGAGAAGAAGGAGGAAGATGAAAAAATGATATGAAATGTGTGGTTACTAATGATAAGTGGGGAGTAAAGTGGTGGGCCCCACGGGGTAAAATTTTAAAAATCAAAGCGCGCCTTGCAACACGGGCCGTGTTGCACAACACGGGCACCCGTGTTGCACCTCCTGTAGTATATATTTTTTTTTCAAAACCACGCACCTGCAACACGGGCCGTGTTGCACAACACGGGCACCCGTGTTGCACCACTGACTCCACCTTTTTTTCCAAGTTTTTCAGCCCTGATATGCTAGGCCTGACACGGCCCGTGTTGTGTAACACGGCCACCCGTGTCAGGGTGCTGTTTTTCAACTTTTTCCTCTCCTCTGGTCTCCGACAATCTTCTTTCATCGACGAACCGCGAGTTAATCAAAATCTGTTAAAACAAAAAAAACAAAATGAAAGCGTGAGTGTAAAATACGTGGGTTGCCTCCCACGAAGCGCTTCGTTTTACGTCGCCTGGCTCGACGGTCCTTCATTGTATCATGTGAGATGAACGACATCGTTTTGATCTTTCTGCTGTCCCTCGTAGTAAGGTTTCAGACTCTGACCATTAACTTTAAAAATGTCTCCATTTGCTGGATTTTTCAGCTCGACTGCTCCGTGCTGAAATGCCTTATGTACTACAAATGGTCCTGACCATTTTCATTTAAGCTTTCCGGGAAAGAGTTTCAGCCGGGAGTTGTACAACAGTACTAATTATCCTTCCCGAAATTCTTTCTTCTGAATTCGTCGATCATGCCATTTCTTTGCTTGATCTTTGTAAATTTTGGCATTCTCATATGCCCGGTTCCGGAATTCCTCTAGCTCATGGAGTTGGAGAGTTCTAGACTCTCCTGCTTTGGTGAGGTCTAGGTTAAGGACTTTTGATGCCTATAATGCCTTGTGTTCTAACTCTAGAGGCAGATGGCAAGCTTTACCATAGACCAGTTGGTAAGGGGACATACCAATGGGTGTTTTGTATGCAGTGCAATATGCCTAGAGAGTGTCGTCCAGCTTTACTGCCCAGTCCTTACAGGAGGCACGCACTGTTTTCTCTAATATCTGTTTGAGTTGTCGATTTGACACCTCGGCTTGCCCGTTGGTTTGAGGATGGTACGGAGTGGATATTTTGTGCTTCACATTATACTTAAGGAGTAGCTTTTCCATGAGATGATTCAGGAAGTGAGTTCCTTCATCACTTATAAGGGCCCTTGGTACTCCAAACCGCGAAAATATGTTCTCCCTCAGAAACCTGACCACTACTTTAGCATCATTTGTTGGTAGTGCCACTGCTTCTACCCACTTTGAAACATAGTCAACTGCCACCAGTATATAGTGTTTTCCAAATGATGGCGGGAATGGTCCCATAAAGTCAATCCCCCAAACATCAAACAACTCTACTTCTAACATGGAATTCTGCGGCATCTGGTTTCTTTTCGAGATATTTCCAGTCCGTTGACATCTGTCGCATTCCTTAACTACGTTCTGGGCATCCTTGAACAAAGACGGCCAATACAACCCCGATTGGAGGACTTTGGCTGCGGTGCGGTCGCCACTGAAATGCCCTCCATAATCTGAATTATGACATGCTTCGAGCACCTTCCTTTGCTCGTTTTCCGGAACACATCGTCTGATCAGTCCATCCACCCCTTTCTTGTAAAGAAACAGGTCATCCCATAAGTAAAACCTGCAGTCATGAACAAACTTTTTCCGTTTGTTAGAATCAAAATCGTCGGGTATTAGACCCCCGACAAAATAGTTGGCGTAATCCGCAAACCAAGGAACACCATGAATAACTAGGATGTGTTCATCAGCAAACTCATCCTTTATCGGACGCTTTTCCTCATTTTCTTCAATAGGTGACATTCGCGAGAGGTGATAAGCTACAGTGTTTTCACACCCTCTCTTATCACGAATCTCCACATCGAATTCTTGGAGAAGTAGAATCCATCTTAGCAGTCTGGGCTTTGACTCCTGCTTAGCAAAAAGATATTTTAACGCAGCATGGTCAGTATAAACAATCACTTTAGAATCCAACAGATATTGCCTAAATTTGTCAAAGGCATACACCACCGCTAGCAACTCCTTCTCGGTAATTGCGTAGTTCATCTGTGTCGGGTTCAACACGTGACTCGCATAGTAAATAACATGCAAAAGCTTCTCTTTCTGCTGTCCCAATACAACCCCCACCGCGATGTCACTGGCGTCACACATAATCTCAAACGGCAGCGACCAATCTGGGGCTATCACAATTGGTGCTGACACTAACTTATTTTTCAGGTTTTCGAATGCGTCAGCACATTCCTTATTGAACACAAACGCTGTATCCTTGACTAACAAGGACGTCAACGGTTTAGCTATCTTGGAGAAGTCTCTTATGAACCTGCGGTAGAAGCCTGCGTGACCCAAGAAGCTTCGGATACCTTTCTCGTTCACGGGTGGTGGTAACTTGGATATTACTTCCACTTTTGCTTGATCGACTTCGATCCCTTTGTGTGAGATTTTGTGACCAAGAACAATGCCCTCTCTTACCATGAAATGACATTTTTCCCAATTTAGGATCAAGTTACTTTCCTGACATCTCTGCAAAACAAGTGACAGGTTAGTTAAACAATTATCAAATGATGACCCAAAAACCGAAAAATCATCCATGAAGACTTCCATATGTTTCTCAAGCATATCCGCAAAAATAGAAGTCATGCATCTTTGAAATGTTGTTGGGGCATTACATAACCCGAATGGCATCCTCCTATAAGCAAAAACTCCGTACGGGCATGTGAAGGTTGTCTTCTCTTGATCCTCCGGCGCAACCGCGATTTGGTTGTATCCTGAGTATCCATCTAGAAAACAATAGTAATCGTGACCAGCCAATCTTGCTAGCATCTGATCAATAAAGGGCAACAGAAAGTGATCTTTTCTGGTGGCTAAATTCAGTCTCCTATAATCAATGCATACCCTCCAACCAGTGACTGTACGCGTAGGAATCAACTCATTCTTATCATTAGTCACCACAGTTGTACCTCCTTTCTTGGGCACCACGTGAACAGGGCTCACCCATGAACTGTCCGATATAGGATAGATAAGTCCAGCATCCAATAACTTCACCACTTCCTTTCTTACGACTTCCTTCATAACGGGGTTCAGTCTTCTCTGGGGCTGCACAACCGGTTTGTGGTCCTTCTCCATAAGGATTTTGTGCATGCAAACTATAGGACTTATACCCTTTAGGTCTTCGATTTTCCAGCCAATAGCACTCTTAAATTTTTTAAGAACCCCAATCAGTTGTTTCTCTTGGACACCTTTCAAACTAGAGCTGATAATGGTGGGACACTTTTCCTCGGTGTCTAGAAAAACATATTTGAGATTTTTCGGCAGTTGTTTCAATTCCGAACCTTTAGGATTTTCGTCATTACCTTCCAGCTCTATAGGTTGTCGTAAGTCCTCCCATCGGTGTGGTCGGGATCCCCTTTTGAATGGTCGAGTTTCCAACATTTCAACTACTTCCCTGTCATTCTCTTCCAATTCTTTATCTTCCTTAAAAATTGACATGCTTAACACTCTCTCAAGGGGCAGTTGGGTCACACTCTCCACATGTTTGCTCTCCACAACTTGTTCTAGCACTTGTATGTTGCTACTTGTGCCAAGATCCTGTTTATGCTTCATGGTATTACTAACATCAATTTTTAACTCCTCGTCATATACCTTCAAGGTCAGGGTGCCGCCTTCCATATCTATCATGACTCTCCCGGTTTCCAAGAATGGCCGGCCCAAAATTAATGGCATTTCTTCATCTTCCGGCATCTCTAGTATCACAAAATCAACCGGAAACACAAATTTATCTACCTTAACCAGAACATCTTGAACCACTCCATACGGCCGCTTAACCGAATGATCAGCAAATTAGAGAGTCATCCGAGTGTCTTGAACTGCACCAATATCCAACTTTTTGTAGATGGACAAGGGCATGAGGTTAATACTTGCTCCCAAATCAATTAAAGCTCTGTTGAATGACCTATCGCCAATAGTGCATGGGATAGTAACAGCTCCACTGTCTTTCTTCTTCACCGGAATCTTCAGACCCTGCAAAATAGCACTACAAGTTTTCGTTAGAATAACAGGTTCGGACTCACTAGTCTGCTTCTTAGTAATGATGTCCTTCATGAATTTGGCATAGGTGGGCATTTGTTCTAGTGCCTCCAACAACGGGATGTTCAGCTCCAACTTTTTAAACAGTTCAAGGAATTTCTCGAAATTCTTCTCTTGATGTCCTTTCTTTTTATTTCTTGAGGGGTATGGCAGCTTGATCACCGGTTTCGGTTCCACCACTTTTTCTTTAGTTACCGGTACCGGTGTCACCACTTCTTCCTCAACCACTTCATTTTCTTTAATTTCCAGCTCAACCTCAATCATCTGATCATTTAGTTCCGTTTCCTCTTCTTCTACTTCCTTGGATTTTCCACTTCTTGTTACTACCGCCTTAATTTGGTGATGATCCTTCGGATTTGGTACTGTGGCACTTGGAAGTGTACCCGGCGCTTGCGAACTCGCTAGCTGTTGAGCAATTTGACTCATTTGTACTTCAAGATTTTTAATGGATGCTCCAGCATTCCTGAAGTTGCTCCTTGTCTCTTCTTGAAATTGAGAACTTTGGGCGGCCATTTTCTCAATGGCTACTTCCCAATCAGCTTTTCTAGGCGCTTGTTGTTGATATTGAGGTTGGTACGGTGTCTGCTGGTACTGTTGTTGCTGAGGTTGATACGGTTGTTGGCCTTGAACCAGTTTTTGTGCATTTCCTTGTTGATCTTTCCATGAAAAATTGGGGTGATTTTTCCAACCAGGATTATATGTGTTGGCGTAGGGATTGTTCTGCCTCAACATATTAATCTGTTCCACCTGCTCTTGAGTTGCTACACAATGCACGGTAAAGTGTGGTCCACCGCATATTTCACAAGGTGCTGCTTGAACTGGTTCAATCTGTGCCACTGTCTGGGTTTCTACATTCATTTTCTTTAACCTTCTCTCTACCTCAGCGGTAATCTGATCCTCCATTTTAACAACCTGGTCTGCCAGCTTCAAATCAATCTTACCTTCCGGTTGGTTTACCGTGCAATCATACAACTCAAGGTGCTCGTTAGCGGCAATTGCTTCTATGATCCTTTTGATACCCGTGGCTGTTGAGAAGTTGGTTGAGCCACCGGCTGCAGTGTCTATGAGTTGTTTCATTTTGAGTCGTAATCCATTCACAAAGTTTTGCATCTGCTCAGTGGCGTCCATGTTATGAGTAGGACATGCTATCAGACACCTCTTAAACCGCTTATATGCATCCCTTAAAGATTCTCCTTCTTTTTGCTTGAAGTTGACAATGTCATATCTTTTTCGGATAAACACTGAAGCAGGGAAATACTCATTCAGGAACGCAGTTTCCATCTCTTGCCATGTTGTGATACTCCCAGCTGGAAGCGAGTAAAATCATTCTTCCGCATCATCAGTGAGTGTGAACGGGAACATAACCAATCTCTTGGCCTCTTCGGAATGTCCTTCTTGTTGGTGTAAGCCCTAGAGGCCAATACTTTTTTGGTACTTGTATCGGATTATTCGTTTAATAATAAAAGGCATTTCTTTATTATGTTTGTCTTTCAGAATAATAAAGTCCCTAGAATAGTTAGTCTGTTTAATGAAATGTTAAGTGTGACTTAATCATGAGATCCCATTAAACATAAAGACATTATTCTTAAAATATCCGTAGTCAAGCTTTATTGCAAAGTGGGATAACATTAAAAGCATTGAGACTATTATGAAGATAGACTGATGATCACATCTCATGGATCATGGATAAAGAGTTATCAAGTCTTGACATAGGTATAAATATTAGGAGTAATATTTATACCGGATTGACCCGCTATGAGAATACTACATAGTATGTTATGCAAAGTGTCATAAGTTATTCTCATGGTGATAATGGTGTATTACCACCCTTCGACCTGAAACCACTATGGACCCTAGATGTAGAGTCGGGTGCTTTATTGCTGATCAAACATTATCCGTAACTGGATGATCATAAAGACAGTTGATGGGCACTCCACGAAGCATGCTGAGGGACATGAGTGTCCTAGATGGAATTTGCCAATCCTGCATAACAGGAGAAATGTCTAAGGGCCCAATATTGAACTGGACAAGGATGACACAGTGTATGCCTTGTGTTCAATATAGACATAGGGGCAAAAGGGTAATTGTACAAACATATATTATCACGAAAAAGGTTTTGTCAGATCACATGACATTTTCGTGACTTGGGTAGCAGTGATGTGTTGCTAGATACCGCTTACTGTTTATTATGTTAAATATATATAATTTAATATAATGACCAACGTTACGAAATCCTACAGGGTCACACACATAAGGACAGTTTGATGAGAGATAGAGAAATCAAAGGAACACCGTAAGGTACGGTGCACTTAAGTGAAAAATAGAAATTCGGATAATATAATAATAATTATTGTTATTTTATAATGGTTATAAAATAATAATAAAATAAATATATTTATTATAATAATAGTTATTATAATAATATATAATATTATTATGGATCATGTGAATTAGGGTTTTAGCCCGCAGCCCACAAGAGAGTCTATAAAAGGAACCCTTGTGATGAAGCTTTCACTTGATGCAATTTCGTTTTTGATTCTCTTTTCTCACTCAAATAATTCCGTTCGTAAGCAGCTAGCACTGTGACCGGAAGCTGTTCGTGTGGACTGAGTAGAGGCGTTGCACTTCATCAACGCTTGTGATCGCTGCATCAAAGATCTGAATCGCCACAAAGAGGTAACGATTCTATCACTGACCATGCTCATTCGTGAGGATCACTAAAGGAAAATTTTTGTTTTCCGCTGCGTTTAGATCGCAATTTTCCTTCAGTGGTATCAGAGCCACTTACGAAACCATGGATCTGATAGCTGTTAAATTTCCGTCTTTTCTGTATTTGATTCGATTAAAACACAGAATGAATTTAACAATAAACGATTAATTAAATTTGGCATCTGTTGTGTACGATTTGGATGATTGATGTTGATTATGCTTCGGAATCCGACATTAGTATGGTGAAGTTGTGCGATACATTGATCATCCATAGGTTACACAATTAGATCGATCACTTTTATATAAGATATAAGAAATTCTGATGCAAAGATGGTATATGGGATATACTGTTTTGATTTCATCCATTCAATCACATAAGGATTGTAATTCTTTTTGAAAGATCATCATTTTCATTCGCTTCGGAATCCGACGTTAGTATGGTGAAGCAATGACATGTTGATCTATCATATTGAGTTATCAATCGAGTTGTGTTTGACGGCATGAAATTGTTGCATTAGGATTAATGGCAGTACAAGTGTTGTATTGCCGCAGACTTTTCCGGTTGGGGTTGTAAATGCACAAAAGTTGTGCAGGAAACGACGTGAAATACAATGAAGTGTTCATAAAAAAAAAAATTTTCGCTGGGGCGCTGCCCCTAACAACCCCGCAAGGGGGCGCTGCCCCCTTGACCCCCGTCCGCTGAACGGTCAGCGGAACCACCGTCCGCTGACCGGGCAGCGGAACCCCCGGCTAAGTCTGCAAAGTGTGATCAATCAGTCGAAATTTAATTTAGTTTATTTAATTATCGGAATTTTAAACTAATAATAAAAGTGTGTTTATTATTATTTATTTGTGGTGATCAGTTATGGCCTTAGTTTTTCTTTTATTATTGTTTTGGGATTTTTGAATACGGCCTGCGTGTCGTGCCTCTCTCTCAATCTCTTTATGTAACTTCTTTTCTCATCTCACTCCCTCGTATGTAAAACGAGTTTTCTTATATGTAATGTAATATTATGTTATGAAAAAAAAAAAAGGAAGTATTCAATATTAAAGGAGGATAACCTTGGAGATCATGCTTGGAGAAGCTTAGATCGTTATTAGGTTAGCTTAGGTTCTCTCATTGGCTTGAGAGAACAATTGCGTTAGGGGCCATAATTGTATCTTTTTATATGTATGTTGATGCATGTACTTGTATGTTGATGCATGTGAGAGACGTTTTGCATGTTAAGCCGGTGAGATCAAACTAATAACAAATTCCCTCAAAATTAAATATTAAGTTTATGCTTTCCAATTTTTAGCACTCATCAAGACTAGTATCGAGCATTGTAGGTTTCGCCTACGCGAGGTGCATGTTCTATATTAGTAAGGTGTGATGGGATAATTGTAATATCCAATTGCTAAAACAATGGGTCAAACTTAACTAAACAAATTATAATAAGATTATATATGTTTAGAAGCAAGAATTGGGAATGATTCATGTGATGGATCAGAATAAGGAGTTATTCACCCAATTGAAAATATTCGAGAGTTGTATGAGATACAATTGGAAGGAGTTCCTACCTAAATAACTTAGTTTTGTGTAATCAGCCTAACGCTGACTTAAAACAAAGTGAAACATGGATCTCGACCCACTAGAAAGTCTTCCAACGGGATTTTCCGAATCAAATGATGAGGGTCATTTGTTTTGAATAAAATAGTGGGAGCATATTTGATTAAAGGCCTAATTAAATATGTTGTTTTAATGATACTTATATTTTCATATTTCTCTTGTAGATTACCATGACAACAAACACATCGAACAATATTTTGCGATCCATCCTAGATAAGGAAAAATTGTCTGGGACAAATTTCCTGGATTGGCACCGTAATCTGAGGATTGTCCTCAAGCACGATAAGAAGCTGTATGTCTTGGAGACACCAGTTCCTGAGGAGGAACCTCCTAGTTCTGCACCAAAGGCAGAAAGAGATGCTTATAAGAAGCATTTCGATGATGCCAATGAAACCGCTTGCCTCATGCTTGCTACCATGAACTCTGAGTTGCAAAAGCAACACGAGAACATGTCTGCGTTCGATATGATCGGACATCTGAAAACGCTTTATCAAGAGCAAGCAAGAAATGAGAGGTTTCAGGTTTCAAAGTCCCTTTTTAACAGCAAGTTAGCTGAGGGAGCCCCTGTAAGTCCCCATGTACTCAAGATGATTGGGTATGTGGAGAACCTTGACAGATTAGGGTTTCCCCTTGGAAAGGAACTTGCGATTGATCTAATCTTGCAATCGTTGCCAGAGAGCTTCAGTCAGTTTGTCCTGAATTTCAATATGAATGACTTGGACAAAAGTCTTCCAGAACTGCTAGGCATGTTGAGAACTGCTGAGCAGAATATGAAGACAAAAGGGAAATCCATTCTGATGGTCAGTAATGGAAAGAAACAGAACAAGAGGCCCATCAAACAGGGTGGTAGAGGGAAAGGCAAGGAAGTTGCCAAACCCAAACCCACTCCTCCTGTTTTGAAGCCTAGTGGAGGAATAGCAAAGGAGGGCACTTGCTTCCATTGCGGTAAGACCGGACATTGGAAGAGAAATTGCCCAAAGTACCTGGAAGATAAGAATAATGGAGTAGAGACTTCAAATTCAGGTATTTTTGTTATTGAAATTAATTTATCTACTTCTGCATCATGGGTATTAGATACTGGATGCGGTTCTCACATTTGTACTAATGTGCAGGGACTAAAAAGGAGTAGAAATTTGGCAAAAGGTGAAGTTGACCTACGAGTTGGCAATGGAGCAAAGGTTGTTGCTTTAGCTGTAGGAACTTATGTTTTAACTTTACCTAGTGGTTTAATAATTCAGTTAGAGAACTGTTATTATGTACCTGCAATTAGCAGGAATATTATTTCCGTTTCTTGTTTGGACAAGTTTGGTTTTTCATTCATAATAAGGAACAATTGTTGCTCCATTTATTTGAATGATATATTCTATGCTACTGCAAAAATGAATAATGGACTATATGTCCTTGATCTTGAAATGCCAATTTATAACATTAATACTAAAAGGTTGAAACCTAATGAGTTGAATCCAACTTACCTTTGGCACTGTCGATTAGGCCACATAAATGAGAAACGCATTTCCAAACTCCATAAAGATGGACTCTTGGACTCTTTTGATTATGAATCATACGAGACATGCAGATCTTGTTTAATTGGAAAGATGACAAAATCCCCATTCACAGGAAAAGGTGAAAGGGCTAATGATCTTTTGGCACTCATACATACTGATGTATGTGGACCACTGAACATACCAGCCAGAGGAGGTTTTCAGTACTTCATCACTTTTACTGATGACTTCAGTAGATACGGATATGTGTATTTAATGAAACACAAATCTGAGTCCTTTGAAAAGTTCAAGGAATTCAAGAATGAAGTACAAAACCAACTAGGTAAGAATATTAAAGTTCTTCGATCAGATCGAGGCGGTGAATATTTAAGCCTAGAATTTGATGACCATCTAAAAGAGTATGGGATTCTATCCCAACTTACTCCTCCTGGAACACCACAATGGAATGGTGTATCTGAGAGAAGAAATCGAACCTTGTTAGACATGGTCCGATCCATGATGAGTCACGTCGATCTTCCAAACTCCTTTTGGGGACATGCATTATTAACAGCAGCTTACACACTTAACCGTGTTCCATCCAAAAAGGTTGATAAGACACCATATGAGATATGGAGTGGTAAGAAACCACATATGTCTTACATGAAGATTTGGGGTTGCGAGGTTTACGTCAAACGACAAATTTCAACCAAGCTTGAGCCCAAATCTGACAAATGCTTATTTGTGGGGTATCCTAAAGAAACAAGAGGATATTACTTCTACAATCCTTCTGAGGGCAAAGTGTTTGTCGCTCGAACTGGAGTCTTTCTGGAAAGGGATTTTATTTCCAAAGGAAACAGTGGGAGGAAAATAGAGCTTGAAGAAATTCAAGAATCACAAAACATTGAAACACCTATGGAGGAACTAGAGCGGGAAACACAAGTAGTTGTGGAAGAGCAACCTGCTCAAGAAGAACAAGACCAGCGTAGGTCAAGCAGGATACGTCACCAACCTGAGAGATATGGATATCTCATAAGTGATCAGGGTGATGTATTACTCATGGATCAAGATGAGCCTGTGACCTACAAAGAGGCCATAACTGGTCCTGAGTCTGAGAAGTGGCTAGAAGCCATGAAATCTGAAATGGATTCCATGTACACAAACCAGGTTTGGACCTTGGTAGAACCTCCTATAGGAGTTAACCCTATAGGATGCAAGTGGGTCTTCAAGAAGAAGACTGACATGGATGGTAAGGTACATACCTATAAAGCAAGACTGGTTGCAAAAGGCTATAAACAAATTCATGGGGTTGACTATGATGAAACCTTTTCACCAGTTGCAATGCTTAAATCTGTTCGGATTTTACTTGCCATCGCTGCATATCATGATTATGAAATATGGCAGATGGATGTCAAAACTGCTTTCCTTAATGGGAATCTTCTTGAGGATGTGTACATGACACAACCTGAAGGATTTGACATACCACAAGATGCCCAAAAGATATGCAAGTTACAGCGATCAATCTATGGATTGAAGCAAGCTTCCAGAAGCTGGAATCTTCGTTTTGATGAAACCGTAAAACAATATGGATTCATCAAAAATGAAGATGAACCTTGTGTCTACAAGAAGGTTAGTGGGAGCATGATCGTGTTTCTGGTATTATATGTAGATGACATATTACTCATTGGAAACGATGTCCCTACCTTGCAACAAGTGAAAACTTGGTTAGGGAATTGTTTTTCTATGAAAGACCTAGGTGAAGCAGCCTATATATTAGGAATTAGGATCTATAGAGATAGATCACAAAAACTGCTTGGCCTAAGTCAGAGTACATACATAGATAAAGTGTTGAGACGCTTTAATATGCATGATTCCAAGAAAGGATTCATACCTATGCAACATGGTCTGTGTTTATCAAAAACACAATCCCCTTCAACTAAGGAAGAAAGGGATCGCATGAATAAGATTCCATATGCATCTGCAATAGGATCTATCATGTATGCCATGTTATGTACTCGACCAGATGTCTCGTATGCATTAAGTGCAACGAGTAGGTACCAATCTGATCCCGGTGATGCTCACTGGGTAGCTGTCAAGAATATCCTTAAGTACTTGAGAAGGACTAAGGATTCATTCTTGATATATGGAGGTCAGGAAGAGCTTGATGTAATTGGTTACACTGATGCTAGCTTCCAGACAGATAAGGATGATTTTAGATCACAATCTGGTTATGTGTTCTGTCTCAATGGTGGCGCTGTGAGCTGGAAAAGTTCAAAGCAAGAAACAGTTGCTGATTCTACAACTGAGGCCGAGTATATTGCTGCCTCAAATGCAGCAAAGGAAGCTGTTTGGATCAAGAAGTTCATTAGTGAACTTGGCATAGTCCCTAGCATTGTGGATCCCATTGGTTTATATTGTGATAACAATGGTGCTATCGCACAAGCTAAGGAGCCTAGATCTCACCAACGATCCAAACACATACTTAGGCGTTATCACCTCATTCGAGAGATAATCGATCGGGGAGATGTGAAGATATGCAGAGTACCTACACTTGACAATATCGCTGACCCATTAACAAAGCCTCTTGCGCAACAGAAGCATGATGGTCATACTAGATCTATGGGTATTAAGGGTATGCCTAATTGGCTCTAGTGCTAGTGGGAGATTGTTGGTGTAAGCCCTAGAGGCCAATACTTTTTTGGTACTTGTATCGGATTATTCGTTTAATAATAAAAGGCATTTCTTTATTATGTTTGTCTTTCAGAATAATAAAGTCCCTAGAATAGTTAGTCTGTTTAATGAAATGTTAAGTGTGACTTAATCATGAGATCCCATTAAACATAAAGACATTATTCTTAAAATATCCGTAGTCAAGCTTTATTGCAAAGTGGGATAACATTAAAAGCATTGAGACTATTATGAAGATAGACTGATGATCACATCTCATGGATCATGGATAAAGAGTTATCAAGTCTTGACATAGGTATAAATATTAGGAGTAATATTTATACCGGATTGACCCGCTATGAGAATACTACATAGTATGTTATGCAAAGTGTCATAAGTTATTCTCATGGTGATAATGGTGTATTACCACCCTTCGACCTGAAACCACTATGGACCCTAGATGTAGAGTCGGGTGCTTTATTGCTGATCAAACATTATCCGTAACTGGATGATCATAAAGACAGTTGATGGGCACTCCACGAAGCATGCTGAGGGACATGAGTGTCCTAGATGGAATTTGCCAATCCTGCATAACAGGAGAAATGTCTAAGGGCCCAATATTGAACTGGACAAGGATGACACAGTGTATGCCTTGTGTTCAATATAGACATAGGGGCAAAAGGGTAATTGTACAAACATATATTATCACGAAAAAGGTTTTGTCAGATCACATGACATTTTCGTGACTTGGGTAGCAGTGATGTGTTGCTAGATACCGCTTACTGTTTATTATGTTAAATATATATAATTTAATATAATGACCAACGTTACGAAATCCTACAGGGTCACACACATAAGGACAGTTTGATGAGAGATAGAGAAATCAAAGGAACACCGTAAGGTACGGTGCACTTAAGTGAAAAATAGAAATTCGGATAATATAATAATAATTATTGTTATTTTATAATGGTTATAAAATAATAATAAAATAAATATATTTATTATAATAATAGTTATTATAATAATATATAATATTATTATGGATCATGTGAATTAGGGTTTTAGCCCGCAGCCCACAAGAGAGTCTATAAAAGGAACCCTTGTGATGAAGCTTTCACTTGATGCAATTTCGTTTTTGATTCTCTTTTCTCACTCAAATAATTCCGTTCGTAAGCAGCTAGCACTGTGACCGGAAGCTGTTCGTGTGGACTGAGTAGAGGCGTTGCACTTCATCAACGCTTGTGATCGCTGCATCAAAGATCTGAATCGCCACAAAGAGGTAACGATTCTATCACTGACCATGCTCATTCGTGAGGATCACTAAAGGAAAATTTTTGTTTTCCGCTGCGTTTAGATCGCAATTTTCCTTCACTTCTATCTTCAACGAGGTGGTGGTCGTAAGGAATCTCTGAAGATGTTTATTTGCATCTTCGTTGATTCTTCCAGCGAACGGCTTGCTCTCCAACTGACGGATGGTGGAAGGGTGTAGCTGAGAATGCGCGACATTCACCGGTTGATTTACAATGGTCATCCGGTTTGGTTGAGCATTGGCCCCTCCATAGTCTCCTAGCAGTCTTTCAGGCTGAGGTGGATTTCCAGCCATTTGAACAGTTTTAGGTGTTGTCTCTCTCTCTCTCTCTCTCTCTTCGGAGTCGCTTTGCACAGATATAATTTCCTCTATTTCTTCTAGTCTTTTAACTTTAGCTATTCTCCGTCTTTCGTGTAACGCTCGTTCTGGTTCTGTATCAAAAGAATATTTAGCTGAGGCCTGACCTCGCATACACAATTAGACAAACGTTAGATAATACAAGCAGAGAAAAATTATGCAGTAAATAATAAAATTTTAGTCGCAGAGCAACAAAATTTCTTTTGGATTCTAAAAACAGTGTTAATTTGGCAGTCCCCGGCAACGGCGCCAAAAACTTGATCGGGAAAATAGCAAGTGTACTATTTTTACCAATTGTAGTAATAAGGGAAAAGTCCCAAGTATCGATCTCGAGGACTGCGTAGTAATTAACGGGATTTTTAGGATTCAAAGGAACAAAAGATCTAATGGTTTGTTTGGTGGCAGAGTAATATAACAAGTAAATAAAGACTTATAAATCAATCTAAGAACAGCGTTAGGGGAGTGGATACGATGCGAGTAAAGACCATGTATGATTGTCCTGCTATAATAGTTATTAACCTTAATTCATCAGTTGGCCAATTTAGTTTTCTTAATTCCTTAATGAAAACCCTTTGATGAGTTTCATGTACACTAATTCCTCAGTGTCCATGAAAAGCATCAAGCAATAGTTCCGACCATAAAATATGTGATACGGGATATCCTCATTCCTAAGCAATATCGACCGTGATACTATTTTGCAAAAGTGTTAGGTTGACTTTCCAGACTAAAACCTAAGCATAATTCGAATTCTACTTTCCAATATGAATACGCATTAAAATTGATGCAAAATAAAATATATAAGGCTAATAACATAGTTCTCATAGAATAATCAAACAAAAGTCATTACATCGCAACTTAGGACCACCCCCTAACAACTTGGGGTTTAGCTGCTCATGTTCTTTGTAAACATAAATGCAATTAGAAATGAAAAGGAGAAGATCATTATAATTCGAGTTGGATGCCTTGGATCATCAATTGCTTCCGCTTTTGATCGATCCTCTGTTCTCAAGCAGAACTCTCTCATCAGTTGTCAATCCTAATATTAATTCAAAAGCGTCCCCTACTTTCTAAAAAGTGGCTCTTATATCTAAATTCAAATTACATCGCGAAATGTCTCAAATGCCCTTCGAAATAGGTCTGACAGCAAAAAATCAGAAAATATAACAATTTCACTCTCAGTGGCCCTGACACGGGCCGTGTTGTGCAACACGGGTGGCCGTGTCAGGCTGCTGACTCCTTCAGGCACGTTTTCTTCTACAAGGGCTGCAACACGGGCCGTGTTGCATGACACGGGCACCCGTGTTGTACGTCTGTTTCCCTTTTTCTTCTGCTTTGGTCTACCCGTGTCTGCCAACCGTGTCCTCCATGACACGGGTCGTGTTGTGCAACACGGGTACCCGTGTTGTGGCTCTGAATTCCCTTTTTTGACTTTTCTTTGCCTCCGAAAGCGGTGCGATTGTCATGCTATCCATTTCTGCCAAAAACACACTAAAAGAAACCGAATCAAACGCACCAGCGGCAAAAGTAATACAAACTTCGAAATAAGACTTGAAGACAAACAACTACGAGTAATTCAGATAATAACAACTAAAACTTTGAAAACAGATAAAAACGGTGCGAAATTAACAACAAACAGCGTTTGAAAACACAAGTGAAATCCACCGATCATTGGTGAAGAGAAAAATTTGAGAGAGTTTGAAGAATGGTTTTAAGGAAAATGAGAAATGAGGAAGGAGAATGGTCTGACGCGATTTAACTTCCGAAATATTCCAAAGAAGCATCTCTGAAATATTTTAACGGTAACTGATCTTTTTGTTCGTCCAGAGATGTATCTCTGAGATTATGAGGCATTTATGTATTTTTGCGTGGTGCATAAGAAGCATATGAGATACATTAAGAAATCCTCTAAAGTTTTTAGGTAGATGCATATACCGATGACTATTCTTTATATGGGTTTAAACGTTTTTCTTTTTAAGTTTTTCAGGACTTTGGTAGGGATAATAATGATGTTTTATGTCTAGTTTTAATTTAGCATACATTGATTTGGATTATCTCAAAAACACCTAATAAATTTTATAAAAAAAAACTCTTTTGTGAATCAAGAGATCAACTCGATTATTTATCTTTTTCTTAAAAGTGGTTTCAATCTTGTTTTTCTGATATCTATTTCTCTCTTATTTTCCACTAGATCTATATTAAAAGGAAAAAAGTAATATATGTCTATGTAAAATTTTATAATGAATGAGGTGTTATAAATAACCAAAATATAGTTTGATATAGCTTAACCTTACAAAACCGACTTATAAAGTGAAGATTACCTCATTTATAAAAACATGTTCAAATTATATATTGTTCGACGTGAGACTCTTAACACACATCTTTATGATCATGATTGAATAACTGAAGCGTAAAAATAAATGGTGGTTGACCTAATAATAAAAACCCGATAGTAGGTGATTCACTAGATCTTAAACTAAACTTCTCATATTAAAAAAGAAAAATTGAATCTAATTCAACTCTACAAAATTGACTTATAAGATAAGCAGGCACGAACCCGCTCTTGTAACTATGTGGGCACATGCCCCTACTTAAATCTCAAATTAATTTCTTTAAAAAAAATATTCCACTGTGAGTGATACAGGTTATACATTATATATTGAATGTTATTGAAAAACTCTTAAATATTGAGATATCAATATGTTAACATATCAAGTTATAACCATCATTTACAATATATGGATAATTTAACAATTTTTGACTTTATACGAGAGTGATAAAAATGAAACAAACGATCCTTGCTTCAAAACTATAAAAGTTATTGAAAAAAATTGTGATATATATTTATACTTTTAAAAAAAATAATATATTAAATTTTTAATGTTATAAATTTATATATAATGTTTGCCCCCGCTTAATAAATTTTTTAGATCCGTCTCTTACAATGAGAATTATCTCCATTTATAAAGACATATCTCGATTATATATTATGAGATATAAAGTTCTTAATCGTAGAAATCTTATAAATAATATTTTAATAAATTAAATTGACAACATTAGGTAACGAAATATGTGTGGTATAAGCAAATGATATTTTAATGAATTAAATTGACAACATTGTAATGAAATACGTGTACGATCTCACATATGTATAAACAAATGATATTTTAATAAATTAAATGACACATTATGTAATGAAATACGTATACAATCTCACATATGTATAAGCAAATAATAATTTAATAAATTAAATTGACACATTATGTAATGAAATACGTGTACAATCTCACATATGTATAAGCAAATGATATTTTAATAAATTAAATTGACACATTATGTAATGAAATACGTGTACAGTCTCACATATGTATAAGCAAACACCATATTTAAAGTGTTAATTAGGTCAGCAAAGTTAGGTGTACTTGTAAAAATATGTGTATACTCTCACATTTGTATAAGCAAACATCACATTTATGACAAGAGTGGGCCTTTGCAATTCATCAAATTTGAATCTCAAAATGAAAGTTTGAGGTGGATTTGGCTTCTATCATCAAATTGTTATAACCAATAATTCAAGCTTATAAAACTAATTCTTAGATTGAATAGTGTCTCCACTTATAAGCACATGCTCAAAATATATATTGTCTGATATACGACTATTTACACATTTTCTTACGTTCAGGACTAAACAATTGGAACATGAAAATAAATTGTGGGTGGCCCGATAGCTGAAATTATAGTAGATGACCTATCAGATTTTAAACGAGACTCTTGATACTATATTAAAAAAAATGTGGTTGGACTTAACTCAGCTCTATTTGATAAAATTAAAATTAAAATTATTTTAAATAAAAGAATTTTGTTTAAAAATTAAATTAAATTATTAAAATATTTGTGATTCATAAAAGTAGTTATAATAAGTGGTGCTTAAGTTGCTTTTGGAGAGGAAAAGAGAGAAAAATATTAGGGCAAATAGAATCATGTCTCTTTAAAAACAAACCATATACTAATATTAAGACAAAAATAGTCAATAACATAAGCATGAATTCACACCATAATGATGTGTTTATCCTTTTCCAAAGATGTCAAAAATGTCAACCATGATAATAATGTAATAATACAAGTCAATTAATTAATGTAGTTATAGATAAATCGTGACAAGTAAGGTGTTTGTGGATTGGATTGAATTAAGTTGAGGATAAAGCAAAAGGTCATGCAGTCAACTCTTGTGTTTTATTTCTAGATTTTGAGTTTATCACTCATTTTCAATGTAGGTTATGTAAAGAGTGATATTATGGGCTCTTTCATTGTAGTTTCTTTTAAATGATTTTTGTAGAGTGATATTATGGAGTTTTTAAATAAACAAAAAGTTAAACGATTTGTATAGTGTTATATATAAACTTTTTTTAAATTGTATTTATAATTAATATGAAATTTGAAATTTTTTCAAATTTTTGTTTTACTTGAACATCAATATAGTTGGTTGAAGTGTTCTTGCAATAAATTTTATTGATTTTAACTTTTTTGGTTTGAATAATTACATTTTTAATAACAAAGAATGAATCTTTTATTAAAATAAATAAAAGAGAGTTATAAATAAACAACGATATTTAAGAGTACTAATAATGTTCATAAAACATTGAAACCAACCCTACAAATCAGAACAAAAATACAAATAGAAAAATGAGAAGTATCAAACCAACAGAAAGGAAGAACAAAAACTCAATCCAGCAACTTGCAAGGGTTATCATGAATCCTCAAACTAAAAACAAATGTTCGGAGAGAACAAATTGAGAGAAGGTAGGCAGAATCACCTATATAAAATAAAAAAGACGATAATTGACTATTTAACACACCTCTAACCACTCAAGTACTTAAACTGGTCCAACTAAATAACTCCAATATTATTTTTGTTTTTGTTGGGTTTAAATATATGAGGTTAGTCACACAACTAAAAAATATATTGATAAAATAGATAAAATATTAAATATATAAAAGAGTTATCATATATACTTAAACTCTTAAAGTTTGAATCAAAGATGTCATGTATTCTCTTCTTGTGATTATGGGTGAGAATAGGCTATGCCGAGTTAAACTTTGCCAAACCTGAAATCAATATGATAGAAAATCCAAAGCATATGGCTGCCTTGTAGCTTATCATAGGCTGATTTTTAGGCCCGAGCCTAGCATTTTCGAATTCCTGATTGACCTATTAGCCTACTTAAAAGCCTATTTCATTTGAACATTAGAAAATAAACACCTATCTCATTTTTATCTTGTCAAAGTGGAAGAAGTTGTAATGTGAGTCTAGATTTGATTTATGTGTTTTATGATGTTTGTGCTTTTGTGCAATATTATATGGGGAGCACAAAAATGGAGGAAAGCGTTGATCATAGTTTTCTTCTGTTTAAATTAAAGTCGAATCAATTCTAGTTGAAAGAGTTACAAGCTTTCCAAGCATAAAAAAAAAAGGATATTAGAGTTGCATTGTCTCTGCCTTATAAGGGTTTATGTTTTGATTGCTTTTAGCCTTTAGTTTTTTCTATTGTTATTGAGTATCCTTATATGATTGCGCACCTTAGGATTGCGTTCTTAATCCATTTTTACATATGCATAAATCAATCTGTTGATTATAGTCTGACCAACATGCTTTTAGTTAATATGTTGAGTTTTTAATCAAGAACCATATTTGAGAATGATTCAAGTCATGACAAGGTTGAAATCTAAAAAAAAACACTTAACATTTTTGAAAAATTGAGGCTGTAGAATTGTGATTCAAATCACACATATGCATGACTCGAATTAGTACTACAAAATGGCCAAGAATTGTTCTCATGCTGTCATGATTTGAATCACATCATCCATGACTCAAATCATAGAGGTTTGATTCGAATCACAGATTTCCAGATTTGAATCATACATAGTTTGCATATTTTGGTATTTAGTTCTATAAATGTGATTCGAATTAGAGACTTTCACGACTCAAAACACATGGCTCAAATCATAGAAAGCTTGACTCAAATCACATAATTGTTATTTCTTGTTTTTTGGATATTGACTCAAATTACTTGATCTCTTGAATTATCTCATAATCTTTACTTATAACTCAAATCAAATAGCATTTTCTCTAATTTTTGTGCTAGATCTCCAGCACATATAAAAAACATTTTCTCAAAACGCATTCGCAATGTTAGAAAGACATACACATCCACTTTTCATTTAGAATTCACAAGACACTTTGTTTTCTCAATTTTCAAAAGAGTTTTGAATCTTGTTATGTGTTTTGCAAAAAAAATCTTTCATCTTCAATCTCTTTCTTCATCCATTTTTATTTGGATCTAGCTCTCATGTTAGGGTGTGAGATCTATGAGGAGGATTGTTATTGTGATTAATAATTCCTTTAAAGTTTTGTTGATGGTTTTAGAGGTTTTCAAATTATGTGTGTGATTGTGGTTGAGGTTGAAAAATCCAACTAAAAAGAATGAGGCTCTTCTCTTCATAGTTACTTTGATAGTGTTATATGGAAGTCTGCAGACAAAGTGAGATTTCTTCTCAATTTTCATGCAACCCGAGGCTCAAAATACTGGTAGGATCGAGTAAACATCACTACAAAACATATAATTTGAGCCACGTTTTTAGAGCTAGAAAATTTAAGCTGATTACGAGTAACATTTTCACAAGGATTCAGTGTCATATACTATGCACAAGTCAACAAGGATTTGGTTCAAAGATTTTATAGCTTCATCATTATTAAGATTGTGATTGTACTGAATATCTCTTTAATATTTGTACAAATCAATGTGGAAGGACAACAAAATTTAAATGGGCAACCATTGGAGAGTGGAGTAGGCATAACGAATTCGAATTGCTAAACCACTATAACATTTGATGTATTATCTTCTTCTCTCTGTATTTTAATTTTGATTAAAATTGTATTATTAGGTTTATTGTTTTCTTAGAATCATGTATGGTTAGGTCTTATTGCATTCATAGCAATTTCGTAAGTGTAAGTTTTGTTAGATTGAAACTTTCAATTATTCTTGTTGTTGATTAAAGCTCGAAATTATAATTCTAGAATTCTTATTTTATTGATGTTTCATGTTCACACATGTTGTGTAAAAAGTTTGTAATTCAATATATTTATTGATTTTATTTGATTACTTGATATATCTATCTTTCAATTTTGTATACTGAATTGAGTAATGTCTATATTCCATCTAAAATCATACTTTGTATGCATTGTGCTTCCGCCACACAAATAATTTTTAAACTCGGATACTTTTTTTAATTAACAAAATTTGTAATCGTTGAATTTTTAAGGAGGTTTATTCAACTCCCCTCCTTTATAGAACATCGATTTCTCATATTCTCACCCAGTACTTGCAGTGTGGGGTTTGTATTGTTTTCTTCATATGCTTGTAGCATTTATTACAGCGTCCCAACGTCTTTTACCACATGATATTTATTATTGCGTTCGTTAACCCCAAAGACTTTACTATCCTTTCTGATCACAAGGAAAAATAAACTTTTTATAGAAAATATATTTATTCTTGCTGGAATAATTGAAATTGAGTCATAGTAGTAATTTGCAGTTTACACACGAAATAAGGGAAAATTTAACTAAGTGGTTAACTAATGCCCATTGTGATCTACTTCCCTGAGGAGGATTAGTGTGCCTGACTTTAATCTTTATTTTGAACCACTTACAACTTCAAGCTAGGGTTGTTCATAATGTACCTGTAGGAATCCTTTATCCCTTTTTCAGGAAGTATAATTGTCATTTACCCTAGTTGTATGATGAAGAGGTTATGTTTATCTTTCTAGCCTTCTTCTGACCCTTTGCCATCTGATCATGTTACAGGACCTTGTGTATCCTTTAGGCCCCTGAATGGTCAACACACATTGTCACTGGTTCGTCATGCATATTGTAGTACTTCAACCAGAGGTTTACTAAGGAATCTATCACATCCAATGTTGTTACCTAGAATACACTTCTGCAGGTAATCACAAAGAATTATAAATTAATTATCCTGATGTCCCTTCATTCTCTTAAGGTGAGCATCAATTCAACATATCCCCAAGGACGGGTCACCGTACTATTGAAAGCTTGCAAATCATATCCTTTATACGATCAAAGTTTCTCTTTTCTCAAAATCAAGTTTTTCAAAAATATCTACGTACATGATGTCGCAAGAGCTTTTGTCATCGATGAGGATTATGGACACATTACAGTTGTCCATGGCAATTTTTATCACTATAGGAAATATCTTTTTTGGGATCCCAACCACTTTCTCGCTATCCAAGAATTTGAGGATGTTGCTTTTCGGCTTCGCAGTTGAAGTAGATACTTCTTCCTTTGGAAGGGCCACTCGACTTAAGAAGGCTTCCCGCGATAGAAGCAGTGTATTGATGTTTTCTCTTTTAGTCTTTCATTTATTTTATTGTTATCCCATTTTCCTTTTGGCTCTGCCTATCGCTTCAACAACCTTCTTGGAGGAGGGATTTTCTCTGCGAGGAAACTATTTTATTCTCGGTGAATATTCATGGCCTCTAGACTCCTTATTTCTCTCCTGGGTGTACTCGGTGAGACGCCCATTTTTTATCATCTCCTCAATGGCATATCTTAGATGAATTCACTTGTTGGTATTATGGTCGTGACTCTTCTGGAAATGAAAATACTTGGACTTATTTATCATTGAGGACTGCTTAACCAGGAACGTGTTCTTTATTTTAGCTTCTTTAAACTCAGTATTGACACACTCTTGCCATATCTTGTTCCTTGAAGTGCTTAAAGGAGTATAGGAGGAGAATTTAGCTCGAAACCATCACTTTGTGTCGTCTCTTCGACATTGTTGTCTTTTTTTGATGCCCGGTGGTATATAAAGTTATCAACAACATGACCCTTTTACCCTTCTTCTTCTAGGAGTTCCTCTTACCAGCATATAGAGGCACGACCTTCCCACACCACTTTTTTGAGAAGATTTATGTATTCACATAGAGTTTCTTTCTTCCCTTACATGATTCCGCTGAGCACCACCGTAGTTGTAGGTTGTCGTTTATGGAAGGTAAATTGGGCGGTGAAGGAGTCACATAGATCCTTCCATGAGTCAATGATTCCATTCAGAAGGGTTTTATACCACATCATGGTAGCTCCAGTGAGGGTTGGTGCAAAGAGTTTACACTTTATAGCGCCATGAGTGTGGTAGTAGTCAAACTTGTTATCAACATACTCTACATGTTCGTCAAGGTCCCTGGTCCCATCATAGTCGGTCACCTTTGGGAGGTTTCTCTTAGGACTTAGGCATTTTGCGATTAGTTATGTGTGCAAACAATAATTTATTTTTTTGTTATGTAATATGAGTAGCTGCTTCGTCCCCTTCTCTCGTCCGGGAGTGGCGCATCGATGACCACTGATGCTTGCGAGCTTTGGGTGGATTATGTATTCTTACCCTTCATTTAGAGTCTGGAGAAGAAGTTTGGCGTCCCATACTTCAATAAAGACTTGGAGACCGTGGAGTAATTTCATGTGGTGTGGCCGCTTTGGTATTATATATGGGCTGAGGTGTGAAACCGTTTTTATCCCTCGAAGAGGAATATTATAAGTTTTCTTTAATTCTCAGGATCCCCTCTACCAGGAATTAGGAGTTTTGTTGGTGAACCAAGTTGTACAAGTTGTTCAATAGGCCCGTGGCTACCTACATGCCTAGGTTGGCTTGTAGTAGTTGGAGGTTGGGAATCATCATTTGTCCAGGCACCAAAGGTTGCAAAGGTTCACCTTTATAAGGTGGAGGAAATGATTGAGAGGTTGGAAACACTTGAAATGCTTCTTGTTGAATCTTAGAGGAGTAAAATTCAACAGCGTTGGAACGAATGCTTAAGTTACTAAGACTGGATTATCCATCTCTGGTGGAAGAGGTTGAGTTCTGCTAGCTTCAGCAGCGACTTTGGCATATCTGGTGATTTTCGAATTCACCATAACTTCAGAAGTTCACTATCAGGTTGTTCGAAAAAAGATCAGAGTTCGCGAGAAAATAATTTGAGATCTAGATTTAGAATTAAGAAATAGTGGTTCTTTCTAGAATTTGTAGGAATCAAAAGTAGATTCTCGCAAATGGAATCTGTGTTCTGCTTGGGAAAAAAATGATCGATGAACGGTGAGATAAGGTCTTGGATCGGTGTAGCAAGTTTTTGGTGCAACTGAGAAGGGAAATAACCTACAAAATTATCACTCCAACATCCAAGTTAATGAGAAAATAAAGAGTGGTATAATACTAAAAATAAATTTAAATACTTAAAATTACGTGTTTTTTTTCCTTATATAGTGTGACAGTTTAAAATTATAGGCATGAAAGGAGACACGTTTTGCGATAACCATTAAATTTAATTAAATAATGATTAAATGTTTGAAAGACAAATTCGTATAAGGAGGACATAATCATATACCCTTAATACCCTTAATGGAAGAAGGGACCACATACTCTATATGTTTTTTGCTTGATGTCACTCATAGATTTTTCACCACATAGCTTCTGAACAACAAAACAAAAAGATAATATATAACTAATTAAATTTAAGAATAATATTTTACCCACAATTTACCAATTGGTAGCCTAAATCTCACCATGTTATAATCATTGAACTCTTTAAAATAACCAATGTGAGACCTATAAATAACATTTTAATAAACAAAATTGATAAAACTATGTAACAAAACGTGTACACTCTCATATTTGTATTTGAAATAATAACTAGGCCAACAAAGTTAGACGTATTTGGACAAATAGGTGTACACTCTCACATTTATGAGAGTAGTGGGCCTTTGCAATCTCATGGGTGCCTACTCTTATAGATGCAATTCATCGAATGTGAATGTCAAAATCAAAGTTTGAGATGGATTTGGCTTCCATCATCAAATTGCATTTACCAATAATTCATCTAGCCTTCATTATTAGGTCTTGCTAACATGCTTATTCTTAGAGTTTTTGTTTTTTGACAAAATGCTTCCTTAGAACAATTACTAAAGAATCAAAATATAAAGATTTTGTAGGTAAAAGTTAAATTTATTAAATAGAATACACCACTCCTAATGCTATATCTTTATATTTAATATTTTTTTAGGGTATGATATTGACTACATTTATAAGAAAAAAATACTTGTGAATAGAAATTTATTTTATAAGAATAAAATATATCAAACTAATTTTTAAGTAAATTGAATTTATTTCATGATTAAAAAAGCTACATTATCCAACAAATATATTAAATTAATTTTTATAATAACGATCACACGACGATTCGTGGTTAATAAATTAACGGCAATTGTTTTGATTTTTAATCTTTGATGAAAAACATATTTTCAACTCTGATTAAAATCTTTAGATTCTTTTTAAATCTTTCTTGATCATTGAAATCCTATTAGGTACAACATCCCTTTAAATAATATGCATGATCCTCCACCACATTGTCTATAATCTTTATATTTACTCTAAATCATTGGTGTCATGTAATAAATAAGGAGCAGTCACGAATAATGACTGATATTCCCCTTATCTCCATAACCTTGATTGAGGATTACTACTCTGGTACACTTAAAATTCTCATGTTATATTACTTGAGATTTGACAAACTACAAAAACACTACCAAAATTTTACTCCATACCCCTACAATTATATTCATACCCCTATACTAAAATTTTTTGGACCAAAATACCCTTGTATAAAAAGTTATAATTTTCGTTTGTTTATCGGAAGACTTTTTGAAAGTCTTCCGGTTCACATTTTTTTTTGGTTTGTTTATCGGAAGACTTTTTGAAAGTCTTCCGGTTCACATTTTTTTGGTTTGTTTACCGGAAGACTTTTTGGAAGTCTTCCGGTAAACAAACCAAAAAAAAATGTGAACCAGAAGACTTCCAAAAAGTCTTCCGGTAAACAAACGAAAAAAATTATAACTTTTTATACGAGGGTATTTTGGTCTAAAAAAATTTAGTGTAGGGGTATGGGTATAATTGTGGTGCTATGGGGTAAAATTTTCAAACACTACCTAATGACAAAACCATAAAACAACCCAATAAAATAAAACATGATCTGAACACAAAACAAAAGAGAATATCAAAAATCTTCCTACAAATAAAACACCTATCAATTTAGTATTTCAAACCCTCTAGAATAACGGCTGATTCAAGTACATGAACTGGGTCGATAACCACTCTGAAAGGGGGTAAAAAGTAGATGAGGTTTATCCAAGAAACCATTTCCAAGACCAAAAAATAGACATGTTCAACAATTCCTCTATAGTAGACGTCAAACATAAAAAGATGAACTAGTTTCAAGACTTTCATAGGGCCTACAACATAAAATGTTGAACAAAGGTTAAACGTGTCCTAACTTTAGAAAAATTCTAATCGACTACACCACCTCAAACTCTAGGTCTAACTATCTAGGCAAGACTAGCTCCCAACCAAGCCACTTAAAGATAGAATAACAGACTGTAGTATCACCTGTACAAGAGATCACACTCGATTCAGTATTCACATGACACTTAAAAGGTTGTCTCTTATGAGAATCATATATCTAAGTTACTATTAGGAGAAAATAATCACCTTAGAATGAGTTCAACTCTTTTAGATAAGGGGTAATACCCAAATATTAGGAGTAGATAAAGTATCTTGATCTAAGAAAGGATGAAAAAAATAAGTATAAGTTGTTTTAATAAAATATCTATCATCGTTATCATATGACTTAAACTACATATCTTGATCAGTGGAAAAACTAAATTCTTTAGTATTTGTTATCAAATTACTCACCAAATCAAACTCTCAAACAAAAAGAACCCTCATTCACTTGAAAAAAATCCCATGTTTAGGACTCATTCATGTATTTACCTATATTATCTATTTTCTCAGTACGATGTGTAGATAATAAGTAAAGCCTTGGAAAACACACAAACAATAATGTGGGGGACATGCCACAAGTCCTCCCAAAAAGAGGTGGAATGATCATTACCAACCTTCTTCGGTAGACCCTCATTAAACCAGTCAGAGAAAGCACTCAAATTAGAGCTATAAAGAGAAATCTCATTCCATCATGCCGAAGACGATCTAAAACCAAACAACTTACCTATAGTAGAAAGAGTATCAAACAAGAGACCATTACCATTACGCAAACTCCATCTCCATTTACCTAAAAGAGGAATATTAACGATACACAGATCCCTTAATCCATCCCTTTCTAGCTTGCAAACCTCAGACAAAAACATCCAATAAATCGTAGAGGTACCTTTAACACCTTCCCAAAGAAAACACCTTTAAAGTTTCACCAAAGTCTTTCAACCATGACAAATACTTTAAAAAAAGATAGAAAAATAAGATTAGAGTTAAAGACCATGTTTAACAAGACAATTCAATTGTCTAAACTGACATACTTCAAAAATCAAGTTTATTATAAACGAAGTTAATTAAAAACTTCTACTTAATCTCCTTATGGAGGAGATCTACCCCCACGAGAGACCAATGTATTTAAACTTCATAAAATCCATATTATGTGAACTTAACCATTTATAATATTTGTTTTTTATTTATTTATATTTTATTGATGTGCTTATCTATATTAATAGTTTGTTTTTTAATAAAATGTATTAAACATTTTTTTAAAAAAAAATTCCTAAAATATTTTCATAAAATAATATCTAAAAGTTTTGCATAAAAACTTAAAAGCAAAATCAAAATTTTCTTCAAATAACAAGATTGAAAAGTAAAAAGGAGACTTGAGGGGCCATTGTTGTATGGATCAACATAAGGTCAGATCAGTCACTTGATTAGTGATTGGTCAGTCACCACTTCCATTTTGACTTTAAAGGTTAGATTTAAGAGCCCATCTTTAACACATTCTTCCATTTATTCTCTTACTTTTCAAAGTCAAAATTTATTTACATCTCATAAATACTACACAAGTTTTAAAAACGTTGACATTTTCAAAATTATTACTCTAGTAGATATAATTCTTCCATGCTCAGAAGGAAGGATCCTTGTAATCAAGAGTTAAATACCCTAGAAGATATAAATAAAGTTTAACTAATAATCATTTAAGTTATTTTCTCTGTTTTTTAATTGTTACTCTACTATTTAATTTAGATATTTATTCTTAGTATAACACTTAGTTAGTTTTATTATTTTTTATATTATTTATTATTTTAGTATGACTATTTTAATTAAAAAATTTAATTATCTAGACACGCCAGCCTTAAATTTATTTTAAGCTTTAAATATTTTTGACAGTTATTTAATCAATTTCTCAAAAATGTAAACATTGTTTTAAATTTTAACCAATACAACATTTTTATTTTTTAAATCTTAAACATGCTCTTAGTATTTTACAAATTAATTACAATTTTAATCTTGTACTAGTTTCCAAATCAAACATATACTTTTAGTACTTTAAAAATTAATCACAATTTAAAAATTAAACATGTTTTTATAAAATTGTGATTAATTTCTAAAATACTAAAAGTTTGATTAGTAATTTAGAGAGAGAGAATATATATATATATATATATATATATATATATATATATATATATATATATATATATATATATATATATATATATATATATATATATATATATATATATATATATATATATATATATATATATATATATATATATATATATATATATATATATATATATATATATATATATATATATATATATATATATATATATATATATATATATATATATATATATATAATAATTAATTTTAAGTAAAAAATAAAAATAAAATTTTTATTTTTATTTTTAATTTATGATTTTAAGAAAAAGTTATCTTAAAGATTAATGAGAGAGAAAAATTATATTTTTATCATATCTCTAATGCTCTATTTTATTCAATCCTATGATTAGTTTGTAAGTTAAACAGGATACATTAAAAATTATGATGTCAAATCTCTTATTTTTTTAACAAATCAAATGTACTTATAGTATAATCTAGGTTGATAAATATATTTTTGAGTTATTATATCTTATTATATCATATCTTTTAAATTGTAAACTGTACTAATTATTATTTTTGTCGATTTACCTTTAATTTTAATATAATATGATAAATATTCTTATAGAAATATTAATTCTAACAACCAATAAAAAGTAGTCAAGTTAGTAAATTTGTAACTCGTAGTTTTTTCTCAAATTTATTCATACTACTTGTTTTTATTGATTAATACAAACTTTAAGATATTTATAGATGACTTAATCATTCACAATAAAATTGTTAGATAAATTATTTATAATTCTCAAATAAAAAAACTTAATCATAAATGTATTTTTACAAACAAACAATATAGTATTAAAACAAAAATAGTAGTCAATAACATAAGCAGGAATTCACACCATAATGATCTGTTTATCCTTTTCCAAAGAAGAAATACAAGTCAATTAATTACGTAGTTATAGATAAGTTGAAAGAGAAAGGGATGCTGTAGGTTTACTAAGAGTCTAAGACCACTCAGTCAAGGTTTCATATTAGTTGTAATGTAAGAGATAATATATAATATAAATCGTGATAAGCAAGGTGTTTTTGTTGATTGGATTGAAATAGTGTTGAGAAGAAAAGTCATTAAGTCCAATTCATTTGGTTTAGGTAAAAAATAAGAATTTTTTTATATTATTTATATAAGGGCATTTTTTAATTTTTTTAATGCACCATCTATATTACAAGGACACTATATAAAAATAAAAATTAAAATATTTTTAGATTTTGGAGATGAATCTTTAAACGCACCTTAAACACACACACATCCTAGGTTAATCTTGAGTCACGCCAGTGTAGTTTTTTAGATCCGAAAATGCATCTCTATAATATGTCCATAGATGCATATTCGTAGCATACTGAAATGGAAAGAAAAGCAGAAAATCAGAAAGTTGTATTTCGACAAAATAAAATTACCATTGGTAACATAAAATCAACATTATATAGGTGATATTAACATGAAATCAAATATTACATTTCAACATCCAGGTGAACACTTCAACATCCTCACAATATCTTCGACCTATCTTGAAATTTTCGTTTCCACCTCGATCGAAACTTTTGTTTCGAAATGAAAAATTATTTTTCACATAGCCCTTACATATGCATCCATTTTGAGCTCATAGTTGTTGAACTCAATCGTGTCTTAATTGTTAATTGACAATGAGCAGTACTAGAACTTCATAATTTTTCGATTATCTTCCTAAGGTAGGAGATTATGCACTTCATATTGCAAATTTGCAAAAAGAGTTCACCATTATCAGACCTTTTGATTACCATAACAAATCTCAGTTTGAAGGTCTCTGTACGAATCCATTTAAGCATGTGATCACGAAATTCAAACTTTTGCTCATTTTTAAATTGGCTGCCAACATCTA
This sequence comes from Lathyrus sativus, assembly GCA_963859935.3. NCBI lineage: Eukaryota > Viridiplantae > Streptophyta > Magnoliopsida > Fabales > Fabaceae > Lathyrus > Lathyrus sativus. The sequence goes on along the minus strand of OZ012735.1, from coordinate 630,345,311 downwards.
CCTCATTCACAACAACATCTTTGGCATTTGAAGACACAACATGTTTATGGAAAATATCGAGGTGCACCATATCTAATGAAAACAATTACAATAAAAAATTTATAATCGGCTAAAACTATAAACACAGTTGGAAAAATGAGAACATGCATGCTATGGAGATGCATCTCCGTATGAATTCATCCAGAATCCGAAGATGCATCTCCGAATTCAACGTAAGTTTTTTTAGACTAAAAACAAACTTAATGTGATCAATAAGGTTTGAAATAAATGATCTTTACCTCTAATTTCAACTTCTTTTCCTCCTTTTGATGTGATAAAACGCAAGAATAAAGATTTGGAATGAAAATGTTGATTGAGAATTGAAGAATTTTTAGAAAGAGTTTGGAGTGAAAAAGAAGTATGGGTCTATGATGATGCAGGTGACTATTTCATCAAAATCAAGTTTCCTTATTCTAGAGATGCATCTCCGTAAATATCTGACATGCAAATGTGACATATATTTCAAAATCCCGCCCCAAATCTCCTAAGATGAATCTCTGAAATATTCATTGGACTGCTCAAATATCAATATATTTGTTGAAAATATCCAGAAGAAATTTTGTTTTACTCTGGAGTGACACTCATTTGGTGCGTCATAAGGTGGTGCAATGGTGCATTCGGAAATGCATCTTTAGAATCTGAAGGGTATTTTGGGTTTTTTATATGGTGTTTTCCACCTCATAGGGTGGGATAAGAAATTCCCTGTATAATTGAAGTCTAAATATTTAAGTGTATTGGACTTGATTGTTGTTATTTTCCTTGTTTTGTTTTAGTATTGATTATGGGTTATGTTTGGTGTAGATAGAATTTTGTTGATTGTTATTTTTTTATTTTTTTATATCTAAATTCTTAAAGTTTTAAATAGAGACGTGGTATATCAAAAAAGAAGCGTGATGTTATGAAAATAATAATTTAAAATGGTTTTAATTAGGAAATACTTGAAATTTAATGGTTTATAGTGACTTATTCTCTTGATTTTTTTCTCTTGATGAACACATCCACCAAGTTGTCTTCTGATGTAATTTTTTTTAATCATGGTCCCCTTTGATTCAATCATATCTCTAACAAAGTGTAAACGAATGTGGATGTGCTTTTTCCTTTCATGATACACTTTATGATTCACCAAAAGCTAATGACCCTTTGGATATTACAATAAATTGAAATCTTGCATCGGGTTTTTACCTCAAGTCCAACCTATAATATTTTGACATCGAGCTTTTATCTCATATTCTCTTGCAACCTTTATATCAATATATCAAAATCCAAGAGAAAAAATATATCTTGTTTTACAATTACATATTAACAATAATTTACATAATAATGATCTACTTAAGTGTTTGCTCTCTCGGCACTAAAATAATATTTACGTGTATGTAAAAATTCCTAAGAGTAAGATAATGAGTATATAAGAGATTGTTACTTTCAAGTTTTTGTGTGTTTTTAAATGATCACACATCCTCCTTTTATAGTAAAACATTTATACAAGAAAGGAAGGTTTTTAGGTCGGATCCACATCATACTTGATTAAGCTACAAACATAATCGATTATGACCTATCAAAATAGTAAAGTTTTTCCTATATCTAAACCATAATCAATTGTAAGACTTTTTTAGTCGATTATTGACAAATTTCACCCCATATTTTATTACATAAGTTCTATAATTAATTAGAAGGTGAATTTTATTATCTAATCATTTAAGTAAGTAACATAATCGATTATACTTTGGATTTCAATAACTTTTAATAAAAGAATATGTTTTGAAATAAGTTTTGAAATCATATGAAGTTTGAAAAAGGTTGTTGTTGTTGTTGTTGTGTGTCTGTGTGTTTAATAATTTTAGTACCTTGAGAGAAACGCACCAAATTATTCAAATTAATGATCCAAAATATATTGAAAAAAAACTAATGAACATAATCAAATGGAGAGCTTTTTGCACCTTTGATATTGTTCTTAGCATTTGAGTCTCTTGTTCCAAACATCAGAATCTTCTCAATTTTTAGTTTACTTAAATCATTTTTCTTTACTTGATTATATTTATGATAGTTTTTATTTATTCCCAATGTCATCATCAAAACCTGTTATACATATTAAGAACATATAGCCACATATATTGCTTTCTCAGTATGCAATGATTTAAAAAATATAGGTTGTTCATTTTTTCACTACCTAGCAAAACTTGCTTAGCTCAACCAAACCACTATAAATAACATTCTCTAATCTAAAATGCCATTGTTTGGTTTTACCATAAAAGAATTGATTATATAATGATGTATTTCCAATAAAATTTAAAGCATCCAAAACATACAATCAAGATACTTTGGACCCTTTAACAATTATATTGTACCCTGGGAAATTATAAACATGCCATGTTCAATCAATTCTAGTGTAATAGCCTAAATAATCAAACAAGCTTATGGAAATAAATTTTGTTTAAGCTTGGGAAAATACCTAAAAATACGTAAAAGGGATTCACAATTGTTAAAGAACTTATGTCAAACTATCACAATAATAGAATGTTGCATACTCTACCTTATTTTAACTCCAAATTCTCAAATTATTCCTTCCTTTTACATATAGGGTAAAAGCATAATGAGTCCATGATCAAACTTTTCTTTCTCTTCAAACGTGTTATCACTAGCGCAACAACACCCAGACAACCATCATTATATAAGGAAACTACAATCTAGACGAAATTATCGTTGCTCCTCTTCTCAATAAAATCATTATTGAAATGTTTATTTTATGAAAATGAAACATTTGTAATTTAACTTGTCTAACCTCTTGGACTTGGGATTTGAATTATTTGTTTTTATCATTTTGTTTTCTCTACTTTCGCCTATCCCTCGTAAAAGAATAATCATTATGCATTATCTTTCACCTTCAAGTATTTAAACTTTGTAATTTCATTGGTTTTAATTGACGATTCAACCTATTCTAAGGCATACCATAAAGAATGACACCTTAGATATGCTAAAAAAATCTAGCTAATGAGGTCAACAAGGGTAAAGTCGTGTCCTCATCATCAAGTTTCACCTTAATATTTTGCAAGTCATAAATAATATTGTGAAATATCGTCAATTTCTCCACAATAGATTTATTATCTATAATGAGAAATGAATAAATTTGTTGTTTCAAACATAGCCTACGAGATAATGACTAGGTCATATATATAATGATTTAAGCTTAATGATAACACGAAATCGTATATATATATTTTGATGCATAATTCAACTAAAGTCTAACTGTTTTCGATCCGATTTCGGGTTATTTCCGTGTTATTTGTCTGATGTTTTGCAGGTATTTAACGATCACGTCTAAACAAGGCAATATGAAGAAAAGAAGCAATCTCAGATGAAATATGGACGAAAAAAGAGTGAAAACATCATGAAAAGCGCAGAAGGCTGTTTTTGCTGCTGTGACGATCGTCACAGCTCCATGACGACCGTCACACCTTGTGACGACCGTCATGCAGGCAAAAACGCCCCACTTCAATTGCACGTTAAAGAAGCAGTTCCAAGTCCCAAATAGTGGACCACTACTCCCTGATTATTCTGCCTCAAAGTCCACCTTCTTCAAGTTATAACCGTTAGAATTCCATTTCTATAAAAGGGGAAGAAGGGGACCTCAGAAAGGGAGCCGCATTCATACAACGAAGTGCTGCCAAATTTATTTTCAGAGCATACCTTTCCAGTTTTTAATATTCTTATTTGTTTATCCTTTCATTTTATGCACTCCTTTTATTCTTTCTGTAATTCCTATTTCCGCTGTACGATTAAATTGGCACAAAGACCAGAATCCTGCCAACATCTGTGGAGGATCTACCCAAAGGCCAATTGGAATATTTACAGGTTTCTCATTTCAATCGTAATTCCAGTTTTATTATAATGCATATTATTATTTATTGTTTTCATTTATGTTTTATCTTTCCCAAATACATGTCTAGCTAAATTTAAGTAATCGATATGTAGTAATAATTCGAAAGGGATTTGATAACAACTGGTGGAAAATTGTCTTTTCAAAAGTAATTTATGGTCTGAGTGTTTAAAATTAATTTACTGAATAAACTTCGTCGCGAAAGCGAGAACTTATTTAAAAGTAGTTTTGCCACGAAAGTGGGAAATTAATTAAGATACGAACCAACAAGCGAAAGCTGCGGTAAGATCAGATAGTAAACACTAGTCATTCATTTTAATAACAGCGAAAGCACTTTAAAATGAATTAGAACTTAGAGATTTCCAAAAAATAATTTTAACCCCGAATGGGATACGAAAGTGTACGTTTGACCCTTAGAATTATGATTAGCGTCAATAACCATCGTGAGGCGAGAGTCTTCAAATCACCATTTTCTGCTTAAATAAACTCTGAAAATTATTTCATACACCGGTAACTTGTCAAATCCCTGAAGAACACAATTACTGCATATCGATTCAATCAATTATAATCTAAGTAGCATTCTTAGTTCCCTTTTAGTGACAATCTTATTCCCTTAAATATATTCTACCTAGCTAAACATAGTAACTCCCGAGAACACTAGTTTGATTACGAGTCCCTGTGGGATCGATATCTATTATTACTACGCGATAGACTGTGCACTTGCAGTTAGGTTGTATTAGACATAGAAAGTCGCGATCAAGTTTTTGGCGCCGTTGCCGGGGACCCGTTTAGTCAATAGTGTAACCTTCTGTTACGCCGTATAGACTAGGTTAATTATTTTCATTTTTCCTTTACTAGTGATGTCGATTGTATGCCAAGAAATCGCCCACAAGGCGATATCGTAAAACCTTCAGTCGCAGAACTAGAGCGCTTCTTACATTTAAGAAGTCGAATCATTGAGTACCAACTCAAACATAACATTCCCGATCTTCTCACTCCCATTCCCAAATCCGAAGAAAAATCAAAGATGGCTGAAGGACCTCCAAACAAACCGCTGAAGGCATACGCTACGCCCTCTCAGATGGAGCCTAGAAGTAGCATTGCTGCCCCAGCTATTACCCGAAATGATTTTGAGCTGAAACCATCATTGCTGTCAGCTGTACAACAAAACCAATTCTCAGGAAACGCAACTGAGGATCCGAACGAACATCTAACGAAGTTTGTACAATACGCAGACACAATGAAAGCAAATGGAGTAACTCCAGACGCGATAAGACTTCGTCTTTTCCCATTCTCTCTTAGAGACAGAGCGTGGACATGGTTACAATCTTTACCATCCAACTCCGTTACGACGTGGGAACAATTGAAGAACGTCTTCTTAGCGAGATATTTTCCGCCAAGCAAAACTGTTATGCTTAGAGCTCAAATCAACGGATTTCGACAGAAAGATACTGAATCTCTTTACGAAGCATGGGAACGATTCAAAGATATGATGAGAACATGTCCTCACCACGGTCTAGAAGACTGGGCGACAATCCATACTTTTTATAATGGGCTTTTATACAATACTAGATTGACAATAGACGCTACTGCGGGCGGTGCACTTATGGATAAGCCATACGACGAAGCCTATCAATTAATCGAAAACATGTCTCAAAACCATTGCCAATGGGGAGGTGAACGCACTCCAACAGAGAAAACCACAGCGAAAGGTGGGATGTACGAGATCAGCAGTCTTGAAAAGTTCAACGCTAAAGTAGATGCTCTAGCACAGAAGATTGATAGTCTGACCGTCAACCCCACTGCAACCGTCGCTGCCGTAACTCCAAATTGCGAGTTATGCAGAAGCACCACTCATAATGCACCCGAATGCCCATTGCTAGCCGGAATCCCACCAGACCAAGTAAATTATGCTCAAGGAAATCATTACGCAAATACCTATAACCCAGGTTGGCGAAATCATCCAAAATTTTCTTACAAAAGCGAAAATGCATTGCAAATGCCTACTGCTCCGCCAGGATATCAGAAACCAGCTGCTGCTCAGACTGCACCTAGGAAATCAAACCTCGAGTTGATGATGGAAAAATTCATAGCTACTCAAGCTCAAACAAACAAAAAATTCCTGAATCAAAACATACACACTAGCGAGCAAATTAAACAGTTGACCGGAAAAGTAGACGCTTTAGCCACCCACAACAAAATGTTAGAAACAGAGATATCACAAGTGGCTCAACAACAAGCCTCTGCTGCCGCACCTGCTGGCACATTTCCTGGACAACCCGAACAAAATCCAAAAGGCCAAGCAAATTCTGTAATACTAAGAAGTGGAAAAGAATTAGACGAACCGATCGATCCGAGGACCGAAAACTCAGCCATGCAACAAAAACCAACTGAACAAGCAGAAAAGGAATCCGAGTTAGAGAAGAAGGAAGACAACGAGAAGGAGGATACCGCAAGTGAAAAAACTCAAGCACCTCCAGCGCCATATAAACCACCTATCCCTTATCCGCAAAGATTAATAAACTCCAAAACTTCAGGACAATTTAAGAAATTTGTAGAGCTCCTTAAACAGCTGAATATTACTATTCCTTTTACAGAAGCGATAACTCAAATGCCGTCATACACTAAATTTCTCAAAGAAATCCTGTCGAATAAGAGAAAGATCGAGGATAACGAAACAGTTACACTTACTGCAGAGTGTAGCGCTATTATTCAAAACCGCATGCCTCCTAAATTAAAAGACCCAGGTAGTTTCTCCATACCCTGCGTCATTGGAAAGTTCGTGATAGACAAAGCTCTATGCGATTTAGGAGCCAGTATCAGTGTTATGCCTTTATCTATATGCAAAAAGCTGAATATGGGAGACCTCAGACCAACCAAAATGTCCGTACAATTAGCTGACCGATCAGTAAAATACCCCGTCGGAATACTAGAAAACGTTCCAGTACGCATAGGACAATTCTACATTCCAACCGACTTCATAATCATGGACATCAAGGAGGACACTGTTACCCCAATTATTCTAGGAAGACCGTTCCTAGCTACAGTCGGAGCTATTATAGACGTGAAGAAAGGAAGGCTAACATTCGAAGTAGGAGAAGAAAAGATAGAGTTCATTCTCACCAAGTTCTTACAAGCACCAGCCATAGACGATACCTGCTATTTAGTAGACGAAATTGACGAATGCATAAGAGAACTTGAAAATGAAGAGACCACGTACTCAGAAATAATAAAGATTCAAATACTCGATATTTTTGAAGACGATGATTGGCGTAAACCGTATAAAGACGACAGCCTAAGCGAAAGCTTAGCACTGACTCCAAACCATATGCCAGGTCCGAAGAACCCATCTTTAGAACTTAAAACACTACCCAAAAACCTTAAATATGAATTTCTAGACGATGAACTAAAAAGACCAGTGATAGTCAACGCCGACTTAGGACAACCAGAAACCGAAAAGCTATTAGAAGTCCTAAAGAAGTACCCCACCGTGTTAGGCTATAACATAAGCGATCTAAAAGGTATAAGCCCTTCGATCTGTATGCATCGAATTACAATAGAGGAAGACTCTAAAACCTCTCGAGAGCATCAGAGAAGATTGAACCCCATCCGGAGCACTGTAGTCAGAGATGAAGTAAAGAAACTGCTAGATGCAGGAATCATCTATCCGATCTCCGATAGTGAATGGGTCAGCCCAGTTCATGTCGTACCAAAGAAAGGAGGAGTCACAGTAGTTAAAAACGAAAAAGGCGAATCAATAACAAAAAGAGTCGTGACTGGAAGCAGGATGTGCATTGATTATAGAAAGCTTAACAAGGCCACACGAAAAGATCACTTCCCGTTACCCTTCATAGACCAAATGTTGGAAAGATTAGCCAAACATTCATATTTCTGCTATCTAGATGGTTATTCAGGATTTTTCCAAATTCCCATCCATCCTGATGACCAAGAAAAGACTACATTCACCTGTCCTTATGGTACTTTTGCTTACCGCCGAATGCCGTTCGGACTCTGTAATGCTCCAGCAACCTTCCAAAGATGCATGATGGCAATCTTTGCAGATTTCATAGACAACATCATGGAAGTATTTATGGACGATTTCTCGGTATGTGGACAAAGTTTCGAAGGATGCCTACAAAACTTAGAAATGGTATTAGAACGTTGTGTAAAAGTAAACCTCGTCCTAAATTGGGAAAAATGCCATTTTATGGTCCGACAAGGAATAGTTCTAGGACATGTCATATCAGATAAAGGAATTGAGGTCGACAAAGCTAAAATAGAGATTATAAAAGATCTCCAACCTCCAAAATCCGTACGAGAAATACGGAGTTTTCTAGGACATGCCGGTTTCTACAGAAGATTTATAAAAGATTTTTCAAAAATCACAAAACCTTTGACCGGCCTGTTGATGAAAGATGTTGAGTTCGTCTTCGACGACGACTGTTTAAAAGCATTCAAAACATTAAAATCAACCCTTATCACCGCACCGATTATGCAACCACCCGATTGGCGACTACCGTTCGAAATCATGTGCGATGCGAGTGATTATGCCGTAGGCGCAGTTCTAAGGCAAAGGAAGGACAAGAAACTCCATGCCATCTACTATACCAGTAGAACCTTAGATCCTGCCCAAATGAACTACGCTACCACAGAAAAGGAATAAAGTATTCTTCCTTGAAACTTCCCTCAATACTTTATTTATGGGGCAAAATATAATGGTACTTCTGGTCTTATCCATCATCTTGGTCTTCTTTAAATGCATCAAGCTTTCCAAGTCTTACAGTTTAATGCTTATGCAAATTTTGTTAAATCAAAATTTATTGCATCTTCACATTAAATAATCTAAAATCTTAGTCTCTTGAAAATATCTCATTATCTTATTTAGAAACGAATGTGCTTATTTATAAACTTACATCTTTTTACCCCTAATAGACACCACTTGTTGTAAAAATTTAACAATGAGGTATTCAAACACACTAAGAAATATGATATGTGGAACAACGAAAAATGATAACCAAACTAAACTGACCACATAATAGTTAATCTATCAACTTATTGTATGCAAAACTACAAACTAAAAAGAATAAATATGAAAGTAGAGAATTAACACACAAATAAATTATTTACTCATTTTAATATAAATTGATCTACTATGGGAAATAACTTAATTATCTAATACACTATCAATAAAGAGTATTCAAATAAATATTATAAATGAGTTACAACAAATTAGTTGGACAAGTTCATATCTACACTTCCTAATTCATCCGCATTTAATACATAACCTTTTAATTTTTTAATATATGAATCACTTAATTCCAATGTGTATGGAAATGTTTATCGACCTTTAAATTACACCCAAATGTCCTTTAAATATTAAGATAAAAAAACCCTAAAAATCTATATCTTTGTATCTCTAAGATTATCTCTCTAGAAAATTCTCTCATCTAAAAAAACAATAAAAAACTTAAGTATGATACAAATATCAAAACACCAGCTTCACGCTGTTGCCAGCCATATCATGCCCCACCAACAAAAACTTCATATTTCTCATGTCCACTACTACAAATAATACACTTTATGACAAATCTTTCATCTCATCCAATAAATAATCGAGATACAATTTTTAGACATGTCATTTTTTTATTTTTGTAAAAAAAACCATCTATTCCCTCGATTAGAGTAGAAAACAGAGGGAAAAACTAACTTTGAGACACACTTCAAATTCTGAAAACTGTGGTTTATATTTTTATTCTTTTATTAATTTATTTCATTTTACAGTGACATATTTTCCTCCATTTTTTGTTTTAAATAAAATAAGCCACTTTCCACACGTTTGATTTTTTTTAATCGAGGTGACTTTAAGCAAATGGTGTTGCAGTTAGAGCTACAACACCCTAAGTATGTTAAATAAAAAAGATATTGAATAGAAGACTACGGGGACAAAGTACTTGGCCTAGTAAAAACAAACTGGAACAATCCAAAAGGAGCAACCCTAATGGGTGATAAACCAAATAAGAAAAATATAAAATCAAAGGAAATCAGTCATGCACCACATGCAGAATCTAGCAAACTCGCATAGGGGCACAAAACCAATTGCTAAAAAAAAGGTAATGTGTGAACTGATTAAACTAAATTCATAATTAGAAAATGGTGAATGAACTCGGTCGCCAACACGATAAAGAATTCCCTAGCCAACAACTTACACTACAAGAAACATTGCATTTTCCCAAGTGATTTTCACGTCACTAATCCAAAAATCACTTCACTGATCAACTTTTGCGACGTGGGTAAAACACGTCAGAAATGCAATGGTGGGAACATTTTCCCACGTGGAAAACAGGTCACAAAGTTGTGACATAGATCTCACATCGCAAATAACAAAAATAAGAGAAAAAGTTCCCACATGAAAACCAAGTCACTAATTAGTGACATGATATTCATGTGGGAACCTACCTTTACCAATTTTGTCTGCACGAACATCTGACACCAATTGAATTTGTTTCCCATGTAATTCCCACGTCACTAATTTGTGACTTGGTTTTCACGTGGGAACCCACTGGCTTTGCACGTTAATTCTGACACTAATTAAATTGTTTCCCATGTGATTCTTACGTCACTAATTAGTGACGTGATATGCATGCCACAATGAAAATATGTTTTATATTAGTGACATGATTTGCACTTCACTATAAAATTTAACAATAAAAAAATAAATAAATATTAACTGAAAACAACTATAAAATTAAAATAAATATTAAATATTAACTATAAAATTAAAAAAATTAAAATTAATATAATATTCTATAATATATATAATTGGTTTACTAAAAATAACACATTTAAAATATATATAGTACATATTTATTATTTTTTAATAAAAGTATTTTTTCAAAAAATAATACATTTAAAAATAACACATTTTAAATATAATACATATTCTTTATGTTTTGTAAAAAATATCTTTTAATTTTTTCTATTTATAATATTGTTTACTAAAAATATTTTTAAAAATTCTCCTTTTTCTAACATAATAAATATTTTGTTAAAATACATTACATATTTAATTTGTTTTTAATAAATATTATGTTTATATATATTATGTTTTTAATTCGAAATATATATATTCTAAAAATATATATTCTACTACAAATTATTTTTATTTTTTGATTTCAACAACAACAACACAATAAACAAAAAATCTCAAAAATATATCAACAACACAATATTTTAAAATCTAAAATTTTCTAATATATCAACATAATAATATATCAACAACAACACAACACAATAATATATCAACAAAAAATCTAAAATTTTCTAATCAATATTCTAAAATAATATATCATATATCACCAAAATCTCAAAAATAAACAAATTGAAATGCATAAATACCTCAATGTGCTAACTCTCAAAGCTTCTAATTGAATTTCTTAAATCTTAGATCTGAAAAAAAAAATCAACAATTAATAATAAGATAAACATAAAATAAACAGTAAAACATTCACAAAAACAACATACATATCAATCACCTTAAATTTTTTGTGAAATTTTCGTTGAAAATGGGGGTGTGAGGGAGACAGTCATTATGCCAAAAAAGACCTTTAGCAGCGCTTTTTTTGACCTTTAGCAGCGCTTTAAAGCGCTGCCTAAAGTGGCGCTGCTAAAGGTAAAGGCAGCGCTTTTTTTGTGGAAAAAGCGCTGCTAAAGACATCACCTTTAGCAGCGCTTTTTAAAGCGCTGCCTAATCTCCTCCCCCCCCCCCCTCCCCCCCTTTAGCAGCGCTTTATTAAAGCGCTGTCTTAGACCCCCCCTATAGCAGCGCTTTATGAAAGCGCTGTCTTAGACCCCCCCTATAGCAGCGCTTTATGAAAGCGCTGTCTTAGACCCCTCTTTCCCCACCTATAGCAGCGCTTTTTTAGCAGTTTCTCTATCCCCTTTAGCAGCGCTTATACATAAAAGCGCTGTCTAATGTGCACGTTTTGAAAAAATTTTTTCCTGATTAATGGTATTTTTTATATATTTTTCAATAAACCTGCTTATATTACAATACCTGCTTATATAATTTAGCCCTTTATTTCAGCATTTTGGCTTTATATACACAATTCAACACTTTGGCATTATGTGCACAATTCAACACTTTGGCATTATATGCACAATTCAACATCACAAATTATATACAATTCCACTTTAATATATATAATTCAAAAGCTTCACAATTCAACATCACAAATTATATACAATTCCACTTTAATATATATAATTCAAAAGCTTCACAATTCAACATCACAAATTATATACAATTCTCAACTCGAAATTCAACATCACAAATTATACAATTCTACTTTAATTTCTTCCAATCTTCATTGCTGGCCATAATATACCTGTAATTCAGGAAAACTAAAGTATCAAATGAATGACATTCAAATATGTAAATAAGAAATATATATATATATATATATATATATATATATATATATATATATATATATATATATATATATATATATATATATATATATATATATATATATATATATATATATATATATATATATATATATACACACACACATAAGAAACGTATAAATAAGAAATAATATGTTATTTTATTGAATGAGACAATATGTAATTTTACAAGTACCTTTAACATCTTTTTCTTTTTTTAGTTCGAAGGTGCTTTACTTGTCTCTTAACAACACGGACGGATGGATTGATCCAAATTCCCTCGCTATGATCATTTCTAATATATGATTCGTCTGCTATAATATTCTCATCTGGATCATCCCTAACATAAGATTCATTCTCAACATCAACCTCCCCATTTTCTCCAATGTTATCGTTGATTACTTTGTTGGAAAAAAGAACTATAGACCATTTCGTATTTTTCGGATCAGTGACATAGAACACTTGTTTAGCTTGCGTGGCTAGAATAAAAGGCTCATCTTTGTACCCCACCTTATTAAGATCCACTTGCAAAAAACCTGACTTATCCATACGTATGCCACTATTACTTTCAACCCACTTGCATCCAAAGATAGGAATCTGAAACTTCTCATAATCAAACACCCAAATGCGCTCGATTACCCCAAAATACGAGGAAATGTGCATTGATTCGGCAAGCACAGTGACACCACTATTTTGCATTGTACTTTTATCATCTTGCTCCTTGGTATAAAATGTGTATCCATTAATTGCGTATGCGCTATAAGAAAACACATGCAAAGTTGGACCATATGCTAAACATCTCAACCTTTCTGTTATTGAAGCGGGATCAGAATAAAACTTTGAATAAATATGCTCTTTGAACCATGTTATAAAACTTCGATTGTGCTCACGTACTATCCAATTTTCATTTCTATTCAGATTTAAACCTCGGAGAACGTCCTTGTGCAATTTAACGTACTGCTCAACCTCAATGTCATTGTGCAGAACATATAAATGCACTTGCTCCCGTTCATCCCTTGAAACTGTCACAACTTTATTTCCAATTAACTGTTTACCTACTACTTTTTCAACAACATCAGATTTTGGGAGGCCAATGGATTGAACGTTGGACAAATATTCAGTACAAAACTCAATAGATTTCCGTGTTTTCTTCACAGATAGGACACGCACATTGACCTTTAATGCTATACCCCGATAGATTTCCGTATGCTGGGAAATCATTAATTGTGCCAAACAACATGGCCCTCAAATTAAAACTTTCTTTCCTATATCCATCATAAACCTCCACACCGTTCTCCCACAAACTTTTTAAGTCTTCGATTAAAGGTGTCAGGTATACGTCTATGTCGTTTCCTGGTTGTTTAGGGCCAGAAATTAACATAGATAACATCATGTACTTACGCTTCATACATAGCCATGGAGGTAGGTTATAAATCATAAGAATTACAGGCCAGGTGGAATGGGAGATACTTTGCAGACCGTGCGGATTCATTCCATCAGTCGATAATGCCAAGCGAAGGTTTCTAGCTTCTTCTCCAAAATCAGGATAATCATTATCAATTTTCATCCACTGTGGTGAATCTGCCGGATGTCGATACTTCCCATCTATAATTCTATCATCTGCATGCCAAGTAAGGTGTTTCGCATCTGTTTCACTACGAAACATCCGTCTGAATCTCGGAATTATAGGAAAATACCATAAGACTTTTGCTGGTGACAACTTCTTCTTATACCGAGATACACCGCATTTAGGACACTCGTTTAATGATGCATACTCATTTCGAAACAAAATGCAATCATTTGGACAAGCATGTATCTTATCATAGCTCATACCAATAGAGCATAACATTTTTTTAGCTTCATAGGTTCGATTGGGAAGAACATTATCCTCCGGAAGCATCTCTTGAAGTAGGGCTAACAACTCTGTGAAACTTTTATCCGACCATCCATTACCCGCCTTTAAGTTGTACAACTTTAATACCACAGACAATCTTGTGAAAGTAGTGCAACCTTTATACAACGGCTTCTCTGCATCGCTTACCAACCTCTCAAACATCTTTGGACAATCTTTAAGATCTTCTTCAAGTGCTTCTGCAATATCTTCGACTCGATCATAATCGTATGTATCCCTACCATTGTCCTTTGAAGTAGAGGTCGTATTGTTCTGGGGTTCAACATTCTCGTTACTTATCTCACCGTGTAATGTCCAACATGTGTAACTTCAATCAATTCCATGTCTCATTAAATGAGATTCCAACTGAACCGCGTCAATTCGACACCCATAACAGCAACCTAAGCAAGGACATATGATCCTACTGGGGTCTTTGGCGTGTTCAACAGCAAACTTAACGAAGTTCGATACCCCATTCTCGTACTCTTTTGACAATCGATTAACAGACATCCAATTTTTATCCATACTATGAAAGTTAGGCAAAAACAGAGAATACCTGTAAAGAAATCACTACTTCTAAGAAAGTTGTACAGTAGGATGCTTGGAAACAATCACAACCTTTCTCTTCTCAGGTAACCCCTATAACAGACAATATATACATTTTATTAAAATCATATTAATAATTAACCAAAACAAAAAAACTAGATAATCCAACAAAACAAATCATATTAAAAAAAAGTAGATATACTATAATAAACTATTCTACTATTAAAGCATACTTTCATTAATATGATTTTAAACTATTCTAAACTATTTTATAATGCTCAAAATGACATGGACTAAATTAAAGCATACTCTCATAAATGGTGGGAATGGACTAAATTATTCTAAACTATTCTAAACTATTTCATTAATATGATTTTAAACTATTCTAAACTATTAAATCATACTCTCAAAAATGGTGGAAATGGACTAAATTATTCTAAACTATTCTAAACTATTGCATTAATATGATTTTAAACTATTCTAAATTATTAAAGCATACTCTCAAAAAATTTGGTAATGGACTAAATTATTCTAAACTAATTTATAATGCTCAAAATTCATTGTGGCATTTCAACAAACACCTTGCATACAAAACTCAAGCCAATATCAAAAGAGTAATGCTCATCAATGGTATCAACAAAAACAAGTCAATAACTCAGAAAGAAGTAGCACTAACATCATCTAATCCAGAAAAATGCAATACTAAGACAATAATCCATAAAAATGTCGTAACAGTCGCGGATTTACCGTAACGGTGGAGGAGAACGAACGGTGAACGGCGGCGAAAGGGAACGGCGAACGGCGGCGAAAACAAATGGAAGACGGCGGCGCAAACGGACGGCGACGAAAGCTTCAACGGAGGGCGAAAATGGAAGATAGGGCAATGGAGAAATGAAGAAACGAAGAAGAAAACGAAAAAACGCGTGTTCTGTTTCGTTTACAATTCTGGAGGGTATATAAAAATTATTATACTAATACCTTTAGCAGCGCTTTTTAAAGGCCTTTAGCAGCGCTTTAAAAAGCGCTTTCATAGGGTGCCATAACAATGACATATAGCAGCACTTTATAGAAAAAGCGCTCTCGTAGGGTCCCTTTTTAGCAGCGCTTTTAAAAAGCGCTTTCTAAGGGTCCCCTTTTAGCAGCGCTTTTTAAAAGCGCTTTCTAAGGGTACCCTTTTAGCAGCGCTTTTTAAAAAAGCGCTATCTTTGGTAGGTAATTTTTTTCTTTTTTTTTTACTGACTATTTAGCAGCGCTTTTTTTAAAAGCGCTGTCTTTTGTGCGCTGCTAAAAATCAATTCTGGCGTAGTGAGTAATGGAAGAATGAGGGAAGAAGGAAGAAATGATGAAGCAAAGAAGATGAAACGAGATATGTGGCTGAAGGAAATTCTGGTGAATTAATATATAGGGACAATTGCGACGTCGTGAACACGTGGGAAGGTACCCATGTGATTCCCACGTCGGAACGAACAACCATATTCACCGTTTGCGACGTGAAATACCTGTGGGAATGTTGCCACGTGCAGGCCACGTCGGAACTTTCCCCATAAATTAAAATATATTCGTTGCTCTCACACAATGACAACGCAACAGTAAGAACAATTATGGCAGTGTGTTGTGACGTGGGAACCACTTCACAAATTTGTCACATTCAATTCCAACAACCAATGTGTCTGAAAAGGTAAAGAAAAACTGAGAGATTTACTATTTGCAGTTTTGGGACGTGAATGACATGTGGGTATTTTGTGACATGTTACTCACGAAGAAAATAAAAGGGATTTTTTTAAATTTTCAGTTCTCATGTGTTTTACACACCACAATTGAATTTTTTAAAAATTCAAACTTCCCTTTCTCTTAAAATTCCAATTTTTTGTTGCAGATTTTAGGTCTACATAATTTATTATTAAAATAATTTAGTGACGTGGAAATCACTTGACAACATATTTTTTTTCCCACGTGTTTACCACGTCACTAAATCACTAGGCAAAATGAACATTTTCCTGTAGTATTAGTTACTATCAGCAAGCAAGCACAACTATTTCTCGCAAAATCGTTTGAGGATTCGAGACCGAACCCAAGGAATCAACCCCATTAGAACCAAATCTCGCAGCTACTTAAACTCTAGAACCAAATGCGCCATATTGAGTCGATAAGCCCATGGCCACATGAGAAACAAATTTAAGCATCACAAACTCAACCCAAAATGTTTCACAGTAAACCCAAAACACAAAAACCAGTAGCAACTCGCACCAACTTTGAATCATCCCAAAAGATCAAATCGAACAGGACTTGCGAGCATTAAATCATAGATGAGCCCAAACATATTTGAACAATAGAAGATCGAAAGTAAATAATAACGGTCATTTCGAGCCAAACATTCCAAAATCAATCTAAATGAGATACTACAATAACTGTAAATTAAACCTGCTAGTACGATGAAACATTGAACGCGTCGGTCACTGAAGAGTAAAGCTGATGTGAAAAAAAACTCATCATTGACAACAAAGGTGAAAACGACAACTTGTGATAGGTTAGAGAGTGGTGCGGTTTGAGAACGTTGCACCACCTCATCATGATTCTACATGGTTACAATAAAGTTTTGGCACGAAAGAAATGAGGAAAAAAAAGGATCGACGACAAATAAAAAGGAGAGAGATGAGAGAGGGTTTTTCTCTCCTTCAACTATTTGAATATAAGTGAACTATATACTTAATATCTTAATTAAAGATAAAAGGCACTCTCAATCCTTCTTTCTCTCTTTTTCTTTTTTATTCTGAGTGTTTTGCAAATTCATCGACAATTTATCTTATTGTTTTGAATAATATTTTTTTCTTGAAATTAATTAATGCATTGATGGTGCAAAAATTTTGTAATATGAATTCAATCAAATAATGTTAAACGTATTATTTATAAAAATATTTGAAGATTAAATATAACAAAGTGTTATATTCAAGTAATTTGGTTTGATATATATATATATATATATATATATATATATATATATATATATATATATATATATATATATATATATATATATATATATATATATATATATATATATATATATATATATATATATATATATATATATATATATATATATATATATATATATATATATATATATATATATATATATATATATATATATAAAAGCAATTGGTCTTTTCATCTATACTACTACCTTTTTCTATAGTCCTTATAAAAATAATTTATTTGATTTTGATTATTGCAAATAATTTTTAATTTGTTTCTTTAGCTATTGCAAAATTGATTTATATTCAAATTAATTTCTATAATATATGAAATATTTAATTTTAATCTCTTTAATATTATAGAGATCAATTTTAATATAAATCAATTTTATAAAATCTAAAACAAAAGAAGAAAAAAAATGTAAACTAAAACATAAAATAATATATTTACAAAATATCTAAACCTATAAATCATTTACTCACAGTCGGTGTATACACATTAAATATTATTTTCTTTACACAATCCTTTAACAAATAGAAATTTAATCCAACTTACCAATTATTCTAGTTTATTTTCATCAAAGAATAAAAATAGTATTTTTTTTCTTACATCATTTCTTGTGAGGAATGAAAATCAAACTTCTCCCTTTATTTAAAAATCCATGATGAGCTCAACAACTAATCACAAGCATCCAAAATAAGAAAAAATAAAAAATAAACTTTTGGGTTGGCTAAAATCACCAACATGCAACACCTTTGATCTCACACACATAATCATAAATGCTAGCTTAAAAATTTTTGAAGACTTAAAAAAAGTGCTACACCACTTGAGGTTTCCCAGTGCAGTCACATTGAATGCACAACGCGGTTTTGAGACTCACAAAACAGCTTATTACTCCATTTTGAGCTGACTTTTTCCATTTTCTTCTTACACCTTATGACAACAGTTAATGCTTTTGCTTTCAACTTTTGACTATTTGCACCCTTTCTTTCCCTATTTATACACCCTTCCATTTTGACTCTTGTCTTAACAATTCCTAAGTTAACAAGTAAGAGGAAAAAATAAAAAGCTATATTTGTGAAGAAAGTTTAATTTTTTTGAGAAAAGAGAAAAAGGGTAGTCAAGGTAAAACAATGGTGAGACCACCATGTTGTGATAAAGAAGGTGTGAAGAAAGGTCCTTGGACTCCTGAAGAAGACATCATTTTGGTTTCTTATGTTCAAGAACATGGTCCTGGAAATTGGAAAGCTGTTCCTACTAATACTGGTAATTATTAATTAGTTTGTTAATTAGTTTGTTAATCTTTCATTTAATTTCCACCTTCTTTTATGATTTTCTATATATAAATGTTTTTTTTTGTTTTATTCTGTTTTGTTATACCTTAATCAAATGAAAGTTTGATTCTTTTAATGTTTGATTGTCTTTTTTGGTCTTGTTTTGTTAGACCATGAACAAAGATACTTTGATTCTTTTAAGGTTGTGATTTGGAAATAGTCTTCTTTTTTGTGAATTTAGTAAAAAAGTTGTTTTGTCTTGTTTTATTATACCTAATCAAATGAAAGTTTGATTCTTTTAGTTTTGTGATTTGAAATTAACTTTCTTTTTTGGTCTTTTTTGGTTAGAGAATGAACAAAGATACTTTGATTCTTTTAAGGTTGAGATTTGAAATAGTCTTCTTTTTGTTTTGTTTTGTTTTATTAAACCTTAATCAGAGGAAATTTTGATTATTTTATGGATATGCTATGAAAATTGAAATAGTCTTTAATATTTTTGTTTAGATTTATCATATTTCTTTTTGTTTTTACTATGATGATCAAAGGAAAATTTGATTCTTTTAAGGTTGGATTTTGATTTGTGACCTTTGGGTTTTTCAGGTTTGTTAAGATGTAGCAAGAGTTGCAGACTTAGATGGACAAATTATCTAAGGCCAGGGATCAAAAGGGGTAATTTCAGTGATCAAGAAGAGAAAATGATTATCCATCTTCAAGCTCTTTTAGGAAACAGGTACATTAATTAATCAACCCTAATCGCATTCGCATCATGTTCGCATAGATAAAAAAAATCTTGAAGTCGCATAACCAAAATCGCGTTCACATTAAAATTACATGGACTTGTAAAATCTCGATTCTGCAATTCAAATTTTCAATTATAACCTAAATCGTGTTCACATCACGATTGCTGAGACACCAAAAATTTTGATGTCGGTTATGAATTTATAGTTGAAAATGTTTTTAACCAAACATATATTTATTAAAGTAAAATATAAGTACTTTTTTTCATCAAAGTTGTTATTTTGAGTAGTTTATCTAGGAAAAGTGCTTTTTCTTTTAAGTACTTTTTTTCACATGCTAAATTAAATGAGTTTGATTAATTGTACAGATGGGCTGCAATAGCTGCATACCTTCCACAAAGAACAGACAATGACATAAAAAATTATTGGAACACTTATTTGAAGAAAAAGCTCAAGAAATTAGAAACAAGTACTTCTTCTGAATCATGTTTAGGACATGATGATTTCTCAGTTTCTCAACCAATTGCTAGAGGACAATGGGAAAGAAGACTTCAAACCAACATTCACATGGCAAAAAAAGCACTTAGTGAAGCTCTTTCACCAGAAAAAAGCACTTCTACCAACTTATTTTCACCTCTTGAATCTAGCTTTTCTAATGAAGCTTCTTTTTGTTCAACAAAACCAACACAAACACAAACACAATCTTTGTGTTATGCTTCAAGTGCCGACAACATAGCTAGGTTGTTGAAAGGTTGGATGAAAAATAAGCCAAAAGGGTCAAATGGTAATAACACAAAAGTAATGCAAAATTATGAAACAAGTGTTTCTAGTGAAGGGATTGAAAAAGGGTCATCAACAATTTCTGAAAACTTTGAGTCTTTGTTTGGTTATGAGGATTTTGATTCTTCAAATTCAGATTCTACTACACTTTTTCAAGATGAGAGCAAACCTCAAATTGGTGTTGGTGAAATTATGCCATTCTCTTTGCTTGAGAAATGGCTTCTAGATGATGGTGGTTGTCAAGAGAAAGTTAATCTTAGTGAAATTAATTGCATGTTTTGAAATTGTTGTCACTATGTTTTGGATTTTCAATTTTGTAAGATTTGGAAATCTAGCTTTTTTCTTAGTTCTAGGACTAAGGCTAATTGAATCTCTCACTTTGGTTAATTTTTTTACTTCTTAGTAACACTTTGGTGGTGTAGAAGTATATATTCCACTCCAATATTAATCACAATTATAATATCATCACACTCTACAATTAGTTTCATGCCATTTACTTCTAGTGTCTTGGTTTAAATTTTTATATCATAGGCATAATATGATGTTATTAAATATCATATCTAGTACTTTTTTTTTTATTTCAAAATAATAGACTTTATTGAGTTATATTGAGATTGAGAAAATGTATAAATAAAAGTTAAAATGGTATTTTAAAAATGTATTATCATCATGTATTGCTGTATTTATTTTTATGATGATTTTTAAATAAAAACAATTAAATTAAAAAATAATGCAGGTAATATTAATTATAGAATACATAGGATAATATTTCAATCATTCAAAAGTTTAAATCACTTTAAAAATATTATCTCATATTATAACTCTCATTATCAATAAAATATTAATGTTTATCTTATATCTTATCATTTACTAGTACTATTTTTCTTTTTTCTTTTAATTATTTTAATTTCTATTTCTAGAATCTTTAATAAAAATAACTTTATAACATAGCTAATGATTTTTTTATACTTTTTAGTTTGTGCAAAATTGTTAAAATAATTTATAATTTGTAAAAATAATAATAATTAATGTTGTATTGAAAATTAAATCAAATTAATTATTATAGAATAATTTACTTTTTTACAAATAGATGAGTAGTTATTTTGTGATGAAGAAAATAGTTTGATTAAGGAATAAAAAAGGGTAATTGTTTCTATTAAATAAAGAAATATTTAATGCATAAACAAGTGATAATAAGTGTGGGAATCGCAAACTTACATCAGTGCCTTAATAGCCAAACAATGACACAGTTTTATTGACTAATGTGCAATCTTGCATGTTGTTGAGTTTCAATATAAAGTTGAAATTCGATTACAGTTGATGCAAACAATTAAGCCATTAATTACTTTTAAGAGCATGCTATCCCCGTTTTAGGAATAACTCCATATTTGGAGTTACTATAAGCAAAAATGATTAAACTTCTCTATGAGTAATAAATTTGGTCACTAAAATTAGTGTTTTAAAAACCGGACCAGTCATTGAACTGGTGAGGGTATTAATTCAGTGGTTTATTGATCGAACCACTAGGTCATTGGTCGAACTGAATGACTAAACCGGATTAAATCGGATAACTCGGTTGAATAGACCTGTCATTATATAGATATAAAACGGATCGAACCGAATGATTCAGTTTCTAAAAAAATATAACTAATATTTAAAATTTTTTGAAAATATCATATCATAAATTCACAAGTTTATAATTTAAATTCAAATTTTAAACAAATATATCACACATAACAAAATAATACAAAATTACAAAATAATTGCAACATAATCTAATTTTAAACAATTTTTTTTAAATTTTTATAACTTTTACATTTAAATTTTAATTAAAAAATAAAAAATGCATTAGAATCGGTCCAATTCTAAACTCGATTTTTTTTGGCCCAATCCAATTTTTCCTGATTTTTATCAGTTTGATGACACAGACGATCGAACTAGTAAACCAGACTGATTATTATGCCGGTTTCCGGTCCGACCGCCGATCCGGTCCAGTTTTTAAAACTAACTAAAACTATAAAAAAAAATCAAATAATTTCAAAGACATTAGTATATGACGCACATGGTGACGATGGGGAAAACAGTGGCATAAAAAAATTTTAAAAAATGCTAATTAGTGTTTTAAAATTACAGCACTTTTTTAACTTTTATATATATATATATATATATATATATATATATATATATATATATATATATATATATATATATATATATATATATATATATATATATATATATATATATATATATATATATATATATATATATATATATATATATATATATATATATATATATATATATATATATATATATATATATATATATATATATATATATATATATATATATATATAAAAGCATTCCTAAGATACTGGTTATCATCACTACTATAGAAACATATGTTTAATCTGGATTGAATATTAGATGTTGTTTCCGTTTCAAAGACGCGGTAACGTTGGACGTTATAAAAGTGTCACTTTATTTCTCCTTTGAAATTCCGTCCAAAAAAAAAAGTTGAACTTCTAATTTGTTTGATCTCCAATTTATTTCGATTATTTTGTTAAATATAAAATTATTATTATTATTATTATTATTATTATTATTATTATTATTATTATTATTATTATTATTATTATTATTATTATTATTATTATTATTATTATTATTATTATTATTATTATTATTATTATTATTATTATTATTATTATTATTATTATTATCATCATCATCTTATTGAATATGAAGCTATTATTATTTTGTTGAATCTAGTATATTATTTGAGAAAAAAATAAATAAAATGCATCTGATTTATTTTTGTTATTATTGTTATGTGTTAAATTTGAAATTATATTTTTGTTTTTAAATAGATAAAAAAATGTTAATTATATTTTTATAAAAAAATTAAATAATAATATTCATGGGTATCCGTAAATATTCGTTAATATCTCAAAATTTATGAAGACCCGTCTGACGGGTATGAATATCATGTTTATTAAACGTGGCAGGTCACATGAGACTAGTACCCGCACTTATGAGTATCCGTTGTCATCCCTAGCTGACAATCGAGTGATAAAGTATATTGAAGACATGCCTTCGAATCCCAGTAACTACATTTTAGCACCTTTTAATTTTTTTCAAAATTTTGTATTACCTATTACCTTGGTTGAGTTGGACACCAAAGGATAAAGTAGCGTATTTTATTTTATTTTTTTATTTATAATCAATTTGATAAAAAAAATTAGGTAACGAATCATTGCCGTCCATTTATAAAGTAACAATGGTCAAAACATTGCCAACTCATCAATCCATGTAAAACATTAGTGATATGCATGAAACTCTCACTAGCCAATACGAACGTGAATGCCACAAGTATCTATCTTGGATGCAAGGTGTTGAAATGTAAACTTAACATAATGAAAACAATGATAATAAAACAATTGCATGAAGTACAACACCATTCTATGGATTGAAAGAGCAAGAAAATATTTCAAGATTGATTTCTTAATGTAATCTCTTCTCTAGTACTTCCTTGTTAAAAATGTTTAATGTTAGTTATGAAAGCATGAAAGCAACTTATTAATGTTAGTTGTTTTTGTAACAAGTAAAATGTTTAATTTTTTTTGAGATTTAATGTTTAATAACTCTGTTGATTTTGTTTATTTATTATTGCAGTTGTTGTTGAGATTTAATGTTAACGATTCTATTTATTATTTTGTTGTTGTCGTTGTCATTGTTGAGATTTAATTTTTAAGGATTCTATTGATTTTATTTTTGTTGTTGTTGTTGTTGTTGATGATGATGATGGCGAGGAAGATTTAGAATTTGTTAACAAATTTGATGATTTGCATATTAAAACGAAAAAATAGATAAAAACTAACATTTTATAAATAGGACTTTACCCATCGGATATTAATTTTAACCGAGGGGAAAAGTGACACAATTTGAAAATTAAAAAAATATTGTTGTTGAGGATCAACTGATGACCAATTCCACTTTTTCCCTCGGTGGAACTTTACCCGAGGGATAAAGTAATAAGTTTTCATGTCGCCCTTCGTTATCTTGCTTATGAAGTCGAGGTAAAATCCCTTTTCGAATCGAGGTGAAATGGGTGTTTCGAGGTGAAACGGAGGCCGCCCTAGGCGCAATCATCCAGGCCCCGGATGAACCGCTCAGAAACTACATTGAGAGGTTCAAGAGGAAGGCAGTCCAGGTGACGACTTCGGGCGATATGAAACGCTACCTTATGGAGCAAGGCCTACGTCGCGACTCTAAATTCTATGAATCCGTGGCGATCCACCAACCGACCACCCTGCGAGGCTTCCTCGAGAAAGCCTGCCTCTACATCTGGTACGAGGAAACCAAGGCCGCTAATGCTGCCCGGGAATCCCGCAACCGCGAAACACCCCGCGGGTCCCGAGAAGAAGGAGCGTCAGCCTCCTGGCATGGAGGAGATTGACGACGAGACGATCGTCCCAGGGAGCCCCGTGAGCAGAGGGGCCCCGCAGGTCGCTTCACCGAATACACTGCCCTAGTTGCTTCCCGCGATCGCATACTAGCTAAGTGCATTAACTCAGAGTTTATCCAGGGAGGTGTCAATTTTCCCAAACTGGCACCCCAAGGCCAACATGGACAATTCCAAATACTGCCACTTCCACCGGGGCCACGGGCACGTGAAGGAGGATTGCATCCACCTGAAGGACGCAATCGAAATACTCATCAAGGATGGACACTTGAAGAGATACACCAGGGGAGGAGATGCCCCTCGACAAGAGGCCTCCGAAGCCAAAAGAGTCGAGGACATCCCTCCTCCCGATAACGAATCCCGACTACAGGTGGCCCTCAGCATTAGCCGGCCTGAAGACTAGTTTTCGTTAAGAGAACACGGCCTCCCTACCGGGTATCAGTTGCCCGAGAAACCAGTGTGCCCCGTCAGCCCATGGGAATACTTCCCCAAGGTGATGGTCATCTCAGGCGGGGCCCTGAACAAGCTCTCCGTGGGGTCGGTAAAAAGGAAGTTTGACGAGCTGATGAACAACAGCTCCGACAAAATGAGCACGCTCAACAAATTCCACGGCCGATCCAACCCGATCACGTACTACCTCGAAGAGCTCCCCAAAGGAACCCCTAACTCGGCCATTCCCCTACTGATCCGGGCACAGATGGTAAACTTCGATGTCCGCCGCATTCTGGTCGGCAGAGGGAGTTCAGTGGATATCATGTATACCCACTTGTTCTCAATGCTACAGCTCGATGAGACCAACCTGACCCCCTATGTTGGCTCCGACCTCTAGGGGTTTAACGTGACGACAACAAGACCATGGGGATACGTGGAGCTCAAGGTCATGTTCGGGACACAGGAAACGACCAGGGAAATCAAAGTTTGCTTCCTGGTCGTCGAGTGTCCATCCCTATATAATTGCATCATAGGCAGGACCACGCTGGCCGAGCTCACCGCGAGAATGCAGACCTCTTCGCATGGAGCGCCGCCGAGATGCCTGACATTGACCCCGAGATCGCCTGCCACCAACTCTCCATCGATCCAGCCGCAAAGGCCATAGTACAATGTAGATATAGGCAGTCCCCCGAAAAGTCGGCGGCAGCTGAAAAAGTTGTAAAAGACCTCCTAGAGTCAAATTTTATTTCGGAAGCCCGGTATTCAACCTAGTTGTCCAACGTTGTATTAGTCAAAAAATCTAATGGAAAATGGAGAATGTGCGTTGATTACACCGATCTCAACCGGGCATGTCCCAAGGACGTCTATCCCTTCTCCAACATCGACAAACTTGTTGACAACTCGGCGGGTTTCAAATTGTTGTCCTTCATGGACACCTACTCGGGATACAACCAGATCCCCATGGCCAAGGCCGAAAAACAAAGCACGACATTCATGACCAAGTCGGGAAACTATTACTACAATGTAATGCCCTTCGGCCTAAAGAACGCCGACACCGCCTACCAACGGATGATGAACAAGGTCTTCCGGGGAGAGATAGGCAACATGATCAAGGTCTACATGAACGACATGATCGTCAAATCACACACTAAGGTCGACCATATGGCCCACATCAAGAAAGTTTTCGAGACAACGAGGAAGTGCAGGATGCGGCTTAACCCAGAGAAATGCACCTTCGGAGTGCGCACGGGGAAGTTCCTCGGATTCTACCTAACCGAACGGGGGATCAAGGCGAACCCGGAAAAATTCCAGGACTTCTCCGAGATTGCGACACCGAGCACGAAGAAGTCAATACAGTCCCTAAACGGGATGCTCACGTTGTTATCCCGCTTTGTTGCAAAGTCCGTGCAATACGCCCTCCCCTTCTTCAAACTGCTGAGAAAAGAGGTCGCGTTCGAATGGACGGAGGAGTGAGAGCAAGCCCTCCTCCACCTCAAACGCATCCTTTTGGAGCCACCTGTCCTGACGAGACCTGAAGTCGGGGAAACCCTCTACCTGTACCTGGCCATCTCGACCGAGGCCATGAGCGGTGTACTAATCTGGGAAACCCCCGACGGGCAGAAGCTGATCTACTTCACGAGCAAGGCCCTCCACGTCCCCGAAGTGAGATATCAACAAATCAAAAAAGTCTCCCTGGCCCTCCTCAATGCGACCAGGAGACTCCGACACTACTTCCTGGCCCATACCGTCGTAGTCAGAACCGAACATCCGATCAAACAGCTGCTCGGAAGGCCTGACATGGCGGGGCGCATGTTGAGATGGTCGCTAGAACTCTCTGAGTTCGACATTGTCTATGAAGGCAGGAAAGCCATCAAAGCGCAAGTGCTGGCCGATTTCGTCACCGAGATGACCCCCACAAGTGGATCATCTTCGTTGATGGCGCTTCGAGCCCCTCGGGAAGCGGCGCGGGCATCATCCTCGAAAACAAGGAGGGTACGGTAGTGGAAGTCTCCCTAACCTTGGCCTTTCCAACAATGAACAACCAGGCTAAGTATGAAGCTTTCCTAGCCAGGCACGCCTGGCAGAAGACCTCGGAGCCAAGGAGATCAAGATCTTCACGGATTTCCAGCTGGTCGCCTCCCAGGTTCGGGGAGAATACCAAGCAAAGAACGACAACCTAGCCGAGTACTTGGCCCTCGTCAGAGAGCGGATGAAGAGCTTCGACTCCGCAGAAGTATAACACGTTCCACGCGAGCCTAATATCCGGGATTACATCCTCTCGAAACTTGCAAGTACGAAAAAGAAGGGCGGGAACAAATCTATCGTCCAAGAAGTCCTCGCTCTCCCCAGCACAGAACTGGAAAAGACAACGCTCAAAGTCAATGCCATCGGGGATAACGACTATTAGATGACCCCGGTCCACGCCTACCTTAGCACTGGTCAACTCCCCGATGATGCAAAGGAGGCAAGCACCATCAAATGTCGAGCCTGCTCCTATGTGCTGCTCGAAGGGCGAATGTATCGAAGATGCTTCTCAATCCCCCTCCTCAAATGCGTTGACAAAGGCCAGACCCCGGGCATCCTACAGGAGATTCACGAGGACATCAACGCTCAATACTTGGGGGGAAGATCCCTCGCCCGGAAGAGCCTACGAGTAGGGTACTACTGGTCGACAATGTAGCAGGACGCTAAGGAACATGTGAAGAGATGCAACCGGTGCCAGAAGCACGGGGACATGCACCTCGCCCCTCCGAGCGAACTCAAGACCCTCTCCTCTCCATGGCCCTTCGCTTGGCGAGGGATGGATATCCTCGATCCGTTCATGATAGGCTCCTATCAGAACAAATACCTGATAGTCGGTGTCGATTACTTCACCAAATGGATCGAGGCCGAAGCTTTGGCCAAGATAACGATGCACAACATACTCCGCTTCTACAAGAGGAACATCATCGTCAGGTTTGGCGTCCCGCTGGCCATTGTTATCGACAACGGGACACAGTTCACCGACAAGAATTTCCGAGACTTCATGACCAAACTCGGGACCAAGCACCACTTTACGTCGGTCGAACACCCGGAAACAAACGGCCAAGCAGAGGCTGCGAACAGGGTCATCCTCCGTGGTCTAAAGTGAAGACTCGGCGACACGAAGAAAAGATGGGTCAAGGAGCTCCACAGCGTGCTCTAAGGCTACCGAACAACACCTCATCGACCACTGGAGAGACCCCTTTTTGACTCACCTACGAAACCGAGGCGATAATCCCGGTGGAAATAAGAGAGCCTTGCAGAAGGACAGAATCCCCCCCTCGAGGAGGAGACCAACGACGAGGCCCTCCGAGAAGAGCTCGACCTGGTCGAAGAGATCCGCTCTAGAGCAGCTCTCCGCGAGGCCACGCTAAAGCAAAAAATCGCCCTTCGCTACGACAGCAAAGTCCTAAGACGCGAATTCCAGGTCAGCGACCTGGTCTTACGAAGAAACCAAAAGGACTCACGTGAGGGCAAGCTCGCCGCGAATTAGGAGGGCCCCTATTGTGTCTGGGACAAGACGGAACACAGAGCCTACTACCTCAAAACCTACATGGGGACGAAACTGCTCGACCATGGAACGCTAAAAAGCTTAAAAGATACTACAGTTAAACACTACCAGTGATGAACGACTTCGCGATCACGGGAACACACCCTGGTACCATGTGCCTCCCAAATAACTCAACGGAAACAAACACCTACACTATCGTGTGTGCGAGCAAAGCGTTCTGTTCGACAGTGACCCATCAACCGAGCACCACTACCTTCGTGCCAAGATGATAGAACACCCAGCTCACGATGGGACGTTCATGCCGTGGAGGGAAGGCCGCGACCGCGATCCCTCCCATAACCGACCAGGTAACTCCCCCGATCACCCCGGCTAGTTCCCTACACTACCGGACACAATCGATAAAGCGTCGAGCAACACTCCCAACAACAAATAAAGATACAAATTTATACAAGCATGCAAACATGCAAACGTAAAACCGAGCACACACTTGACAAAAGGCAAAAAATTGTATTAAAAAAGAGGCACCAGCCCAATATTCAATTACAACGAAAAGGGGCACGCAGGACCGACAAAACAACTTAACAAAAATCGGCATGTAGGCCTAAAAACTACGGGCATGCAGGCCCAGAAACATCTATCATAATCTTCAAGACGATCTCCTTCGGGCTCATCGACCGAGGTGGCATCCTCATCATCCTCGGGCCCAATCGCGACCACCCATCCCTCGACGACCTGGTGGTAGGGCCCTATCCCCTCGGTGACCAAAGTGACCTCAGGATTCACAATCTTGATCTACTCCACAGTATTGGAGAACCCGACCTCGACAGCCCCCAGACAGTCGTGCTCCAGCTCGCGGATCCTGCCCAACAAATCAGCACGACAGATCAAAAGCTTCTCCTCTTCTGTCTTGACCTTGGTAGAATGGAGTGAGTTCTCTAGCTCCCCCACACGAGCCCGCAGTTTCGACATTTCCTCCCCGGTGGCTTTTACCTTGTCCTCAGCATCGATCCCCCTCTTGCGTTGCACGTCCACTTCTTCCTTGCTCTGGTCCAGTTCCACAGTCAGCTTAGTTAACCTCGACTGGGCAAAAGCAAGGTCTCCCTGTAACTTGGCCAGCTCGGTGGAAGATCGGCCCTCATCACATAGGACTAGAGCGGTTGAGAAAACCCGCATCATTGCGGCCAGATCTTCAGTAAGATCTTGTCACCGAGCGTCGCGACTCGCCCTGAGGACCACCTTCGCCTCCGAAGCCGACACATCCGGCGACCTAGCACCATGGAAGAATCCAGGATTCTGGTGGCAAGGGGGGATGACAAATCCCTCCTCGGAGAATCCCTCTGTGAGGTCGACAACGGCCTCAGACGACTGGCCTCTTGCCCGCTTCGCAGCCCCTTGCAACATCGTGGAGTGGCTACCTTGAGGCGAAGACGAAAACCATCTTCCTCCTTGATCGGCGACTACCTGCTGCATCACTTGGACGACCCTCCCCTTCCCGATTTTGGCCGCGGCTCTGAAAGACGCCAATCTCCTCACTCGCTCTTTGATGGTCGACATGCTTCCTGCAAAACAAAATAAGAAAGGATTAGTAGACAGACAAACGGGGACCAAAATATCAAGCAGATTATCGCCCACCTAGGAAACAGAGAGCCTCCTCCTTGAACGAACACTCGAGCAGAGCCTTCGTGTTTATCAACCTCCTCTGCTGGCAAACGTGCCCTTGGCTATCGAGGATAAAGTTACCGTCGGGCGTCACCAGCTTTGTCGGGGAGAAGCTGGCCAGAAAGGACACTATTCTCTGGTAGCCCACTAAGTCATCCTCATCCATGGTCCTTGCCCGCACAATATAATGATCAGTCCCCTTTTTAAAGTGCTCCTCCGACCACTGCAAGGGCACCCTCGGCACCATAACTTCCTCCCGCTGCCCATTCACTTCACGGGCTTCTCGTCGATACAGAGAGGCGCACGCCGGGAGAGAAACGGGCCGGACCACAAAGAAGCGCGACTTAAAGTCCCAAACAGAGTCCATGTATACCCGGAAGAGTCTTCTCGGCTGCTTCAGCAAAACCCACCCTTGCCGACCATCCATTGTCTGCCTCTGTAGGTGGAAAAGGAGAAAAAAACAACGTAAGAGTGGCCCCAATCTCCAAATGTCGGCAGACGAGCTTGTACGCCCGGATGAAGGCTATGACGTTGGGGTGTAGCTGTGAAGGAGCCAACTTCAGCCAGTCGAAGACGTCTAGCTGGAAATCGGTAAAAGGCAGCCTAAGATCGGCCTCGCGGAAGTAAAACTCATACATCGGGAACCTCATATTCCCGTAGCTCGAGCATATCCGATGATAATCCCGCAGTCCGTACACCTTCCAGCCAATGGGAGAACCCTCGCAGTGGTCCTCGACAATCGCGTAGGCGCCAGTTTCATCATCGACAAAGTAAGACAGCGTATTTAGTGGCTCCTCGGCGACCCAGTCCTGATAGGGCGGGCGCGTACCTCAGCAGCGGGAGCCTCTGACTCCACGTCGACTTCCATCGTCCCCGACACCCACGAGGTCATATTCACCTGAAAAGCAGAAGGAAATGGTGAATTCGACGTCCAAGATCAAATTTACCCTTCCACCACAAATCAAGTGAAAGGGCGATGGGGATCCCTCCCCGGGGCATTCATCAATTCCCATTCAACGTCCTCAGGGCATTCATATAAAACTATGCTATGCCCCGGGGCCCCCATCCTCTCCATGTTGATTGTCCCTGGGACATTCATCCTATAGCCCAACTGTCCTCGAGGCCTTCATCCTAAGTCAAAGGGTACCCCGCCGTATTTGGCGGAAAACTCTCGCCCTCCTCGAGGCATTCATCATGTCCCCGATGATGACGTCAAATTTAGAGAAGACGGAAGAATAGAAGTAGGAAACTTACTGGATCAGTAGAAACGGAGGAGTACGCGGCGGACGTTACGGTGGAATTGGTGAGCAAATGCGTGTACGGAACTCTAAGCATCGCGTGCGAAAATGAGAGAATGCGAAAAGTGGTAAAGGGGAAGGCACGTGCCTATTTATAAACCCAACACGGGAATCGAAGCGCCCCTGGGCACTTGAGCACCCTAGGGTAGTCGCCCTACGTGGCCCATTGACTATTAGACACGTGGCCACCACGGACAATCACGTCCCTTCGTTCTCCCCCGCGAGCGCAGACAGACAAGGACGTGCCAACCTTCCCCTCCTCGACCTGACGGCCCGACAAGACTGAGATCCTCGCACCCGCGTCCTCGATTCGGCTGGCCGACAAAGGTTCTTCCTCGCACCTTCTTCCTCCCCAACACAGTTATCGACAAGTCCTCGCTCCTTTGCTTTGGAGCTACGACTTGGGGGCTCCTATTTTGGAATGGGCCCAGGCCTGCCCATGTGCCGAGTAGGCCCAACCCAATGCTATTTGGGGGAAGGCCCAACAAGGCCTAAATCCCCAACGTTGGGCACGGGTTTAGACACACCGGGCAGACACCCTCCCTCCGGCGGGAAGAACAACACGTCTTCCGCATGTTCTCCACGTGCCACCTTCACAGGGACACGTCATTAGCTAACTACCCACCTTCGAAAGAGCTGGTCAGCCCACCTTCCAGAGAACACGGGATGGTTGAACTAGGGCGAAGACCACATGATGGTCTTCACTACGCCACGTAAGCCCTAACAGTCACTTGGGTTGGGCCTGACAATCCAGCCCAACACACGTGACCGTTGGCCTTGCGTCGGGGTCTCTATATAAATACCTTCTTTTGTAACACCCCATTTGAATTATTTAGTCTTTTTATACAGTATTGTATGCATATTAGTTGTGATGTCTTTGATAAGGGTATGAGGTTAATGGCAGGAGTGAGAAGTGATCTTAGTTGGGGTGAGGTGGACCTATAATAATGATAATACTAACCTTTTAATAACAATAATGAGAATGCTATAGTTACTGATATTATTATTTAATTATTATTAATACTAATATTAATAGGATGGTAGTTATGATTATTATTATTATTATTAGTAATTGGATTAATAGAATTAAAACCTGATTAAGAGGTTAAGAGAGAGTTAGTGGAGGAATTAGTTAGTTAGCACGTAAAAGAGGAAAAAGGTAGAGAAAGGAGAGCTAGGGCAAAAAGAACCAATTCTCCATTGTTGTCAAGGAAAAAGCTTCAATCCAAGGTAAGGGGGTAGAATGGATTTCAATATGGGTGAATTAACATGAGAGGGTAGTGAGATGTCCTTTCTCTCGTAGGAATTTCCAATTGTTCTTGTTCATTAATCTGATTTCGTAACTTTGTGATGTTTCTTGTGATTACTGTCATTGTGAAATATTTCTGGTCTGGTGTTGGATGAACGAATCTAGAAATGATCTAAAATTCGTGTGAAAAGTTATGAACACTGTGGTGAAGTTATGACAGATGTTAGATCTGAGAATTAAGGGTTTAACAGTAATCGAAATTAGATCTAATAAGTGGAATCTTGAAAGAATAGAAGATAGGATTCATTGAAATCGATTAAAATCTGAGTTTTAGGATGAATGGAAAGGTAGGATGATGGATCTGGAGAGGGAACTCGTGAGAATGATGAGATCTGAGTTTTTTGGCAGATCTGTTGGTCATACGCGTATGGGGGGACTTCCCAAGGGCTGCATGCGTAGCAGACGTGCCCTGTCCCCAGTGCTAGCACGACCATCTGGTAATACGTGTATGGGGGTAGTCATACGCGTAAGGGGTGACTCTGATGGGGTTTTGGGAGGCAGAAGCCTTTGGTCGTACGCGTAAGGTAGGGTTGATACACGTATGACAGCAGGCAATACGCGTATGGACCCTGTTGGTACGCGTATGGGCAGCCTGTGGTGACTTTTCCCTAATTTTTATGATTTTTGTCCAGTGTTCGCTTGGAACGCAATTTTGTTCAATCGGTAGGATTAATAGAACTAAAATGAACTTAAGAAATATTAGTAATGAATTAAATCGGGAGAATGTGGAATTATATGGGTGTGCCCTTAGAGGGTGTGTTTTGATGTGTATGAGCCATGGTTGTCGAATTTGGACGATTTTGTGCGATTGTGGTAATTCCCGAGTGGATTACGGTGAGCGGATGGCTCGTGTGGATCAATGATGATCGTGGATTATGCTCGAATTATTATATTGCATAATTGTGTTGTCATGCATTTCATGTCATATGTCTTGTGGAGATGGCTAAGTGGGAATCCATGATGGATGCCTACTTTCATCCGGACTTCATGTGGTAGTCGTTGTGGAGATAAGTTGTAGTTCAGAGGAACGTATATGACTTATCCGGATTCCGACGAGAATCGGGTTCTAGGGTGAACCGTATGTATTTGTGTTGGTACCACATGCATTGTGTCGAGTCAGTGAGTCGCATTGCATTTTTGTATTTGAATATGGGCTATGAATGCCGAGTGATTAAGATGGCACGTTTATGTGCTTTGTATGTGTATGGTTGTATGTATGGTGTGTAACTACTCCTTAGCATGTGTATTTCACCGCTTATTTATTGAATGTAGTTCTCACCCCTTTTCTGTTTGTTGCGTCTGTGCTCCTTGAGGAGTGCAGATGACCAGGTACCTGTGTAGTGCTTGAAATGTGTTGCTATTTGATCGAGTCCTAGGAGTCGCTCTGATACGTAACATGGGATGACGGGATTACGTTATATTTTCTTATGTTCTTGATTAATTGTTACGTATCTTTCATTTGTTGGATTAAGGATGTATGATCACCTTGTGGTGGAGATTAGGTTCAAACAATTGACTTTCTTCCGCTATTTAAGTGAAAGCTAGATATCATTGGTTTAATTATGAAAAATGAAGTGACTTATTGTGACATCCTAATTGTTTTGAGAACTCCGATGTACTTTTATGAAATATTTTCGTATATGTTTAATAATACGCATACGGGGTAGAGTGGGGTGTTACAATTGGTATTAGAGCAGGTTGGTCCGTCCAGCCAGTGTTGTAGTAGAGTCTGACTATGAGATATTTATAGTCATGTGTTTTTCTAACCTGTGTTTCATGGATGTTGAGCAGTATGGCTCGTAGAGATGATGCTGCGATGGCTGCTACGTTACAAGCTGTTGCGCAGGCAGTGGAGAACATTGGTCAGAATATCAATCGGAGTGCTGGAAACAGAGAGTTCCGTAATTTAGAGAAGTTCTAGAAGAACAAGCCACCTAAGTTCGAAGGCGGACATGATCCAGATGTAGCACAGAAATGGCTGAAGGATATTGAGAAGATCTTCAGAGTCATGGGATGCTCAGAGGATCAGAAGGTATAGTTTGGTACCCATATGCTGGAAAGTGAGGCTGAGGATTGGTGGGACAACACCCGCCAGAGATTGGAAGCTGGTGAGGGTCCCATTAATTGGATAGTGTTCAGGGCAGAGCTTTTGGAACGGTATTTTCCGGAAGATGTTCGCATAAAGAAAGAGATTGAATTTATTCAGTTGAAACAGGGGAACATGACAGTGGCAGAGTATGCGGTTAAGTTCGACGAACTGGTAAAGTATTATCCTCATTACAATACTGATGCAACTATGAGTTCGAAGTGCATCAAGTTTGAGAATAGGTTGCGCCCCGAGATCAAATTAGGTGTCGGTTATTAGAAGATCAGGTACTTTCCTGAGCTGGTGAACAGGTGTAGAATCTATGATGAAGACAACAGAGCTAGAATCGCTCACTATAAGAATCTAAGTGACAGAAGGAGAAAACCGAGGCATGGAAATACACCTTACCGTGCTCCCCCTGATAAAGGAAAGTAGAAAGATGTTCCTGGGAAGAAACTAAGTGGGGGAGGAAAAATCCTTCCAATCCTCTCAAGTCTTTCAGATGTGGTGGAGCAGGTCACCGTGCGAATGAATGTCAGAATGAGGTGAAGAAGTGTTTTAAGTGTGGAAAGTCAGGTCATGTGGTCGCGGATTGTATAACCAACATACCAACCTATTACAACTGTGGTGAGCAGGGTCATATCAGCACCCACTGTCAGAAACCGAAGAATTCTCAGACAAGTGGGAAGGTGTTTGCATTGGTGGGATCTCAGCCTACCAGCGAGGATCGATTGGTCAGAGGTACGTGTTACATTTATAACACTCCTTTGATTGCTATTATTGATACGGGTGCAACTCACTCATTTATTTTTGTGGATTGTGCGAGGAGACTGGGGCTTGTGCCGTCTACCTTGAGTAGAGGGATGGTGATTGATACTCCATCTATTGGATCAATCACTACATCTTTAGTGTGTTTGAATTGTCCTATGTCGATCCTTGGTAAGGATTTTGGAGTGGACTTGATTTGTCTACCAGTCAGCGAGCTAGATGTCATTTTATGGATGAATTGGCTCGAGAGCAATTATTTGTATATTGATTGTTATAGGAAGAGGCTGTTATTCCTGACTCCTGAAGAAGAAGAAATGGCTAGTCTTATATCTACTAAGGAGTTGAGAATCTTGGTAGAAGACGAAGCTAAAGTATTTGCAGTGTTCGATTCGTTATCTATGGATGGTAAGTCGTCGATTGAGGAATTACCTGTTGTGAGAGAATTTCCTGAAGTGCTCACAAAGGATGTTTCGGAGTTACCTCCAGAGAGGGAAGTAGAGTTTACGATTGATCTTGTCCCTAGTACCAGACCTATATCTATGGCACCATACAGAATGTCAGCGTCAAAATTGGCAGAGTTAAAATATCAGTTAGGAGAATTATTAGACAAAAAGTTTATAAGATCCAGTGTGTCGCCATGGGGAGCGCCAGTGTTGTTAGTAAAGAAGAAAGATGGCAGTATGCGCCTGTGCATCAATTATCGCCAGTTGAATAAAGTAACCATCAAGAACAAGTATCGACTTCCAAGAATCGAATATCTGATGGATCAACTCGTGGGAGCTCGCGTGTTCAGTAAAATTGATTTGAGGCCAGGCTATCATCAGATTCGTGTGAAAGAAGATGATATCCAGAAAACAACTTTCAGAACTCGGTATGGACATTATGAATATGCAGTGATGGCGTTTGGGGTGTCCAATGCATCAGGTGGGTTCATGGAGTACATGAATCGTATCTTCCATGCTTATTTGGACCAATTTTTAGTAATTTTCATTGATGACATTTTGATTTACTCCAAGTCAGAAGCAGATCATGTAGAGCATTTGAGGGTTACGCTGCAAGTGCTGAAGGATAATAAATTGTTTGCAAAAATTTTGAAGTGTCATTTTTGGTTGAGCGAAGTGAGTTTTCTTGAACATGTTATTTCTGGAGGAGGCATAGCAGTGGATCCATCGAAAGTGAGTGTCGTGCTCCAGTGGGAGGCTCCGAAGTCAGTGACAGAAATTAGAAATTTCTTAGGCTTGGCAGGCTATTACCGTAAGTTCATCGAAGGGTTTTCTAATTTGCCTCTTCCGTTGACCTAGATGACTAGAAAAGGCCATACATTTGTGTGGGATATTTTGTGTGAAGAAAGTTTCCGAGAACTGAAGAAAAGGTTGACTACCGCACCAGTGTTAACCTTAGCAAATCTGAATGATCCTTTTATGGTATATTGCGATGCGTCTAAAATGGGATTAGACGGTGTGTTGATGCAAGATGGAAAGGTTGTGGCTTACGCTTCATGACAATTGAGGATTCATGAAAGGAATTATCCTACTCATGATCTAGAGTTAGTTGTAGTGGTTTTCGTACTAAAGGTTTAGAGGCATTATTTATACGGGTCGAGATTCGAAGTGTTTAGTGACCATAAGAGTTTGAAATATCTGTTTGACCATAAGGAATTAAATATGAAGCAACGAAGATGGGTGGAATTTTTGAAAGACTATGACTTTAGATTGAGTTACCATCCCAGTAAAGCTAACATCATGGCAGATGCTTTGAGTCGGAAGACGGTTCATATGTTGATGTTGATGATTATGGAATTGGATTTGATTGAGCAGTTTAGAGACTTGAGTATGGTTTGTGAGTTAACTTCGGAAAGTGTAATGTTGGGGATGCTGAAAGTGAATAATGAGTTCCTTCGTGAAATAAGAGAAGGCCAGAAATTGGATTTGAAATTGGTAGACTTGATGACCATAGGCGGAACGGATAAAGAAGAAGACTTTAAAGTAGATGATTCTGGTGTGTTGAAGTTCAGAGGCAGAACTTATGTGCCAAATAATCTTGAATTAAAAAAGGTAATTTTACAAGAAAGCCACAAGAGTAGCTTGAGTATTCATCCAGGAGCTACGAAAATTTATCAAGACCTGAAGAAATTATTTTGGTGGCTGGGTATGAAGAAAGACATAGCTCAGCTTATGTATGCTTGTTTGACTTGTCAGAAGTCAAAGGTGGAACATCATAAACCATCCGGTTTGATGCAACCGATGGAAATACCGGAGTGGAAATGGGATAGTGTTGCAATGGATTTTGTGACTGGATTGCCGTATACGGCGAGAGGTGTTGATGCAATTTGGGTAATTGTAGATAGATTGACGAAGTCGGCGCATTTTATACCGATTAACATCAGTTTTCCTTTGACAGAGTTAGCAGCGAT
Organism: Lathyrus sativus; assembly: GCA_963859935.3. NCBI lineage: Eukaryota > Viridiplantae > Streptophyta > Magnoliopsida > Fabales > Fabaceae > Lathyrus > Lathyrus sativus. The sequence goes on along the minus strand of OZ012735.1, from coordinate 630,306,781 downwards.
TTATATCAGAGTGATAGTGAAGTTACACGGGGTTCCGTCGAGCATTGTATCAGACAGAGACTCGAGGTTTACTTCTGGATTTTGGAAAAACTTGCAAGAAGCTTTGGGTTCCAGTTTGAAATTGAGTTCTTCTTATCACCCACAGACCGATGGTCAATCTAAGAGGACTATTCAGTCATTGAAAGATTTGTTGAGAGCTTGTATACTTGAGCGGGGAGGCGCTTGGTATACTCATTTACCGCTGATTGAATTTACTTATAACAACAGTTATCATTCTAGTATTGGAATGACATCTTTTGAAGCATTGTATGGTAGAAGGTGTAGGACACCTCTATGTTGGTATGAGTCAGGCGAGAGTACGGTACTCGGACCCGAGATTGTGCAACAGACTATGGAGATAATCTAGATGATTAGGGAGAAAATGAGGATGGCCCAGAGTAGGCAGAAAAGCTACCATGACAATAGGAGGAAAGACTTGGAATTCAGCGAGGGTGACCATGTATTTCTTAGAGTCAATCCGGTGACTGATGTTGGTCGTACGCTGAAATCAAAGAAATTGGATCCTAAGTTTATTGGACCATATCAGATTCTGCAAAGGGTTGGAGTTGTTGCCTATAGAGTGGCGTTGCCACCCGAACTTTCAAATTTGCATGACGTGTTTCATATATTGCAACTTCGGAAGTATGTTACTGATCCATCTCATGTGCTTCAGAGAGATGAAGTAAAAGTTCGAGATAACCTTACGGTGGAGGCGATGCCGTTGGGGATCGAAGACCACAACATGAAACAACTAAGAAGAAAGGATATCCCGTTGGTGAGAGTAGCTTGGGGAGGAGCTGTTGGGGGAAGTGTGACCTGAGAATTGTAGAGTAAGATGCGAGAGTCATATCCGGAATTGTTCTCAGCAGGTACATTTTCGAGGACGAAAATATTTTAAGTGGGGGAGAGTTGTAACACCCCATTTGAATTATTTAGTCTTTTTATACTGTATTGTGTGCATATTGGTTGTGATATCTTTGATAAGGGTATGAGGTTAATGGCAGGAGTGAGAAGTGACCTTAGTTGGGGTGAGGTGGACCTATAATAATGATAATACTAACCATTTAATAACAATAATGAGAATGCTATAGTTACTGATATTATTATTTAATTATTATTAATACTAATATTAATAGGATGGTAGTTATGATTATTATTATTATTATTATTATTATTATTAATTGTATTAATAGAATTAAAACCTGATTAAGGGGTTAAGAGAGAGTTACTGGAGGAATTAGTCAGTTAGCACGTAAAAGAGGAAAAAGACAGAGAAAGGAGAGCTAGGGCAAAAAGAACCAATTCTCCATTGTTGTCAAGGAAAAAGCTTCAATCCAAGGTAAGGGAGGAGAATGGATTTCAATATGGGTGAATTAACATGAGAGGGTAGTGAGAGGTATTTTCTCTCGTAGGAATTTCCGTTTGTTCTTGTTCATTGATCTGATTTCGTAACTTTGTGATGTTTCTTGTGATTACTGTCATTGCGGAATATTTCTGGTCTGGTGTTGGATGAACGAATCTAGAAATAATCTAAAATTCGTGTGAAAAGTTATGAAAACTGTGGTGAAGTTATGACAGATGTTAGATCTGAGAATTAAGGGTTTAACAGTAATCGAAATTAGATCTAATAAGTGGAATCTTGAAAGAATAGAAGATAGGATTCATTGAAATCGATTAAAATCTGAGTTTTAGGATGAATGGGAAGGTAGGATGATGGATATGGAGAGGGAACTCGTGAGAATGATGAGATTTGAGTTTTTTGGCAGATTTGCTGGTCATACGCGTATTGGGGGTGTCAATACGCGTACCGGGGGGGGGGGGGGGGGGGCTTCACAAGGGCTGTACGCGTAGCAGACGTGCCCTATCCCCAGTGCCAGCACGACCATCTAGTGATACGCGTATGGGACTGGGCAATACACGTATGGGGGTAGTCATACACGTAAGGGGTGACTCTGATGGGGTTTTGGGAGGTAGAAGCCTCTGGCCTTACGCGTAAGGTAGGGTTGATACACGCATGACAGCAGGCAATACGCGTATGGACCTTGTTGGTACGCGTATGGGAAGCCTGAGGTGACTTTTCCCCTGTCTTTGTGATTTCTATCCAGTGTTCGCTTGGAACGCAATTCCATTCAGTCGGTAGGCTTAATAGAACTAAAATGAAGTTAAGAAATATTAGTAATGAATTAAATCGAGAGAATGTGGAATTATATGGGTGTGCCCTTAGGGGGTGTGTTTTGATGAGTATGAGCCATGATTGTCGAATTTGGACGATTTTGTGCGATTGTGGTAATTCTCGAGAGGATTACGGTGAGCGGATGGCTCGTGTGGATTAGTGATGATCGTGGATTATGCTCAAATTATTATATTTCATAATTGTGTTGTCATGCATTTCATGTCATGTGTCTTGTGGACATGGCTAGGTGGGAATCCATGATGGGTGCCTAGTTTCATCCGGACTTCGTGTGGAAGTCGTTGTGGAGATAAGTTGTAGTTTAGAGGAACGTATACGACTTATCCGGATTCCGACGGGAATCGGGTTCTAGGGTGAACCTTATGTATTTGTGTTGGTACCACATGTATTGTGTCGAGTCAGTGAGTCACATTGCATTTTTGTATTTGAATATGGGCTATTAATGCCGAGTGATTGAAATGGCACGTGTATGTGCGTTGTATGTGTATGATTGTATGTGTGGTGTGTAACTACTCCTTAGCATGTGTATTTTACCGCTTATTTATTGAATTTAGTTCTCACCCCTTTTCTATTTGTTGCGTCTGTGCTCCTTGGGGAGTGTAGATGACAAGGTACCTGAGTAGTTCTTGGAGTGTGTTGCTATTTGATCGAGTCCTAGGAGTCGCTCTGATACGTAACATGGGATGACGGGATTACGTTATATTTTCTTATGTTCTTGATTAATTGTTACATATCTTTCATTTGTTGGATTAAGGATGTATGATTACCTTGTGGTGGAGATTAGGTTTAAACAATTGACTTATTCCGCTGTTTAAGTGAAAGCTAGATATCGTTGGTTTAATTATGAAAAATGAAGTGACTTAGTGTGACATCCTACTTATTTTGAGAACTCTGATGTACTTTTATAAAATATTTTTGTATATGTTTTATAATACACGTACGAGGTAGAGTGGGGTGTTACATCTTTCACTAGAGGGTCAGGAATTCAATTCTCTATCTCTCTTCTGTATTTGCTCCCGCTCTGGTCCATTACATACTTTGGCATCGGAGAGTCTTGCAGGTACACCCCCTCCCCCTACTTCCGGTGAACAACCTTTAGATCGACGACACGTGGCAGGTCACTGATTCCCTTCTGATCAGGTAAGATCAGGTAAAAATATCATATTTATTAAACGTGGCAAGTAACGGGAGACTAGTACCCGTACTCATGGATATCCATTGCCATCCCTAGCTGACAATCGAGAGATAAAGTATTTAGAAGACATGCCTTCGAATCTCAATGACTATATTTTAACACCTTTTAATTTTTTCAAAAATTTTTATTACCTATTACCTCAGTTGAGTTGGAACCCAAGGGGTAAAGTAGCATATTTTATTTTATTTTTTATTTATAATCAATTGTTGTTTTTATTTATTTGTTATTGCAATTGTTGAGATTTAATATTTAATGATTGTATTTATTGTTTTGTTGTTATTGTTGTTGTTGTTAGATTTAATGTTTAAGGATTCGATTGATTTTATTTTTGTTGTTGTTGTTGTTGTTGTTGTTGTTGATGATGATGGTGAAGACGATTTAGAATTGTTAACAAATTTGATGATTTTCATATTATATTAAGGTATGCTTCTACTATAGTTAGATTAGATGTGGACTATGTATGGTCTAATACATGCTGGACAAGCTTTGTATTAGTTCGTGTAGGTGCAGGGTATTCCCAAACATTGAGTAGTCACTACTCACCTTATGATTAGTCGAGAATAGGTTGATAATTTGAATGTAGAGTCTTTAAATCACGTGTTGTCTATAAAGGATCTTAACATCTGTATTCCCTAGGATTATGAGATTGATGCAAGATACATGAGGTGGTATTTTCAAATATCACATATACCTATCATCTTTCTATGTATTAAAGAGAGTTATTAAGACTAGGTGACAAGGAAGCACTTGCAGCAGAAACAAAAGAGTAGGAAAACCATCTAAATATTTTGGTCTCTTCATGAGACTGTATCTGAGACGTTGTAGTTGAGATACACTTTGGTGTGGACATAAAAGAGGGAATTACTATTAACGATGGTGTACACCAAATTTCAAGGGAGACTAAGAATGCCTTGTGACACAAAAAATTGAGGATGAGGAAGGATAGTTTTCATGTAATTTAGTATGATATACTTTTATACGATATTTTATATTTACACATTATATGATATATTATGTATTTTGGATAATGTGTTATAATATTAATTATTGGTTATATTACATACTTTTTAAAATATTGTTTTAACTTGTTATAGTTATTGTTGATGTTTGTGTAAAATAAAGGTATAAATATAAAGAAAATATGTATTTTTTTATAAAACACATGTTCATATTCTATAATCTGAATGTGTAACTAGAACATGTTCAAATTATAGAATGTGAAACAATATTTTACACAATAGAATTGTATAATGTGAATCATACTGACACTTTATATGAATTACAATTCACATAAACTAGTACAATTTGATGAGTTAGGTATATTAGTAGTTCACAATACAAAACAATGAACTTTTACACATACCCAATTAAAATGAACAATGACCTAGTTAGAGTTTACTACAACAAAGGGGCGTTCGATTTGTTTATGATCATTGTCAATGTTATACTATGTGATGGGAAGGACAATTAGACCAATTAAGTTGTCGTCTCAACCATTGTGACACAAGAAAAGTGATCAGTGTTGAGTATTGTCGTTCATTTGCCGACAATGATGGATGTGTTTAATTTTCTCACCAACATGAAACTTTAAAGTGAAAATTATGTGAGAACCATATTCATAATATTTGTCTGTATCGTACCAATGGACCGATCAACTTAGACATTATCTTCGTCAACTCAATATATGTTATTTGTTCAAGTCTGGTTCGTCTCAAAATATTTGATGAAATTGAAGCTAGCATAGTTGAACCAAAAAAATAACTAGATTGTCTCATCCATTATCTTGTTTGTGTTTAAATGATATTTTAAACTTATAATTATGTAATATATTATTGATTTTAGTCTAATTTAATGAAGTGTTTAAGTTTAAAAAAAATTGTTTGTTGAGTTCACACCACCTTTAAATTTTAGAATAAAAAAAACACTTAAATATAAAATTTTGAATTTTCAAAAAAAATTTAATATGATTTGAAATAAAATATTTTGAAAAAAAATAATTTATAAACCACTTGCCTTAATATTATAGAGACAACAAAAAAGATCTTTTTGTAAATTAGAGTATATAATGTATTAAAGTTAGTATTACGGGATAACAAAGAAAGAATGTGATTAAAATATATTAAATAATAAAATTATAGATTTATTTTTTATTTTTTTTATTTGTCTTATAATTAATAAATATTCAAATAAATATTTAAGGAAAACAGGTAACTAAAATTGAAACTCAAAATTTTAATATAAAATAAACTAATAATTATCAATAAAAATAATAAATAATAAGGTACTTTTTGAGTCTTTTTTTTTCCTAGGAGACAATGTTAAGTATCTTTTGATTTGGCAAGTTATAGTCTGATTCATTTGAAAAATTCGAAATGATGTAATTTTTAAGAGAATCACAAAATCAATGAAAGAGGTGGAGGAGAAGAATTTTTTTTGGCATGAAAATGGTTTTTTGGTAGATAAGGGGTGAACTCTTGCACCTTCATCGAATGATTTCAGAACATTATCCTCTACTTGCACCTACCTATAGTGAATCGAGTGTTCACCTTGATTGCGAGGTAGCTTTTGGCATTTTTTGGTACTCTTTTGATTGAATATTGTAAGTGCTCTTGATTGGCTGCATTTTGCGGCAAAACACTAGAGCATGTATGTATGTCATGACTGATGTTAGTGCATACATAATATGGTCTGTGCAGGGTAAGTTGACTTAGCTAAAAGCAAGTTAAGCTGGATGTCATACCCAATGTTATGACTTGGGTCGTATGACATCAAGCGCAGGTTTTTTTTTTCTGGTAGCTAGAAACCAGAAAATATAATAGGAGCTCAAGCTGGATATCAAGAGACTTTCTAGAAGCCCTAGGCGAACTAAAACATCCATGAATTAAGTGGCAAGCATGCAGATCATTGAAAATAGGTTTGTTATGAATAAAACCTAATTTATGCACCAAGGTCCAAAAGGACTGACAACTGCTATAAATATCAGAAGAAGCAATCCTGAACGGCAGCTCTTGACAGAAGAATAGAGAGTGCAGATTACAGAGTCCTTGTGAGTGAAGAAGGCTAGTCTTCACGTGTGAATTGAGTCTTAGGAATACTTGTACTCCAAGTAATTGTCTGTTGGATGATTGCATTGGTTAGGTAGATTCTAAGTTGTGTCTCACTCAAAGCTGTGAAGCAAAAGTGTGTGTACCTTGATCAAAGCTGTGAAGCAAGATCAAGGTGTGTATGAAGTGAATCTTCATATTATTTTTGTAATTGTTATTTATATATCACTGTGGTGTGATTGAGGGGGAGTGAGTGGGAATACTCAGGTCTAGAGTGTCTCTAGGCTGAAGTGTCATTGGGTAGGTTTTAAGTGAGGAGTGCAAACTGTGTTGTTTGACTCTGAATTAATTATGCTAATAGTGAAGTTCCTCCATGGCTTGGTAGCCCCCAGATGTAGTTGTTGTTGACACTGAACTGGGTGAACAATTGTTGTGTTATTTACTGATTTTACTTACAGTTTAATTAGTGAATACATTAGTCAATGTCATAGTGGATGTTATAACTTTGGGAATAACATCCATCGTGTGCTTGCCAGAATTTTTAATTGGAATCAGAGTAGGAACCCTGCCTGTTTAAATCTGGGTGAGATCTAGGGAAAATAAATTCTGGTACAAGGGATAAAGATATAGGATTCACTAATAGACCTCCAATTCTGGATGGTTCTAATTATGATTATTGGAAACCTAGGATGATTGCATTCCTAAAATTATTAGACAACAAGGCTTGGAGAGCTGCAAACTCTGGCTGGAAACATCCTGTGAAGACTGACAAGGATGGAGTAGATGTATTAATTCCTGAGGAGGAATGGAACAAAGAGCAAGAGGCCTTAGCTCTTGGGAACTCTAAAGCATTAAATGCACTTTTCAATGGTATAGACAAAAACATATTTAGACTGGTACACCACTGTGAACTAGCAAAGGATGTTTGGGACACTCTCAGAACTACTCATGAAGGAACTTCCAAGGTCAAAATGTCAAGACTTCAAATGCTGACCACCAAATTTGAAGGTCTAAGAATGAAGGAAGATGAGACCATTCATGAGTTTTACATGAATGTTCTTGAACTTGCAAACACCTCAGGAGCTCTAGGAGAAAAGATGACTGAAGAGAAGCTTGTAAGGAAGATTCTAAGGTCACTACCTAAAAGGTTTGCTATGAAAGTAACAACCATTGAAGAAGCCCAAGACATATGGAACATGAAGGTGGATGAACTTATAGGTTCTCTCCAAACATTTGAGATGGGCATGTGTGATCATTCTGTGGAGAAAAAGAGAAAAAGTATAGCCCTTATCTCAAACACTACTGATTCAGATGAAGAAGATGGTGAAAAGGAGGAGAATCTGTCTGAAGCAATTGCCTTGCTTGGAAGACAATTCAACAAACTGGTTAAAAGGATAGATGCTAGGTCTAAACCTTATACCAAAAGCATGTCTTCTGATAAAGAGAAATCTGAAGATAAAGTCAGCCAAAGCAGAGGAGTACAATGTCATGAATGTGAAGGATATGGTCATATCAGAAAGGAATGTCCCACATACCTCAAAAAAAGGGAAAATGCCTAACTGTCACTTGGTTTGATGAAGACTCAGGAAGTGAATCAGAAGGAGAGTCTGCCAAGCATGTCACTGCTCTTAACAGTGTGTGCATCTCTGATGGTGATGCAAGTGATGAAGAGTTGTCCTTTGAGGAGCTTGCAGCCTCATACAGAAAACTTCACATTAGAAGAACAGAACTGGTTCAGCAAGGAGGGCAACAGAAGAAAACCATCAAAGAGTTAGAAGCTGAAAAGAAAGAGCATCTGGCCACAATAAACACACTCAGAAGTTAGGTGAATGAGTTGAAAGGTAAAAAGGATCAAATGACAAAATCCATAAGGATGCTCAATTCTGGGACTGACTCCCTAGAGGAAATCCTTCAGATTGGTCAGAACTCAGGAGATAGGTCTGGACTAGGATTTGTTGATAAACAAAATCCTGTATTAAAACTCAAGAGATTACAACCTGAGATTCAGAAGTTAAAAAGGATGTCACGACCAATGTCACAACATCCACTACACAGAAACTGGAATCAAGTCAAGAGACAATTCCAAGGGTATAGGTGTTACCACTGTGTAAAGCTTGGACACATCAAATCTGGTTGCTTTTGGTTACATGGATTTCCTAGCCATCATCATCAAGGCAAGTCCAAACAAGGTACTCATGTCAGGAAGCAGTATCATGCTCAACCCAAGAAAAAGGTTCCTAACAAGCAAAGACAATGGGTTGCCAAGACCTTTGCACTAGCAGCCTACACTTTCCTAAGGATGCCAACCAAAAAGGATTGGTACTTTGACAGTGGATGCTCCAGACATATGACTGGAATTGAGGATCACTTGATTAAACTCAAACCTCACTCCTCAAGTCATGTAACCTTTGGTGATGGAGCTAAAGGAGAAATCACAGGTGCTGGACAACTTGACAGTCCTAAAGCTCCAGAATTAAGAAATGTCTTACTGGTTAAAGGACTGACTGTAAACCTAATAAGTATCAATCAACTTTGTGATCAAGGCTTAAAGGTCCAATTTACCAAAGGTAAATATGTTGTCACCAATCAAGAAGGGAAGGAAGTCATGAGAGGATACAGAGCAAAGAATAACTGCTATATATGAGAGCCAAGAAGTAACCTTAATGTCTTGGGCAATGAAGAAAAGGATCAACTGTGGTTGGAGAAAGGTAGACATCCTCAAAGAATAAGGAAGGTCATCACCAAGGAATCAGTAAGTGGAACTTATAAGGGTTCTCTGGACAAAAATACAGGCTATGGGGTTGGCAAGCAAGTCAAGAAAAGACATTTTAAGGATAATCATCATATAAACCTGGACCTGCTGTACTGGAAGCTTATGAAGATCATGACAAATGGTCAGCATAAGAAGGGCAATGTCACTCAAAATGTCATGACCCTATATTGTAACATTCAGAGTAACATAAATATGGACTCAGATCAGCTTGAAAGGAATAAAGTATGTGAATTGGTTCCAAGACCAAGTGGAACTGACATAGTTGGAACAAAGTGGATGCACAAAAACAAGTCTGATAAACAAGGAAGAGTAGTCAGGAACAAGGCTAGGCTAGTAGAAGGAATTGATGAAACTGTTGCACCAGTGGAAAGGCCAGAGTCAATCAGGTGGATGTTGGAAATTGCTTGCATTCTGAAGATGGATGTAAAGAGCACCTTCCTAATTGGATACTTGAATAAGGAAGGATATGTGGAGCAACCCATGGGATTTAATCTTGGGTACAAGTTGAGGAAAGCTCTCTATGGAATACAACAAGTTTCCAGGGCTTGGTACGAAACACTGACTAAATCTCCTACTGCCCATGGATACAGAAAAGGTGAAATGAACAAGACTCTTTTTGCTAACAATAAGGATGGCGAACTCAAAACTGCTCAGATGTATGTGAAGGACACAGTTCTTGGTAGAATGTCTGAGAAGTTGGTAAAACAATATATTAATCAGATACAATCTGAGCCTGAGATAAGTCTTTGTGTAAAATTAACCTACCTTCTTGGGATACAAGTCAAGCAAATGAAGGACACTATATTGCTCTCACAAAGTCAATATACCAAAGGCATTGCCAAAAAGGTCGGGTTGGACAATACTGGCCACAAAAGAACATCTACACCTACTCATATGAAGCTACCAAAGTATGTTCAAAGCTTGTACAAGAGCTTAATTGGAAGCCTTCTGGATCACATAGCCAGCAGACCTGACATTGCTTCTGCAGTTTGCGTATGTGCTACGTATCAAGAAAATCCCAAGGAAGGTCACATGAATCAAGTGAAAAGGATTATCAAATATGTCAATGGAGTATGTGGCCATGGCATACTCTACTCTCATGAGTATGATCCTACCGTGTCTAGGTATTGGGAAGATAGAAAGAGCACAGCTGGTGGATGCTTCTTAGGGAACAACCTAATATCTTGGTTCAACAAGAAGCACAAGTGTGCCTCACTGTCCACTACTGAATCTAAGCACATAATAGATAGTAGCATATGTTCTCAGCTGGCCTAGATGAAGCAAATGTTAACAGAATACAATGTCACTCAGGAAGTCATGAAATTGTACTGTGACAATCTTAGTGCTACTAACATTTCCAAAAATCCAATCTAGCACAGCAGAACTAAGCACATGAACCTTGTGAAAGACAAAGTGATTTTCTTGGAGCATGTGTCCACTGAACCACAGCAAGCTGACATGTGTACAAAGGCTCTAGGTGCTGCTCAAGTTGAAAATCGTAGAGGAAAGTTGGGTATTTGCATGTATGAGGATTGTAACACGGTGGGAGAACTGACTTTAAACAATGTTGCGGATAGCAAGAGTCGCCACCGACTTTTATTTTATCCATAAGGAAAGGTTATAAAAGAACAGGAAAGACCTTAGAGAATGTTTTGGGTCCGGGGGGTAGGTTATGAAAAGCGAAGGTGTTAGCACCCTTTTCATCCATGGTTATCCATGGGCTCTTAGGTACTTAAGCTCACTTTTGAATTGTTTTAAAAGTGTAGTGTGTGAATAGCAAAAAATTTCAGAATAGTTTAATAATAATCCGTGTATGGATGTGAAAAAAACTTGTTTGAAAAGTTTGTTGGAAATTTGTTTAAGTGTGAAAAAGTTTTGAAGTGAGCAAGTATCTAGGAGTAGCCTACCCTAATGTTTTAAGGTCTTTCTTATTCTTTATCCTTTCCTTAGTAAGACTATCCCTACTAAAATGGAGTAGGTAGTCCTTACTTTGGATGTTAAGGGACATGTGAGGGACAATTGGATTTTTGAAGGCCATTGTGGGGTGTAATAAGCAAACTGGAGGGACTATCATCATTTTTCGAAAGGGACTCGATTCGTAAAGGCAACCATAAGGGACTTTGATGATTTTCTTTTTGAGGGACTTGCTTTATACACCCCACTTAACCAATATTCATAGGCAACTTGAGGGATATCCTTAGGAAGTGAGACGGCGATTAAAATCGACTTACGTGTGTGAAATGTTTAATTTAATTATCTTATATTAAAATGATCTAATTTATTTTTTTAAATATCATACATATTAGCACTCCCTAATTACTAACCATAATGATAATAATAATTAAATAATTACAATTTACATCCAAGAGGCAATTACAAAATTATAATAAATAAAATAAATAACGGTAAATGCAATAAACTGCAAAACGAACAAACAACGTTAGTGGGCAGAATTAGATGAATTATCAGATGGTGAAGAAGTGAAATTATGCATCTTTTTGTGGTTTTATGATGTAAACTTCAATTTGAATTAAAATAGGATTTTCAATATTGATAAATTAATTTAACTTTAATCCTCAAAAATTGTTTTAACCTAATTTTTATTTTTTTTAAGAAATGGATTTTAATGTTATTTTAGAAAACAAATAAAAAATAATTATAATGAGAGAAATAGAATAAATAAAACACAAATAAAAAAAAGGGGTTGGGCCGGTAATCACTTCCGGACCCAACCCGGTTGGTGTAAATGCAACAAAAAAAGGATCTAGGGTTTCAAAACCCCATTCTCCCCGCGGCGCCGTTTCTCCTCTTCTCCGTTATCGCTCCCGATTTGCTTCTCTCTTTCTCAACTCCACCTAAAAACAATAAAACAAATGAGTATTGACAAATCTCGAAGTTGGATTGCTCACTCTTTTAGAGAGTTCGCAGCGATCCGACAATCAGTGATGGCAATGTCCTCTTGAACGTTTGAATCTCTGGATCGTGACGGCGTTTGTAGGCGATGATGAGAGCTGAACAAAGCTATCTGAGCCGTCGTGGTTCGTTATTCGCCGTTCTTTGTGCTTTTTCCCCGTGTATTGAGGCCTTTGTTGATGAGCTCGTGGCCGTTTTCGCACTCTCTCCTCTCCCAGTCTAGGGTTTCAACGAGGTGATCTCATCCCTTTTTATATCTCTATGATTTTCTCTTTTGGGCTTGGATCTTTTAGGTTTGCGTTACTTTTTCTCTGAGATTTGATTCTGATTGGGGAAATCTTTCCCCTTTCGGATTTGATTCAATTTCGCATGATTTGATTTGATTTTTTGTGATGCAATTTATTAACTCCCTTTTTCTTCTTTCAGAACTGGTGCTAAAGTCTTGGTCGGACCAAATATCGCCGAGGAAGGTCGCTGGTAGTGATGATACTTTGTCTGAACCTGCATTGTGATAATCACCCTGATGTTCTCTATTGTGTGTTTTTTCTTGCTCATTCACTGGTATGGATAACAATCGCGTTTTTTGGTGTAGTTGGATTGTTTCTGACATAACTGATATCTTGTATCTTTTACTGGTATGGCTGTATCACCCTATTCGTATTCTGATGCTTTTAATGTTTTGGCAGATGTTTCATCCATATCTGTTTTTCTGGTGTTCATATTGATGACATAACCTGACTTTTCCTGCTTTTTGCTGATACTCCTAATTACCCAGGGCAATGATGTTGAACTGAGCCCAATGCTTGCAACCGTGATGTCTATGACAGTTTTTTTCTGATTGCAGGATCTTATTGATATGGACTGAGCCCTTTGTATTCGAGTTGGTTCTGATAGCCTTTCTGAATTTACACTTTGCCTCTGTCTCTGATACTTACGATGGATTCTTGTTGTGGGTCACTATCTTTCAGGTGAAATCCAATTTGGCTCTCAGTCTGACGCCATTTACTTGATAGGGCTGGACTGATAAACTCGCATCTCTGTCGCTGATTGTTATCTGATATCGTTTTAAACGAGCTTCGGTTTACTATTCGATTTTTTGTCAGGAATTTTATTAACTTCTTTTCTTCTTTCAGGGAATTGAAGCTGTTGCTTCGGTCGGGTCAAAACTGCCGAGGAAGGTTACGCGGTGATGATGACCTTAGGGTCTGAACTGCTATTGTGTGGTTGCTTTCGATTATGGTTGACGGCTTCGTCTGAACCTGTGTTAAATGCCATTGCCAAGTGGTTTTGGTTGCGTTGCCTTAGCGATGATGACCTTCGGGTCTGAGCTGATATTTTTGAGTTGATAGTTCGCACGAAATTTGCAGTTCGAAGTTCGGTAGGGAGTTGGTAACGGCTTCGGCCGTGGCTCTCCCAGCCACTCGAATTCCCACGCCCAATGATGGTTAAACTGAGGGCTGAATCCCTGTTCCATCCATTTTGATTTTTGATTCCTTTATTTCTGTGGCTTTTGGACGTTGGATTTGCTTACCAGTATGGTTTGTTCCTTCCATTCTGATACCATCCTTGGCTGTGAAATAATTTTCTGATCTTGTTTAGTGCAGACTCTGATTGAATTCTTGACGCGGTCTATCCTCACGACTTGCATCGTGGCTTTGGGGATTTACAATCTTGGATTGGTTTGATCCTAATCTCTGAATTTATCACGACTGATGCGGCTTGAATATCCCTTCTGTTTTAATGGGCTGCTTATACTTTGGTTTGTTTCTTGTCGGGCGATGATGTTTGAGCTGAGCCCGCGTCCCGTACCTTCGGTTTTCCGCTCATACAATTTGTGGACTGGCTTGAATCTTTTAACACGACTGTGGTGTGTTATGCAGGTTCGAGTATCATGGACTTCCTCCTCATCTTTGAGTTGAACTGGTATGAATCTTCCTTGTTTTTCAAGTTGATTTTGAGTTTGATTTCTTGTTTGAATTGAACTTAACGGGCAGTTTGTATTTTCGTGAACTGGATCTGTTCCTCAGACTTTGTAGCCTTTTGTGAGTTGTTCCTGCAGCTTGTGGTTCATTTTTCTGCTTTGAGTTTGGTCAATCGCTTTGTGACATTCAATTTACCATTTCTTTCTGAACTGTAATTTGATTATGAGGTTTACGCCCCTTTTTGTGCAGTTGCCGTCTGATCTCAATTGTTATGAGCTGCTTATGCTTTGCATTATTGGATCTTCCTACTTGATAGGCTCAAAAGTGCCGCAACTTTGACATTCAGTTGGTATTAGTTTGGAGAAAGAGTAAAAATTTACTTGATAGTGGCCATATTTACTTGATGGGTGGCATTTTATTTTGGGCTTTGATCTCGGCAAATCAATTCAGTCCCACTTATTTTTATTCCTTATCTTTCTCGGCCCGTATTTGATAAGAACAGGAAATGCTTGATCCGACACCGATGGCGCGGATTGGTAACGGGAGTAGGATGCGGCTTCGGTTGTGCCACTCCCGGCACTCGATGATGACAATTGTTCTGAGAGTGTCGAACAACTTCTAACATCTTCTGTACTGTCTGTTCTCTTTTGATGTGCAGGTTAGCTGAGGATTCCTGGAGAAGTTCAAATACGAACATGAAGACCTTTAGATACTTTTAGGATTTAGGATAGATGCTTTAATGTAATCCCTTAGGATTTGAGAATTTTAATGTACTTCCTTGTAACAATACTTTGTAAAATATGAAGCAACATCCCCATTCTTGTATGATAGCATTATTTATGAAATAAAATTCTCAAAGTTTTGAATTTATTTATATTCTATTCTTAGTTAAAAAATATAAACAAATGTGAATAAATCCACAAGTATTTAATTCATTAACATAGGCATAAAACATAAACATTTCCAAGTGGTATTTGTGATCCTAATCTCATCATCCGATTAAAATGTTAACCAATTGTTTCATAACCAAACTCATATGGGCACCATGGTCACAACATTTTCAGCGTCAACAGCAAAACTAATCGTAATTAAACTCTACTGACCAAATGCCAAATCTCAATATGATCAGAACTGGTGATTGATAAATGCCTCAAAACCATAACGCATCAAATGCCTCAGAATTTTAATAACAGCCCGTCTTCAAGGAATTGGTAGAATTTGTGTAAAATGACCAAAATACCCCTGGGACCAAATCTCTCTTTGATGTTGGCAAAAAATCATGAAGTTTGACTTTGGTTTGACCACAGTTGACCTCAGTTTGACTTTTTAACTGCGTTGACTGCTTTTGACTTATCTGATCATCTGACTGAGCAAACTTTTGAGAAAAGTCTTGAAACTTGACATGGGGGTTCTTATACACATATAAGATGTTATG
Source organism: Lathyrus sativus (assembly GCA_963859935.3). NCBI lineage: Eukaryota > Viridiplantae > Streptophyta > Magnoliopsida > Fabales > Fabaceae > Lathyrus > Lathyrus sativus. The sequence goes on along the minus strand of OZ012735.1, from coordinate 630,291,269 downwards.
AAGCTCACTTGAAGTCTTGGAAGTCCATTTAGCCTGATTAAAGTCAAAACCCTAGTTTTGGATGCACTGCTTAGGAGGTGCATTGTCTGTGGGAATTGTCAACTCTTCTGACCAATTGTGAACTTTGTGAACCTTGTGAATCTTCATAAGATATCTTGCGATACTCATGGGAGGTATTGTGAAGCTTGTGAACCTTGTGAACATCATGAAGTGGCTTTGTAGACCTCATGACCCTTAGGAAAGCTTTGTAAACATTGTGAATCTTGTGAACCTTGTGAACCTTCAAGAAGCAACCTATGGACTTCATGAACCTCATGAAAGGTATTGAAAGCACTGTGGGACTTGTGAACCTTGTGAACCTTCATAAAGTAGCTTGTGGACTTTATGAACTTCATGAAAGGTTATGCAAGTTGTTGGAGAACTTGTGAACCTTGTGAACCTTCTTAGAACACAAAGTCTTGTATTGTGAGGGCAAATTTTGGGGTGCAACAGCTGCCCCTGTTCAATTTTCTGAAACCTGAGGGGTTAGATTGGTATATTTGCCAGTCGTAACCTGGAAGGTTGAAGGGGATTGAACACAAAAGCCCAAAAATTTGCACTCACCAGTGCACTAGAGTGGTACAGATGGCTAGTTGAATATGATTGAGTGGGCTTAAAGATGCCACTAGGGGGGGAGCAGTTCAAAATATGGGTGTATGATGAAAGCTGTCAGGAGTCTGGAATAATAATGATGTAGCAGCATGTCTTCATGAGGATAGAGCAATCAATAGTGATAACCCTAAAGCAGTCTTGAAGCAATGATATGATTTCAGGAGGATAGAACAATGAATGGCTCTAAAGCAGTCTTGAAATAATAATGTGATATGTCTTCAGGAGGATAGAGCAATCAATAGCTCTAAAGCAGTCTTGAAGTAATGATTTCAGGAGGATAGAGCAATGGATGGCTCTAAAGCAGTCTTGAAATAATAATGTGATATGTCTTCAGGAGGATAGAGCAATCAATAGCTCTAAAGCAGTCTTGAAGTAATGATTTCAGGAGGATAGAGCAATGGATGGCTCTAAAGCAGTCTTGAAATAATTAGATGGCTTCAGGAGGATAGAGCAATGAATAGCTCTAAAGCAGTCTTGAAGTAGTAATATGACCTCATGAGGATAGAGCAATGAATAGCTCTAAAGCAGTCTTGAAGTAATAGGATGATTTCAGGAGGATAGAGCAATCAGTAGCTCTAAAGCAGTCTTGAAGTCATGAGAGGCTATCAGGAGGATAAAATAACCCTGAGGTTACAATAAAGCAGTCCCAAAGTAATAAGAAGCTCATCAGGAGGATAAAGTAACCCTGAGGTTACAATAAAGCAGTCCCAAAGATCATAAGCTTGTTTGTTGGATAATTAACCTGAAAACAAGGTAGCATTCTGTATAACAACATTAGTTTATGATTTATGTATGCATGTATGACATTGTCGCTACTGCGAAAATCGGCGCCGGCTGAACAGAAGAGTCGCCACCGTGCGTTATTTATCCCACGGGAGGGAAAGGAAACGCTCAGAGTAAACCTCGCACAACACGGGAAAGGTATGGTCGTCGCAACCAAAACCTGGATTCGGGAGTCGGTTACGCAAGGGGAAGGTATTAGCACCCCTCACGTCCGTCGTACTCGACGGGATCCACGCTTGTTTTCGGGTATGGATTGTTACTCTATCTAAACTATAGGTCAAGGGTTAAAAAGAAAATAAAATGAAAATAAAAATGACTCGGCAAAGTATCGCACTTTATGCCTACGTATTCCCGTCTGGAACGAGAAATCAGAGTCAACGTAGTTCGCCTACCTACGGGAAAGGAGGGGAAGGTTGCTCGCTAGGATATCGCATCCTATGCCTACGTACTTTCACACGGCATGAAAGATCAGAGCAAACGTAGTTCGGGCCACGTACGACACGAGTCTGTCTTGATTGATTTTATTCCTTCTGAAAAAGGTTTTTCTGATTAACAGTCCCAGCGGACAAAAATGACGCTTTGATGAGTTCACATTCTTTTACGGAAGAAGTGTCTTTTATTGTGTTTGAAATCTTTATGTGTTTTTCTGTTTGTTTTGAGAAAGAAAGAGACAGAACTCTAACCTACGGTTGCGAAGGGAAACAAACTAACCTATTGTTATCATGCATGGGTTGAGACCTAGTGTCTATCATGCTCCTCTCTTGCGCAGAGAGAAACAGAGATCCTACGGGATAGGCAGAAACAGAAACAATATCGGATATATACAGTAAAGCAGTAAAATGCATGAATGCAGCAATACAAGCGAGGCAAGGGAGTCCCACTCAACCTCGAACCTAGAAAACAATAGGCGAAAGTGAACAGGCTTCACTCTCAACCCAGCAGGGTAAACAGCAAACAATACAGTTCAGAAAACCAATCAATACATCAGCAAATGAAATACAACAGCAAAAGAAGCAGCATCAGCAGCTCTGAATCAACATCTGGCTTCAAGCAATCTCCCATCAGCTACAGGCTTCAACAAGCATAAATCTCCATCTTCATGGCCTTCAGGCAAGGGCTTTGACATCAATCTTCAGTCTACAATGGCTTTTCTTCAAGCTCAAACCTCCAGGATGAGGGATTAGTCACAAGAGTGAATTGGGTGTTAAGCAATCAGTTGACTACCAAGGGTGGTGAACAGACTGCTTCTAACACAAGAGACATTTTCTCTCAAGAGTTCTATCTCATAGACACTTTCACCAAGCCTTCCAAAGGAAGGGGGTGAGTGTCTTAGAGAGACTCTGAATCACAGAGAAGAATGGATGCAGACAAGGCAATCCATGTTTGAGAAACAATCATTCTAATCTAGAGCTCTGCCTAGCTCCTAAACCCTAGTCTCCTCAGCATCTGCTAGCAAGAGACTCATCCTCAACTCTGACAGTTGATCTTCATCATTTGAATCTCCAATAGCTTCATCTCCACAAATCTTCAGCTTCCCCAGGGCCCCAGACAAACCCAATACCCAATCAAACAATCAACAATCCCCAGAGGGCACACCACACCAGACAGCAGATATACAGATAGTAATAATATCAGTAGGGGAGTCCTAATTTTTTCTAAGGGATCTAATAGCTACCCATAGCCCATATAGTCCCATAACTAATCTATTCAAACCCTAAGTCCTAAGGGAGAAAATTGAACTTCCTAAGTTGTTACCTAAAAACCCTAGTTTTATTCATGATATTCAAGCATCTATTAATCACCTAAAAGTAACTCCTAAAAATGGGAAATAAAATATTTCTACAAGCTTAACATCTCATCTAAACAATATGAAAAGAATGATCAAAAAATATTAAAGCATGTGAGAGAACAAAAATCATAAAAATAATGCATGAAATGTAACTATTTATTATGCTATTTATTTAGAAAATATGTAAAAAATATGAAATAAAACTAAAAATGAAATTTTATTCTCCTATAATATTCTAGACATTTTAATGAAAACATGGTAAAAAGAATGGATTAAAATGCATTTTTTATGAATTTATTATGGATTTTAGAAGATTGGTAAAATAATGAAATGAAATAAGAAAATAAAAAGAAATGAAATGAAGGAGGGGGTTAGAAGAGAAATTCGCTCAGTTATAAATCCAGAATGGGCCACAATAGGGGGGCGCGCTTAGCATTTCTGGCTTAAGCCCAACCTGAGTTCAGAACTAAAGAGGAATAGAAGCGCCAGGGGGGGTGAGACAAGTAACAAATCCAGGTTGAAAATACATTGGGCCTAATTCTGGGGGTGGAATTAGCACGAGAGCCTGAGGCCCGCCCGTTTCAATTAATGAAACGGTGCGTTTGGCACCCAGCTTCTCCCTCCAAATCTGAAATCAAACGCAGGCCACACGATCACGCCCAGAGTCAAAAGTTCAACTCCAAATGAAGGGCCACGATTGCATCTTCCCCAAATAACCTGCAACTAGGGTTTGAGCTTCCATGAAAGCTCCCATGCACGAGCTACCTTCCTCCTTTCTGTTCTCACTCCACACGCAACGAATCCTCACACCATAAACATGAAATCTGCTCAAAATCTTTCACTCTACAATCCTATGATCTCAATTCCCTTTGAAATTCACCACATCAACAAATTCGATGGAATCAACATTCGGCCTCCATTGAAATACACTGGTATGCATCATCACCAAACTTCCTCAAACCTAGCCTAACTTAAACTACATCTAATGGAGGCTAACCTATGCTATCAAGCCACGATTATAACACCCTAATCTAAGAGATATCAACACCAACAGATTATGGCACCTGCTAATAAACTTCACCAAATCGTTCCAAACTCACCTAAACCAATCTCCTAACCACCTAGATTGCATCTAAACTAACTACATCATGCCAAATTAACTAGATCAAGTAGCTTGAATGAAAACTTACCTTGTAAGAAATCTTGAGAAACAGCTATGGAGAGGGAAGATCTGAGGCTTTTAAGTGTTGAATCTTGATCAATCCTTGATGTATGTGATTCTGTATGCACAAACTTGGAGTTTCCTTGCTTGAATCATGCAATCCACTTGAACTTGTAGTTTTGAGATTCTTGAGAAAAGCACTCGAATATGAATGATTCACACCAAGAACTTGCTTCAATTATGATCTGTGATGATGATGGAATGGAATTGAGTTGATTATGATGAAGATTGATGAAGGTTTTGAGAGAATTGTGATGAAACTCCAATGAAAAAGTGTGATAGATTTTGTGAAATTCTTGGTGCAAATGAGGCCAACCCTTGATCAATGCACATTTCATGAATATATAGACCCCAAATGAACATTCTAGATCCATCTTGCACATTCCCTTGTTTTCAAATTTTGATCCATTTTGATTATGTTTCTTAAATGATAAGCAACCATGGATAACTTCATTTTTTCCTTCTAAACTCAAAAAAGTGTGTGAACCATTGTTCTTAGAATTGTTTTTCCATTCAAAATCATATATTGGAAGTCTCCATTTGGACTTGTAAATCTCCCAAACCATTTTCCAACTTGAAATTATTCACTTTATAAGCCTTTTTAGTTCATATTTTGACCAATTGTGTAACTCCATGCTATGAGCTTCTCCAATAACTTGTGACCTTCTTTCTAGACTTAAAATCCCATTTGGAGCAAGTTTGATGTTGTAAGTTTTTCCATTTGAGGCCTCCTTGTATGAGTTTTGGGTATAGGTTAAAATGACCTGTAATTCACAAATGCCCAAAATACCCTTTGCTTGCCAAGACCATAAGTTGAGTTCCACACATCATATGAAGGCATGCCATACCATTCTAGAAATCTAAGACAATGAGGAACAACTCTTATGTTGACCAAGAATTCATTTGAAATCTCCTTGAGGGGCAAAACTAGCTTGGAAGTCAAGTCACTTTCACAGACAAAAATTCAGACACCCCAGATGACCTGTAACTTGTAAGGACCATAACTTGAGTTCTATAAATCTCCTTGAAGTCTTCCACCACTCAAATTAAAGGTCTTGAGATCCTCTACAAGTTTCATGTTGGCCAAGAAGCCATTTGAAGTTAGCATTTTGACTTATCTTGCTTGGAAATTTGACCTAAACTAGGGGATTTTACAGAGAAACCCTAATTTAGTAACTCCTCTTCTCCTTGATTTCTCTTGAATTCTCCTTGTCATATCTCCATATCATTCTTCATATGTCCAATATTGATCCCCACATCTCTCCAATAGACTTGAATGCCCTCTTAAGTCAGTCAATTGACCTAGGGTTGACCTAGGGTTGACCCAGATGAAACCCTAGTTGACTGTCTTCCACTATAGCTCTTGTGCTTTCATCAATGACTTGCTTTCTTCTCCAAATGACTTTATAAGTCTCTCAAGATGTCTAGATGCTCTCCATGCTTTCATTTCACAGCTCATAACCCTCTTGTTGATCCTCAGATACCCTCAGCTAGGAGATGGACTCAAGGCTTGATCTGCTGAACTCCTTGCTTTCAAATTCTTTCCTGATGACTTGCATGAGATTGAATTGGAATAATAACCTCTTGCTAGGCCTCTAGAGATGAGAATAATGATTGATCTCCTGTTGAATGACATGCTATGCTTATGCTATGCAGATGGTTAGTCTATGTACATGACTCTATATGCAAATGCTAATGATAATGAAACATGAACCAAGTGAATAAGGTTGGGCAAATTTTAGGGTGCAACAGCTGCCCCTATTCAAGCGACTTGGACCCGATTGGGTGAAGAGCCCGGAGCCTTCAGACATTCGCGGTACGAGACGGTTGAATACTAGTGAAACCAGAAATTTGCCAACCGCAGAAATAAACTGCGCTCCTGCTTGAGGAATGACATTCGTCAGCTGAATCTGACTGTTACGATAACCCACTGATCTTGCGCGACCGTGCTGGGGATTGTTTCCATCGTTCTGAAGAGGATTCTGTCATAACAGATTGCTTGCTTGTCCACGTTAGGACTCTGTCTGTCGTCGATACGAAGAAATCTCAACTAAAACTTGTCCACGTTAGGACTCCACTTACTGTCAACCCAGGAAAATCTCGGCAACTCCGCTGGGGATAATTCACCTGCATTTCCGTAAACTGGATCGCCCACGTTAGGAATAACACTCTTCCACGTTAGGAGTCACATCATCCACGTTAGGAGTAACGCTTTTATCTTTCCACGTTAGGAAGCAATCTTCTTTCCACGTTAGGAAACTATATCAATCTGTCCACGTAAGGACTCCAATGCCATTTGACGTGTCCGCGTCAGGACTCCGATCTTTCCACGTAAGGAATTCCACTTTTCTTGAATCTGTCCACGTAAGGACCTCAATTTCTTCCACGTCAGGAATAATCTTCTTCTTTCCACGTTAGGAATCAATCTTGATATGCCCGCGCGAGGACTCAATCTTTCCACATAAGGAATAAACTCGTCTTTCCACGTAAGGAAACCATTTTTCTTCCACGTAAGGGATGCTCTTAATACGTCCACGTAAGGACCCTGATCTTTCCACGTTAGGAATCAATTCTTTCTCAATTTGTCCGCGTCAGGACTCATTTTTCCACGTAAGGAATGCCATCTTAATCTGTCCGCGTGAGGACTCCACTCTTCCACGTTAGGAATCTTCTCTTTTGATACGTCCGCGTAAGGACTACATCGTCCACGTTAGGACCCACTTCTCCATGTTAGGAATAATAATCTCTTTGATTTGTCCACGTAAGGACACTGATCTCGTCTTGATTTGTCCACGTCAGGACTCAGGCGCCTTCGACCTGCTGAGGAAATAATACTTGTCCACGTAAGGACTCACACCTTCGACTCACTGGGGAAGTATCCGTGTCAGGACTTACACTTTGCCAACAACACGAAGAAGGATAAATTTGTCCACGTCAGGATTCTTGTACCTTGTCATCACAAAGAACTACAAACTGGTCCACGTCAGGACGCACATTTCACCATTACGAATAAAGATATCTGCTGAAAACAAAATGATCCACGTCAGAATACCAACACGAAGAGTAACCAATCTTTTTGTCAACGTCATGACCTCCCTTTCTCCAAATTTCGAGAGACCGAATCTATCCACGTCAGGATTAACGCACCTTACCAATCCGGTAAAACAAACCTGTCCACGTTAGGACGCCCACTTCTGAAGAAATCCCGTCATTCTAGGAGTAAATGGTCCACGTCCGGACTTAATTCTTCAATGATCCTTACCTACAAACTGCTCAGCACTGACGTGACAGCGACTTCGAGATGAACTCTACTGGGGATGTCTGAAAACCAACTATCGGACACCTGCTTCGAAATTCTGATTCATGCGACTCGTTGATGACAAACGAACTCTGCTTGGGAATAAGAAGACACTTATCCTGGCCACTCTGGCTGGGGAAAATAAGATACATTTGCATAAATGACTCTGCTGGAGACAAAGAGAGTGTTATCACGATAACTCTGTGGGGGAATACCGCCGAAACTGACATTGTCATTGAATATCTCCTGCCGAGATCTGGACTGTTTGGTGCTTTATTTGAGCAAGAGCTCTCTCCACCTGAACCACTAGAGTACAGAAACTGCTTCAGCAAAATAAATGCTGGAAGGGTAACGCCGACTCGCCGGGGATAGCCTGATGCTACGAAATTATTCCGGCAAAATAAATGCTGGTAGGATGAAGTCGACCCTGCTGGGAAGTTGGGAACTCAAACCACACGTCTTGCTGAAGTAACCCTTGCTGGGGACAATAACTCTGCTGAGGAATAGCAGATGCGCACAGCACAATCGGACTTTCTGCTGGAATGTGAACCGATATCACCAGTATCTCTGACAAAATAAATGACAGGAACCACCATCGACTCTGCTTGGGAGAGTCTTGACCTTCGAATTCTACTGGAAGGAAAGAACACCTGCTGAAAAGAGAACTCCGCTGGGGATGGCTGGATTCTCTTGGGGAAAATTAACTGACTCCGTTTGAGGAAGGGTGCCTGACCCTACGGGGGGGGAGATGAACCTGTCTGAATACAGCCTTACGATCTCAGAATCACTAAACTCTGCTGAGGACGAGTAACTTCCCTGGAGCACGTCCTTTGGATAAGCTATGGCTAGCTGGGGAATTCTATCCTTCTTCAGGAAAAACATGCATGACCTGCGTGGGGATCAAGCTTTTCATTATTGCAATCTTTTGATCATCTTCCTCGTACGGTTATGAAACCTGCGACAACACAAACAAGACACGACAAGCCTATGCAATCAAATCAATTCAGGTTAGTGACGTTACACTCAGTTAATTCAAAGCTTTAACAATTGTTGGCAAGGGCCAGTGATGTTATACTCATGTTAGTTTCATCAAACTTAGGCGTTTTATCATGCGCAAAAACAGTAAAGAACAGGCATCAAGTACTGAATAACACATTTTCATTGATTGGGCCCCTGAATGGGCGGAGTTTTTGTACACGGGATGTAACTCCTGAAAAGAGGAAGCTACACAAAGCAAATATACAAGTATGCAAGTATTCACAAGAAGCATAAATATTGACAAATTAAATTTTGTACACATGTCGGCAACTGGATGGAGATGAACACCACGAACTGATCCTCCCATGACTCGTCCGACTCTTATACTTTCCCGGTATCCGACTTCTGAAGAGGTTGTATTCGATAACTGACTCCTCAAACATATTCTCCCGCACTGATGCTCATTGAATTCGAATTCGGACCGCAGTCATTTGCTTTTCTCATCCCTAACTTTTGCGTGAACCGCCCTTTACGGGTTTTCAGTTCACCGGGATACCCCTTTTTGCCGAAGCCGCCCAGTGTAGGTTTTCAACTTCGCGGGTGTACATTTTTTTTCAATTTTATCCCTAACTTTTGCCCGAACCTTTCATTCTGTTTTTGGTTCGCCAGGATGCCCCATTTTTGCCTGGACTCTCTTTTTTCTGTCCAGCGGGTCTATTTTAAGCAAAGTATTTTTTAACTGCGTCCGAATTCACAGGTGATGCAAAGTCTTCCCCGTCCATGGTGGACAACAATAAAGCTCCTCCTGAAAAGACCTTACTGACAACGTATGGCCCTTCGTAGTTGGGGGTCCACTTGCCCCTGTGATCTGCTTGCGGCGGGAGAATCCTTTTCAGCACAAGGTCGCCCGTCTGAAAGCTTCGCGGAAGTATCTTCTTGTCGTACGCTTTCTTCATTCGTCTTTGGTACAAACGACCGTATGCCAGAGAAGCTAGCCTCTTCTCATCCATCAAACTCAATTGGTTCAATCTGTTCGTTACCCATTCTGCCTCGTCCAGCTGAACGTCTCGCAATACCCTCAGAGAAGGGATCTCAACTTCCAATGGTAATACCGCCTCCATTCCGTATACTAACGAGAACGGAGTTGCCCCGGTTGATGTGCGTACCGTCGTACGATAACCGTGCAAAGCGAAAGGTAGCATTTCATGCCAATCTTTGTACGTTACCACCATTTTCTGGACTATCTTCTTGATATTCTTATTGGCCGCTTCGACAGCGCCATTCATCTTGGGTCGGTAAGGGGAGGAGTTGTGATGTTCGATCTTGAAATTCTGACAGAGCTCCTTCATCATTTTGTTGTTCAGATTAGAACCATTATCCGTGATTATCCGCTCGGGAATCCCATATCGGCAAATGATATCTCTCTTGATGAATCTAGCCACCACTTGCTTCGTTACATTTGCGTAAGACGCTGCTTCCACCCACTTGGTGAAATAATCGATTGCTACGAGGATGAACCGATGCCCGTTAGAAGCCGTCGGCTCAATCTTTCCAATCATATCGATTCCCCACATTGAGAATGGCCATGGAGATGACATCACATTCAGAGGACTCGGAGGTACATGTATTTTGTCAGCATAAATTTGGCACTTGTGGCACTTTCTTGCAAATTTGAAACAATCAGTTTCCATCGTCAGCCAAAAATAACCTGCCCGCAGCAGTTTTCTCGTCATAGCATGCCCACCAGCATGCGTGCCGAATGCGCCTTCGTGAATTTCCTCCATGAGAAGCTTTGCCTCTTTCTCGTCTACACAACGCAACAACACCAAGTCGTGGTTTCTTCTGTACAAGACGCCATCCGGGTTCAAATAGAAATTACCCGCTAATCTCCTGAGAGTCTTCTGATCTTGACTGGATGCCCCAGCCGGATACTCTTTATTCTTCAGGAAATTAAGGATATCAAAATACCACGGTTTGCCACCGGACGCTTCATCAATAGCAAATACATAAGCTGGCCTGTCCAACCGAGAGATAGTGATCTGGGGAGCTTCGTTCCAGAAGTTGACCTTGTACATGGAAGACAAAGTGGCAAGGGCGTCAGCCATTTGATTTTCTGCCCGTGGCACATGATGCAATTCAACTTTGTCGAAGAAAGGCAACAATCTCCTTGCATAATTCATATAATGTATCAAATTGGGCTGCCGTGTCTCCCATTCCCCTTTGATCTGATTCACCACCAGAGCTGAGTCTCCGTATACGTCTAAATGTTTGATTCGCAAATCAATGGCTTCTTCAAGCCCCATTATACAAGCTTCGTATTCGGCCTCATTGTTGGTAACGGCGAAGGTCAATCGGGCAGTAAACGGGATGTGCGACCCGTGTGGCGTAGTGATAATTGCCCCTATCCCGCTACCGTAAGCATTCACAGCTCCATCAAATATCATCTGCCATTTGGACCCCGGCTCTGGTCCTTCGTCTGGTAACGGCTCTTCGCAATCCTTCATCTTGAGATACATGATATCCTCGTCAGGAAAGTCAAATCTCATCGATTGATACTCTTCAATAGGCTGCTCCGCCAGATATTCAGACAACACACTCCCCTTTATCGCCTTTTGCGAGACGTATTGAATATCATATTCAGTCAAGATCATCTGCCACCGGGCAATTCTACCTGACAACGCCTGCTTTTCGAATATATATTTGATTGGATCCATCTTCGAGATGAGCATGGTTGTATGATTCAGCATGTACTGCCTCAAACGCTTGGCGGCCCAGGCTAGCGCGCAGCAAGTTTTCTCCAGCATTGAATATCGAGATTCACAGTCTGTAAATTTCTTACTCAAATAATAGATCGCATGCTCTTTTCTCCCCGTCTCGTCGTGTTGACCGAGAACGCAACCCATGCTTCCCTCAAGAACCGTCAAATACATTATCAAGGGTCTCCCTGCCACTGGGGGTATCAAAATAGGAGGCTCCTGCAAGTACTTCTTTATTTTGTCGAACGCCTTTTGACAATTATCGTTCCACGTTACAGCTTGATCTTTCTTTAGCAACTTGAATAATGGTTCGCACGTAGCAGTCAGGTGAGATATGAACCGAGCAATGTAGTTCAATCTCCCCAAAAACCCGCGCACCTCTTTCTCTGTTTTAGGCGTCGGCATTTCTTGAATCGCTTTTATTTTAGCAGGATCGACCTCTATTCCTCTTTCGCTTACTATGAACCCCAGGAGCTTACCCGATCTCACCCCGAAGGTGCATTTGTTAGGGTTCAGCCTCAGCCTGAACTTCCTAAGCCTTTTAAACAACTTCAACAGATTCACCAGATGCTCTTCCTCCGTCTGGGATTTGGCAATCATATCGTCAACATAAACTTCAATCTCTTTATGCATCATGTCATGAAAGAGAGTTGTCATCGCACGCTGATACGTTGCCCCAGCATTTTTCAAACCAAAGGGCATCACTTTATAGCAAAATGTTCCCCAAGGCGTTATGAAAGTAGTCTTCTCCATATCCTCTGGCGCCATTTTAATTTGATTATAGCCTGAAAAGCCATCCATGAAGGAGAATACGGAGTATTGAGCGGTATTGTCCACTAACACGTCAATGTGAGGAAGTGGAAAATCGTCTTTTGGGCTTGCTTTATTCAAATCTCTGTAATCCACACACATTCGAACCTTGCCATCTTTCTTTGGCACTGGCACGATGTTAGCAACCCATGAGGGATACTTCGTCACAGCCAGGAAACCAGCGTCCCACTGTTTCTGAACCTCCTCTTTGATCTTCATTGCCATATCTGGTCGAGTTCTGCGAAGTTTTTGTTTGACGGGCGGGCAGTCTTCTTTCAGTGGCAGACGATGCACAACCATATCAGTATCGAGCCCTGGCATATCTTGATACGACCAAGCGAATACATCATTATACTCTCGGAGCATTTCAACCAGTTTTCGCTTGATATCACTCTGCAGTGCGGCTCCGATACGAATATTTTTCTCAACCCCTTCCGACCCCAAATTGATAATCTCGATAACCTCGTCGTGAGGCAGAATGGCTCTTTCCTCTTGCTTCACCAACCAAGACAGTTCTTCAGGAACGTCGCTATCTTCGACAACCTCTTCTTCGGTCTGGAATACCGGGTGCTCGAAGTCGGGACGAGTCATAGGTGGCTCAAGGATGTCATCTGAAAATGTTATCCTGCAAAAGAAAGGGTTAAGTGCTTCAAAATGCGTATAAAGCGGATAACCACGTTGCCATTTTATTGAAAAATACAAAACAAGAAAGACAGGGATTACAGTATTTGCACATGAAAAAAAAACGCCATTTATTTAATGATTAGCGAAGCAATGTTTATAACAACACAGCCCTAAGCAAATCCTGATGCCCCGGGCAAGACATCAGATTATTCAACAATTAATAAAGCAAAGCATTACTGTTTAAAAGTCACAGGAACAAGCTCCTGAATAGACCAGTTGCACAGTCCTTGTCCTGGCGTGCTTGGCTGAATCCAGGCATCCATATCACAGTCGCTGTCCCCTTCATCGGATTCTGAAGCAGCATTGACAGATTCATGGCATACTCCACTGGCAGAGATGGTGATTGACTTTCTGAAATGAGGGGCCCCCGCGGAAGGAGTTGATGACGACGGTCGGTACCCCAGTCCGAACCGGTCCATTTTCACCGGAATGTCCAATACTTTGCCCCAGCCTTTGGCTTCTCCTGCCTTCACTAGCGCTTGAGCTTCTTTGTACGATGAGACAGCTATCTCTGGCACTTTGCTTGGCCCGGGACTCTTGTCCTTTATGCGCAAACCTTCGAACGCCTGGCATGGCGTCTCGTGGATCTCCCCGTCGACTTCCACATATTTGAACGAAGAAAGATGGCTGACCAGGATGTCTTCTTCTCCGCACACGGTGACTACACTGTCTCCGACCATATACTTTAACTTCTGATGCAGGGTAGACGTAACTGCCCCTGCACCGTGAATCCAAGGTCTTCCCAGCAAGCAGCTGTACGCAGGCTGTATATCCATGATATAAAACTCCGTTGCAAACACTTCCGGCCCCACTTGCAGAGGCAAGGTAATCGATCCGAAGACTGTTCTCCGCGTGCCGTCAAACGCTCTGACTACCAAATCACTTGGTGTGCACAAAATTCCTCGAACATCCAGCTTCATCATAGCCTTCTTAGGCAACACATTCAAAGACGACCCGGTGTCAACCAATACGTGCGACATTGTCGACCCTCTGCACTCAACAGATACATGTAATGCCATATTATGATCCCTTCCTTTCGGAGTCAAGTCGAAATCCGTAAAGCCCAGACTGTGGCCTGCATTTACGTGTGCCAATACTCCTTCTAGCTGGTTCACGGAGACATCCTGTGGTACAAAAGAAGTGTCCAGGACTTTCAGCAAAGCGTTCCTGTGGGCCTCCGAACACAACAACAATGACAGAATAGATATTTTGGACGGTGTTTGCTGCAGATGCTCCACAATTTTATAATCGCTTTTCCGAATTAAGCGCATGAATTCTTCGACATCCTTAGATGCTGCTTCTTTTTCATTTACTTGAACCGGAACATTCTCCACTGCTTTCCCCTTTCCCTTCGCTAGCCTTTCGGCTTCTACTTCAGGAGATATAAAGATCCTGCCGCTTCTCGTCATGCCTCCCGGGCCAACAACATTATCCACAATCTCCGCTGACTGCTTGTTGACATCGATTTTAATCCCGTCACAATACACCTCTAGCCCATATGACCATGGGACCGCTTTCGTGCTCTCATACGGGATTGGCCCGGCTTTAGTTATAGTAATCGGTGGTCGCTGAGCTGGTGCTGAAATAGTGATCGTCTTCCTAGGAATTGTCACTGTGGCAACATCACTCCGATTATCCACTACTGCCCCTGCCGGCTCATCAGTTGCTGTTCTATCAAACTGCAGTACACCTTCATCAATCAAGGCCTGAATGCCTTTCTTCAGATCCTCACACCCCCCAGACAGGGCCCAACAATCTAAGCAGTACTCATTACAACCCGGGTAAACACCTCCTTGCAACAGTCGGCTTTTTATTTCGCTCAGCGGCGTCTTTAAATCCTCGACATTCATAATCAGATTCAGACCTTCCTCAGTCAGCACGGCATTCGCCCCATGATTAGGCATGGGTTTCTGGACTATATTCGCACCGGTCGTTCCGAAGTTGATAGACTTGTTGTCCAAGAGATCCTGCACAACGTGCTTAAAAGCGTGACAACCTTCTATATCATGGCCCGGGGCCCCAGAATGAAACTCGCAGCGCCTATTTGCATCATAGCCGAACGGGGGAGTTCCCGTTATTGGTGCCAAGGTTCTTTTTTCTACCAGGTTCAATCCCAACAAGGTCTGCAATAAATCAGCATAGTTAGAGGGAGGCTTCTCGAACACCCTTCTCGGCTTATTACCCTGGAATCTTCTCTGAGCTTGCTGTGCCCCCTGCTGAGGCTGCTGCTGCTGTGGCATTGGCTGCTGCTGAACCGGTTGTTGTTGCTGGATTGGTTGTTGCTGATAAGGGATAGTGACACTCGACACTTGCTGCTGTTGACGATATTGATTTCTTCCCCTGCCTCGGCCTCGGCCTCGGCCTCCAAATACAGCACTAGCTTCGCCCTGACGGCGCCCACCATAAGCTTTCCTATTACTGCCAGATGCAGCTGACTCGTCAACTTGGAACTTTCCTTGCTTAATGTTCCGCTCAATCTTTTCCCCCATCAAGATCAGGTCTGAAAAACTAGCCAAAGACGTATGAAACAGCATATCATGAAACAGCCCGGTGAATGTGCCGACAAACATATCGTTCATTTCTTTATCTTCCACAGGAGGACGAACTCTGGCAGCCATATCGCGCCACCTTTGCGCGTATTCTTTAAAACTCTCCCCCTTCTTCTGCGAAAGCCCGGCCAACTGGACCCGATTGGGTGCCAGGTCACTGTTATATTTGTAATGGGCTACGAACGCCTCCGCTAATTGCTTCCAAGTCTTGATATCAGTGGGCTCCAACCCCATGTACCACTCTAAGGAAGGACCCGATAGGCTATCCTGAAAGAAATGCATGAGCATTCTTTCGTCAGTGGAGTATGCAGACATTTTTCTGTAATAAGCTCGTACATGAACCTTCGGACATGTATCTCCTTTGTACTTATCGAACGCAGGCGCTTTGAACTTGATCGGCACCCTCAGCCCAGGTACCAAGCCCATTGTTGCCATGTCCAGACCCACAGCACTCTGGTTTAGGACTCCCTTCATTTGCTCTTCCAGCATTCTAATCTTTTGAGAATCATCCATCGGCCCTTCAAAGCCTCCTCCAGAGAAGGCGTCCTCCTGCTGATCCTCTTGCCACATACCGTTTCCAGCCCCGTATCCATCATACGCATTATTACGTCCAGCTCTGACTTGATTCATCCCTGGAACTCGGCCTCTGTTGCCGTACCCTTGAACACCTCCAACAGTACCTCCAGCCATAAAACCAGCACCGTTTCCGTTTCCAAAACCTCCGTAGCCCTGATTGACCATACCATAACCATCTTGCCCAAAGCCTTGAGCATTAAAGCCATACTTGCCAGTGTTGTCGAATCCCTGATCGTTGAATCCGAACCCAGCGTTGACAAAGCCATTGCCTCCGAGATTATCTCCCACATTGACATCACCCAGCCCAGCGTTGTGGACAGCAGTTTCATTTCCAACTCCGACGTTACCATTCACAGCAGTGGTAGCGTTGTTGACGTTAGCAGCATTCACATTGACGACAGGCGGAGCCACTGGCGTTGGAGTGCCATCTCCATGAGCAGTATCAACCCGGACAGACTGATGATCTTCGTTACCATGACCTGCGTTGCGAGCCAACAGAGGCTGGACCATGGCCTGCAAGTTCTCTTGCCCTTTTGCTATAGCCTCCATGGTTTGCATGAAGAGGGCGAGCTTCTCGCGTACATCCTGCATCTCGTTCTGAATCTGGTCCATGACTTTCCGACAGTTGGATCGTGTAGAATAGCGGTGCGGATGTTGATCTGGAATCCTGTTAAGTACCTGAATCAAAGCAGGAGATAAGACACCATTCAAAGATTACCTGTTATGCAAGATGAATATGAATGCAATGCAATGTGTCTGTGCATTAGGGAAGTTCATTCCCCCAGTTCTAGTGCGAAGATGCCGGTGCGGTGACAGTGTTGACAATAAGAATATCGGAGCTGAATCATAGAAAGCCTTATATATTGCAGAGAGAATCAATAAGCCCAGGGTACAATATCACTGAGAGTACAAAGATGGCATGACCTCAACCAACAATCCTGGTGATGGTCAGCACTATGCAAATAAAGCATACAAATAATGGAATGATCATATCCTCCCAAAAGTCTGGTACTCCTCTATCAACTTCTTGGTCTCCGGATGGCTTGGTCGATCGAGCAGCCCTTCAACAAGCAGGTTTCTCCTCTTAAGGACACGGCGTACGTCTTCAGCAGTTTCTTCCCATGTTGCTTCTCCGAAGCAATCTTCTAGCTTTCGCTTCTGAGAGACCGCTTCATCTCTGGATTTGATTGCCTTGTTCAGTGCATGCTGGACACTATACCGGTTCATCACTTCTTCCTCACACCTCTTGATGCTAGACTTCAACTTCTCCTCGAGGTCGGAAATTTGCTGCTTCAGCTTATCTTCCCTCTTCTTGTTGTTAGTGAGTGTAGCATTCCAAGTCTTATTGCAAGAAGATATCTCTCGGTGTGCCGCGTCGAGCGCTTTCTTTTTGGCTTCCAGCATGTCATGGGAACTTCTGAACTCTTGCCCCAGACGTTCGCGCTTTTTCTTTTCCTCGGTCAACTCAGCTCCTAACCTGTTTACCAGCTCAATCTGTTGTTGGAAAGCATATACAGCCTTGTTTTTCTCACTGCGTGCCTGGGCTAGCTCTTGCTCTAACCCTTCGTTAATCTTCATCAAGGCTTCTTTCTCCTTCACAACCTGTTCATATGCTTCTCTAGAAACAGTAGTCGGTTCTTCTACCGGAATAGGATCAAGAATTGGTGCTTCTGGAAACGGCATCTTCAACTGACTAGCCCTCTCCTGAATCCAAGCTCTATAAGGTGCATAGGCTTGACAGTCATTCTTTCCTAACAACGGCTTCCCTTTGCGGTTAATACGCGTCCAGGCATGTCGCAACCTGGCTAACAACTCCCCCTTCACGTCACCGGTGAAGTACAGAGATTCCTGTACTTCTTCCTCTTGAGGTGGATTCTTCAGCGCATATCCGAACTGGCGAATGAATAGAGAAGGGTTGTAATTGATACACCCTTTCCTTCCTATCAATGGCACATTAGGGTACCCCGAACAGCTAAAGATGAGCTCAGATCCCAACAGATCTCTATCAAACCACTCCATATCTTCCGACGATAACCTCATCAAACGCTCCGGCCAACCAACTGGAACTGTAGTCTCTGCAGCAGATCCTCTCTTAGGAAGATGACTCTCAAACCACATACTCAACAAGGGCACACACAGATGAACATTCTTCCCTCTTCCCTTCTCATTCTTGTAGTGCAGTGAATGGTAGAGATCTCCGAGTAAGGTAGGTACAGGATTACCAGCGGCGAACAAGTAGAAGGCGTCGAAGTCCACAAAATCCGGTATATTGGGGAATAGTATTATGCCATAAATGCACAAGGCCAACACAGCATTGAAAGCAACCCAGCACCCGCTCTTGGCGTACTCTTGGGCTTTGCCAACTAAGAACTGAAATGAGAAGCCTGGAACTCCACGGGAAATAGTAGTCACAAGTTCAGAAGCATCAATATGCAAGGCTTTTGCTAAATCCTCTGGCTTGGGCTTGACGTCATAATGAATGAACGGAACCTGGTTCTGCACGGGCAGCTCAACATACTCAGCGTATTCCTCCAAGGTTGGTCCCATAATAAAGTCAGAGAACGTGAAACACCTCAAAGCAGGGTCGTAGAATTGCATCAAAGCATACAGCCCATCTAACTCTACCTCTGTAGGTTTACACACCAATCTCAGTAGTCTACCATAGCTCATCCGGAAACTCCTACGAACACCCTCATCAGCAAGAGAGATCAACCCCAGTAAAGGAACAATATCAGGAGTAGGCAATTTGTAAGCAACCGTTCTCCTTAAGCTAGTCATGATCAAACACTCAGAAGTCTGGGCACTAGAACTAGGGAAATGCAAATGCACCTGCAGCACAGACACACGTTAGTGAAATGCAAATGATAATGGATATGCAAGGATGCAATGCAAGTAACATTCAACAGGGACCAAAGCTGCAACTGCATAGCCTAAACCCAATCAAGAAAGGTCTCAGATAGACCGTCCAGAAGTCATCAAACCCTGGTCTCAGATAGACCTAAAATAGAACTCCAACACTGGTCTCTGACAGACCTCAAACCATAACTCCAACTGGTCTCTGATAGACCTCAAATCACATCCATAATTGGTCTCTGACAGACCTCAAAACACCTCTCAAATGGTCTCTGACAGACCTCAGAATACATCTCCAAATGGTCTCTGACAGACCTCAGAATAAATCTCCACATGGTCTCTGACAGACCTCAGAATAAATCTCCACATGGTCTCTGGCAGACCTCATAACTCTCCATAAATAACCCGGATCTCTGATCAAGAAATAACCGGTAATCTGGAGGTCTAGTTACCTGCATAACCCTGAATCCCCTCACAGGTGGGTGGCCCTATAACTGGCCCAAGGTACGGCATCCTATGCGGTCGTCGGCGTCACAGACTTTCAGGGTTAATGATACGATTCCCAGAAGGAGTGGCATCATCAATTCCTGAAGAGGCCTCACTCAGCCAACTTCCAAATGATCGGTCCCCAGAGTCGACAATCCAACTAACCAGCAACCCACGCCAACCAAAGGAAGGGGCAGGAGGCCAACCAGAGGAACCTCGTCTGAGTGTAGATTTCATGGGACACCAAAGCAAGCAAAGCAAGCGGGCGCCCACTAATTTCTACTCTAATTCTAGGTGCACTCAAGCCCAGGTCCGGCTTATCTCTCAATATCAGAACACCCGTCACACCCCAGATACAGCAATAATAAACAATATATATAAAGCTGAAAAATACAGGGTTAGAAATATACAATAACTCCATGCAAAATCCTCGACGGGAAAACAAGCGCTAGGATTGACTCTCTCAAGGGACGTTGGATCCCAAATGCATAAGAACCATCGCAGTCCTTAGCAGCCAGGGGACGTTGGGTCCCCAGCAGAGTCGCCAGCTGGCGCTACTGCGAAAATCGGCGCCGGCTGAACAGAAGAGTCGCCACCGTGCGTTATTTATCCCACGGGAGGGAAAGGAAACGCTCAGAGTAAACCTCGCACAACACGGGAAAGGTATGGTCGTCGCAACCAAAACCTGGATTCGGGAGTCGGTTACGCAAGGGGAAGGTATTAGCACCCCTCACGTCCGTCGTACTCGACGGGATCCACGCTTGTTTTCGGGTATGGATTGTTACTCTATCTAAACTATAGGTCAAGGGTTAAAAAGAAAATAAAATGAAAATAAAAATGACTCGGCAAAGTATCGCACTTTATGCCTACGTATTCCCGTCTGGAACGAGAAATCAGAGTCAACGTAGTTCGCCTACCTACGGGAAAGGAGGGGAAGGTTGCTCGCTAGGATATCGCATCCTATGCCTACGTACTTTCACACGGCATGAAAGATCAGAGCAAACGTAGTTCGGGCCACGTACGACACGAGTCTGTCTTGATTGATTTTATTCCTTCTGAAAAAGGTTTTTCTGATTAACAGTCCCAGCGGACAAAAATGACGCTTTGATGAGTTCACATTCTTTTACGGAAGAAGTGTCTTTTATTGTGTTTGAAATCTTTATGTGTTTTTCTGTTTGTTTTGAGAAAGAAAGAGACAGAACTCTAACCTACGGTTGCGAAGGGAAACAAACTAACCTATTGTTATCATGCATGGGTTGAGACCTAGTGTCTATCATGCTCCTCTCTTGCGCAGAGAGAAACAGAGATCCTACGGGATAGGCAGAAACAGAAACAATATCGGATATATACAGTAAAGCAGTAAAATGCATGAATGCAGCAATACAAGCGAGGCAAGGGAGTCCCACTCAACCTCGAACCTAGAAAACAATAGGCGAAAGTGAACAGGCTTCACTCTCAACCCAGCAGGGTAAACAGCAAACAATACAGTTCAGAAAACCAATCAATACATCAGCAAATGAAATACAACAGCAAAAGAAGCAGCATCAGCAGCTCTGAATCAACATCTGGCTTCAAGCAATCTCCCATCAGCTACAGGCTTCAACAAGCATAAATCTCCATCTTCATGGCCTTCAGGCAAGGGCTTTGACATCAATCTTCAGTCTACAATGGCTTTTCTTCAAGCTCAAACCTCCAGGATGAGGGATTAGTCACAAGAGTGAATTGGGTGTTAAGCAATCAGTTGACTACCAAGGGTGGTGAACAGACTGCTTCTAACACAAGAGACATTTTCTCTCAAGAGTTCTATCTCATAGACACTTTCACCAAGCCTTCCAAAGGAAGGGGGTGAGTGTCTTAGAGAGACTCTGAATCACAGAGAAGAATGGATGCAGACAAGGCAATCCATGTTTGAGAAACAATCATTCTAATCTAGAGCTCTGCCTAGCTCCTAAACCCTAGTCTCCTCAGCATCTGCTAGCAAGAGACTCATCCTCAACTCTGACAGTTGATCTTCATCATTTGAATCTCCAATAGCTTCATCTCCACAAATCTTCAGCTTCCCCAGGGCCCCAGACAAACCCAATACCCAATCAAACAATCAACAATCCCCAGAGGGCACACCACACCAGACAGCAGATATACAGATAGTAATAATATCAGTAGGGGAGTCCTAATTTTTTCTAAGGGATCTAATAGCTACCCATAGCCCATATAGTCCCATAACTAATCTATTCAAACCCTAAGTCCTAAGGGAGAAAATTGAACTTCCTAAGTTGTTACCTAAAAACCCTAGTTTTATTCATGATATTCAAGCATCTATTAATCACCTAAAAGTAACTCCTAAAAATGGGAAATAAAATATTTCTACAAGCTTAACATCTCATCTAAACAATATGAAAAGAATGATCAAAAAATATTAAAGCATGTGAGAGAACAAAAATCATAAAAATAATGCATGAAATGTAACTATTTATTATGCTATTTATTTAGAAAATATGTAAAAAATATGAAATAAAACTAAAAATGAAATTTTATTCTCCTATAATATTCTAGACATTTTAATGAAAACATGGTAAAAAGAATGGATTAAAATGCATTTTTTATGAATTTATTATGGATTTTAGAAGATTGGTAAAATAATGAAATGAAATAAGAAAATAAAAAGAAATGAAATGAAGGAGGGGGTTAGAAGAGAAATTCGCTCAGTTATAAATCCAGAATGGGCCACAATAGGGGGGCGCGCTTAGCATTTCTGGCTTAAGCCCAACCTGAGTTCAGAACTAAAGAGGAATAGAAGCGCCAGGGGGGGTGAGACAAGTAACAAATCCAGGTTGAAAATACATTGGGCCTAATTCTGGGGGTGGAATTAGCACGAGAGCCTGAGGCCCGCCCGTTTCAATTAATGAAACGGTGCGTTTGGCACCCAGCTTCTCCCTCCAAATCTGAAATCAAACGCAGGCCACACGATCACGCCCAGAGTCAAAAGTTCAACTCCAAATGAAGGGCCACGATTGCATCTTCCCCAAATAACCTGCAACTAGGGTTTGAGCTTCCATGAAAGCTCCCATGCACGAGCTACCTTCCTCCTTTCTGTTCTCACTCCACACGCAACGAATCCTCACACCATAAACATGAAATCTGCTCAAAATCTTTCACTCTACAATCCTATGATCTCAATTCCCTTTGAAATTCACCACATCAACAAATTCGATGGAATCAACATTCGGCCTCCATTGAAATACACTGGTATGCATCATCACCAAACTTCCTCAAACCTAGCCTAACTTAAACTACATCTAATGGAGGCTAACCTATGCTATCAAGCCACGATTATAACACCCTAATCTAAGAGATATCAACACCAACAGATTATGGCACCTGCTAATAAACTTCACCAAATCGTTCCAAACTCACCTAAACCAATCTCCTAACCACCTAGATTGCATCTAAACTAACTACATCATGCCAAATTAACTAGATCAAGTAGCTTGAATGAAAACTTACCTTGTAAGAAATCTTGAGAAACAGCTATGGAGAGGGAAGATCTGAGGCTTTTAAGTGTTGAATCTTGATCAATCCTTGATGTATGTGATTCTGTATGCACAAACTTGGAGTTTCCTTGCTTGAATCATGCAATCCACTTGAACTTGTAGTTTTGAGATTCTTGAGAAAAGCACTCGAATATGAATGATTCACACCAAGAACTTGCTTCAATTATGATCTGTGATGATGATGGAATGGAATTGAGTTGATTATGATGAAGATTGATGAAGGTTTTGAGAGAATTGTGATGAAACTCCAATGAAAAAGTGTGATAGATTTTGTGAAATTCTTGGTGCAAATGAGGCCAACCCTTGATCAATGCACATTTCATGAATATATAGACCCCAAATGAACATTCTAGATCCATCTTGCACATTCCCTTGTTTTCAAATTTTGATCCATTTTGATTATGTTTCTTAAATGATAAGCAACCATGGATAACTTCATTTTTTCCTTCTAAACTCAAAAAAGTGTGTGAACCATTGTTCTTAGAATTGTTTTTCCATTCAAAATCATATATTGGAAGTCTCCATTTGGACTTGTAAATCTCCCAAACCATTTTCCAACTTGAAATTATTCACTTTATAAGCCTTTTTAGTTCATATTTTGACCAATTGTGTAACTCCATGCTATGAGCTTCTCCAATAACTTGTGACCTTCTTTCTAGACTTAAAATCCCATTTGGAGCAAGTTTGATGTTGTAAGTTTTTCCATTTGAGGCCTCCTTGTATGAGTTTTGGGTATAGGTTAAAATGACCTGTAATTCACAAATGCCCAAAATACCCTTTGCTTGCCAAGACCATAAGTTGAGTTCCACACATCATATGAAGGCATGCCATACCATTCTAGAAAGCTAAGACAATGAGGAACAACTCTTATGTTGACCAAGAATTCATTTGAAATCTCCTTGAGGGGCAAAACTAGCTTGGAAGTCAAGTCACTTTCACAGACAAAAATTCAGACACCCCAGATGACCTGTAACTTGTAAGGACCATAACTTGAGTTCTATAAATCTCCTTGAAGTCTTCCACCACTCAAATTAAAGGTCTTGAGATCCTCTACAAGTTTCATGTTGGCCAAGAAGCCATTTGAAGTTAGCATTTTGACTTATCTTGCTTGGAAATTTGACCTAAACTAGGGGATTTTACAGAGAAACCCTAATTTAGTAACTCCTCTTCTCCTTGATTTCTCTTGAATTCTCCTTGTCATATCTCCATATCATTCTTCATATGTCCAATATTGATCCCCACATCTCTCCAATAGACTTGAATGCCCTCTTAAGTCAGTCAATTGACCTAGGGTTGACCTAGGGTTGACCCAGATGAAACCCTAGTTGACTGTCTTCCACTATAGCTCTTGTGCTTTCATCAATGACTTGCTTTCTTCTCCAAATGACTTTATAAGTCTCTCAAGATGTCTAGATGCTCTCCATGCTTTCATTTCACAGCTCATAACCCTCTTGTTGATCCTCAGATACCCTCAGCTAGGAGATGGACTCAAGGCTTGATCTGCTGAACTCCTTGCTTTCAAATTCTTTCCTGATGACTTGCATGAGATTGAATTGGAATAATAACCTCTTGCTAGGCCTCTAGAGATGAGAATAATGATTGATCTCCTGTTGAATGACATGCTATGCTTATGCTATGCAGATGGTTAGTCTATGTACATGACTCTATATGCAAATGCTAATGATAATGAAACATGAACCAAGTGAATAAGGTTGGGCAAATTTTAGGGTGCAACAGACATGATGCACTTAGGTAATGTACTATAGACATATATGTTATGGTATGATGTAAATGATGTATGTATGATATGACACTGCTGGAAGTGTCTGGATATCCTTGTATAACAACTGCTGGCCAAGGAAAATAAATCCCGATTCGTTGTTGAAGAATATATAACC
Source organism: Lathyrus sativus (assembly GCA_963859935.3). Classification (NCBI taxonomy): domain Eukaryota; kingdom Viridiplantae; phylum Streptophyta; class Magnoliopsida; order Fabales; family Fabaceae; genus Lathyrus; species Lathyrus sativus. Next base: position 630,266,385 of record OZ012735.1, on the reverse strand, counting down.
CTCCGTCTGCTGGGGATAACAAGGTATAGATAACCTCCCGTTGTTGGGGATAGTAGGGTATAGATAACCTTCGTTTTCGTTTGATAGTAGGATAAGTATAACATCCCGTCTTCGTTCATCGTGCCCTTATTGGAAAGTAATTTCCCGTATATCCGTATGAGGATAAAAGAGATGGATATAAATTCCAGGGGAGATTAGACTTTGTGAAAATGGATTAGTCCTACTGATGGTTTGTAACTGTCTTGTAAAGATGAACCGGCGAAGCTTCGTTGAAATCCTTCCCTCGTTCGTCCTTAGTAAATACTATTACTGCATTTTCATGCATTTCTGGTAAACATCAATCATATTAAAAGCATACATGCATTTTTGGTAAACATCAATCATATTCAAAGGCATACATACATTCAAACACAACCAATGGACGTTTCGCTTATGTAAATAGGGTAAAAGTAAATCTGGATTCAAAAGATGGAATTTATTTATATCAAAAGTGACCCATACACGGGTAAGTTTGTACAAGGAGACATAAACCCTAGTAAGAGAATTTTGTCATGAAGTTTTACAAAAAGAATCAGCTATGTGGGAAATAATCCTATTGAGTTTCAATTCTACTATTGCCACTCAAGTATCTCATCTTCTTGCTGTTGAGACGGAAACGATTGGATTGAGCTTTATCTGTTTGAGCTTGAGTAAGTAGTACAACTGGTTGCAGTTTCATGAGTGATCCAAACGAGACATAGTCATACGCTTTAATCCCTAACTTTTGCCTGGATTGCCCTTTCAGGTTTTCAATCCACCGGGATACCCTTTTTTGCCCAAGCCGCCTTTTCAGGTTTTCGACTTGCCGGGTGTATATCTTTTTATATATATATATATCCCTAATTTTTGCCCAAACCCTTTTGATTTGCCGGGATGCCCTTATTTTTGCCTAGGCCTGTCAACCTAGCGGGTCTCTTTTTATGCGTAGTATTTTTTAACTATGTCTGCGTTTACAGGTTGTGGGAAGTCTTCACCATCCATTGTAGTCAGTATCATGGCACCTCCTGAGAACACTGTTTTGACTACAAATTGTCCCTCATATGTTGGAGTCCACTTGCCCCTAGGATCACCCTGTGGTAATATGATACGCTTGATTACCAAGTCACCAGCCTGATATACCTTTGGCTTAACCTTCTTGTCAAAAGCTTTGATCATCCGTTTCTGGTACATCTGGCCATGACAAACTGCTGCTAACCTTTTCTCATCAATCAAATTTATCTGGTCAAGTCGAGTCTGAATCCACTCATCTTCATCCAAGCCTGCATCCTTCATAATTCTCAAGGAGGGGATCTGAACTTCAATAGGCAGAACTGCTTCCATACCATAGACTAAGGAGAATGGGGTTGCCCCTGTTGAAGTACGTATTGTAGTACGATAGCCATGCAGAGCAAATGGTAACATCTCGTGCCAATCCTTGTAAGTAATAGTCATCTTCTGTACAATCTTCTTAATGTTCTTATTAGCAGCTTCAACTGCCCCATTCATCTTTGGACGATACGGAGAAGAGTTGTGATGCTTAATCTTGAACTGCGTACAGAGATCAGTAATCATAGTGTTGTTCAGATTAGAGCCATTGTCAGTGATAATCCTTTCAGGGATACCATACCTACATATGAGATTATTCTTAATGAACCGAGCCACCACATTCTTAGTCACAGATGCAAATGAAGCTGCCTCTACCCACTTCGTGAAGTAATCAATAGCAACCAGGATGAAACGATGCCCATTAGAAGCAGTAGGCTTGATCTCACCAATCATATCAATGCCCCACATGGCAAAGGGCCAAGGAGCAGTCAACACATTCAATGGAGATGGAGGTACATGTACTTTATCAGCATAGATTTGACATTTGTGACATGTTCTGGAGTGTTGATAGCAATCAGCTTCCATGGTAGACCAATAGTAACCTGCTCTCAAAATCTTCTTTGCCATGGTATGACCACTAGAATGAGTGCCAAAGGTCCCATCATGCATCTCTTCCATAATTTCTGTAGCTTCCTTCTTATCCACACAACGAAGCATAGTTGAATCATGATTACGCTTATACAGAATGCCATTACTCAGAAAGAACTTAGCAGAAAACCTTCTCAGGAACTTCCTATCTTTGACAGATGCCCCTTCAGGGAACTCCTGAGCTTCAAGATAGTTTTTCACTTCATAGAACCAAGGCTTCTCCTCTGCCCCTTCAGTGTCAATCTCATTGCAGTATGCAGGCTTCTCAAATCTATCAATGGTAATCTTGGGAGCTTCATCATCCCAGCTGATCTCAAACATAGATGCCATGGTGGCCAATGCGTCTGCCAACTGATTCTCTCTTCGTGGAATATGTCCAAAAGTAATCTCTTTGAAATGTGGGATCAAAGACAACACATGTTCTCTGTAAGGAATGAGATTATCATGCTTTGTATCCCAATCTCCTTTAATCTGACTTACTACCAGAGCTGAATCTCTATACACCTCAAGGAACTGAATCTTCATATCAATAGCAACTTGCATACCCATGATACATGCCTCATACTCAGCCATGTTATTGGTACAATAGAAACAAAGTCTGGCAGTAATCGGGGTATGACAACCTTCAGGGGAACTAATCACAACACCGACACCATTACCATGTGCATTGGAGGCACCATCAAAAACCATAGTCCATCGGGATCCTTGTTCAGGTCCGTCATATTGTCCAGGTTCTTTGGTAACAGACATAATGTCTTCATCAGGGAACTCAAAATTCATTGACTGGTAATCATCTACTGCTTGATGAGCCAAATGATCAGCAACAACACTCCCCTTAATGGCCTTCTGAGTAGTATACTGTATATCATATTCCGTCAAGATCATTTGCCATCTTGCAATTCTTCCGGAGAGAGCAGGTTTCTCAAATATGTACTTGATTGGATCCATCTTCGAAATCAACAAGGTAGTATGGGTCAACATATACTGTCTTAGTCGGCGAGCAGCCCATGCCAAAGCGCAGCAAGTTTTCTCGAGCAGTGAGTATCTTGTTTCACAGTCGGTAAACTTTTTGCTAAGGTAGTATATTGCCTGCTCTTTTCGACCAGACTCGTCATGTTGCCCCAATACACACCCCATTGAGTTGTCTAATACTGTTAAATACATAATCAAGGGTCTTTCATCAACTGGTGGCATTAAAATTGGAGGTTCTAGCAAATATCTCTTGATTTCATCAAAGGCAGTCTGACACTCATCATTCCATTCCATCATCTGATCTTTCTTCAACAACTTGAAGATTGGCTCACAGATGGTAGTTAATTGGGAAATAAATCTTGCAATGTAGTTCAATCGTCCCAAGAAACCTCTAACCTCCTTCTCAGTACGGGGAGCTGGCATCTCTCGTATAGATTTCACTTTTGCAGGATCCACTTCAATACCTTTTCCACTGACAATGAAACCCAGGAGCTTTCCAGATCTAACTCCAAAAGTACACTTGTTTGGATTTAATCTCAACCTGTATTTCTTCAACCTCTCAAACAACTTGTGCAGATGATCAAGATGTTGTTCTTCATTCTGAGACCTGGCTATCATATCATCCACATATACCTCTATCTCACGATGAATCATATCATGAAACAAAGCTACCATAGCACGCTGATATGTTGCCCCTGCATTCTTCAAACCAAATGGCATTACCTTATAGCAAAAGGTGCCCCACTGTGTCACAAATGTAGTCTTCTCCATATCTTCAGGTGCCATCTTGATTTGATTGTAACCAGAGAAACCATCCATAAAAGAGAATACCTTATGCTGAGCAGTGTTGTCTACCAGGATATCAATATGAGGAAGTGGAAAGTCATCTTTAGGGCTAGCCTTGTTCAGATCTTTGTAGTCTACACACATACGTACCTTACCATCTTTCTTAGGAACTGGTACCACATTTGCAACCCACTGAGGATAAGAAGTTACGGCCAAGAACCCTGCATTGAACTGTTTCATTACCTCTGCTTTGATCTTTTCCGACATTTCAGGACGCATACGACGAACCTTCTGCTTCTTTGGACGACAATCTTCTTTCACTGGCAAACGGTGAACCACAATGTCTGTATCCAACCCTGGCATATCTTCATAAGACCAAGCAAAGATCTCCACATAGTCACGTAGCATCTGAATCAATCTGCTCTTGACACTGTCCTCTAAATCAGCCCCTATTTTGACCTCTTTTCTGTTTTCTTCAGTTCCCAGATTCACAACTTCGACTGGCTCTTCATGTGGCTGTATAGCTTTCTCTTCTTGTTGTAACAACCTAGCAAGCTCTACAGGTATTTCACAATCGTCCTCGTTTCCGTCTTCAGTTTGATAGATCGGATTCTCGAAATTGTAATTGGCAATAGTAGAACTGTTATCAACTGGATCCAGAGTGGATGAGGATCTGCATTTTAGTGACGTGGGTGTGTGTAAGAACACATAGCTGATAAAGCAAACATAAAAGAAAAAGAAAGACAAGGAACACAATATTTACTAAAACGAAACGTCCACTGATTTTATTGAATGATGTATGCAAATGAAATGACAACCCGTAACAAGCACACCATTGTGCCCCGGGTAAGGCACATGGCTTGAAAGTTTTAATTGTTCCAGAAATTACAAATTTAAAAACATAACACAGTAATAGTATTTACTCCTGACTAAAGGAGATAGGGATAACATCTTCAGCTTTCCAATTATTGAGTCCAGCACCCACAGTAGGAAAAATCCATGCCTCCAAGTTGTAGTCTTCATCTTGATCTCCCACAGCATTGATAACCCCTTGATTGGTGATACGAACAGCACGGGCACGACGAACAGCCTTCTGGGACTCTGCAGTGAAACCCAAACCAAACTTGTCAGACTTGTATGGAATATCAGGAAGCTGACCCCAAATAGTACAACCACCTTCTTCCACCATAGCTTTTGCATCATTGAGGGAGGCCATTGCCATTGTTGGAGGGTTTCTGATGACCACAGGAACCTTCTTCACAGCAGGAGGAGTCACACAATCCTTAACAGCCCAGGGAACCACTTCAAATGACTGACATGGAGTTTCAATGTATTCACCTTCTACTTCCAGATACTTGAAAGTGTTTACATGGCTGACAAAGTATTCTTCCTCTCCAAAGACAGTAACAACTTTTCCATTCACCGGATATCTCAACTTTTGATGTAATGTGGAGGTCACCGCACCTGCCCCATGGATCCAGGGACGACCAAGTAGACATGAGTACGAAGGACGAATATCCATCACATAGAATGTAGCAGTAAACACCTGAGAGCCAACCTTGATTGGAAGATCAATTTCCCCATGCACTACTCTTCTAGAACCATCAAAAGCCTTTACCACAATATTACTGGGCTTCAATACCGTATCTTCAGGACTCAGCTTGTTCAGGACTTCCTTAGGCAACACATTCAGAGAGGAACCATTGTCTATCAGCACATGAGACAGGGTAGTGCCCCTGCATTCAATTGAAATATGCAAGGCCCTGTTATGATCCCTCTTGGCAGGGGTCAAGTCAGCATCAGAAAATCCTAACCCGTTGTCATAGGTCAGGTGAGCAACACAATTCTCAAACTGGTCCACAGAAATTGCACTGGGTACATGAGCCATCTTTAGAAACTTGATCAATGACTTGGCATGAGCCTCAGAACATAATAACAGGGAGAGCATAGAAATCTTTGAGGGAGTATGCCCCAGCTGATCAACAATATCATAATCACTCTTGCGAATGATTTTCAATACTTCTTCCATCTGCTTAGAGAGGTCATCAGCAGCTGGCACATCAGTAGATACAGGCTCAATAACAGGACCCTTGCCCCGAGCATCAGTGGTGGAAGTAACAGCAGGGGTAACTGCACTCTTAGAAGCAACTGGAGGAGAGAAGACTCTTCCACTACGAGTGATCTTGCTAGATCCAGCAATATTATCAATGTCAACAGGCATATCAGGTAAAGGCTCCTGCTTGACACCATGGATGTAAACATCAGACCCATAGTGCCAAGGCACAGCTTTGTCAGATGTATAAGGAATAGGACCAGGAGTGGTAATGATCAGAGGAGCTACTCTGGCTTCAGCAACAACTTTCACAGGACCTTCAGCAGTAATCTTGATTGGGCCCTGATGAGTGATTTTAATGGGACCCTTTGAAGTGATTCTTAGTGGTACTTTGTCAACCATGTCAACCTCTTCAATCTTCTTACCCTGAGTCAGATGATCCACCATACTTTCTACAGATGCTGGTCTTCTTTCAAACACTATAGTATATTTATCCATGAGACGTTGAATCCCATCTCTCAAAATGAAGCAACTATCCGGCTTATAGGTACAATATAGACAATCTTCATGACAACCTGGAAAGATCCCAGCTTGTACTAACCTCTTTTTGATAACAGACAATGGTGTGCTCAACTCCATAACTGAATAGACATGCAGATCTTCATCAATATCTTCATCAATGGCGTTGACAGTCTTCTCGTGATTTGGCATTGGAGCTGTAATCACATTTGGAGTACCTGGTGGATCAAACTCAATTTCTCCAGCATCAATCATATCCTGAATTTTGTTCTTCAAGACCCAGCAGTTATTAGTATCATGTCCTGGACAGTTTGAATGATATGCGCATCGTGCATTGGGATTGTACTTGGGAGAGGTAACATTGGGATTCTGAGGGGCCTCCCTTAGGGTAATAAGTTCAGCTTTCAACAAGTGTTGCAATGCCTGAGCCATTGACATGTTGATCTTCGTGAACTGTCTTCTAGCCCTCTGTTGGTTGCCTTGAGGCTGCTCTGTTGTTGCAGGAGTTGGATTTGAAATATGAACTGCACTAACAGACTGATGCCTTCTGTTACGATCAGGCTGACCATACACAGCATTAGATTCTTTCTTCCCAGTGGGAGGCTTCTTTGCAGCACCTGATGAAGAAGTGCCCACTTGGATCTTACCACTCTTGATACCATTCTCTACTCGCTCTCCTGTCATGATCAACTCAGTGAAGCCAGATGATGAGCTTCCAATGAGATGACTGTAAAACGGACCATTCAGCGTACACATGAACATATCAACCAACTCCCTATCAGTCAAAGGGGGTTGAACTCTTCCAGCTAAGTCTCTCCACTTCTGAGCATACTCCTTAAAGCTTTCTTTGGCACCCATAGACATGCTTTGAAGCTGCATGCGAGTGGGGGCTAAGTCAGCATTGTATTGATACTGCTTGTAGAAAGCTTCAGCAAGGTCATTCCAATCTCTGATGTTGACACTCTCCAACTGATAATACCACTCTAGCTGAGCTCCAGATAAACTCTCTTGAAAGAAATGGATCCACAACTTTTTATCAGCGGTGTGGGGTTGCATTCTTCTGACATAAGACCTCAGATGCAATTTGGGACAAGAGACCCCATCATAGACAACAAATGTAGGAACTTTGAACCCAATGGGTATGACCACCCCAGATATCAAGCTCAAATCCTCAAAATCCAGCCCAGATGATTTCTGTAATTCCATAGCATCCATTCTATCCACCAGCATCTTGAATTTGTCTTCGTTAGGCTCATGGTAGTAGTTAGCCTCGGAATCAGAGTCCCCCATAGTGTTGTGGAGACTGCCTCTCTCCTGCTCAGATTCTTCAGATTCATAGTCTTCAACATGTTCCTTGGTCTTGACAGGACCTTTGAACCTTCTTCCCATGTTGAGCAGCCCAGCAGACCTTCTAGCCTTCTTAGTCTTCTTGGCCAGCAGTGTCTTCAATTCATCCTGCCCCTTGGATAGGTTCAGGATCAGCTCTTGGAACTGTGCATTCTGTGCCTGGAGATCCTTAACTGATTGTTCAAGAGCCATTGCTGAAATAAACAGCGAGAAGATGAGAAACCTGTGCACAATTATAAACCTGTGATGCAATGATATGGGAATGCATATGCAATGTTTTCAAGGACCGCAGGATTTAAATTTGCTTAAACAAACAAGAAAGTAACTTTTTATTAGTAATAACTTGTTTTGCCTTTTAGGCTTACAAAAAATGAAAACGAAATAAGTACAAAAGATGGGGTTTTAAGTCTCCCATGGACGTTTCCTCTTGGTGTTGAGGTATGAGTTGAGGTTTCGTTCCTCATGAAGTAGCTTTGTTAGCTCTAGGATCCTTGCTTGGCTTGCTTTGTAATGAGCCTCGAAAGTATCTCTTTGCTCTTTCAGTTGGATCCATGATCTCTGCAAGTCTTCCATATCAGTAGGCATGTCTGGGTGAAGGATGGTATAAGCTGTGTCTCCTTCAGCAACAGGTTCCATGGTAACTGGTAGGATGGCAGGATATGGCATCATGAGTGTCTGAGCACGAAATCGTACCCATCTGAGATAAGCCTCCATAGGAATGGTGTACTTAGGCTCCAGTGTCTTGTTGTCAATCCTGTTTACCTTTCCCCAAGCTCGTATGAATCTCTGACGGTAACCCTGAAGATCGTTGTCGTAGTCAAACACAATGCCCTGAATCAACATGTCATGTGGACCATCGCTTCGGGCGTAACCAAACTGTCGTAAAGCTAGAGATGGGTTGTAGGTGATGCCTCCTCTTATGCCTAGAAGTGGCACATTAGGAAACTCCCCACAACGGTCAATGATGGTGACATTCTCCATAGATCTGGAGCACCAATGGATGTCTGAGTGAGAAAGTGACATGATCCTCTTGGACCATCTGAACCCTTGCTCATTCTTCATTACTGAGCGAGGAAGGTGAGAAATAAACCACCTAGAAAGTAAAGGTATGCAGCACATCAAAGTTCCTCTTGCCCTTGTAGTACGGGTGTGAAGAGAATGTAGGATGTCTCCAAGTAAGGTAGGCACTGGATTGTGACTCAGGAATATGTTGATGGCATGAACGTCTATGAACTGATCAGGATTGGGGAACAACACTAAGCCATAAATCAATAAGGCTAAGATCTCCTCAAAAGCATCGTAGCTCATAGCCTTCAAGAACATTTGAGCTTTATCCACTAATACCTTGGCAAGAATACCTTTAACTCCACTTCTCGTCTCTAGAACAATGTCAGACTTCTTCAGATGTAGAGCTGCAACAATAACTTCTGGTTTAAGCTCCTTCTCTAAGCCTGTGAATGGCTTCTGATCAAGAACAGGTATACCCAGAAGTTTAGAGAACTCCTCCATGGTTGGAACCAGCTGATAATCAGGAAATGTAAAGCAATGGTGCTTAGGGTCAAAGAACTGAAACAGCACACTCATCATGTCTTCACTGAACCCTGAAGTAACTAGATCCAATAAGTGACCATGTCTCTTGTTGAACTGGGAATGATCAGGCACTAGGGAAACCAACTCCTTGAGCTTAGCAGGTATCCCTACAAAGTTGATCCTGATGGTGTTTCTACGAGCAGAAGCCATGACCTGCAACAAAGAACAAAGATAAATCCTTTGGTCCTTGAAATGGTTAGGGAAAATGATATGCTTATGATGCATGATGATGTCATGATGTCATGCTCAATCACAAACATGTGGCACACACAAACAAGTCACACCATAGCCCTAGGTTTAAAGGCTTGCATGAGGTTCAAAGGCAAGTACCCTCCCCTGAAGTTAGATGGTTCATCCTGTCCTACAAAAGTAACCAGGTTCTAAGGGATCTCAATATCATTGATCCTTCACAAGGGTGGTTGTTCAGAAGGCAACTTACTTGCCAACCAAAACCCTCCAAGTTTAAGATCTCAATGAGCGTAGTATCGAGTGTCAACCAACTTCAGTCTGCACCAAAGCCGGTTACCTCACTACTTTCTAAAGGCCAAGATGAGTTAACTAGGGTTCTAAAAGTCAGTTGGTGCATTGACAACATATGGCAGCCTCAATATTATCCTCAACTTGACTTAAGGAATATAAGCACCAGCCAAGAAGTCGCACTAACTATGGCCACCAGATCAACCGTATCGATATACGTCGTACAGTTTCCCTGGTCTATTGCCATTTACCTAAGGTACACTAGATCCGGGTTAGGACCTTTCACACATAAGAGCACCCCAACAATATAATAATAAAGCAAACAAGGCAAACAATTTAAAGTGATCTTAATTCCTAAGGGTACCCCTCTTAAATAATTCCCCAGCAGAGTCGCCAGTTCTGTAACCCGGTGAACTGACTTTAAACAATGTTGCGGATAGCAAGAGTCGCCACCGACTTTTATTTTATCCATAAGGAAAGGTTATAAAAGAACAGGAAAGACCTTAGAGAATATTTTGGGTCCGGGGGGTAGGTTATGAAAAGGGAAGGTATTAGCATCCTTTTCATCCATGGTTATCCATGGGCTCTTAGGTACTTAAGCTCACTTTTGAATTGTTTTGAAATTGTAGTGTGTGAATAGAAAATTTTCAGAATAGTTAATAAATAATCCATGTAAGGATGTGTTAAGAACTTGTTTGAAAACTTGTTGAAAATTTGTTTAAGTGCGAAACAGTTTTGAAGTGAGCAAGCACCTAGGAGTAACCTACCCTAAGGTTTAAAGGTCTTTCTTATTCTTCATTCTTTCCTTTAGTAAGACTATCCCTACTATAATGGAGTAGGTAGTCCTTACTTTGGATGTTTTAGGGACATATGAGGGACAATTTGACTTTGAAGGCCATTGTGGGATGTAATAAGCACATATAAGGGACCATCATCATTTTTCGAAAGGGACTCGATTCGTAAAGGCAACCATAAGGGACTTTGATGATTTTTCCATTTGAGGGACTTGCTTTATACACCCCACTTAACCATTATTCGTAGGCAACTTGAGGGATATCCTTAGGAAGTGAGACGGCGATTAAAATCGACTTACGTGTGTGACGTGTTTATTTTAATTATCTTTATTTAAAAGTGATCTAAATGTATTTTAATATTACATTCATGTTGTTACACTCCCTAATTACTAACCATAATAATAATTAAATAATTAAACAACTTTACATCCAAGAAACAATAATAAGCAAAATAATTAAATAGCAAAGATAAATAAAATATAAATAAGCAATAATAAATAATAAAGGGGGTTAATTCTAAGTTTACTCGGCAAGACATCGCATCTTGTGCTTACGTATCCTTACGGGAGTGGAATCAGAGTAATCGTAGTTCCCCTCAAAAGGGAGGTTAGAGATCTCTTGACAGTGGTCAAGGTCTCAAGGGGAATAAACGCGCCTTAAGGACACGCTTACGCGGAGTGTAGGAACTCCAAATTTCTACGTTGAAATGTTAAGTTGTAATTAGGGTTAAATTAGGGATTCCACGGCGGGAAACCCTAAAATGAGCGCGGCGGCTCTTTGACCTAATGCTAGGGGTAAAATTGTAATTTTGTCCTCGGCGAGACATGTATGAAAATTTAGGGTTTGTAAGGTGAAAGGGTTTGAAGTTGAGGACTATTGGCGCGGCGACCAAAAGCTAGACCTAACCTTCGGATGAGTGTAGTGTGACAGAATAATTGATGAAATGCGTGAGAAACTAATCATACAAGCAGAGAAGTAATAACAGAAATTAAAACCATATACGCAGAAATTTAAAGGCAGAAATTAGAACGCGATTATTAGGGTTCGCGAGGCTACAACCGAGAAGAAGTTACAATAATAATAAAACTTAAATAAAACACCACGCATGAGCTGCAAAAGATGAACACTGTTAATAAGCAAAGTTAGACGGTAATTGGACGAGTCAGGAGAAAAAGTGCAATATTGAAGATTTTTGTTATTTTTAAAGAAAAGGTGTTAATTATATTTATAAAAGAAAGAGTAATGTTAATTTTAAAAATATTTTAAATTTAATCTAAAAAAAAAATTTTAATTTACCTATTAAAATGATTTTTAAGTTATTTATTTGGAAAAAAGTTTTTTATTTTTATTATATGAAAAGAGGTTTTTAATTTTATTATAAAAAAGGATTTTAAAGTTTTTTATTTATTTGTAAAAAAAAAGGTTTTAAGTTTATTATAAAAAAGCTTTTTCTAACTATTATCTTATGAAAAATAATGCCAATATTAGTCTTAAAAAAAAATTAATAAAGTTTAAACTAAATATAAAAAAAAGAAAAAAAAGGTAAAAAGAAATAAAGGGGTTGGGCCGGTCATCACTCCCGGACCCAACCCGGTTGATGTAAGTGTGGAATTTAGGGACTAGGGTTTCAGAAACCCCAATCTCTTCTTCGCGGCGCATGCTTCCTTTGTCTTCTTCCTTCTTTTTGCTGCGATTCCCTCCTCAATCATGTTGGAAATCCTGAAATCAAACCAACCAATGTCAAAAGTGACAACATTATGTTCTTTGCTTACGTTTCTCGTTCGCGATCGATATTGAGGGGAGGCGATGATGACGATGTTCTGAGCTTCAGAGGAAGGTATTTGCTCGCCGATCTTTAAACGGCGCCGGTGAATCCTCTTCACTCGTGTTGCCTCGTTTTGATCTCTCTCCCTCTCGCGGCCACTAGGGTTTGGTGTTCTTTGCCGTTTTCGTCAGTTAGTGTTTCACCATGGTGAGATTGTCCCTTTTTATAATTTCCGATTTGACTCTCTTTTGGGCCTTAGATTTGCGTTATTTTCCACTGAGACATGATTTCCCTCAAATTGATTTGATTTTCTAATTGGGATCCTTTGATTTACTGGAGACTTTCCTTTTTCGGATTTATGCTGATTGAATTCGTTTTGATTTTATCTGGATTTGCTTCGATTAAAATTGGATAACTGGATTCATTTTGATTTGTGGATATCCTATATTGACTTGTATTTTTCTGGATTTTCAGATGCGATTTGGGCCTTCCTGATTGGATTTTTCCTCCGATAGTTCTCTTTACTCTTCTGGTTTACTGTCATGAGCTCTGTTAACTTCTTTCTCTTCATCTTTCAGGATGGTACTACGCTTTGGTCGAGTTAAACGCAGTCGAGGAAGGGTTGTGAGGCGATGATGTTTTCCGTGCTGAGCCCGGCTTCCTGCCAATTTTCGGATTTCAATTGCGGGATTGCTTATCCTTGTGTCTGCTGTTCCAGTGGCATATGAATTCCATGATGTTATTTCCTTTGTTGTTTTCAGACTTTGGCCCTTTGAGATTCGTTGCAGGATTGGCTATCAAAGCCGGATGCAGTTAATTGGGACTCTCTGTTGTGTCTATTATGGGCTTGTTCATTTGATTTATGATTAATTTTCTTGTTCTTCTTTCAGAATTGGTGCTAACACTTTGGTTGAACCCAAATTGCCGAGAAGGTAATGATGATACTCGTCTGAACCGTTGGAACTTCACCTTGCGACATTCGGTACTGCATTTGATTTGCAAAACAATTTGTGACTTATCTTGGAGCTGTGATCTTAGGGCAATGATGCTCTGACTGAGCCCTTGTCCTTTTCATGCGCGCCTCGCTTGACTGGTATGATTTGTGCTATGATTTGTGCTGTTGTCTGATGCGATTCGGTGTGGTTATTCACGTTTTTTGTGACTTGCAATTCGAACTGGTTTGAATTGCGAACGGGCTACCTTCTGAGGTATTTTGGCTGTGATATCAAATTGAAACTTGCTTTTAACTGATGCTCCTGAACTTTTTGATACATTGTTTGATGCAGTTTGGTTTCTAACCTGTTTTTTTTTCTGATAAGGATTAGTAGCAGCTTTCTGTTCATATTTGGGATTTGACTTTGCAGTTTTGTGGTTATTCCTGTCCGTGACAGATTTGTTTGACTTATTTTTCCCTTGTTGAACTAGTTTCACTGTCATGAGTTTCTTGTCTGGTTTAGAGCTGATGCAGGTGTTCTTAGTCAGTGGTGGGTTTCTTTGAAAACTCTGATACTGTTTTGATGCTTGCATTTCAGGTATTGACGAATTTTGAACACAAAGTGGCTCATACCCGTCGGCATCCGGGTTTATGACCAAGCTGATTGTGCTGCTTTACCCTTGTATCAATTTGGAAACCAAACTTGATGAATGAATCCAAGTACGGAAAAAACGAATCAGTCCCGCTTCTTTTATCTCTTTTATCTCTCGGTTGTCCCGCATGATAAGAACAGATGACACTTGACCTGACGCCAACGGCGCGGATTGGTAACGGGGTAGGTCGCAGCTTCGGTTGTGCCACTCCCGGCACTCGATGATGACGCTGTTCTGGGAGTGTCGAAAACAAACTTCTAACCCTTCTCTGCTTCTGTTTTGTTCTGTTTCTCTTTGTGCAGGTTAATCAGAGATTTGCGGTGAAGATCGAGGGACATCATGAAGACTTAGAATTCTTTAGGACTTAGGGCTTTTTAGGATAGAAGTAACATCTGCAGTTGAAATTTTACAGCAATTCAGAATGTGAAACAATTTATTCCTTTTTGTATCATGATATCTGTTATGAAATGAAAATGTCAGAACTTCATTTATATATCCATGACTGTTCAGCTTTGAATTTATATTTATTTCTTAGTTATAAATTGTAAACGTTTGCGAATAAATCCACAAATATTTAAAATCATTAACTTAGTCATAAACCATAAATATTCACGAATGATATTCTTGTCTGTGTACTTGTCTCGCCCGTAATCCTAATCTCATCCACTGATTAAATTCACTTGCATTCCAACTTAAATTCTAGCCAGCAATTTCATAACCAAACACGGATGTGCGCCATGGTCACAACATTTTCAGCATCAACAGCAAAACTAATCGTAATTAAACTCCACTGACCAAATGCCAAATCTCAATATGATCAGAACTGGTGATTGATAAATGCCTCAAAACCATAACGCATCAAATGCCTCAGAATTTTAATAACAGCCCGGCTTCAAGGAATTGGTAGAATTTGTGTAAAATGACCAAAATACCCCTGGGACCAAATCTCTCTTTGATGTTGGCAAAAAAAAATCATGAAGTTTGACTTTGGTTTGACCACAGTTGACCTCAGTTTGACTTTTTAACTGCATTGACTGCTTTTGACTTATCTGATCATCTGACTGAGCAAACTTTTGAGAAAAGTCTTGAAACTTGACATGGGGGTTCTTATACACATATAAGATGTTATGAAGCTCACTTGAAGTCTTGGAAGTCCATTTAGCCTGATTAAAGTCAAAACCCTAGTTTTGGATGCACTGCTTAGGAGGTGCATTGTCTGAGGGAGTTGTCAACTCTTCTGACCAATTGTGAACTTTGTGAACCTTGTGAATCTTCATAAGATATCTTGTGATACTCATGGGAGGTATTGTGAAGCTTGTGAACCTTGTGAACATCATGAAGTGGCTTTGTAGGCCCCATGACCCTTAGGAAAGCTTTGTAAATATTGTGAATCTTGTGAACCTTGTGAACCTTCAAGAAGCAACCTATGGACTTCATGAACCTCATGAAAGGTCTTGAAAGCACTGTGGGACTTGTGAACCTTGTGAACCTTCATAAAGTAGCTTGTGGACTTTATGAACTTCATGAAAGGTTATGCAAGTTGTTGGAGAACTTGTGAACCTTGTGAACCTTCTTAGAACACAAAGTCTTGTATTGTGAGGGCAAATTTTGGGGTGCAACAGCTACCAGTTCTGTAACACGGTGGGAGAACTGACTTTAAACAATGTTGCGGATAGCAAGAGTCGCCACCGACTTTTATTTTATCCATAAGGAAAGGTTATAAAAGAACAGGAAAGACCTTAGAGAATGTTTTGGGTCCGGGGGGTAGGTTATGAAAAGGGAAGGTGTTAGCACCCTTTTCATCCATGGTTATCCATGGGCTCTTAGGTACTTAAGCTCACTTTTGAATTGTTTTGAAAGTGTAGTGTGTGAATAGCAAAAAATTTCAGAATAGTTTAATAATAATCCGTGTATGGATGTGAAAAAAACTTGTTTGAAAAGTTTGTTGGAAATTTGTTTAAGTGTGAAAAAGTTTTGAAGTGAGCAAGTATCTAGGAGTAGCCTACCCTAATGTTTTAAGGTCTTTCTTATTCTTTATCCTTTCCTTAGTAAGACTATCCCTACTAAAATGGAGTAGGTAGTCCTTACTTTGGATGTTAAGGGACATGTGAGGGACAATTGGATTTTTGAAGGCCATTGTGGGGTGTAATAAGCAAACTGGAGGGACTATCATCATTTTTCGAAAGGGACTCGATTCGTAAAGGCAACCATAAGGGACTTTGATGATTTTCTTTTTGAGGGACTTGCTTTATACACCCCACTTAACTAATATTCATAGGCAACTTGAGGGATATCCTTAGGAAGTGAGACGGCGATTAAAATCGACTTACGTGTGTGAAATGTTTAATTTAATTATCTTATATTAAAATGATCTAATTTATTTTTTTAAATATCATACATATTAGCACTCCCTAATTACTAACCATAATGATAATAATAATTAAATAATTACAATTTACATCCAAGAGGCAATTACAAAATTATAATAAATAAAATAAATAACGGTAAATGCAATAAACTGCAAAACGAACAAACAACGTTAGTGGGCAGAATTAGATGAATTATCAGATGGTGAAGAAGTGAAATTATGCATCTTTTTGTGGTTTTATGATGTAAACTTCAATTTGAATTAAAATAGGATTTTCAATATTGATAAATTAATTTAACTTTAATCCTCAAAAATTGTTTTAACCTAATTTTTATTTTTTTTAAGAAATGGATTTTAATGTTATTTTAGAAAACAAATAAAAAATAATTATAATGAGAGAAATAGAATAAATAAAACACAAATAAAAAAAAGGGGTTGGGCCGGTAATCACTTCCGGACCCAACCCGGTTGGTGTAAATGCAACAAAAAAAGGATCTAGGGTTTCAAAACCCCATTCTCCCCGCGGCGCCGTTTCTCCTCTTCTCCGTTATCGCTCCCGATTTGCTTCTCTCTTTCTCAACTCCACCTAAAAACAATAAAACAAATGAGTATTGACAAATCTCGAAGTTGGATTGCTCACTCTTTTAGAGAGTTCGCAGCGATCCGACAATCAGTGATGGCAATGTCCTCTTGAACGTTTGAATCTCTGGATCGTGACGGCGTTTGTAGGCGATGATGAGAGCTGAACAAAGCTATCTGAGCCGTCGTGGTTCGTTATTCGCCGTTCTTTGTGCTTTTTCCCCGTGTATTGAGGCCTTTGTTGATGAGCTCGTGGCCGTTTTCGCACTCTCTCCTCTCCCAGTCTAGGGTTTCAACGAGGTGATCTCATCCCTTTTTATATCTCTATGATTTTCTCTTTTGGGCTTGGATCTTTTAGGTTTGCGTTACTTTTTCTCTGAGATTTGATTCTGATTGGGGAAATCTTTCCCCTTTCGGATTTGATTCAATTTCGCATGATTTGATTTGATTTTTTGTGATGCAATTTATTAACTCCCTTTTTCTTCTTTCAGAACTGGTGCTAAAGTCTTGGTCGGACCAAATATCGCCGAGGAAGGTCGCTGGTAGTGATGATACTTTGTCTGAACCTGCATTGTGATAATCACCCTGATGTTCTCTATTGTGTGTTTTTTCTTGCTCATTCACTGGTATGGATAACAATCGCGTTTTTTGGTGTAGTTGGATTGTTTCTGACATAACTGATATCTTGTATCTTTTACTGGTATGGCTGTATCACCCTATTCGTATTCTGATGCTTTTAATGTTTTGGCAGATGTTTCATCCATATCTGTTTTTCTGGTGTTCATATTGATGACATAACCTGACTTTTCCTGCTTTTTGCTGATACTCCTAATTACCCAGGGCAATGATGTTGAACTGAGCCCAATGCTTGCAACCGTGATGTCTATGACAGTTTTTTTCTGATTGCAGGATCTTATTGATATGGACTGAGCCCTTTGTATTCGAGTTGGTTCTGATAGCCTTTCTGAATTTACACTGTGCCTCTGTCTCTGATACTTACGATGGATTCTTGTTGTGGGTCACTATCTTTCAGGTGAAATCCAATTTGGCTCTCAGTCTGACGCCATTTACTTGATAGGGCTGGACTGATAAACTCGCATCTCTGTCGCTGATTGTTATCTGATATCGTTTTAAACGAGCTTCGGTTTACTATTCGATTTTTTGTCAGGAATTTTATTAACTTCTTTTCTTCTTTCAGGGAATTGAAGCTGTTGCTTCGGTCGGGTCAAAACTGCCGAGGAAGGTTACGCGGTGATGATGACCTTAGGGTCTGAACTGCTATTGTGTGGTTGCTTTCGATTATGGTTGACGGCTTCGTCTGAACCTGTGTTAAATGCCATTGCCAAGTGGTTTTGGTTGCGTTGCCTTAGCGATGATGACCTTCGGGTCTGAGCTGATATTTTTGAGTTGATAGTTCGCACGAAATTTGCAGTTCGAAGTTCGGTAGGGAGTTGGTAACGGCTTCGGCCGTGGCTCTCCCAGCCACTCGAATTCCCACGCCCAATGATGGTTAAACTGAGGGCTGAATCCCTGTTCCATCCATTTTGATTTTTGATTCCTTTATTTCTGTGGCTTTTGGACGTTGGATTTGCTTACCAGTATGGTTTGTTCCTTCCATTCTGATACCATCCTTGGCTGTGAAATAATTTTCTGATCTTGTTTAGTGCAGACTCTGATTGAATTCTTGACGCGGTCTATCCTCACGACTTGCATCGTGGCTTTGGGGATTTACAATCTTGGATTGGTTTGATCCTAATCTCTGAATTTATCACGACTGATGCGGCTTGAATATCCCTTCTGTTTTAATGGGCTGCTTATACTTTGGTTTGTTTCTTGTCGGGCGATGATGTTTGAGCTGAGCCCGCGTCCCGTACCTTCGGTTTTCCGCTCATACAATTTGTGGACTGGCTTGAATCTTTTAACACGACTGTGGTGTGTTATGCAGGTTCGAGTATCATGGACTTCCTCCTCATCTTTGAGTTGAACTGGTATGAATCTTCCTTGTTTTTCAAGTTGATTTTGAGTTTGATTTCTTGTTTGAATTGAACTTAACGGGCAGTTTGTATTTTCGTGAACTGTATCTGTTCCTCAGACTTTGTAGCCTTTTGTGAGTTGTTCCTGCAGCTTGTGGTTCATTTTTCTGCTTTGAGTTTGGTCAATCGCTTTGTGACATTCAATTTACCATTTCTTTCTGAACTGTAATTTGATTATGAGGTTTACGCCCCTTTTTGTGCAGTTGCCGTCTGATCTCAATTGTTATGAGCTGCTTATGCTTTGCATTATTGGATCTTCCTACTTGATAGGCTCAAAAGTGCCGCAACTTTGACATTCAGTTGGTATTAGTTTGGAGAAAGAGTAAAAATTTACTTGATAGTGGCCATATTTACTTGATGGGTGGCATTTTATTTTGGGCTTTGATCTCGGCAAATCAATTCAGTCCCACTTATTTTTATTCCTTATCTTTCTCGGCCCGTATTTGATAAGAACAGGAAATGCTTGATCCGACGCCGATGGCGCGGATTGGTAACGGGAGTAGGATGCGGCTTCGGTTGTGCCACTCCCGGCACTCGATGATGACAATTGTTCTGAGAGTGTCGAACAACTTCTAACATCTTCTGTACTGTCTGTTCTCTTTTGATGTGTAGGTTAGCTGAGGATTCCTAGAGAAGTTCAAATACGAACATGAAGACCTTTAGATACTTTTAGGATTTAGGATAGATGCTTTAATGTAATCCCTTAGGATTTGAGAATTTTAATGTACTTCCTTGTAACAATACTTTGTAAAATATGAAGCAACATCCCCATTCTTGTATGATAGCATTATTTATGAAATAAAATTCTCAAAGTTTTGAATTTATTTATATTCTATTCTTAGTTAAAAAAATATAAACAAATGTGAATAAATCCACAAGTATTTAATTCATTAACATAGGCATAAAACATAAACATTTCCAAGTGGTATTTGTGATCCTAATCTCATCATCCGATTAAAATGTTAACCAATTGTTT
Organism: Lathyrus sativus; assembly: GCA_963859935.3. NCBI lineage: Eukaryota > Viridiplantae > Streptophyta > Magnoliopsida > Fabales > Fabaceae > Lathyrus > Lathyrus sativus. Next base: position 630,246,547 of record OZ012735.1, on the reverse strand, counting down.
CATAACCAAACTCATATGGGCACCATGGTCACAACATTTTCAGCGTCAACAGCAAAACTAATCGTAATTAAACTCTACTGACCAAATGCCAAATCTCAATATGATCAGAACTGGTGATTGATAAATGCCTCAAAACCATAACGCATCAAATGCCTCAGAATTTTAATAACAGCCCGTCTTCAAGGAATTGGTAGAATTTGTGTAAAATGACCAAAATACCCCTGGGACCAAATCTCTCTTTGATGTTGGCAAAAAATCATGAAGTTTGACTTTGGTTTGACCACAGTTGACCTCAGTTTGACTTTTTAACTGCGTTGACTGCTTTTGACTTATCTGATCATCTGACTGAGCAAACTTTTGAGAAAAGTCTTGAAACTTGACATGGGGGTTCTTATACACATATAAGATGTTATGAAGCTCACTTGAAGTCTTGGAAGTCCATTTAGCCTGATTAAAGTCAAAACCCTAGTTTTGGATGCACTGCTTAGGAGGTGCATTGTCTGTGGGAATTGTCAACTCTTCTGACCAATTGTGAACTTTGTGAACCTTGTGAATCTTCATAAGATATCTTGCGATACTCATGGGAGGTATTGTGAAGCTTGTGAACCTTGTGAACATCATGAAGTGGCTTTGTAGACCTCATGACCCTTAGGAAAGCTTTGTAAACATTGTGAATCTTGTGAACCTTGTGAACCTTCAAGAAGCAACCTATGGACTTTATGAACCTCATGAAAGGTATTGAAAGCACTGTGGGACTTGTGAACCTTGTGAACCTTCATAAAGTAGCTTGTGGACTTTATGAACTTCATGAAAGGTTATGCAAGTTGTTGGAGAACTTGTGAACCTTGTGAACCTTCTTAGAACACAAAGTCTTGTATTGTGAGGGCAAATTTTGGGGTGCAACAAGGATGCATAACAATTAATGGCACGTAAGAGTTTTAAAACTCCAATACAGTCCAAGTCCTTGACCAATAAAGCTCTCCATTCCATACAAACGTGCTTCTCCTCCCCTATTATCTTCCAACACCTCTCCCAGACCTTCACTCTCAACAATAACATGTCTTCACGTAAAGGATCTTCATCTAAGACCAACCCCAAACCCTCCAAAGACACTCTTCTCTCGCATGATGAACGAAGACGCAAGTATCCTCCTCCCACTGATGAAGAACTTAAGAAGAAATTAGCCTTCTTGGGTATGTCACAAGAGGAAATTATTGATGAGATGTTCGAGAAAAGGGTGGTCCTCAGAGGCATTATTGTTCCATTGGCTCGCAGGGATCCACCTCATTATTCTGACAAGCCAAAAGAAGATTAAGGTAACAGTCTAGTTTGTGAATGGGTTGTTGGTCTGCACATTTCTGTGCTTTGCTTTCCTTCCGGAATGCGGTTTCTTTTTGTGGGGCTCTTCAAAGAGCAGTGTGTCGTAATGTAACTCCTAACAATTATAATGTTACACTTTATGCTCTATGCTAGTCTAGTAGTGAGTCTTAATTTGTGGCTAAAAAGAGGGAGAAGGAGTTTTGCTAACAGCAGGTACAACAGATGGAAGAATTGGTTAAGATAACCAATATGTACCCCAAGTTATGTGGTAGTAACAGCAGGTGGAAGACTGCCATGAGTGGTGGTTGTGCTTGAGTATATGTGCCATTGTGCATATGATATTAGACTTGCATATTTGCAGGTGTAACTACAGGTGCTGATGATGATCTATGTGATAACAGATGCTAGTGATGTGATTACACTGCAAGTTGTGAGCAAAATGAGAGGAATGTGAATCCCTTCAGGGGGAGTAGCACAAGCGTGTGTGACTGTAGCACAGGTGTGTGTAGTTTAGGATGTTATCCTGAAGGTCATAACATCCAGAGCAGACTGGATGAATATGTGAGACTGCAGATTATTTGCAGGTTGTGTGGTCAGCTGGTAAGATGCATCAGTTGAGTGGGAGTAACCCAGTGTTTTACCCAGCAAAGAGTGACATCTGTAGTGGTATTCTATAGATAGTTAACAAGGTGAGCTATAATAGTGAGAGCTAACTGTGAGGATTCAGAGTGGCTTGAGCTAGTAACTATCCTGCATGACAGGATACATCATAAGTCTTCTGCTGTGTAAATTTCTGATATGATGACAGAGTGTTTTAGCCAAAAATTTGTCAAAGGGGGAGTTTGTAAGTGCTCTTGATCGACTGCATTTTGTGGCAAAACACTAGAGCATGTATGTATGTCATGACTGATGTTAGTGCATACATAATATGGTCTGTGCAGGGTAAGTTGACTTAGCTAAAAGCAAGTTAAGCTGGTTGTCACACCCAATGTTATGACTTGGGTCGTATGACATCAAGCGCAGGTTTATTTTTCTGGTAGCTAGAAACCAGGAAACATAATAGGAGCTCAAGCTGGATATCAGGAAACTTTCTAGAAGCCCTAGGCAAACTAAAATATCCATGAATTAAGTGGCAAGTGTGCAGATCATTGAAAATAGGTTTGTTATGAATAAAACCTAATTTATGCACAAAGGTCTAAAAGGACTGACAGCTGCTATAAATATCAGAAGAAGCAATCCTGAACAACAGCTCTTGACAGAAGAATAGAGAGTGCAGATTGCAGAGTCCTTGTGAGTGAAGAAGGCTAGTCTTCACGTGTGAATTGAGTCTTAGGAATACTTTTACTCCAAGCAATTGTCTGTTGGATGATTGCATTGATTAGGTAGATTCTAAGCTGTGTCTCACTCAAAGCTGTGAAGCAAGAGTGTGTGTACCTTGATCAAAGCTGTGAAGCAAGATAAAGGTGTGTATGAAGTGACTCTTCATATTGTTTTTGTAATTGTTAGTTATATATCACTGTGGTGTGATTGAGGAGGAGTGAGTGGGAATACTCAGGTCTAGAGTGTCTCTAGGATGAAGTGTCATTGAGTAGGTTTTAAGTGAAGAGTGCAAACTGTGTTGTTTGACTCTGAATTAATTCTGCTAATAATGAAGTTCCTCCCTGGCTTGGCATCCCCCAGATGTAGGTGTTGTTGACACTGAACTGGGTGAATAGTTGCTGTGTTACTTACTGCTTTTACTTACAGTTTAATTAGTGAATACAGTAGTCAATGTCACAGTGGATGTTATAACTTTGGGAATAACATCCATCGTATGCTTGCCAGAATTTTCAAATATGATCTGGTGGTGGTGGTTTTGGAAGTTTGAGATCTAACTTAACACTGAGTTGGATTTTTAGTACCTTGGGTCCTTTTTTGTGGGGACCGCTTTGTCGGTAGATTTTGCTGATTTGTTTTTCTTGCTTATTGTTCCATTCTTCTTCTTCTTTTTTTTATCTTTTATTGTCTCTTGAAATTTCTTATGCTTTGTGATTATATTTATTGTACTTTGGTAATTATCCATCCTAGTTTTTATATATTAATATTTGTCATTAAAAAAAGTGAATTCAAAATATAATTTGATACAAGTGATTATCACCGAATTGATAAGTCATCTTGAGGGGGAAGCATTCACATTGGATCAAACACTCACCTAAAGGTCAAAGACTCACCCAAATAAGTGAGACAAAATGTCACATATTCACCAAAAACCATAAGGTGATAGATGTATTGGTCCTCTTACTTATAAAGTGTTCAACATCCACTTTTCTAAGAAATATAGGACTTAGAACTCACACTTGTTTCTCAATATAACTCATATTTGTTTCTCAACAATCTCCCCCTTAAGTGTAAGTCCATCCATTATGCCCCCTCTCAAACGAAAGCTCATTCATCCACTTGCATATACCCATGTTGAGAGACAAGTTTATCTCTTCATGGGCACTTCAACAGAACATGACGTCTGACCACCATGTTACGAAGACTTTTGACACAAGGAGACAGTCTTTTACTCGAACCAGACTCTGATACCACTGATGGATCATCATAAAGGGGAGCATTTAATTTGGTAAAACACTCACTTAAAGATAAAATATTTACCCAAACAAGTCATATAGACGCCACATATTCACCTAAAACTTTAAGGTGATAGGTGTATGAGTCCTCTTACTTATAAAATGCACAACCTCCACTTTTCTAAGCAATGTGGGACTTAGAACTCACACTTGTTTCTTAATACAACTCACATTTGTTTCTCAACACGAATGATAATAAAAAATTATAATAATATTTTTTGTGCGGCTTTTGATTTTTTGGATGACCTCGCATTTCTATTTTAACCGGTTTTAAATTTGAACAACTCTAATTTTTGTAACTCTTGAAAATACTCATTAATATTCACTATAAGAAAAATGAATATTTGCTAGTGACATTTGTCGAGGCACAAACCTATAAAAACATTCAACAATGTGATTCTCTTTTCCATAAAAGGTGCACACACAAAGCTTGAAACCAAAGGTGTAAGAGATCAATTTTTTCAAAGCTTTTTCCAGCTTTCTTTAAATCTACAACACTGACCAAAATCCTTGCCTCATCATAAGGAGCAAAGTTGCATTGATGTTCTTGTTGAATAACCATAGAGAACCTTTTCTAATGAAGGTTGAGGGTCTGTGAGTAACACTTGGGATTCCTAAGAGCACTGCTCATGGCTTCAGAAGAGCACTTAATGTGCAAGTTTGAATGAGGAGGTAAAGTTATAATTTCTCCCAAAGAACTTTCAAATTAATCTGAAAAAATCAAGAATAGATCTTGAATCTTGTTTGAAGAAAGTAAATTTTTGTTGCAATTTTGAATTTCGAATGAGGTCTCATTTTAAAAATATTTCTTTCAAATCATTCCACACATCTACGTAATTCTCCAAAAATATTAATGGTTGGGTTATGGATTTAGAAACTGAATTCATAATCCATGAAAGAAAAAGCATGTTACATCTATTCCATATGCACAAGTTAGGATCAAAAGGATCAATAGCAGCAACAATCGAATCATCTATAAATTTGATCTTCACCTTCCCTCCATAAGCACGACACATAGAACGTGCTCAAAAATGAAATTTGGAGTCGATAGGAACAAGATTAACATTTACAAATAAAAATCCATCACTTGGATGAACATAAAATAAACTTGTTGATCAAGAACTAGATCAACAAGAGTCAAATGAGTAGGTATGATGAATAAAGTAGGTTGGAATGCAAAAGAGAATGATTGAAAAAGCGAATGATATCATATTAAAAGAGATAAAATTTCATTTATTCCATAACTCAAAGATATATATATATATATATATATATATATATATATATATATATATATATATATATATATATATATATATATATATATATATATATATATATATATATATATATATATATATATATATATATATATATATATATATATATATATATATATATATATATATATATATATATATATATATATATATATATATATATATATATATATATATATATATATATATATATATATATATATATATATATATATATATATATATATATATATATATATATATATATATATATATATATATATATCAATTTGTTAACATAGACTCACTTGTTTTTATTAAGGTCTATTTTAACAACATGCACCTTATGGTGCATTTAACCATTTTTTAGTTAAAGCTTGCTAAAACACATTTTCATAAAAACAAGTGGGTGCATTATAGCAAATCCCACAGGAGTTTGCTATAATACGCCCACTTGTTTTTATGAAGGTGTGTTTTAGTAACATGCACCTTAAGATGGATTTAAATTTTTTTTAGTTAAAACTTGCTAAAATAGACCTTTATAAAAACAAGTGGATCTACATTAGCAAACACCATATATATATATATATATATATATATATATATATATATATATATATATATATATATATATATATATATATATATATATATATATATATATATATATATATATATATATATATATATATATATATATATATATATATATATATATATATATATATATATATATAATTTGGATCAAATGACACCAATGTGTCAAATTTAATAATATGACACCTCTAATATTTCTTTACTGCATATTTGTATAATAAAATCAACTGTTGCATTGAAAAATATTATCATATAGATTATGTATATAAAACCTAACATCATTCATAAATTATTTGACTTGTTAATGAGATGCATAAAAATTAACGTCTTATGAAACTTCATTAAAGTAATTAATTTTGATTAATCTCTTTAACATATCAAATGATTTACAATTGATGTTAAATTTTATATACATGATCTATATAGTAGGGGTGTTCAAATCCAAACCAATCCAAACAAAAATTGCAAAACGATCTCAAAAAATTGAAAACCACAAAAAATTAAAAATTATTAGATGTGTTTGGATGTCATTTTGTAAAAACCGCACGAGTCAGATCGAATTTTAGAATTATTTTTCAAAACCGAGCCGCATGTATATGTATTTATATTTATATATTTTTATTAATATGATATGTTGGGTAAATTTATTATTAGATTATACTTATTTTTTGAATATTATTTTTTAGTTTGATTTAATCTATTTAATTTTATTATATTATTTGTTTCAACTATAAACAATCATTCTCATTATGTAATATTAACTTTTAATTTAGTACATGTTATATATTCTATCAAATATATTATTTATTAGTACTTTTATAATATTAATAAAAAAATATAATTTATAATTTAGATATCCAAAAAAACCGATCTAAATCCAACCGCATAAAATTGAATCGGATATTTTAGCTATCTAAAACCGAACCAAATCGCAGATAAATTTATTTTTAGATTGAATGATATTTTGCTTCAAAAATGATCCAAACTGGACCACAAACACCTCTAATATATAGTAACATCTTTTGATACAAAAATGAATTTTATTTTACAAATATGTACTAAAGAATTATCGAAGGCTAGTTGATGGCATTTTGTTCTTCAATTAGCTTTATTATCATTTATTTTTCATTTTTCAACACTTTTTTTTTATATTTGTTGTTGATTTGATTATTATTATTACTCTTTAGATTGTTGATTTTTAAATATCAATAGTTTTTTATATATTAATATATAAATATAAATAACTATTATTAATTGAAATCATACTTTAAATCATCATTTTTCATTCACTTCATTCAACTAATACACAACAGTTGAGATTCATAATGATTAAATTTTATTACTTTTTTACAATCTATTTGACATTCGATATGTTATTGAGATTCATAATGATTAAATTTTCAGTTGTACTAAGAGGCACACATGCTTTCTTTTTGCATCCCTTATGTGCTTGAATCTTAGAAAGTAAAATCCCCAAGAAAATGCAAAATCCTCCCAATTTAAAAGAGTACAATGGAAAGGGAGACCTCAGCAAACACGTCCAAGTAGTCAATGACCAGCTAAATTACTACAACAATGATGCTTCCAAGTGCAAGCTGTTAATGCCAACCTTTTTCGAATCAGATAGATTGTGGTTCAATGGTCTCCCCGACGGGTGTATTGAATCATGGACAGATTTTGGTGACCGCTTCAGCGTTCGAAAGAGGCAATATTTTATTATAGTGGCCTTGATTAGAATAATGCAAGGAGCAAAGGAGAGCATACGATCATACATCAATCGATTCACTCAGATTATAGTAGAGATAGAAGGAGGCGAAGAAGTCGTCTAATGCTGTATCTTCGTGGATGACCTCCTCCGCTACCATTTTTTTTTTCCTTATGACTTTTTAATGGCATTTTGTCTACTTTAATTAATACTAGTATATATTTTTTAATATAGCAAATAATCTGTAATAAATACCAATTAATGCAATTTAGTGTCATCAATTAAACTTTGTCGGCACAACAACATATTAAGACTCCATCAATCTAAACTTAAAATGGAAAAAAAGGGAGAAAAAAAACTCAAAAGAAACGTGAATTTTATCCAACTTTTCATTACGCTGTA